>OX421456.1:26332655-26400155 GCA_949126865.1 Montipora capitata
GTCGCTAGTCGGTAATTTTTTTCTCGTTTTGTCGGTAGTCAGTAATATTTTTTAGACCTTTGTCGCTAGTCGGTTAACCCCATTTACACCCTCTCAGCTGTATTGTTGCATCGAGAGAAAAGGAAGGGAAAGGAACTTTATTTAAGTATCTAGTAGATTTAGCGCTGAAGCACTAATTGGGGACACTGTAAAGTGAAATTAACAATTGTTAATAACGCAACAAATCAAATGTTGGTTTTTCAGGAGAGGGGAAACCGGAGTACCCGGAGAAAACCTCTCGGTGCAGAGTAGAGAACCAACAAACTCAACCCACATCTGACGCCAAGTCGAGGAATCGAACCTGGGCCACATTGGTGAGAGGTGAGTGCTCTCGCCACTGCGCCATCCCAGGGGCAATACATCTTTATGGCATTTTCTTCGCATCAACTAATACGACTTCAATAAGGCCCTTCTCAAATCTTCAAGTCCACGTAAAATCATGTGTTCTTTAATCTACTGTACGTCGTAAGTCATCATAAGCCAAGAGAAAACTTGAGTGAGTGGTTTGCCAAAATGGTGGGCAATTTGTGCGCTTTCAAAAATCATACATGCGTCTCATTCAAATTGAAAAACTCCTTCACTTTATTGATCTGAATTTTCATTTGGATTCTTCCCTCTCTTGGTAAACAATTCTTGTCAATGACCTCGTTCACTCTTAAAGCGGCGTGGCTAAAGTACAGGTCACTTTTCACGGGTCATTGTTTTACCTATACTAAAGCAACCCAAAATCTTCAAACTGGCTAACCTTAGACCTAAACATCGTTTTTAGGTCTAATGAGGCATGCATTTAGCATCAGTAAAGGTTTGGTAACGAGTGATCTAAGAGGCCCGGCTCATATAATTCAGTGGGCCCTAAGACCAAATTGATCTTGGCTTTTCTGCCATTTTGTTGAGTCAGTTGGTTTCAACCAATCACAGCTAATGTATGAAATAGCCAATCATAGGGCTCGATAAGGTGGCAACAAGAACAACAAATATCACAGGAAAAAGACATTACTTGTGTAAGGTATAAAGCCGCTTAGAAACAATTACAA
This sequence comes from Montipora capitata, assembly GCA_949126865.1. Taxonomy (NCBI): domain Eukaryota; kingdom Metazoa; phylum Cnidaria; class Anthozoa; order Scleractinia; family Acroporidae; genus Montipora; species Montipora capitata. The sequence continues at coordinate 26,333,729 of OX421456.1, forward strand.
CGCTAATCTAGCGACGAGGCAAAATAATAAACTATTTTAAATTATTTTTGTGAGTTTTTACGTGGAGGCATAGGTATCCAAAAAAAAGCGAACACAAGCGCACACATAAGTAGGGTTAGGCACAAGTTGCTCCAAAATTCTTCAAAAGTTTCTGGAAAGTTGCTCACATTTCCAAAAAGCACTTATGTTATCCCCTTCGTTTGCTCCTTTGAATGAAGTACAACATTCAACAGTTATATAAGGCATGCCAAACTTTCAAAATTTGGCCAATTTAAGGAGTATAGGCCTGCAGTTTTATACTATATCGTACTGTGTAACAAAAAAAAAATTTATATCCTCTAGGGAGGTTTGATAAAGCTAATGAACCATGAAAGTGAGTCACTTATATTCGCTCCTTTCTCTTTTGCCTCTAGCTCTGATAGGATTTTAGTTTCGTTTGAAGACAAGTAGATTTCAGAGTTAGAATATATTTCTTCCTCTGATGAGATTTCAAAATACGTGGTCGCCATTTTGGAAAATGTGATCTTCGATGCGATACCGCTCGCCTAAAACCACAGGACTCCCAATCGCACCGATGTGGCAAAAGGGGCTATCAGAGCATTCTGCTTCGCACGCTTTGCTAAAACGTTAATTAACCAGTCGTTCAAACGGCCTTCTAGCTAGTTTTTACTAAACGTTGCTCAATTAAAAAACAACGTTGCCAAAAGCATCAAAAGTTGCTAAATATGCTCAAAGTGGTAAACGTTTTCAAAAGTTGCTGGAAAAGCTAAAAGTTCCCGAGAAACTTGTGGCTAAAACCACTCAAAACTCACCGCATAAAAGAAAAATTCCTAAGACTCAAAAATGTCATTTTCTAAGGACTATTTGACGTTGCAAAGGCTAAGACTCTTGGGAGATCCTTCAAGATTATTCCAAAGAACAGCTCCATTAAGGCGGCATTTCTCGCCGTGTCCGCCATTTGGAATTGAACCCTGAGAATGAGGTTGTCATTTACACACTGCTGGGGACCTGTGATGTTGCCCAAGATGGCCTATTTCTTTTGAAAAGGTAGTTTTCCAAATTTTGTCTTCCAATTTAATTTTCTCTATGAACCACTTTTGGACAAATTTCATTATAATGTAATAATTGCTAGCTTTAAACTCAGATTTAATCACTTTTGTTTTCCACAAAGGCTTACTTGACCATACGTCGCTTCTGCGTTAGCATCTCTGGATTGTACTGGCCGATTTACACCAAAGATGCTGAATGAAAGGACAGCCAATGTGATTTTTTTGTTTGTTTCAAGCTTAAGCGCTCTAAAAGAAATCGTAAATTGAAAAGAATATTAGGAGTACCCATCAACCCTTGTATGTTCAAAATATAAGCTACGTTAAGTATGGATTGAGCAATGCAAGGTTTTCTTCTATAAAAATTCTAAAGAAAATAATAAGACCTGTGTTGTTATGCTTTCTGATCACTCGTGGCACGTTTACATTGCAGGCTTAATATCGCACGCAACTTCACTCTCAATAAGCTGTTATTTGAGATACGATCTTTTTCAACTTTAAACATAATTTAATGTAACATCTTTTTGCAATTTAAAAGAATCAATCCCACCTTTTTTAACTCCCTTTTCAACAATTCATAACCTAAAAAGGCTTGACCATGCGTCGCTTTTCCCGTTTCTGCTCTTCTCCACCTATTGACCGAGTTCCACCAAATGTCTACCAAACATGACGGAGAGATGTGAATTTGATGAGTTTCGCTTGAATCCCTCCCTCCCCCCCTCCCCCCCTGCACCATCCTCATGTCCCTCCGAGGGTTAAGACAAATTTATTTCTAATTAATTGAATCAACTATACAGCAACCAGTGTTTCGTGAATTGGTTCGTAAAAAAAGTTAATTTGAGAGGCATAAAACTTGTTAAGTGATATATTGAAAACAAATCCGCCATCTTGAATTACTTCACAGGTTCCGAGCAGTGTGTTAATTACCCATAGCCCTTAGTTTCTCGTACTTGAAATTGCAGATTACATAACAGGCTATTTATTGACCATAAAATATTTCCAAAAATAAAACTTAAGAAGGAGCGTTTCCATCCACCCCCTTGTAACACTGTAGGGGTATGAGTTAGCTTGCACATCTAAGGATCAATATCTTACATAACATGGATGCTGTTCTTGTCGCTCTCAATAAGCTGCTATCTGAGAGGCAATTCACGAAACAGAGTTTACTGTACAATTGATTCAATTAAAGAGAAATTAAATTGATTCGAACAGGAACCTCCTTTTCTTTTCATCGTCATTTTAGTGGAGATCCTGCATTCCCTCCACTTTTTATGTGCTAAAGTCCATCACCCAACAATAAGATTTACCCAAATTGGCCTGTCCCCATAAGTCTCAGAAAATTGTCCTTTTTAAAAACCTAGTTTAACAGGAAAATAAACAATAGATTAAATCGGCTGACTCAATGTTGTACCCAATTAAAACCCTTTGGGAATAAAACGTTTTTTCCAGGTATTTCCATATCACTTAAATGTGAATGTGACATTATAATGCAAATACGACACACAAAGAATCCTAACTTCGGGAGATTTGAATTAGGTGGAACATTGAGTTAGCCGGTGTTGTCTATTATTTATTTCCCGCAAAACTTGGTTTAAAAATATATACTTTCCTGACGCTGATGGGGACAAACGTGATACCAGATTCTTACTCTTGGGTAATGAACTCTTGGTATGTGGTACACTAGTCTGGATTTTACCTACTTCCTCTGATCGATAAGTTGAACTTTAATTTCAGATTTTAATAATCCAATAAACGACACTCATTTTGCATATCTAGGTACTCGACAATTTAAGAAATGGCTTCTGGTCCAGGGGCCTTTCCCCCAACCAATGAGGGGACTAACTATGCACGCCTGTGTCGCCTTCTTGTGGATGTGGGAACCCAGGCGCTCAGAGACACCTTTGACAGAATACATTCTCCAGGCACTCTGGACGTGACGTTTGCAAATCCTCATGCCCACACGATATTACAATCACTGAGAAAAAGAAGAATTTTAAATCCTTCACAGTGGGGGAAGCTATACCCAACCATCCCTTCATCTGTGTCCTCAGCCAACTTTGACATCACACTTCTGATTTTGCTTCTGAGGAATATATGCCACTTAAGTCCTCCTGTGAGTACTGGAAACTGGGACGCGCTTCCCCCAGGTTCTGATAACAGCACTGAAGGCAACATAGCAAGAATAAAGTATTACCGAAACAGTGTGTTTGCTCACGCCAGCCAGGCATCTATTGATGATCCAGCATTCAATGTGCTATGGCATGACATCAGCAATGCACTTCTGGCACTTGGATCTGGCACAGGTTATGCAACTGTCGTTACCCGGCTGAAAACTGAATGCATGGATCCTGATGTTGAAGAGCACTACCGAGAATTGCTGAGGGAGTGGAAGAAAGACGATGATAGCATCAAGGAAAAGCTTGAAGAACTGCAAGGTAGGCTGAATCTCAAAAGATAGCAGAAAAATGTAATTTGTAGGCCCTTCAAGAGTTGGGGATATGGCCGGGATCAGTTGTGAATTTCATAAAAGTTGACTGTAGAAACAGCAGCCGGTTTCCCTTAACCCTTTAAGGCCCGAGGGGTCCCCATTGAGGAGCAAAATCGTTTGGCGTTAGACAGAGTAAAATCTATAACTGGCCACTGGGAGTGAAAGGGTTAACGTCTGCAATCATGTAAATGGCATACTTTAAGTATGTGCAATAAGGAAGACAGTAATTTTAAACAGAAAATTAATCATCTAAACACACTTTTTCCACAAAGCCTTAGATTTGGTTATTTTATATTATTAGGTAGGCCATTAGGCACTTTGCTAATTACATCTGGTTGTGACGCTCTTCTCCAAAATTATTTACATGCGCCGTTTTGCGGCTGACTGAAGTGCCTTATGCATACCTTATGCAAATTATTTGCTGACTGAGCAAGTGGTTCTGCATCTAGGTTCATCCTTTTTTCTTCTCTTTGATCTACTCAATCTCATCCAGGACCTGTTTTCTCTTTCTCTGTTCTTCATCAACAAAATTTTTCCTTACTTTCTCGTTTGACTTGTAGGAATAGGCCCTTTGTCAAATGACCTTGTCAATCATAGATGGTCGTGGTACAAAACAGATGCCAGAAATGGAAAGAGCATTAAAATCACTGTTAAATCTCTCATCTAAATGTCAGTGGCCTCAAAACTGACCTTCGTACTAATTTCATCACGCTCTTTCCATTTCTGGCGTCTTGTTTTGTACCACGGCCATTTTTTTAGGAATGGTACATGAATAATTTGTGTGTGAGGCCAACCTGGTTTATTGCATTTATCTCATGTACAAACACTCTCAAGATGCACTAACTTAAGAATTTCACGTACTCTCATTTAACGGAACCAATTGTACTTTTGTATTTTCCTAAAGCCCATTAGCATGAAAAAACATTGTCAGTGAAGAAAGAAAAGGAGCAGCAAGCATATTTGTTATTAAATGTAAACGTAAAAAAAATGTAAACGCTTTCTTAATAGTGGAAGTACACTTAGCTATCAAGCTAGTTTACAGGCACTCTACTGTTAACAAGTTGAAAGTAACAATTCAAAGTTAACAGAAACATTATTAAGAACCCCAACTGGCGGGAGACAACCAGTTGGCTATTTACAAAGCGTGGTGGAGTTGAATCAGGGACAACCGGAAACAAATCCGAGCAAGAGGTTAGAACGGGATTTGAACCCGGAGCAGCCGCATGCAAACCGAACGCCCTAACTACTGGACCACACTGCCTCCTCGTGTCACCTGTGTGGTACCCTAAACTCAGTTTCAACAGCCATCTAACGTATAACAGGGAAACGAGGTTCAATGACACATGATGTGAATACCAGACTAGCTCTTGGAGCTTTAAATGCTAGGATAGGCCATACACGTGTAAATTCACTTTTGTCATGTCTTGACATTCCCTCCATAACCCATGTCACATTTAAGGCCAGGGAAAGAGAGATTTGAAATGCAGTACAAAGTGTGGCAAATGATAATTGTGTTGAGAGTAGCAAAGAAAGGGAGATGGCAATAGCATCTGGTACAGAACGTGACTCAGAATTTGGTTCGTGTGATGTCCTCTTATGATATGGGGTGGCAGAAAATGGGAAAGGCCCATAATTCGTTCACGGGTCATGGGGCAGTACATGGGGTTGCCGCAGGAAACGTCCTGGATTTTGCTACCAGAAATAAAACCTGCAGAATCTGTGCTGCATCAGAAAACCAGAATAAGCCAACACCACACGACTGCTGGAAGAACAATTCTGGTTCTTCAAAAATAATGGAATCAGTTGTGGCCTGTGAGCTCTTTCAGCGTGCTCCAGCAAGGGGAATTGGGTACGACAAATATATCGGCAATGATGATTCTACAACATTTGCTTACCTGAAGCAAAAAGTTCCCAATGGCCTTGAAAAAAATTCAGAGTTTGTTCATACACAGCGCTCACTGAACACAAGGCTGAATAACTTAAGCCAACGCCAAAAATTTCCAAATTCATCCATTGTCTCGCAGAAAGTAGTAAATCATCTCGGCAACTGCTTTGCATATTGTATTCATCAGCACAAAAACCAACTTGCACAACTTGCAAAGGCAAGTGAATGCATTGTACCACATGCCTTTGGCAACCATGACAAATCCCTCGTGGTGTCGAGACAAACAAAATCTTAATGAATATATCCACAATGAACGTTTGCGTGGGAGCAGCCTTCAACAGGCATTGCAAGATCTTTCTCTGAGTGTGCCTCCCTATTAACGGTGACCTCAAAATTAGCTCCTTTTTTGGACTCACAGTAAAAAGAATCGTTGAATGGCACCATTGGCCCCAAGAATCTGAAAGTCAAGCATTATGGAGGAAGTGAGAGTAGTGATTTCAGAACTGCCTGTGGAGTTGCTCAGCACAATGAAGGTCACAAATTTGTGTGCAAAACATCAATTGAGACTTGAATAACAGCTGGGCCCCACTGCACAAGCTACCAAGAAAAACAAGATCACAAGGTTAAAATTGATAAACAAAGGAAGTCCACAAAAACGTTCAAAATTAGGAGAAGACAGCTTCGCTTAAACAGGTTTTAATCGAATGTAAGAAACGAAAACAGAGAGGGACTTAGCTACGAACACAACATTGGACTTCATCTTGTGCCGGAGGTTTGCGCACAAAACAACTACGAAATTTTACAGAAAGTAAACAAAAACACTTGCAAAAGTGAACTAACAGAGTCGAACAACTTATCCCTTCTTCTGCAGTCAGGCCTCCACTCAAGGAAATACCCTTTGATCCCAAGAAAACCTACAAATTTATCCTGTTTGATATTGAAACCAGTTCGTGATCAACCTGGAGAAGAACCGAACTTCTTCAACTCTCGGCGATTACAGACGACGGACTTCACTCATTCTCTGGATACATTCTTCCTGAAAGATTAATAACAGCAGCGACTGTTCATAATATCACGGTGAAAGTTTCTGGGGATCAACGGATTTTATGCAATGCTGAAAACCCAGTCCCAGCCAAGCCTTTACAAACCTGCCTTAAGGGCTACTAATTCAAAGGTATTTTTGCGCTGTTTACTGAATATGCGGGAAAAGTAGATCTTAACAAGTATTATTGAAATCCAAAAAGAAAATTGAGGGTAAACACGCTTTTTTCGAAGGAAATTAATCAACAATATTTATAAAAAGCTTTAAAATACAAAGCAGTGTATGGAGTTCTTTGCCAAATTGAAGCTTAATAATCTCTGAAAAATGCATGGTTACCCCCAATCTTCTTTTTGGATACCAAGAGCACTTGCTAATTTCTGCTTTCTCCGCATAGTTTCGAACCGCGCAAAAATATCTCTGTATCAATAAGCACCGCCGATAGGAAATCCGAATATCTCGAGATGCGCAGAGCGTATGCGCAATAACAATAGTAGGCACCGTCCTTTACTCGTCCGTGCAATTCTTAGATGTTTGTGCTGTGAATTCCGTCGATAACTTGGATCTTCTAGGTCAGAATGTTCCTTTGAATTTGGGCTTAACTGCAGAATACCCTGCCCCACGAATAAAGTTCTGCGTAGCTGGTTACGCCGTACACAGAAACTCATAAATTCAAGTTGAAGTATGTAATTTATTCAAAAGAGTATTTCTCGTTCTAAAGTCGTGACTCGCCAATTAAGCAGTGATTGATTGTGAACTTTACGCTTCGATTAACTACATTTTTCACAAGATCGAGTGAAGAAAATAGCACTCGTTTAGTAATTAAGCCTAAGCGCTCGTTGCGGTGATTAGCCTAAACTCTCTTTTGACATTTTAGCTTTCATTTTACTATTCGATTAACTAAACTTTTCACTTAATAAGCCTAAGTGCTCGTTGCAGTGATTAGGCCTAAGCACACTTTTAGCATTTTAGCTTTCAATTTACGGTTTGGTTAACTACACTTCACGAGAGTGTGTGAAGAAAATAGCACTCGTTTACTGATTAGGCCTAAGCACTCGTTTCAGTGCTTCGGCCTAAGCACTCTTCTAACATTTTAGCTTTCGATTTACGGTTTGGTTAACCACACTTTTCACGAGCTTATCTCACTGCGTATCGCGTATCGCGTAGCCAGCTTCTAAGATAGCCTTCCATCTTGAATTGATTATCTTCCGCGTACCGGGTACCGCGTAGCCAGTTTCTCAGATAGACTTACATCTTGAATTGATTATCTCACTGCGTACCGCGTACCGCGGAGCCAGGTTCTAAGATAGCCGTCAATCTTGATTTGAGTATCTTCCGCGTACCGCGTAGCCAGCTGCTAAGATAGCCATTTTCAATTCGAAATTTATTGTACTTGAACAAATCACATTCTTCAACTGGAATTTATTAGTTTCTGCGTACCACGTAGCCGGCTACGCAGAACATTGTTCGAGTGGCAGGGTATTCTGCAGTTACTCCAATGAAAGTGTAGTTTGCTGATAGTCTGCCTGTACTGAAGGCTCTCCGCAGTCAGCCGAACAGCTCTCTGAAATCTGCAAACAAACAAGTTGAGTAATGTGTATGAAACCCTGTTTTCCGCCAAGTTTGACGCTCATGATGCTCTGGAAGACGTTAAAGCTCTGAGAAAATCCTTTTTCCCCCTCCTTTACAAGTTTCAATTCAAAAAATGGTCAATCACGGCAAATGCGCGCACATCACCGGATGACGCCCTCGAGGAAGCTGCCTTCTAGGAACAGCGACAAGATACCGAACAGTCGTATGGTGGAAAGCTGTATCCAGCTCACCAGGGCCGAAAAGAGCCTCTTTGTGCAAGTATGATCCAGAAGCTGGCAGATGCTGGTTTGCCATTCAGCGCATTTCAATCTCTGTTCGAGAAATATGGCTTCAACGGCTTGTATGGAATCTTGGCGTTAGGGCCAACAACGAAAACGACATGTCGCCAGTCGCCAAGAGTGACAGCGAACAAGAGATTTATCTGGACAATACTTCGATATTTCCATCAGTTTGACGGTAAGCAGGCTCAGTTTTAAGCAGTGAATATCTTATGTCATGTTTACATTTACAAGAGAAAGAAAACTTTCAGAAACGTTCACGCTCACCACGAGACAAATTGACTCGTCCTCGCGAGGATAAGCCTTTGAGTCAGCGGTATTGTTCGAAATGCGTGACCGGAAATAATGTCAGCTAAAATTGCCAAAACCGGAAACAAAGTTTGCTAGACTTGGTAAGCTGTATCACGAAAGTTAGCACGGTGACCTACCCTGATATTTGCAAACAAATATGATTCGTTATTTCACATTCTTAAAGAACATTTCAACAAATATTATGTAGTGGAATTTTGTTTTTATCTTCCCGCAGCTTTTTCATCATTTATCTCAAATTCTACTAGATAGTTTTTTTTGCATTTCACGTATTAGGTTAGAGAATTTGATGGGGTTTCGGTGTTGGAGAAAAATGCGAGGTCACCGAATTGGTTTTTTTTTTTAGATATTTTTCAAACACTGAATTTTAGAGGATCTTTGAGCAGCACTATACTGTTACCATAGCAACAGCTGGGACCCTGCAAACACCCTTATAAAATTGCCTGACAATACTTTTATACAGATATCAAAACGTTGCCCCTCTGAAGGGATCGTCAGTATTAAAATATGTTTTCACTGGACACCCAGTGTTAACTGTGGAAAATCCTTCCGAGCCTCCTTTGGAAAATGCATATTTTTCAAATGATCGCCTATGTAATTATACTTAAACAATTATTCGCGTGCTAAATCTATATATTATTCTTACTGTGCATAATTACCAAGGCTTCAAGTGACATAACTTAAGTCATATCACAGATGAATGTCCAGAGACAATAAAATGGTGAAGTTGAAATTATGTTACTTCCGGATGGCTTCTTCAAATATAATATTGATACTAGCACACATCAATCCACACTTAAAAAAAGGAAGGAGTTCTGTTCTAGACGTTGTGGTTTTGTTTATGGCTGTGTACACCTGGCTAATGAGTATGAAATTGGAACCGCTGACCGTTTCTTAACATCCTCTAGACTGCTAGGATGGAAAATAAATATCGAACCAATGATAAAATAGAAACACCATTATGGTATACACGTACTTGACAAAGTCATCAACCAATAAAATAAATCGCTTAAAAAGTAAACAGACAGTTTACGGTTCTCTGCTCTCGTCTATTTCCAGCGAAGTGCTGTGAAAACGCAAAAACATGTTAAGAGTAGTCAGTCTTCAAGTCAATTTTAAACACTTCACGTAATGGAGAACGACGCAAGTTGAAAGGAAACCAGCTGAAGTACGATAGTGGTGCTCAAGTGAAGTAAACAACAAGCCGCATAAATACTTGGAAATATATTGCAAATCTCTCTAGTATGTAGCTTGTACTTCATTTCAACCTGTTAAGCTTAAAGGGAGAGTTTCACGTCTCTGCGCTTGGCAAACTGTCACGTCGGCCCATTTAATTCCATACACGTTATTCCAAAATGGCCGCTATTTAGATATTCTTTTGTTTTTATTCAAATTAGACTTGATTCTTTGTTCAAGGCAAAATATTCTTTTGAATATTCAGCTCAAGAACGAGGCATCAAGGGCTAATTTGAATAAAAACAAAAGAATATTTAAATGACGGCCATTTGGGATAAGGTCTATTGCTATTGAAACAATCGGAGGCGCTGGTGCAGGAAACGGAAACAATCCCATAGTAATTGATTACTCATTGGAATTACTTTTGTAATCATTTCCTTTGTGTTATAAACCTATTCGTGCGTTATGACAACTCGTGCGTAGAATAAATTTTCGACCCGTGCAATAAATTCGAGATCAAAACTAAATTCGATATTTTCTGTGTTAACCCGCAGTGTCTTCCACCAAATTTGGGCCTTAGTCATTCAGTGTATTTGCTTTAATACTCTCTGAGTTTAATTAACATCTTTTGGTTCAGTAAGAAACCGTAAAATTTACAACTGCTAGCGATAAAGCTTGGACATGCGCAAAACCGTGAACCTGTCCCTTTAAGTGTTAGAAGAATAAAGGCAAGAATCTGTGTTCACTCGCGAGCGAAGTGATTGTCAACTTTTCCGATTGCACCAAGGGCTATGCGACTAGCTGGGAAAGATCTCATGGATATACCCACCACGAGTCCCCTAGGTTAAAGTCTCATTTTGCAGATTAAGTCTAAGTGCCCGTTTCAGTGATTAGGTCTAAACTTTCGTTTATCTTATTGCTATAGCAATACTTAGTTCTAGAAACTGATTTAGAATGGTAATCTTTTTACTGGGTTGCCAGTATGGCAAACCCAGTCGGAATCTGGGTTTCATTTCGTCGTTTTGTATTTTTTTTTTCCGTGTCGGGAAAAATCTTGCCTGTCACTCCCCTGCTAAGTAGTGTCTTTGTGCATGGAGTCTTCTCTGCGTATTTTGTTAGGTTTGAGGGTGCTGGGGTAATACGTAGATTTCCCTGGTGCACACAGGAAAACGTTTAATTATTAAACCTGCAATGCCGTCGAAAGTCGTGGTAACGCGAATGGTGTTTTACTGCATCTTTAAACAAAATATACCCTTATGGAGCTCAAGATTGGAACGTCACTTGGATAAATAAGACAGGGGGTGAAAAATAAATGTCTGGAATCATAAAAGCGAGGAGTAATGGACTTCGACAACAACTATCGCCAGTCGAGCCGAAATCGAAGTGAGCTGTATTTCTAATATTTTAACAAGTGTGCTGTTATGTAGAACACTGAAACCAAATGGAAAATTCTCTGGTAACTTATGGGTTCAACAAAGACAGAGAAGGAATCGAACACCTTAAGTGGATCAGTGATCTCTGTTCTCTGCACAGTCTTCAGGTAAAAATAATATGAAATTTGACAGCTAATAATTTTTTGAAAGAAAAATTGCCTCTAATAGCAAATATGTTGTTTGTTTCAAAAAATATTTCGCTGGAAAAGGTGGCCTTTATGAATTCATCATGTTTTGTAATATGCGAGCTTAACTGGATAGTTTTTATGGCAATAGTAAAGCATTTTCGTTTCAAAATTACGTTGGCGTCTTTCTGTTCTGTTAACTTAACCATGCCTCATTATTTCCACTCTCAAAATTACCATTAGAACTTACTTTTTGCGTAGAATAAGCTTTTAGAATGATGTTCTTGCCTGCTGTGGTGATACTTGACGATCCGGGAACATTTTGTGAAAAAATATTTACAACGGCTCACACGCGCAACTTGATCGCCCGATTATGCATAACATCCACTTGGCCTTTTGACATCCCAATGCAAAAAACTCATAAAATATTCGCAGACCGGTCGATTTCTCTGAAAGGGTGATTGCTAACGAACAGAGAAAGATTTTCACAATAACTAAAAGTTCCTGTGTTAAGCATGGAAATTCGACGAAGCGGTAAATGCGACTAAATTTGCTGCGTGCGTTGCTATTTTTGTGTTTTGACAGATTTTGACAGAATATTAAATCACAGGCGGCCCAGAGTCGAATTTAAACAATTATAAGGATTTGTATGGGAATCTCGATAACAGACTGAAAAAGATATTTACCCTCAAGAGTTCTCAATAAAAAAGCCGTGCTTTATTGTCGTGGTGAATTTCTCGCTTTTTGTGTGGTTTTTTGCCTGATTGAATGCCATTTAAGCGACTTCTCAAATTCCCGAGTTGTCACTAGTACCTAAATAAAGGAAAGGCTGGCAACTAATTTCCAGCTTACCTCACATCTCGCCGATAAACTCACACTTCTCCGGCATCAGTCACGCTCAAACTCCGGCGATGGCCACACGGATAAATTTACTTCTGCTTGACCAAGTTTCAAGGTCCAGCGAGTATCCATTGCTGAGAAACAGCGAAAAATATTCAAATTTTCAAACTCCTTCGAGGCTCGCTAACAACGAATTTTGACACGGCTGGTCAACGGTTCACTGAGCCTCCATACGGTGAGCGCAAACCTACGCAAGTGTACCCATAGTTGGGCCGAGCAAAACAAATCCCAGACTCATCCGCAAATACCTGCCTGGGGTCGTGTTCCAGTTTCTAAATCGGCAAACGATAATAAAAGTTTCACACTGAAACCTTAGCACAGCTCCCACCGCTTTGGTTGCCTCACCGCATGTTATAAATCCCGATTTTCATCGAACTCCGTAAGAACTAAAGCTGTTTGAAGCTGGACCTTGAAACTTGGTCAAGGAGAAGTAAATTTATCCTTGTGGCCATCACCGGAGTTTGAGCGTGACTGATGCCGGAGAAGTGTGAATTTATCGGCGAGATGTGAGGTAAGTTAGAAATTACTTTCCAGCCTTTCCTTTATTTAGGTACGAGTGACAACTCGGGAATTTGAGAATTCGCTTAAATCGCATTCAATCAGGCAAAAAACCACACAAAAAGCGAGAAATTCACCACGACAATAAAGCACGGCTTTTTTATTGAGAACTTTTGCGGGTAAATAATATTTTTTTTGACCTTTGAAAGAAGAAAAATTTCGCGGGAATCTGGACGCGGTGAAAATGAGTTAACAAAGTTGCATACGTGCGTTGAAATGTGATACGCTAGGAGACAGGAATTCTCTGACAAATGATTTGGTCATTGTAGTGTAAAATGAAGTTTATTTGGTAAGGCAACAATATTTCTTTAACTTCCTGGTTAATCCAGTTTATTGCTACCACTTACTTGTGCGAAGATTGTTTACATGAAACTCACGCTTTTTGCGAATTTTGAGTGTCATGAAATTACATCATTTGCGTGACAATATATCCCTTTACTCTAACACAAAAACATTCAGATAGTAACAAACTTCATATTTATTAGCCATTTCTTCTGCTTTTTTGCTTGTCAGCATTGTGATTTGCGACAATTCGCAAGTCTGTTTTTGTATCTCATAGATGTTCGGCTCATCCTCGGTGTGAAAATTCGCAGATGACGTAACACAAAGGAAACCAAAAGAGCCAAAAAAACATCAAACAATAACGTAACTCTACCACAAGCTAACAAAACAAAGGAAAATTTTCACAGGTTTTTACACCGAGGTAAACCCAGATGTTCAGGTATTCAATTACATGGCCACTCAACCTCGCGATTGAGTACATAGTTCACCCTGAAGTCACAATAGATACGTTTCTCAGGAACCCAACAAAGACGGCTTCCTGACCCGACAGATGAAATGTAAATATTCAGTTAAATATTGCAACAAAATTAAAAAAACCGAAGACGGAAGTTTCTTGGCTAAAAAGTAGTTGTTTTATTCTGAAAACAACGAACGATTAACATTCTTTCCCGTAGTTCATTCAGTTGACACAAGGTGATCACGTGCACCTTTACTCAAGAGCGTGTTTGTTCTCTTTAAACTGAATTTCTTACCAAAGCTTAAAAAACTAAAAGACCTCAAAATGGGACAGGATATTACAAAATAATTAAAGGTGTGAACGTGTGAACCAAAGGACCTCTGCTGGCGCGACATGTGGGTGACCCTCAAATGGTCTTAATGACCCCCCACTTGAAAAAATTAACTGGAACCCTGCAGTTCAATACCACCCAATTCAGTGTCTTCTGTTTTTGTGTACACACGTACTACAGGCAACCCAGTGTACGCTTTTTGTAGAGCGTCTTGTTAGAGTTGTGGTTGGTGTGAATATCCATGAGATCCTTGCCGACGAGCTAGCTCGTAGTCGAGCCCGCAACATTAAAACAAGCGGCTGTTTTTGCAAACACATTCTTTTAAGTCAGGAAACCCATTCCTGTTTCAGTTTAATTTATTTCTTCGAGTGATTCTGCATATATTATTCGGCATAATTATGCCATTCCGCAAACTCATTCCTCCTTTTACCCTTACCGTGTTTCGTTGCAGGGAACGATAAGAAATGTTTTCAAATGCATGTGAAAAGCGTGCAAATAGACGATTGTTTTTGCTCTATGTGGCATTTCTGTTGCTGTTGCTTTAAGCTCCGGATTTTAACACATGATGGGGGCCCGCGGGAAATAAAGGCCGAACAAGAGCGCTGAGGCCCGTTTCATTATCGTTGGCTGTGCGACCAGGAGTTAGGCTTGACGATTGCTTTATACCCAGGGTTCGAAGTCTCGACTTACGTCAAATGTATGTTTGTCATTAGCTTGGCATTGACGTCTGTTGCATCAGCCAAACTTAACTTTGAGCTGCTCTTATCGCCTCACGATCATATACAATTTATGTGTAAACTGTTGTCTGGCATCTTGTGGGGTCATTTGGCTTTGTATTAACATGGTCAATTCGGTAAAGGCGCTAACCTAAAGGCTTCCTTTTGGATACCGAAATTTGGACATTAATTTAACCTTTTTCCCGAAAGAAATACTTTTTTTATTATTCCATACACCAGCTTCTGGAGTGCTGCAGATGTTTGTATTCACACCTATTTGCTCGTATATGGGTGTTGTTCAATGGCTAGAGTACAAAAAAAATTCACAATTGGCACGACCAGCAGGACTATAATGATATCTTTGCGATAGGTGACAGTGTCTATTCTATTATGATCATTCAGAAACGCTGAACCAATTGATGTCAGATGAGAGCAGTGGCAGGAACAAGCTCAGTAAAATCGAAGGTATGTAATTGGAAAGGCATTTGTATTATTTAGATCTATGTTTGGTGATTGCTTATTAACCTTCAATCGTCTTTTGTCGTAAAAGAAATGCTATCTCAATGGAAGAAAGATGAAGACAGCACCAAGATCAGACCGCAGAACATTGAAGGTAAACACGTTAGTTCTGAAACGCTCTTTTGTTTATTGTCTTACAATGTTTTTTAGTTGCTTCAAGACAGTTTTATTTTTAGATTATAGAACGTGATTATATCAATCTTTCTAGAAACATTTTGTAGTTTTTCACGCTGATGTCATGGTGTGGTACTTTCCGCTAGGAAACGCGTAAAGCGTAGGAACAGATTTACTTAGTTAACGCCCTAAGGATAATACACGTATACTCTATTATAAAGAGGCAACGCAATAGTAAAAATTATAAGTTATCCCGCTATCATTGGAGCTGCTATCACAAGATATTCTGCCGCTGCTAAATTGCTATCTTTTGCTACCTTTGGTGCGAGTCGTCGACCAAAGTAAGTCCTTTATTTTCTTTCAGATATTTAGTGCTATAATTCGCGGAACTATCAATTCTTGCGATATTTCATGAAACGGACGTTGATTTGAGGACGAATCTGCTGGAATTATGCAAACAGGATGATTGATCATTGTTACCGTTACCATAGTATTTTATATAATCTAGTCTAGTGTTTTTAAGATAAGCTCTATTCAAGCGGAATCGCTACGATAGTTTTATGATTGTTTTATTCATGCTGAGAGTTAAATTGTCTCGGTCAATTGGCGCAAGTATCAATTATTGGATTTTTCAGTTGTCTGTTTCTTGCATCATTAGTTTATGTTGTTTAAAGATTATTCTACCTTCTAGTATTAATTTTATAGTTAATCTAAGTCGTTAATATTCTTTAATTATCGCTTTCAGTTCGAACCTATGTCTTCGACTACGACTACGTTTGCTACGTCGACTCCGTCTGCTATTACTTTCTCTATCGTGTGTATTACTACTCGCTACTACTGCGATCTGGGAGGCGCGGTGGCCTCATGGTTAGTGCGCTCGGCTCCGGATCGAGTGGTCCGGGTTCGGGGCCTGGCCGGGGACATTGCGTTGTGTTCTTGGGCAAGACACTTTACTCTCACGGTGCCTCTCTCCACCCAGGTGTATAATTGGGTACCGGCGTAATGCTGGGGGTAACCCTGCGATGGACTAGCATGCCATCCAGGGGGGAGTAGAAATACTCCTAGTCGCTTAATGCTACTGAAACCGGAGATAAGCGCCGGCCTGATGGGCCTTCTGGCTCGTAAGCAGTGACTTTTACTTACTACTGCGATCTGTTACATCGTAACGTACAAAATCTTGTATGAGAATAAACTTATCGACAACAAATGGTGGAAAATAGACTTGTCGGTAGCAACGTAAACAAGATTAACTGAAAATCTGAAGACAAATGTCAAACGTTGAATTCCTTCAGTCTTTCAGTAAATACAATTCGTCTCTCTGCAAAATACCATAATATTCAACAAGTAGGTTAAGCCTTCCATAAAATTATAGCTTTGCAAATTAGCATTGTCCCCGCGATTTGCAAGCGACTGTGGACTGAGATGAATGTAAAAATGCCGGTACATGCCGCTATTCAAGCAATCCCACAATACCTCACTCGTACCAGTCTCCCAAAAGATTGTGGATTTGGCCATAGTATTCAACTTGTGTGAGAACTGCACAAATTTGTATGCGAATTCGATAAAAGACCTGAGAAGATAATTTTACGAAAAAATTGTAAATTAAAAAGCCTAACCTAATTGCCACTGTGTGTTGCTTCCTTCCTGTGTGGTCTTTTTCCAGATTCGACGCTAATTAAGCCATTATCAGTTCCTCGGTTGTCAACGGTCATGGTAAAATACCAAGGCTGAACAGGGACAACAAACAAAGAGTCATAACCAAGCGGAAACTGAACGGTCGCCGTGTGGTGTTGAGTGTTAAAGAGGCTCTTTTTCATCGTTCTCGCGATTCGTTTGGGATACCAACAGTCGCGTGACGTCGCTGGCAGGGCTTCAATTGGGCAGCTGGCGGATTGAAATGAAAGAAAACCCTTTGCCCTTGAATTCCACGGTGGAGTTTTAACCATGGGAACATTTTCACCTGGAATATTTGACTGAATTTGGTGGGCTCGTGAGAATTGAGTGTTCAGCCTTGGTATTTTACTCTAACCGTTGACAGCCGAGCAACTGATAATGGCTTAATTCGCGTCGAATCTGGAAAAAAAACCACACAAGAAGGAAGTGACCCACAATGGCAATGAGGTTGTGCTTTTTAATTGACAAATTTTCGTAATATTATCTTCTCAGGTCTCTTATCGGGATTCCCATACAAATCCTTATATTTTTGTTGGCTTTCCCTCACACTGCGCTTGGGGCGTCTTTGGGAAGAGTCCTTCCCGTAGATTTCGTACTATGTATCCATGTATTGGTGCCTAAAGTCTTACAATATTTGCACACATGAATAACACTGTCAAAGGAAATAAAGGAATAATAGAAAATCTGTGGCCGTTGAGAAATAGGATTAATTAGCGTACGATGTCCAAAGTAGGAGAGTTTTCTATTTGGACACCACCATAGGGAAATAACCGCAGCACAAACCTCCGCATAGTTTACCTCCAATACGATTTCTTGTCTATCAGTTAGTAAAATAATGGCATAGAAAACGCACATTTATATCATCAGAGCTTCTGGAAAATCATATTTGATTACCCAGAAGATAATACGTATGATTGCGATGAAGACGACCAGTCCCCCCCTTTTGATATGTGAATTTCTGTTATTTTTAATCAATTAGCAACGGAGGTATGTCTGATGATGTTCCTAGAGGCAGCTTGCATTTCAATCACAAGCTGTTAACCCCTGGACATACAAGGGCTGTGTGGATGCCACCCCGTTATAAGTTGTTGCTGTTGTTGTTGTTTTTTGTTTTTTTTCAAAACAATTTTTTGAGAGAAGGTGACGACTTAAGTTGTGTTGTTTTTGAAACCGTGGCTTCAGTGATCATTAGTAGCTGTGAAAGTCACCGTGTGCGTTGGAATGTTTTTCATTTTCAGATGAGCTTAATCCAGCTGAGTTGATTGACGGTATTTGCCAGCTCTACAAAATCCGTGAAGGATGGCTTGCTCCCTTCCCTTGGTGCGAAGAGTTTCGATTCAATCTTGACAGCATTTTTACCAGACTCAAAATGGTCAGTAGAAAAAAAGAACGAGGAACAAAGACTGACCACATTGTTGATATGTCCAAGATCTTCCAACCACACGAGGAATGTTCCCAGCCGAGAACGGTCTTAATTGAAGGGCAGCCAGGCAAGGGCAAGACTACCTACTGCAACAAGATTGCTTATGACTGGGCGAACAAATGTGGAGCTGATTATTCCTTTCTCAACGTCCAAGTGTTGTTGTTGTTGTTGAAATGTAGAGACATCAACTCTGATATTTGGGGAGCCATTGATGACCAGCTATTGCCAAAAGACATTAGAGAGGAGGAGAGGGAGAAATTCTTCACGTTTGTTCGGAACCATCAGTCAAATGTTTTACTGGTACTTGACGGATTGGATGAGTTGCCGACAAATAAAGTACCAGTCTATAAAGAAATCATTCAAGGAAGAATGCTTCCAAAATGTCACTTGGTGGTTACAGCAAGGCACGAGGCGGGGATAAAGGTACGAGAATGCTGTGACACCCTGTTAGAGGTGGAAGGGTTTACCTTATACGATGCCATAGAGTTTATCCAGAAATACTTTAAAAACGAGAAGCATTTGGCGGAAAAGCTCTGCGACAAGCTAATGTCTGACAGAGGCCTACAGGACCTGGTAGCAAATCCCTTGAACACAGCGCTTCTTTGCCTCCTTTGTGAAGACTTTCAAGGAATGCCAGAAAGTAGAACTTTGCTTTTCCTTGAGATAGTTCAGTGCGTGCTGAGGCGGTACAGACGAAAGAAAGAACTACAAGAAAGCAATTGCAAAGACCTCACAGAATTATATCAAGCTGAATTAAGACACCTGGGATGTATAGCATTGAAGGGCTTGCACAACGATGACATGTACTTCGAGCAGAGTGCGATTGAAAATTGCACAAGCGACATAATACTCGACTTTGGATTTCTCTCTGTTCAGCCTGGACGTAGCAAACGAAGACCAGGGCTTTGCTATGGATTTCTTCATAAGAGCTTCCAGGAACTTTTCGCAGCATTTTATCTTTGTTGCCAACTTCTCGATGGGGAAATTACTTCCGATATTTTGGTTGCTGATACCAGATATTTCAAAGAGTTGAAACAGGTCCTTATCTTTACATGTGGTATGTTGGCGTTACGGTGCGAACGTATGGCCACCGCACTTATTACGAGTATAGCAAGTCAAGTGAACTCGCATGAAAACAGCGACTTTCTTTGTGTTGCATTGAGTTGTATTAATGAATGTAAGAAAGAAAAGAAAAACTTTTTCAAGGAATTATCACGTTCACTTGGCTTACTTCTTGAGCTTCAGAGCGTTAGTTGCAGAAATTTAGGTGACAGTGGCGCTGCTATCTTGGCTGACGTATTGGAAGCTAATTTAACGGTTACAAAGTTGGATTGGTCTTTCAATGGAATCGGTGACGTGGGTGCTGCTGCCCTGGCGGAAGCTTTAGGAAGAAATTCGTCGCTTACTGAGTTGGATTTGTCTCGCAATGAAATTGGTGATATGGGTGCTGCTGCGCTGGCAGAAGCAATAAAGACAAATTCAGCGCTTAAAGTATTGCATTTTTCTTGCAATAGAATTCGTGACGAGGGCTGTGCAGCATTAGTGGAGGCAATGGAATTAAATTCAACGCTTACTAAGTTGGATTTGTCTCGAAATGAGATGGTTGACGTGGGTTCTCTTGTGCTGGGGGAAGATATAAAAATCAGTTCCACTAGTTCAGAGTTAATATTACACCGCAGTGAAACTAGTGAGCGGGGCGCTGGCTCACTGGCTGGAGCAACCGAAATTGTTTCATCAATTAAAGTCTACAATGGCGATTATGAAGACGATTATGAAATTGATGATTATGAATTTGATGAACTCGATTATGGCGATAGTGACGACTTCAGCTATGGTGCCGATGACCATGGCGATAGTGACGACTTCAGCTATGGTGCCGATGACTATGGCGATAGTGACGACTTCAGCTATGGTGACGATGACTATTACTAATGTTGACTGTGACTATGGGTGGGCCAAGTATGGCTCCCTAACTTGGACCTTTGTTGTTAGTAATAACGTTGTCTGTGCAGTTACTAAAACCTGGTTGAAGAATATTTACTCTGTCTGTATTGCTGGCCTTTCCGTTGGTAGTTACGTGTTCAAGAGTTCTGCAAGCCAATCAGACCGTCAGGGAGGAGGAACTGGCATTTTGCTTCGAGTACTCTGAATGGATTGTCAAGAACCATAATCACACATGCCACGTCGTCTTGTTTACCAGCCTCAATGCTCTCCTTCGTCTCTATTCTTTGATTAGCTCTCCTTATTCCTGATTTCAGTTTTCGCATGAATGTGATTAAAAATACTGAAACCCCGGAGTTTTCGGAGCCGCGCCACTTGAAATGTTTGGTCTTTCGCAATCTTTATCATAACCTGCGATCAGGCTCTATTTTAGTTTCTCGTGGTACGTAATGTGAAGTTGGCAAAACGAAAAATAGAGCCTGACTAAATTCCTCTTCGAAATTCCTTCCGTCCACTTTTTTTGATTGATTGACATGTCCTTCATCGGCCAATCAAATTTACTTTCATTACACCAATACACGCGTGGACGGCAGATTCACGCTAGTTTGTTTTGACCACAGTTAATTACCGTGGCAGGAACATTATAAAAGCTTATAAACGAATTCGAAAGTTACCGTTGGCTTTAATTTGAGAAAAACACATTTAAAGCATGGAGAATGTTTTCGACGACTATATTGCGGCAAAGGCCGGTGTAATGTTTCCTCCGAACTTCACTGAATATGCAATCTTTCAAGCTTGACTTCTTAATTTGTAATTGAGATAACCTAGCATCCTGTCGTTGGACAGTTTGGCAATAGATTTTTAAAGAAAAAAAAGAGAAATGCATTATTCCTTTAACGTGCTTGCCTATGAAGTTTCTTTGGTGATTTTTTCGGGTAATATCTTCAGTTGCAGTGTATTTCTAGAATTGCGCGCAGTAAAATCATGATAAGTTTGGCCGTTAATTTTTTGAAGGAGTACGAACAGTAAGATGGACTCGCGAAGTTTCTTTTATTTTTGTACAATTGGTCTCTCTGGAAACATGCCATTTTAGTTTCTGGAGTGCGAGTTTTAAGTTAAATCAACTGGAAATATTATGAAGCAATCTTGACTCCAAATTGTGCAAACAAACCGTGTCTTGTACAATAAGTAAATAATGCCGTTTGATACACAGATGTTCAAAACATGCATTCGTGTAACTTGCGATTTTATCAGCATCTCCTCCTGTCTCATCCAGGAAACCAATATGCATCGGCTTTCATTGCCATTTGAAAGAACCAGCTATTTAGCTTTCAAAACATCAGGGAAGTTTGTGCGAAAGTACTTTCAACCACATGGCCACAGAGCTCGACAACGGAATCGCTAATTTCACTCTTTCCAGATATTCAAACCCGATTCTGGGCAAGTTATGAGATGTTTCAGATGGCATATCTCCATTTATACAAATAAAATCAAGTTGCACTATCCACGGCATTGTAAGAACAAGAGGCAGCAAATTTTTTCGTACACTTATGGCGGATTAGTCTCGAGGACTTCGCGAGAGCGACGCCCAATCACCATGGCATTTTCACTTCCGGCGTTTCAATAGCCAATCAGAGACTTTTGGTCAGTCCCAATTTTAGCGAGCGACGACATAAGAGAACATATGGCCGAAGCTAAAAATGGGCCTGATCGCAGGTTATCTTTATCAGTGCCAATAGGCCTCATTCACGATAGCCGCCATGTTGGTTTTCAAATTGTCATGCAAATTAGCCATGTGTTATGCTCGGGACAAACATTGGAAAAAAGTAAATTGCGGAAAATCGGATCGTCGAAATATTGAAATAACATTGCTAAAAGTACATTTTAGAATTTAGAATTAAGTACCTTTTATAATAATTTTATATCTTTGATTGCCTTTGACATTTTGACTTTCTACTTCGTTATCTCCTCATTTTTCACTAAAAAATATCGAAGTAACTTGTGTAATCATTCTATTTCACTACTTAGGTGCGAAACATTCAATGAACGTGAAAAAAATCATCTGTGTGGCTAAGATGTTCGTTACAACCTCTCGAACTTGTGTTGTTTGCCCCCTCAGAAGTGTGTAGCTAATTTGCATGATGAAAGCAAATCCAACATGGCGGCCATCGTGAATAAGGTCTATTCATATCTCAGGGTGCACTCTGGATCTCATAATTGTTTGATGCTCTGATGATTTCATTTTGAGCTCGCCGATAACCACTTTAGCAATTTCGGATCGTTTTATCACGGTTGAACTCAGTTAATGGAATTAGTTTTAAATTTTTTTTGTACTTTATTCTTTAGGTTAGGTAGTTAGGAAACATTGATCATTTGGTGTTAGTACCCCCGCTTTATATGGTGTAATTAACGTCATATTGTAATGTGCAATTTAATTGCAATACTAGCTCAATAAAAAAGGAAGTATTGCCTGATCTCAAGCCGAAAAGGACTAGGTACGAGTTTGTATATTATGGGATTAGCAACTATTGATCCACATAGTCAAAAAAAGCACACCGAGATTTACAAAATCCTTAAGTTTGGTATTAATCGGGCTAATTTTGATTGAAATACAACAATTTTAAAGAAATGTTTCGTCGTCCGGACACAGCGTCCGGATAGCCATACATCTCTTTGTAAATTTTAACGTTTTTAAGTGGCTGTATCTTGCTTAATATTGAGTCTATTTACACCAAACTGGATTTTGTAAAGCATGGTGTGCCCTTTCTGACCATGCGGATTAATAGTCGCTAATCCCATAATTTACAGACTCGTACCTAGTCCTTTTCGGCTTGAAATCAGGCAATGAGAAGTGTTAATTTTGTAAAGCTAGGATAGGAGTCAGGGCGTTGGCCCAGTTATTTATACCAGGCCAAACCGTTGGTTTGGTGGTTTTTACCGTATAGGAAACGCACAAGCAAAGGTTGGAGAACGAAGGTCTGAGGAAAAAAACGAAAAGAGATGAGTGTAACACAGATAAGAGAAATTGCCAGGATCTGACCGGAAAATTCCAAGACAAAACTCCGTTGTCAGCGGCGGGAAGAAAAGAAAAGAACGAAGAGATAAGGGAACTAAGTTTAAAAGTTTAAGCAACGGGAGAAAAACAGGTCAAAGTGAGAAACGCGAAAGCCAGAGAAGAAGCCGAGG
Source organism: Montipora capitata (assembly GCA_949126865.1). NCBI lineage: Eukaryota > Metazoa > Cnidaria > Anthozoa > Scleractinia > Acroporidae > Montipora > Montipora capitata. Next base: position 26,357,202 of record OX421456.1, read on the forward strand.
TGTGGAGAAGTTGACGTGAGAACTGAACTATTGGTTTGTTGGAGAACTGAACTGTCAGCGTACTTAAATATTTAGTGCGTAGTGCAAAAAAAATATTATCTGTCACTGTTAACGATACTTTTAGAAACTGAATTAAGGTCATTACGTTTATCCCTATAGTAAGTTTAGAATTAGTATTTTCTTAAAGTATTCTAACCTTGAAATCTTGAAGCTTAAATAAAGTAATTGGTCATTAGCGATTTAGGTATATATTTTGTGTTGCGAATTCTTGGGAAGCGGTTTGTGTTTGGTTGTATTATTTATTTTCCTTTTGCGTTTTCTTTTTTCCTCGCGTCGCCGCGCCAAGGGAAGACGCATGTCACAATAATATAAAATAAATAGATTTCATGTTGCCGTGCGTCTTTTCAGTAACAAATCACAGGAGACCTCAAAATGTGGTTAGAACGTCAGTGATACACTCGGCTATCGTCTCATGTGCCACCTTTTTGTTCTTACTACATTTTGACGTCGTCTGTGATCTATTACTGAACAGACGCACGGCAACATGGAATCTAGTTATTAAAGTACTAATATGTACAAAAAAAAATAATTGTTCTTTTTCTTTGGATTTCAAAACTGAGTTAACTTCAACTAAACACTGAGTGACCCAAAAATATAAGCCTTGATTTCTAAAACACACCTGCTTCTTTTTGACTGGATTGAACTTAATGGTCCGCCATTACTAACTTTAAAATCTTGAGAGAGCTGGATCGAGCAACCTCGTTTGCAGGGTCTCTCTTCTCTGCCTTCTTTGTCTTTGAGGAAAGAGACCTTGTTTGCAGCTTGTCACGTGGCTCCTAAAATCTGGGAGTTTTTCCAAATGTGTGTCAGGGGAGAGGTGGCAGTGTAGGCCTTGTGCAGTCATCATTCGCACGCATTTGATTTTGTGGGAAGCCAACCATCGAAACGTTTCATGACAAGGTGTTTTATGTACTACACATGGAATTGGACGTGAAAGGCAAAAAATTGTTGTGTAATCGATCGGACGGAACAGAAAAAAAATTGGCTAGGTTCGAATATCACTTATGCTCGTGTGAAGGTTCGCAATCAAACTTACTTGAACAAGACGCCAATAAGTGCGTATCCGTGGGATGCATAAACAGTAAACAGTAAACAGTAACAGTAAACAGTTATAGCTATAGTTATAAACAGTTATAGCTAACAACTACGGGTAAAATTCAGAAAATGACGAGATTTTACCAGAAAGATGAATCTCTCAAGAAAGAAACGACAGTTTTCAATTTACAAAACATGTTTCGACATTCTCTTGTCATCTTCAGTTGCAAATGAGCTTTTAACGGTTGTACATTTGAATAGGCCTTTTCCGAATTCATATCTGCCTCCTCTTCAAGGCGAGTCTAAGTGCGAAGTTTTTGTTATGAAAATTAGTTTTTATTCATATGTAAAGTAGAACTAATTACCATCACAAAAACTTCGCACTTAGACTCGCTTTGAAGAGAAGGCAGACATGAACTCGGAAAAGGCCTATTTATATTAAGGTACGTTAAAAAATAACGCGTCAAAACTTGCGTACAATTTTGAATATGAAATACGAAATGCACGGAAAACAAAAATAGCGCGTATAACAATAAAGGACAAAAGGAACAACGTAATTAAAAAGAAAGAGACAAGTCTAGATGCTGCTGATTAAGAATGGGATTTTCCCACTTAATGTGCAATGCCTCTTTGATCTTAATTTGGAATTTTGAGGCGGCAGAATCTAGGATCGTGAAACATTCTGTATTACAAGAGTCATGACAAGCCCTAGATGACTGCAGGTGTCGAAACATGTTTTGTAATTGAAAACTGTCTCTTACTCTGCTGTCTTTACGTCCATTTGGAAAGATGAATCTGTAATTTAATCAGCAGGCTTTTGTTGGAAAAACAGAACTAGAGGATATTTATTATTATTAGTATGCTACTAAATTTGCAAATGGAAACAATCAGCACAGCAGGACCATCCGAATTTACTTTTACTAAAGCTTTTCGAGGAATGCCAGGATAAAAAGGTGAGATTCTTTGGAATACTGACTGGAGATCGGCCCCTTCGTTTTGTGTGTAAACCAAAGTAGAATAGTATGTCTGTTTGTAATTGATTTCTTTTTTATATTTGGTTGCTCATTGGCTTTTACAGATTGTGCTGGCATAACTTTTGGCATAATGTGAGGAACTAGCATAATTTTTGCTGATTTTTTTAAAGTAGCACTGCTACTGCACTGATGAGCCTAAGACCACTACTTGCGGATTACTAACGAAGAGAAGAGCCTCCCTAAGAGGCTGGCAGTCTGGCATGAGATGAAGGGAACCGGGAGTTGCTCAGGATGGTTTTGGTCCCAGTACCTCTCATTTGCAAGTTTGCAAAATGGCGCGCGTCAGCCACACTGCATGATAACGTGCGTTGTAACGTCAGTTCTTCAATGGGAGAACTACAATCGTGGTCAAAAGTTGTTGGGAAGGTTGAGGGCGTCAGTTCACTTCACACCTAATTCGATTTTTTTAACTATTGGCTGAAGTATTTGGGAAATACCATGCTCTTGTGGCCCCCCTCCCCCATATTCAATGTTGGAGTTCTTCAGGTAAGAAAAATCACCAGTTTTTCCCCTGGAAAACCCAACATTGAAAAGGGGGAGGGGGGTGGGGGGGGGGGGGGGGGGTTATCTGTAAAATGAAGCTACCTTCCCAACACTTTTGCCCATGATTGTAGCTCTGCAAAGTCTCCGTGACTAAAGCATCTGTTCTTGTTTTTTTTTTAACTTTGTATTTGGTTGCTTAAAAGGCTCTTTTTATGATATTGTTTTCACTTTTTTTTCCTGTAGTAGGGAGAATGGATTTATTTTGTTGTCGATTTCGCAAATACCCTTGACTTGATCTACCACATCCCACAATGATTTGATGCTGGTCTAAGGGCGCGTTTTTTTTGGTAATCTTCGAGAATAGGAGGAATACACGCGGAATAGTCGGTATTCGTGTTCTTTTGGCACCTATTCCGTTTTCGGAATGAACGGATACTATTCCATACATTCTGCTCCCGATACCAGAATGAACGGAATGATTGGAATGCGGTTCACTCGGAATAAGCAGAATATACGTTCCTTTTGGAAAGTTTTGGCGGGAAATGAGTCGCGCCGGCCGGCGGCTTGAAAATTGTAATAACTTGAATGGAATAGCGATCCAAATTGTTTACCTTAGATGCGAGTGTCCTTGACTTCTCTTCTGTTTCTTTAGCGGTGCTAGAACAAGAAGAGCTATCAGTTTGTACCCTTGCCTGGCCATAAGAAACGACGTTGGCATTAATAGGTTTCCTCGACAAACCCTTGTATCCGAACATGTTTGCTCTGCCGTCCAGGACTACGCAAAGCACTCACAAGTACAAAAAACTCTAGCAAATGAAGCAAACTGAAAAATCAAGGAAATCGCCAAAAACCTAGTATTTTTGGCCATATTTCAGCATTTTGGGTTCCAAACTTTCGCGAACCTTTTTCAGTCGCCACGCAACTGTTGCATGCGCAGATAAAATAGTTCCCTGGGGCCCGTTTCTCGAAAGTCCCGAAACTTTACGGGCCATTTTCGGGCGTCACAATTCCCTCTGTATCTCAAGAACGGAGGGGATTTAAGTCGTCAAACTTCACATTTGGTTTGCTTTTTGTTACCTTGAAAATATCTTAAAAGATCGGATTTCCTGAACAAGCGGTTGGCAGATTTACAAATCGCTTTCCGGGCCCGAAAAATTTTCGGGACTTTCGAGAAACGGGCCCCTGGTCACCTTCGTTAATAGTATTCCTTAAAGCGTTCTTTTGCGAATGGGGATGCGAAGTCCCCGTAACGAAGACTTCTAATCTTATATTCCGTGTATTCTAAATTCCTAATCTGGAATGAGAATAGCCAGGATACTTCCAAAAGAATGCCGCCTAAGGTTCTATTAAATTTAAGCCCGTTTGGATGGGATTACTATGTGTATGGGAGACGAATGCGAAGTCCCCGCAACGAAGACTTCTTCGACTGGACTCTAAAAAATGAATAATTGAACTCGATTCACCCCCGCGAACCTCTCGGCTTCTCAGCCCATGCATGGTTTTGTGATTTAGTGTTCGTGCCAGTTTTAACCACGAAATCGGGATGTCGCCAAACATAAGGTACAGAAAACAATTTTCCCAGAAGTAGACTTTTAAATCACACTGAGCATTAAAATGCTCCGTGTGATTTAATGTTATTTATTGGACTACACAAACTCATATAATTTTTTTTTCTTTTGCCCATTGTACCTGATCAACTCCATCGCAGTTAATTTCAATTTTTCCTAGGTGATGTGAACTGTGAAATTACTACTGCAAATTATGTTTACATGTGTTTCATCACAATGTCTCATCCACAGTGTCCATAAATGAACTAAAAAGGCAAAATCTTGCTTCACGCGGTAAAAACTGAACTCTGAAAAATGACCGCTGTTTATGAAATCACGCCAAATTTTCAAATACAAAGCAAACCATCACGTAATCTCAGTTGCTTCGAAGGTTCAGTAGGAACTTACTCGCTCTCGGGGCTCGATGGCCCGAGTTCTGGGCCCGATGGCTCCGGATGTATCATACGGGATTCTTATCGAGCGGTTAATGTACTATCCCTGGGGTATGCACATCTGTGACTACGAAGAAAAAGCAAAAAAAATTGACGTGGGCTGCCTATGGCATCACACGTAAAAAGCTCAAAAGCATTCGAATTGAGTGATAACGAAGAGTGCTTAATAGTTTGCGGAGGAAAGACTTTAAGGGAAATCGGGTTCTGCTTCGTTTTGGATTTCGGAAGCTGACGAACTTTTTTCAATTTCTCCCTCTTTCATGACAGTCGCTTGTTCTAATTTCGATTAACCAAGAGAAGCTTCAGCGGTTGGCTCAACCTCGTAAAAGGGATGGTCGCGTTGAAGTTAGGTGAAACAAGGAAACCGAATAGTAAGCCTCGATGGGTTTTCACATGTCGGCGGGAGATGCATGAAATCAAGTGACTTTATCGCTATGAAAAACTCCGTTTTCTTAGCCAGGAACGAGGAATTGTTGGAGACTGAAAATTATAGTCGTTGATTGCGTGGACTTAAGTAATTGTCAGTTTCGTTTCCTAAATCTTTAGGGTATTATGAAGAACAGATCAATTAAAGAATGTCCGAAGTGATCTAGGCGTAATTGTAAATTTATAATAGATAGCGTGCGATTTTTGCAGTGATTAAAAACACTAGTGATTGAGACTGTATCAAGCGAGATTGTGTTAAATAAACCTAACGATATTAAAACTTGTGACTTGTAGAGAACGCTGCTTATTGGGAGGCGAGTATTCTTTACATAATATTTCTCTGTAAAAAGAAGATATTATTCCTGCTCAGCAAACAGTGAAACAACAACAACAACAACAACAACAACAAAAAAACTTCCGTAGGCAAAAAGTTTGATGAAAATGACGTCATTTTTTGCGAGAATTTAGAAGGCAGCTGGCTTCCCGCGGGGTTCGCTTTCATGGTTGTGATCGGTTATGTACTGTTAAATTTTGCAATGAGGCAGTCGTGATGATAAAATGACCCCATTCTAGCCACCCTGCTGATAACAAAGTGCGACCCTATCATAGTCGGCTTAGTCGTAAAAAAGAACTCCGCTCAGCAGCACATCAATAGAACAGCACTCCCCATTTTCACCGGCCTGACTTGAATTTCCGGGAAACGGTCGAACCCATCACAATCTATGTGCCCAGGCAGGTGCGGGGTGAGAAATATTGTTTGTGACATACTCAACTGTTACTGGAGTTTTTCTGTCTAAAACATTTGAATTGTGAAAGCCTCGTTAGTGTGTCACTAAGTTGTTTTATAGCAGCCGGCATAGTTACATTCTCCGCGTATTTTCGGTATTCAAATTGTGTGCAGCTCGACAAACGTGTTATGAATGGCTGTTTTTATACTAGAGACGCATAATCCGTCCAGACGAATCATGCGTCTCTTATGTTATCCGTCTGGTGTAAAGACGGGACGAACTATATGAGCCGCATAATTCGTCTTGGACGAACTTGGGCAAACATTTTGTCTGCGTCTGTTAAATTCGTCTAGTATAAAGACGGGCACTAGACGCATAATGCGTCTGGACAAACTTTCCAGTTTAGTGCGTCTTCGAAGACGCATTAAAATAGATTCTTCGTCCAGACGCATAATGCGTCTAGTGCCCGTCTTTATAACAGACGCAGAAAAAATGTTTGCCCAAGTTCGTCCCAGACGAATTATGCGTCTCTAGTATAAAAACGGCCAATGGTATAAAAATAAAAATCATCCTCTTTTTTATGTGTGAGGTAAACTATTTAAGCTGAAAGAAGAATATCGGTCGAATGTACATTTTATTAATACGGTGCACTGTACAATGTACCCGCAGAAAACCACATTCCACTCAATTCCTGAACAACTTTCGCTCAAAAAACGCAATATACAGATGAATATTGGCTCTAAAGCGAACAGAAAAAATGAACAGGCGGTAAACTGAGTAAAAATGAACATGTTTTATTTTTAAACATTGTACACAATTCTTTATTTCCCCCCACACCCCCCCCCCCTTCATTTTGTTTGTCTTTGGTGGTCAGTTCTACAAGAATTATATAATTACGTCATTTTTAAAATTCAGTGTACTGGGAATAACCAGTAGTTAGGAGTAAAACTGCCGTTATTTGAAAAGAAAAATTATTATGGTATCATGCATGAATGAATGAATGAATGAATGAATGAACGAATGAATGAATGAATGAATAAACGAGAGAATGAATGAATGAATGAATAAATAACTTTATTTATGTGTCATGAAAGGTTTAGCATTGCTGCTAATTGGGGACACCTAGGACTAGTTACAATCATGAAGACAAAATTAAAATAATAGCTATTTACAAGATAAGAAGCCTATCCATCAGAATAAAACTACAGAAGTGATTAAAACTAAGAATAGTAGTTAACTAGTCATGTTGAACACAAATAACATTTGCACCCACTGCCTTTATCAACTAAAATACTTAAATCCCTGTTTCTAATGTAGTCTTTAAAGTGGTACTATGATCAAAAAATCACTTCCTTTTTTCCTTCAGATTTTGAAAGTGTGTTTGCTTCACACCTGCCTAGCAAACTTTTTGACCTTTGATTTTTATGCAAGGGCTGTTTACTTTGAGGGAAAGTGTTCTATTTCACAGTCCGCCATTACACACGCGTTCAAAACGGAAAGACTGGACCTCAGAGGGTTGGATCTAGGAAAAACTGAGGTTATCACTCAATAGCTTAAAATTTCAGGGTGTAAACGCAGTTTATTATGTATGCAAAACACGAGTTTAAAAACCTGAAAGCCCGAAACTCCCGTGCTGCATATCAATTCCGTCGCGTACGAACGTATTGCAATCTTATACTAGTGAGTGTTTGACGTCATTTTCTCCTCGATCCAGCTCTCTCAAGATTTTAAAATTAGTAATGGCGGACCATTAAGGTATTCCTGGAAGCTTTTCAGTGTTTAATGTTTTCCGAATGTTAAACTTGTTAAGCACACCAATTAAACCATAAACTTGAACATATTAAAAGGCAATCCGAGAAGGTCACTTTAGCCTCCAGGAATACCTTAAATACGAAAATTCCAGTTAAGAAGCGTCTTTTTGAAAATTATGGCTTACACTTGGGTTTGATTTTTTGATCATAGTACCACTTTAAACCAACTGATTTAACGTGATTGGGTATCCTGGCCCATAATTTTGGAGCCAAATACGTCATGGCTGAGTGCTTTCCATAACTCACTGTGTTAAGTCTTGGTAAAATAAAGTGTTCGTTTCTCAGATTAATGTTGCTTTGTTGTCTTTTAAAAAGATCGGTAATATATTGTGGGCATAAGTTGTTCTTAACTTTGAACATTAAAATGGCTGTATCCTGGAGTCTTCGGTTGAACAATGTTGAGAGACCAGCGGCAGCCAGCAGTTCCTCGTCACTTAAAAACTTGTCACGGTAGATAGCCCTGAGAGCCTATTCTTGGATCCTCTCTAGCTTACGTGTATCAGAAGATTTAATCAATAAAATCCCATACAGCAGAGCAGGAACTTAAATGTGGTAAAATTGCTGTCCAATATAGCTGAAGTTTAACTTTCTCTAGAATGAGATTTCGTAGGTGCATCCAAGAGAGTGTGAGGGTAAGAGAGGTAATCCCTCATATTGGCCCTATTCCCATCGTAATCCATGTTGAATTATTTTTAGATCTCCTGCGAGATCCGGTATTCCTACGAGGGTTAACTGATAGCCAATCATATGTCCCCATTTTTACCAATGTTGACAGCTGAGCGAATTCCCACGCAATGATTCGCGTCGTTCGCGAAAATGGGGACATATGATTGGCTATCAGTTCACTCTCGTGGGAATACCGGATCTCGCAGGAGATCTAAAAATAACTTAAGTGGAATTACCATGGGAATAGGACCAATACGAGGGATTACCTCTCTTACCTTCATACTCTCTTGGTGCATCATAACACCTACAAGACTCCCTGCTTTGACCGCAATTGATTTAACATGTTCTGTAAAATTCAGGTTATTGTCAATAATGATACCGAGGAGCATCATGCTAATTTGCTCAAAACACAAGTTAGCCTGCATAGCAAGCGTTTCCATGGGGTTTTGTACAGTTCTTGGGCTGTTTGAAGAAAAGGGATTGTATGCTATCTTCACTTAGTGTAAAACATCAGACGATGGGCTCCTTTCTGTATTATCAGCCACACTTTGTGGAGAAATGTCTCTTTCTCTGAACCCTTTGCTTACAGGCAAATCCTTGCCTTGCTCCTTTACGAATTTCAAATCACTTTGGTGAAGTAACCTAGGCAAACCACGTGACCCAAGATGAAAGAGAGAGAGAGGACTAGAAGGTAGGCAAGACAAAACGCTAAAGGCAAGGCTAGCTTACACGTAAGACGCAAGCTTCGCTCACGGCCTTATCTTTTTCGTAACTCCTTGTGCATCGGGCTGAAATTCCCCTGTCCGGAGTCCCTCTCTTACTGCGCCTGTCTCATGGGCGTCTCTTCCTTCCAGCGCCTGCATTGCCAGCTTACCAGCGGTAGCTTTGGCGATTCTATAGTTGGCGCCCTTACCAACAAAAGTTCCCCAGTGCACCTGCAGGGTACATTCGGTTCTTCCGTCTGGTAGTGTTTTTGCTTTACTAATAACGAAGAAAAAACAACGCAAATTAGTATATCTATTAAAAGTTTCCTCCCCACACAAATAACACATTTGTACTGCAAGACAAACGAGGTGGCTGACTGATTAAGGTTACCGATCATTATCAATAAGGTATAACAGATAATGGATGTCAGGGGCACCCAACGAATCTGTTCCTCACATTATCTGTTCCCCAGGGGAGTCTTGCTGGCTGGCAAAAATACAGGTGTTTCGATTAGCTGGCTGGAAAATTTTGTTATTAATAGAGGTTTTGCCTGGGAATTACTGACTTTTTCTAGCATTTCAACCCGAGCTGGCTGTAGAAACTCTGAAGACTGAGGACGACTAAAAAAAAAAAAAAAAAGAAAGAAAGAAAGAAAAAAAAAAAAAGAACCCCTTCCCTCTCCCACAGAGTAGTCACAAACATACGACGGCTGGTCAGAGTGATTGCGCTTGCCGAAAAAAACTGTTTTGTCCCGGTTTTGTCGCTTTTGTTCGCTCGTTTTGGATCGAGGGATTTGAAAGCGTGCGGAATTTCTGGGTGGGAAATAAATTTGATCAGCTGGCTGGGAAACCAACCAATTTTATCTAGCTGGCTGGGAAATTTCTTGTGTGTCTTGCTGGTAAAAAGGAACAGATAATGTTTTCCTAGCAACACTGAAAAACACCTGAAAATGCCTTAATAACATTTATTTTCATTAACTGGGGTATAATAATACATTTTACAACAAATTGGTCGTTGGGTGTCCCTGAGATGTTTCCGCTTAGGACATGTTTATTTTGAGTATAAATGAGTACAGTACAGGTGAACACAATGCTGAGGTTAAACCCTGTGATGGGCTAGCATCATATCCAGCGAATCCTACTTGTTTTTCTTGGGGACGTGAAAAAAAAAAACACTCCGGTTTATGCGGGTCTTCAAAAATTGCAACGATTCCGAAAATGCAATTTTTCCTATAAACCATTTCATTTCCAGGGTAAAATCTGCCCTTGTCTTGATTCCACCATATTGATGAAAACCAAAGTTGTAACCATTCAAATGAAACCAAAGTATTGAGCGGTAATAAGCGTTTCCGTGGGGTTTTGTACGTTTTTGCCGTGTGAACGCGAGGAAATTGGCAAAGAGCGAAAAAAATTCCTCCGTTTCTTTAGCGAAAAACGCACAAACCCCTAAGGGAAACGCTTGTTACGAAAGCTAAGCAGAACTTTCTTGTGGTAGTGTTTATTATGTTGCTCACGATGGTTAAAACTTGTGAGTCTGCGGATGAAATCCTGAAGTATATTTTAAGGCTACTGGGCTGAACTTTCATTTCGTCCGGCTAATGCCTCGATATTTTATAAATTACACAATGAAAATTAGTTATTTTTGTCGCGTCGATCGCTGGTGCTCTTGTGAATGAGACTGTTTCGTTTAAACTCACACACGCACCTGAAGTTCCGCTTATCATCTTCTTCGTACACGCGTCTTATAGGATTGATGGGTATATGCACAGAATAGTGATCTGAAACAAATACAGCACACTAAGGTTTAAGTGCAATAACTAGAATTTCTTCCACTTTAAAAAAATCTGCAATAAACTCTTCCTTCGGCACCAGATCTATCTGTCCATCATCAGTTGAAGAGATGTTCGTCTGACAGTTCACTTACAGGCCTAAATGTGGAATTCGGCTGGTACCATACACGCACCCTGACGCCTAAGAGAAGTGCTCGCCTTGAACTGGTCTCCGCTTTGGAAAAAGGTTCATCCAATCTGCACACTAGTACAAGATACGATGTTTAGGTGTGGCGATATCATTTGCCCCCTTGGAAACATGGAACAAATGAAATGACTAAATTTACTCTTTTGTTTCTGTGTAGCTGAAGTTCTCACAGTTCTGCAGGAATCGTCGGAAACGTTCCGTAACGTACCCAAGACCCTTAGGACATCTTCAATAAAGGGTTTAAGGTTCTCAAACAGCTTTGCTGTCGATCAGTGTACGACTACCATTAGGTCCTCGTTTCTGGCTGCGAGAGCGAGACCCCAAGCAGCTGGGCTGAGGTGAACGGTGCTCTGTAACCAGACGAATTTATGTTGTGCTTTACGCTAAACACAAAGATCCTCGACCATTCAGTGTTCACTTACCGATGTAAGGTCTCACCATGCAGTAGTACACGCCCCAGATCTTGGTCAAATCCATACCGCTGTCCAAAAACACTGCACCAGCAACAGACTCAAAGATATCACCCAGGACCTTTGGAGCCTCGATTCCTTCCCCATCTTGTTGAGACACGATAATAAACGGGTCTGCAGTGACCTACAAATCAAAAACAGTCATGTTGGCAAATCAGTGTCTAGTTTCTAAATAATGGGTCCATCAGGAGTATTTGTACTCTCACTAGTCGCGATGTAATAATCTCTTCTTAGAGCAGATGCATGACTAAGATTCACCACACTTTGAACGCGGACCCTCAATCCTCGTGTACTGAAAAGTGTGTGAGCCGCGCAGCATCCATGTAACGCGATAGAAATGGAATGATATTATTTTTTTGGTGCTCAAGTGGGGACTAGTGTCCTTATATTGCCCCGGCCTTGCTAGCCCGTGAAGAAAATTGGGATTGCCTCTTTGATACACTTTGCCGTACTGCGGCCAGCTCTCAGCTGACCTAGTAGCTTAGTTGGTTAGAGCGCTGGTGATCTAATCGCAACTCACGTAAGTCATGCAAAGACTACTCCCATTAAAAAGAGAAAGCACATTCAGGAGATTTTAAGCATTCTATGACTCTCTCACCATTTTTTAACGCTCTCACCATCGTTTTTCCTACCTTGCTATGGTGATTTTGTTTCCTTTCTTCAGCTTCATCTTCCACTCTAGTAATAAAGTTTTCGATCATTTTGAACCACTGTGGTGACATCTGCTTTAAATACTTGTTATACTCGTGTTTAACAGCAATGGTTGCAAAGATGTTGTTATTAACTAAAGCTTGGCGAATGTCTGTCAGCTCACCAGGAGATAACTTGGCGTGACGGAAGTACAATTGTTGCGTGACGAGGAAGTCCAATAGAGCGTCCCCAAGAAACTCTAGTCTTTGATAGCATGGCGTGACGCGGTTGGTGTGGTACGAGGCGTGTGTTAGAGCCTCTAGTAGATACAATTTAGAGCGGAAAGTGTAATGAATGGAGTTTTTTTCAAAGTTCTCCAAACCGGAAACCATGCGTGACACCATGTCTTCACTGTGGCTAGCTCCTGTCATGGTTGATCCTCGAGGCCAAAATCTCGTGTAACAGCCCGCCTTGCTTTTCTCTGCAAACACGCTAAGGTCATCGCTTCCGTCAACTTCAGGAAGAACCGAAAGACCAAGGAACTTCATGAAACGGAGCGCACCAAGGTACCCACAGGAGATCAAATATGCGCCTATGAGGGCTTCAATGCTGTCAGCAACCGACTTGTCCGCTATTTCTTGAGTATTTTCTTTGGCTAAGTTGACGCCACAATCCTGGAAGCCAGCCCCACCAGCATATTCAACGTCCATGTCCTCCTCGGCAGCACAATAAGTATCGGTGTCGACAACCATAGCTGCATCACCTGAGCCCGTGATGCTTTCCTGCGGCAGTTCCTTGAATTGGCATCCCGTGGGGCACCATGTTTTACGTGTCAGCAGCGTACACTGTTGATACCCAGCCAAGGTCTTCTTCGCGGCTGCACGGTACAGCGCCAGATTACTAATCTGGTTTTTCTTCCGCTGGGTCAGTTTCCCCTCGTCTTTGTTTTGATAACACATAAAAAGGTGAAGCGACACTGCCAGCTTCAAGAAGGAGTCTCCGAGCATCTCGAGCCTCTCTAGGTTAAACGCGTCTCTACTGTGAGTGGTTGTCAGGGCTTGAAGGACAAGAGCGGAGTCAGGATGATCAACTGGACCTCGCCTGCTACGAAACAAAGACTCGAGATCTGAAAACAGCCCTGGGAACTCGTCATCGTCATCGTCGTAATCATCATCATCATCATCCATGGCTATCCCTGCAGCAGCACTGCTGCTATCGAAGTGCAGTAACCTCTTTTCATCATTAACACCTTCAGCACCAATGGGAGGGAGATTGGATTCATTTGTGTCATCAGGCACTCCAGCGATCATGGTCTTGACATCACCAACAAGTAAAAGAGTATTCACACGGTGAAGAATAGATGGCAGCATCAGGGACACACTAAGAAGAGACCAACGGATGGGCAGCACATCACACAACTCCGGAACAAGGTGAATAACATCATGCTTGCTCTTGGATGACGGCTTCCTGTCCACTAAAAAATTAACTCTACCGGAAATGTCTTTTACCTCAATGAGAGGCTGACCCTTGTCAGTAATGTGCTTCCCGTAGCGCTGCCGGAAGTAGCTTTCGTAAGTTTTGGCTTTGGATTTGTCCGGAAAGGGGGATAAGGGAGAGAGATCAGGTCGCACTTTCAAAACAGCAAATCTCTGCCGTTTCCTCTGGGAATCCACGTAATTTTTTACGACCACTACGTCCTCTTCAATTGGCGCAGTCTCCAACCGCAAAGCATTCTTCATGCTATCATAGTCCACATCATATCCAGTATCCTTCACTAAGACGACAAAGTAACCATCCGCTCTACCGTCTGTATGCCTGGCTTTGAATAAAACGGGCGTTTGGAGAATGTGGCTGAACAAAAAGAGGTGGAAACGCTGAACAATTCCCAGGTGTTTGGCACGTAGCGGTGAGCTGTGGCTACTCAGAGACACGGTGACTTCACCGTAATCAGGATACAGTTTGAATGATCTCACCTGCAGAGTGAAATAATTACAGTAAATAAGCGTTGAACGAAAGCCGAGTACCACTCAATAAATTTCACTGGAAGGCCGACACTTTTGTAGGATTATTTTTTTGTTCAGATACTGAAAAAACGTATAGTTAGAATCAACTTGTGCAACATAACAGACAGCATAACGAGGGAAAATACTCTACTTAATAGCTTTTATTAAAATGGTCACACTTTAGGATTCATCCACGGCTGAAGCGCTCTGTACCTTCAATTTGGAAGGGAATAGTCCTAAATAGGTACGAGGACAATCTAGTACTAACCGTAGGAAGTGGAACATTTGTCAACAAGCCGAACTTATGGCAGGCACCATCTCTGAAGAATCGCGCACTGGCATCCAGATCTTTCCCGTGGGTAAGTTTGGTGATTCTGATGCTGATGACCGTGAGGTACTGGTGTTGGTGAATGTCCTGAACCAAGCTGCCGATAAATGACTTGGGGACCTGCATCAGAAACAACAGACTTCTAGTGCGCAGAGACACTGGTTTTCGAAAAACTGTTGGCATCAAAACCAAATATTACCCACACCTAGCAAAGAAAAGCAATTACAATGTAACAAGAAACGAGATTTATGCTTTGTTGTTCCTGAATATCAAAACTAGAAATAGTTGCCAGAAGGTCTCGAGCACTAAATGTTAAGGGTAGTTGCCCACCTTCCTCTCATAGGTCCTTTTCCGTTTCCTTGTTCCCGCTTTCTTCCTTTTCTTTCCGCCGGGCTCAGTTTCTTCTTCTTCCGATTCACTTTCCTCGTCCGATAAGCTGCGGACTGGTAACAAGTTGTCATCAAGCTCGCCAATCTTGTGAAGCTCTTTGCAGGCAGAAAGCGCGGCAGCCATCTTGGCGAAGTCCTTACGTGGCATGGGAAGACTCTGTAGAAACACAAAACCGCAGCAAAACCGTCAGTTCTAAAAGACATTGGGCTTTCAGACAATTATTCCATGTAGGATCAAGAGTGAATTCGATAAGAGTGTTGTTATGGCATGGGTGGGCTCCCCAGCACAGTCACAAATGAGTCTGTCTTTAGACCACCCGTTCCTGCAAAAATCGGTTATATCCCCGAAAAAAACAAAACGTGGCAGAAACATTGACGCGCGACATGGCTTCTTCTGATTGGTTAAAACGGGCGGTCCTTAGCTTGTCCGTCAACCATCCTGGTGAGCGGAACGCATAGGCCGAAAAAACAGAAAATACAGGATTTTAAAAAGTTGTAAAAAAGGAGCGTTTTCTGCAAATCGAAAAATTACCTAACTTTACTAATGTCAAAAGGAACAGGGAATAAACAAGTTCTTGAAATGGGTAAAAACCTGACGTTATGTGCGATTCTAAAATTCCTTTAATATGATGAATTTTTCGCTGTGTTAACATTAGTGCCCAGCGAGAATCAACTCGGGCACAGCGCTTGGGAACCAAGTATGAACATAGCCTTAGACTCAAACAAAAAACATTATAGAGGTAGAGTTCAGTATTGAAGAGAAAGCATAAGAATCATCTCCTTTTTTCTCATTAAAACTCAAGAGACTTTTAATTATACTCGCAGTTAGAGCGAGTTTCAATCGAGTGTCGTAAAACCAAAACCAAAGTAATTACTTTGGCCAATCACAAAGGACGGATACAATCCAGTGAACCAATCAAAACTCGAAGTAATTACACGTAGCCCACACAAAGCGCGGGAAATTGTGCACGCGCGAACCGCGATTGGTTTTGGTTTCACTTCTGATTGGTTAAAAAAGTGGCACGAGAACTTTGAACCAATCACTGAGTGAAGTAATCATAAACCAAAGCAATTCGCTAATTACTTTCGACACTCAATTGAAAACCGTTCTATTTGGCGTAAAGAAAGCCTGAAAAAATTTAAGGATTGAACGGGATTCGAAGCCATGACCTCTGCGATGCCGATGCAGCTCAGAGCTCTACCAACTGAGTCATCAAGCCAACTGAGAGCTGGTCCTATTTTGAGTTCGTAATATACCCGATATATGTTAACCCAAGAAAAATTCGTACTGTTTTGCGGACACAAAGTTATAAACAAAGAGCACAAGGGATCCCACAATAGTTACTGAAAGCAAACACGAGCTGCCGAAAGCGTACGAAAGTCGCCGAGGGCACACGAGAATGTCAAAGGTATACGAGCGTTGCAGAATGCACAAGAGCTAGTGGACAAATGTCACAGCTTTATATAGAAATTAGTAGAGGTTGAACGTCAAAACAATAGTTTCCCTTGTTATGGTATTATTTGCTATCATAACATAACTCTTCCAGAAGATGGAGACCGGACAGTTTTGTCCAGGTAAGAGTCAGGAGAAAAACACTCACTACAAATGTTTCACGAAGTTGGCAGGTTATTGGCATTTCCAATTTACACCTGTAAACACCTTTTCCAAGTTCCTCAATCTTGTAAACTGGCTTAGGGTGAGTGAATCGGTCACCTGGTAACTTGGAACAGTACCTATAGACATGACACAAAAGCAGAAGAGGCTTCATTAACTATTGCCAGTCAACTTCTGAGCATCGGACTGGCATCGTTGCCTGAATTGCTATACCTTCCTTACAAACACTGTATATAAAAGCTCCGGCAAGCGAATGTGAATAACTATTTTCAGATCCTGAGAGTAGGGGTGAAATAAAGATTTAATTCTAGGACGAAATGCCAAAAGACAACTAATTCGCTCTGATGAAGGGCTAACGCTCGAAACGTCAGCCTTCCAATTTCTTCACGGTGGAAAATAGTCAGTTTTGGAAGCCATCTTGAAGGGTAGGCAAATGCTTCAGACATAACAGTGTTTGTATAGGAATCCGATGTCAAGTAACTTGCGAAAACCTTGAATACAGAAAAAATTATCAATTGCAAACTTCAGTTACTAGCCAAAGGATCTTACTGCCGAACTTTGAGGTTCCTACCTGCACTAACATTTGCTTGGTGGAGTTTTTAATTTTCCGTACATTTGTCTATAATTCTTTTCCCGGCGGCAATACTAAGGTCTACTTACTTTTACTTATCAACTCTGTTCATAAACCAAACATTCGTTAAAACCAATATCTGTCAAATTTGTTGATTTTACTGACTCATCTTTGAACATTATTTAATCTTCAGGAATGATGGCTAACAGCTGGCAGCTGACCTTCCATGGGACTGGGTACGGATTTTTTTCTGGAACTTTGAAAACTATGTCTTTTCTTCAACTTCTCAGTTTAGTAAGAATATTAGAATGTTATTGCTACCTAGACAAAAGAGAGACACTGCTGCTCATAGTAACTCTGGCCCCTTGTCCATTCTCTGGTTTGTACGGAGGTAAGAAATCTGTGTCAGCTGCCTCATGACACTCTTCTTCTGTAGGTTCGCTGCGATTACGACACAACTCTGACAGGAAATTTTCAATCGCACGCATCGTCTGAGGAACAGAAATTATAATTTTTTCAATGTTCAAAATGGTCGCGTGTTTGTATCACTTTTGCTACCGTGTTGACAAAATAAAATGTGATTTTTCAAATTTAACTAATTAATCATTTATTCATTTTTATGTAGACTGTGTGGTTTGACCCACCATCAATGCTGCTTTAAATTGCTGCCCATTAGTGGATTCATAACTCTCACATATCCCAAGTCAGATGTCCTATCCTGTTTCATTTTTTGCATGTCTTCTTTTCCTTTGATTGTTTTAACAATCAAAGGAAAAGCAATAACATCAGTTCTTCAAATTTTACTATTATGTGCAACCCACATGGACATAAAATAGAAAAGTACCTCCAATTCGGCTTCCTTCTCTACCTGCTCTTCGCTATCAACAAAGATGTAATACGTGGAGCCTTTGGCTCGAGCTCTGCCCTTTGACTGCACATAAGAGCGGAAACTCTTTGGAAAATCAAAACGACAAACCATATTGCATTTTGGAATGTCCAACCCCTCCTCAACAACACAAGTTGCGATCAACAGGTTGAATTCATGTTGTCTGAACTGCCGTAGGACTTTTTCCTGCTTTTTAAAGTTCATTCCTATTTCACTGGAATAGTTAACCTTTCCACCAGTACCATGACCAATCACAAACTTGCTTTGGACAAAACTAATTTCGTGATCTAGTTTTGCAGCAATGTTAATCTGCTCACTGAGGACAAGAGCTGTGTATCTTCTTTCCACAAATACAATGCCACAGAGTTTGTTTTCTTGTTCGGTTTCTATAAATCAACAATGATCATAATATAAAGAATAAAAACAAGAATAAGTGATATCAAAGAGTGGTGTTTTGACGGCTGTATGCCACCATTTTCAAATGCGTTCAGACACATTTTATCACTTTATTGTATAATAAAAGTACTTGTGAAAGTCTCTGGCATATGATTAAAAAGAAGTACAAAGCAATGAGAGTGTCAAATGTCAAGTAAAAAGTTTTCCTTTAATGGAGTCGGATTGAATGTTAATTGTAGGTTTTTTTGTCTTTAATATAAAGCATTTCATAAATTAAACATCTTGAGGATTGTAAATTGGTCACGTACATCTTTGCCTGATTGTGTACCTCATACAGGTGTTACCAATAACATAATGCTTATGTTCATGATCATCAATGTTCTGAAATAGATGTCGGCATGTGTAACCTACACAATCTGCATCACACAGATCACATTTAAATTCATAAAAAATGCAATGTTCATTAATAAGAAGTGGCTTGACTTCTATCACTTTGAGCCAAAGCACCTTGAGCCATAAGCATTCTGCCATTGAAAAACACCTGTGTGACGTACACAATCCGATGAAAACAGATCTACATGACAAATTTACAATCCTCAAGAAATGCTGTGGGAAGTTTGATTGTTAAGACTCCCTGTCGAACGGCACGCATAGCGCTCCTCGAGTCAGGTTTTGTGGACCATGAAACCTCCATTGATGAAACCTCCACGCAATCGGAGGAACATTGTTCAAATTTAATGCTTGATTAGTATTATAATATTCCTTTTGCCTTGAATGTGTATATTTTATTTAGAATCGGTAGTTTTGTTGATTTAATGGTTATTGATATACACGGCCCGCGAATGGATAACTGAGCAGTCGACCCTTGATAAAAAGTGACGATGGCAACTTGCAGATATGTCCGAATGAAAACCTCAGAGACCTGAGCCACGGAAATCAGTTCGGGATCACTGTCATGCGCATTTGAAAATGGAAAATTGTGCACTATAAATGCATAATAATAATAATAATAATAATAATAATAATAATAATAATTATTATTATTATTATTATTATTATTATGCTAAAACAATTTCCTGGATAAGAGCAAGGACATCCTTCGCTTTATTAAGATCCGCACTAATCTGCCTTAGAGGATCAAGAGCAAGAAGAAAAGCCGTTTGTGATTTTAAGAACATTGATATTGACATTGAAATCCAAGGAGCCATAATGTAA
This sequence comes from Montipora capitata, assembly GCA_949126865.1. Classification (NCBI taxonomy): domain Eukaryota; kingdom Metazoa; phylum Cnidaria; class Anthozoa; order Scleractinia; family Acroporidae; genus Montipora; species Montipora capitata. The sequence continues at coordinate 26,376,628 of OX421456.1, forward strand.
TATTTAGGGACACTTTATTGACGTCATTTTGTGGATACAAGCATTTTTTAAAGTATATTTTCCCATTTTTTGTTTGATGCTGTTGGAGTGAAGTTTTTAGTATTTTTTAATTATTTATACGGATTAAGATTGTGAATATAATTTTTAGCATTTTAGTAGATTATATATTGGAAATTTGAGATTGTTTAAGAATTTATTAATAAAGTTATTGCTGCGCATTATGAAAAAACAAAAAAAATATATAATTATCATCATCATCATCATCATCATCATCATCACTGGAGTTCGAGTTTCATTTGCTGAAGTCATTGTTTCAATTTTTTTCTCTTTAATATTTTCGGAAGTTGTTCAGAAAATCTTGATCTTATATCAGACAACCTGTGGCTGAAATGATTTTGTGCCTTATAAAGCTTATGTCGGAGTCAAGCGTTCCTGGTGTTGACCAAAATGAGCAAGCTTTTTGTGTACGTGACTCGATTGCAACGGTTGCAGCATAGCCTTTGTGAACAACTTAATTCCACAAAATAATTATATAGTATCGAACAAATAAAAATGTTTTTTTTTTTAATATTTCTATAAAAAAAACAAACGTCCAGCCCTTTTTACAAGAACGAAGAATCGAAGACAATATATATGTACTTTATCGATGTCTGTTTCATATTTGAATCGCTGTCACGATGCAGGCCGCCTTAAGTGAGGAAAACTTACAGTCTACCACTTTGACAACATCCCGTCGGATCTTAAACCACCTCAATCAAGTTAAAATATTGATAAATGACCTTTTGGCCTTGATACCGAACCATGAAAAATAGGAACGCTTACCGGGGAACGCGTGCTCCACGCTAAATATCAATACTAAGCTGAATACATGTTATGCCTTCTGGATATGTACTTCCCAACCCATTATAGATTTTTTGTTGAACCGCACGAGTTTTAAAAGAAAGCAAGCACACCCTCAGTGAGTGAATGGAAAGGAAAAAAGAAACTTCAGAGTTAACTGTCAATACCCAGCGAATAGGAATCACGCTAAAATTAGAAAACATAAAAAAAACTTTGTCACTGTCGAGGCACATCGAAAACCAGTTGGGTAAACGGATTAAAAAAGCACTTGTTCGCTCGCATTTTAAAGCAAACTGAACAAACAAACCATTGAACTTTAGCTTTGTGTCCCATATAGTACAGATAATTGTTATTTAAGTCCAATTCGAGTTTTATTCCTGAACAAAGGAAAAACCGATTAAACCACTTTTTAAAAGTACGCAACCACTTTAAATAACGCATCCGTAAAAATAACAAACGGTTTGGGTGCCCAAGGAAAAATTTGAGGAGTAACTTCTCTCAACAAGTATGATCTATTACTGGTATTCTGTTTTGTCGTTGTCGTTCTCTTTCGCACTCCTTTCGTTTCTGTTCTTGTCATAGGTCCTCCAGGCATCATGTAACCTTATCAGAGCTTCTAAAGATATGCCAAAAAAGCAACTCTAAGTAAATTAAAAATAAACACTCAGCTTTAAGCTTATATCCCTCCGATGCTTGACATGAAACTGGATTGAAACCAGCGCAAAGGCAGAAAGTAAACAATTTCCAAACTGCCGTTTTCCACTTGAACACGAAAAGAGTTGACTGTGTAAGAACTATAATTGACGTAGCATGGCCGTGTAGCCGCGTCGAGCCACAGAAAACGCGTGAAAATGAAGCCTCGGTTGTATGCCACTTTGGAAAATACCATAATACTCTTTGTTTATCCGCCCAAATTTTGCATAAGCATTGATTTTATTTTCTCTTGGGACCATTGTAAGTCCCAAGAGAAACTGGAAACAATGCTTATGCAAAATTTGGGGGGACAAACAAAGAGTATTATGCCACTCTTCGAAGTGGCCTATTTTTAGGTGAGTTAACCTAGGTTGAGCCTGCACTCCAATCGAAAACCAGTACCTGGTCAGTGGTCAACTTAAAAAACAAACAGCTGACCTCGGTGAGCTCCAAGCTTGAGCCCGGGATACTGATCAGCGGAAACCTTGTTTTGACAGGTGTCACTTGATCAAAACATGGATGTCCAATATCAAAGATGTATGCTGTAAACTAGCACGACACTGGTCACATTGGCATACATGGAAGGGTGGACGGACAAACGTACGTACAGACGTTCATGACGTCAAGGCTATAAAACCAAATTTTCTCGCATCGATGGGTTACCATATTTTCTTAGCTATGGTGCTCCGCGCGCGCGCGCCGAAGAGCTCCGCTGCTAACAAAAAATCTTACAAACGCCATGTGCAAAACAAAGCCTCTATGCCATTACAGAGCCAAGTAAAATGGCTCTCTGAGAAGGACATTCGACTGTTAATTGGCGAAACGCTTACTATCTGCCATTCCTTTGTACAAGAGAAACAAAGCTCAGGGTATTCTAGTTTAAATTTCTGCACAGGCGAATAGCGACAAATGATTTTCTCTGCAAGATAGTCATAAAATAAGTGGACTCTTGTTCTTTCTGCGGGGAAACTACTGAAACTTTGGTCCACCTGTTTTGGAACTGCAAACATACCCAAGCCTTTTGGAAAAAAATACTTGAATGGATGTCCCAAAGAACTTTAAATCTTAAAGACTCGGTATTTTCTCCCTTTTTGTGCCTAGGTTTAGTTGAAAATGTATCAAATGTACTTCTACACCACCTACTCCTTATTGCTAGACATTACATATATACCTATAAATTAAAGACTCCATACCTAAACTGCAAGTATATTTACAACGTCTGTTAAACTCCATGAAAATTGAAAAGAAATAGCACCCTTAACTCTTTCGGAAGGAAGTGGAAACCATTGAAGGACGCCTTCCAGTAGTATTAAAATAATCAACAAGGATATAAAAATTAAATCTCAAGAAGTAAGCTGTATGAAATGTTGCTATTTTAGGTATAAAAAGCATATGCATAAGTAATAATTTGACGTAGTAATGCAAGTTGTTGTATTATTTATACCGTAAGCGTAACCTCATCCTTGTAATGTAAGTAACGCATGGTAAACAGTGTAAGTAGTCGACTAAAATACTGTATTGTTCTGTACTTGTAAGTGGAGTAAGTGGAGTACCGTTTTGTAAGTATATTAAGTGTACTGTAAGTAATCATGTGTGTTAAAAAAAAAAAGGAAAGGACACAAATTGTCGCTTATTTTCTCTCGAGTGGCTTCATCAAGCAGAACAAAAACATAAACAAACGCGCGCAAAGCATGCCGCTCGACAGAGAGTCTTTAATCTATGAATACACTGACTTAGGGCGCGTTCGATTGACCGTATTCCGGAATAGGAATACATGGAATAGAAGTTAGAAATCCTTCGTTTTTGCGGGTATTCACATTAATATTGTCAAACATCTGCTAAAATGCAATTTTAAACATAGCTTTATTATTCTTGTTGCTGCAAAACGCCATACAGAATGTTTTAAATCATCACTCCACGTATTCTTATTCCGGAATAGGGTCAATCGAACGCACCCTTAATTAACACTCAATCTGACTCCATTAATTCACTCCTGTAAGAGCTACTGAGACTTATAGATTTTACTCTGTCTAATGTGTCAGTCAAATCGAAGCTCAAATCCCCCCTCCCCAGGCCAAAAAGCCGTTGAGATGCCCCATTGTAAGTTTATTTTTATGGGTGATTACATTGAATTAAATTAAATTCTCCATTCCTTGGAAGACTGGTTATCAAATCGTATGGTATGAAAATTGGGCAAAAACAACAAAGTAACTCTATTTGTACGATAAAACTAGCATGTTTTTGTTATGGTATACCAAAAGGGGTGTGGACAATGGCGGAGTAATTCAAGGAATTCAAATGTCGGAGGTTAAGATTAGTCTCTTATTCTCTCAGGGATATTGGTTACCAGTAAATAGGTTGTATCATAGTTAATAGAGAAGAATGGTTATGAAACCCGACAAATTTCTTTGTTGTATGTTTTTGATATCTTTTTTGGCTTTGACCGTGCACAAAACACAATAGTTGTTTACTCCGTACTGAGGAACTAGCCAATAGAAACGTGTTGGTTACGTACGTAATTCATGCATAGTGTAAGAGTGCAAAGCAAAAGATGCCAAGACCTAAATCTTGGCATCTTTGTTTGCTCCTTTGATGTTTGCCAAGCATCAAAACCATCCCCCTCTATTATCTATGGTTGTATTTAATTATCTATGCCCATGGGACAATGAATTTTTGAAATAATTAAAATTTTGCTCTTATATTTACCTTTCATTTCATTTGGCCAGAAGCTGCCAGAAGAAATTCTGTGGAAGTTTTCTAACTTATTTATAATTTGTATGGAAAAATACTTCACACAAGCCATGATTACACATGAGACAACTTTACCTACCACATGTGGTAGTTCGAAGCAGGGAACATGATGTAATACTTAAGATTAGAGGGCCAAGGGATTTCTAGCAATGTTCCATTTTATGGTAGACAATGCCTGCATCACGACATAATACAAAACATAGCATCAAGCATACAATTATAACATTTTTATGTGTGGGGCATTCTTACAATTGGAGCGGCTGCACATGAAGGGCATGAAGATTCATGTACCTGATCAGACAACCTAATTTGCAAACTCAGCAGTGAGAGGAGAATAAATTAATAGAATCAGCCTAAACTAAAAGCCCCACATACATTCATTTAATAAACTTCAAAATATATGAAAACAGTGCAAATTAAACATAAAAGAGGAATGTGTAATTATGAACAAAAATAGTTGCTTTCACATATCATTTCTTACCACAGTATTTTGAATTCCCATATTCTTTTAAAATGTTTAACAGCTTTTGTAGCTTGGGTAGAATATAACACTGACCATTGCCATCTGGGTCGCCACAGCTGTTGTTTGATGTATAATTACGATACACACTTTGCAGCTGCCTCAGCTGAGTTGCACTAAACTCACAGAACAGGCATCCCTCTTTGTTTTGAAACATGTATGCTCTGTCTAAAAATGATCAACTTCAGTACCTGGCCACGACAGAACACTCATTGCTTACTGAAAATTGCACGGTGATACATGTGTTTCAGTGATATGAGCACATTGCACAAAAAAGATGACCAGAAACCCCTAAGGGTTGAAACGTGTAACCACCCCTTGTGTGCTGGGAAACAAGCTTCGTTAGAAAAAATACAGGGTATTTACCACAGGTTAAAGTGGGGATGGACAATCTGCGAGCCATGCAAATTCAAGTAGCGCTGATAAACTGTTATTAAGTCCAAGTACCCATTTTAAAAATGGTTAGCTTTCAATAACTGTTTGATTTGCATGCTGACTCGCCATCTTGGAGTCGCATGACTCGCAGGCATGGCTCGCATGACTCATAGCCATGGCTCGCATGACTCGCCGCCATGGCTCGCATGCATAGTATGCCTTGCTGGCTCGCACATTGTCCAAACTCAGTTAAATTGATGACCGAAAAACACAATTTGCTGCTCAAAACTATGATTTTTCCAAAAAACACTGTGGGATCAAATGACCAGTTAAGTAAATAAATAATATTAGTTAGTTGAATCAAATTGAATAAGTTTACTTCAAATTAAAAATTAGTCCCTTGAGACTGGAAAATGATAATCTTAATTTTTTTCATAGAAGCTGTATTAGACACATCCTTGTCTCATTGCATATCTAAACTTAAGCACACTGCATTAAGTCCTTAACTTGCAATATATTATAACTCAATATAATTAGCAAACACACACCATACCTAGATCCTTGATTAAGTATTCTGCTACTCTGTTGGCTGCCCAGGGTCCCAGTTCTGACAAAGTCTCTTGACATTCCCTCAGTGCAAACTTTGCGTACCAGTGTGCATTCCACTCTGCTGTCCCCTTTGCCACCCTACACTGCTGTAGAAACTCCAATCCTGGAGTTAAAACGTCTTGAAGAATTTGAATTAAGATGTTTGAATCATCGTCAACGCTTTTATTTGAAAATGTCACGACCTCTTCCATTGGATTGGCAGCAAACGTCTCGATCTCTTCATCTTGGCTTGTTTCACATGTTGACCTTAAGGTGCATTCTAGCTCTCTTATTTCAGACTCTATGTTCCATGGTTTCACCTTCTTATTAACCACAGAGGCTGTTAACCCCATGATCTTGGGATAATCAGCTCTTTTGCAGCCACCAAATGCCTGCATTATCTGTCTATATGGATCATTCTTCTTAGCATGGTGACATTCATCGAAAATCAGCAGATTCACTTGTGGAAGTTTGATGTAGCCATGATGTAGAAGGTCAAGAAATATCTGTGCCGTCATCACTAAGACATTGTTTTTGTCAAACTCTTTTTGCCAAACAGTTTTGTCCCACAAGTCCACTCCCATCTCTCCTATATAATAATTGACCTTCAAATCTGTGTGATTGTCAATGACCTTGGCTTGCTGGCTGGCTAAAGGGACTACAAAAAGATACTGATATCAGCTTGAAAACCCTTATATACCTCCTTAAGAATCACAAAATGTGGCTTTATCTCGGTGTACGAACCTGTAAAACTCACAGCTGATTCGAAACAAAGGAAACAAAAACGACAAAGCAATAACAAAAGAAAACAATGACCTACATTATTTAAACCCCCAAAAAATAAATGGCTGTTGCTCACTCCTGTTTGCTGATTCATGAGAGATTTGGTTTCAGAATTTTTTAGGACCAAATGCAAGATTGCGAATCAATATAAAATCCAGAACTATTCCGAGTAAACATTTTTCGTAGTTCCAGGGGGGGAAGACCAGAAAAGACTCATTTTTACAATGACTGCAAAACTCTCGGGCGCTCATTGGCTAATTTTTATTGTCAATCAGCGGACAGACACAACAAAGGAGACTTTTGTCTGATTGGTTGATGGTTTTGCTTGTACCCAGGTTTTTTCACATGTGCGCGCGCGAAATAACAAACAAAATGGCGGCCAAAGATATCTTGTTCAATTACTTGCCGCAGGGATTTTTATAGCAGCAGCAGCAACGTGTACATCTTTTCTTCTTTCGGAATGGTGGTATTTCAGTGGTAGAAGCTGGTTTCTTTTAAGTCTTTCACTTTCGCGCGATCGATTTTTCGTCCGTGGCTTCATGCACAATTGATTTGGGCAGATTTCCGAGTTAAAATGTTCCTGAATGTTGTCTTAGATCGATTGAGGTGTTTGTTCAGCCGAGGCCGTGCTGTCAAGTCTGTTAAGGTAAGATTCGCTATTCCTTTCGTTTTGTATATAATCTCAAGCCAACATAAGCTAGCCCAGCCTATTAAATCTCCTTTAAAAAATTAATGGAAACCTTCTTTCTTGTCCACAGAAACCTTATAAGAAATGCCAGCGTTATTAACGTCTTCTTCTTTACCAGCTCTTAAATTTTAACTACAGTTACAATTAGCAACGTGCATGGAGGATTTATTAAGTCGCCATAGATTGAAATCGGAGGGTATATAATAAGGGTACTGTAGTAACCTGTAGGTAGTTGATGAATGTGCAAGCTATCGCTATTACCTTTTTTTCTGAGCCTTTTAAATTCGCTGGTTTTTTAGGAAAAATTATCTATTTTTTGTGCACATGGCTGGAGAAAAATGTAGTGAGCTTGTACTCCATGTTGATTTAAAAACAATTGTTTTGAACCTCTCAATGATAACTTCAATTAGGCATTTTCATTACTTTTCCTATTCACGTGCAAATGCTGCAATTTTGTTCCTACTATTAGGTAACAAAAAACCCGATTTTCTCGTTTTCTCACCATTTCACCCACTTGACACCCTGTAAAAAGCAATTTGTTTAAATTATACATTATGTGCACGTGGAGGGGAAACCTCTGCAAAGGAGCATGCCAAAACACTGTAGGGAAAATAGTGAGCGCTTACCATTTGAATGGAATTTTCGGTAATTCCGGAGAGAACTCGAATGAAACGGTTCATCTCGGTGGTTGGAATGTTTTCGGAAGAAAGGTAATACCTTCCGAGGTATTCCCTTTCTCTAACTTTGACCGGAATGCCCGGAAATTTCTGTAACATTTTCCACAGTTACAAGTGCCAGACAAAATAGACCGTTTCATTCGTTTTTCAACTGGAACAGCCCGTTTTTCTGACAAATGATACAGCACATTCCCATTTTCTTGTTCTAAGTACAGAACATGCAGTGCTATTTGTCGAAACATTCTCACCGAAAATTTCATTTAAATGGTAAGCGCTCATTGTTTACCTATTATCATTTTAGGCCTGTTTAAACGGTTTCAACATTTGACCAACATTCCTTTAACAGAAATTGAAAGGATGTTGGACAAATGTTGGACGCAAAAACAAAGTTGTGCGGAGGCCGTTCAAACGATTCCAACACTGCGCCAACAAAAGAACCAACACTCTCGCGAAGTTTGATTGCGAGGAACTAAGAACTAGAAACCACTCTCTCTCCTCCAGATAAACTACACCATATTGACTTTTGCGGCCTGATGTGAGCATGCGTGTGTTCTACAATTGTTGAACAGAGTGTTCAAACGGCTTGAACACCATTCAACACTTTCCAGAACAAAAGAAAAGTTGAATCGATGTTGAATGAAAGTTTAAACCAATTTAAACTTGATTCAACACGCTTTCAACAAGATTTCAACATTTATTACGCTTTCAGCAATGTTGGACGACCTGTTCAAACACACCCAACATTTGGTTCAACAAAGTGTTGAATGCATGTTAAAGCAAATGTTGAATCCGTTTAAACAGGCCTTAATGTGCCAACCAGAGGCTCACTGGCTCTTGAAACAAAGGGTCTTTTGTTCCTGTGGTTGGCACATTAATGCTTGTCAACACATATCTTACCTATATATAGATGAACGTCTAACTCACATTAGCCCTGCACCACCGATATTTATCAACTTTAAATTTAATGAAAACTAAATATCATATTTTCAATTCTCATCAGAAAGTAAATTTTAACTTACTTCCTTCATTAACTTTATCTGGTCAATGCCTTGAACAAGTTTCAATCTTTAGACACTTGGGTATGATATCTATATTGGCCATCGCGTTTCCTGGCATGATCATACTGTAGCGTCGCCGAGTGCAAGGATAGCGGGAACACGAATCAAAACAGACCAAGATACACAACAGAAGACTGTAAGACTCAACTTGCATTACTTATACCAGACTCGAAAAATGCTAAAACGAATACAAACGGCTATTGAAGAGAAAACAAAGAAGTCCTATCACACTGAATAACAGAGTACTTGTTGCGGCCTGACCACAGGAAATTCCTAACGTTACTGTAAACAATGTCACAAAGAAACCCTAAATATAAACATATAACAATCTGTGCCGGTCATGAAATCATAGCTTCGATACATTGCTCCTGCCGTAAAATGATGCGTCCCGCATCGACACAAAATGCAAAACCAAGGTTTGCACTAAAAAGCATTCCTTAACTAAGTTACAATGTTCACGAAGTTTGCTCTAACAGGTAATCTTGCATCCGTACCGGGGGCCTAACTGCTCTCCTAGGGCGTTTTGCGTCTGGAACTGGAACCGGTGAAGCAATCTGAGGATCTCTGGACTCCTGAGCAAGAGGCTTTGGTAACGTAGGAGCTGGACTGGAAAGCGCCACAGGACTCTTCGGTACCGCAGGTTGCTCTGGCCCCTTGTGTTCGCTGTCCTCGGTTAACCAATCAGGAACATTTGGTCCATGGTACGGCCTCAAACGGTCATGGTGAACGATTTTGGGCTTTAATTTGGGACCTTTCTGGATACGGTAAATGACATCGCTCAGCCTTTTCATTACAAGGAAGGGCCCATCAAACTGCCGCATTAGCTTGGGGCAGATGCCTTTCTTCTTCTGTGGGCTGTACAACCAGACTGCGTCCCTCCGGTTGTATTGATGCTGGTTCACAGGACGGTGGTCGTAGTTCTTCTTTTGGCGATCGCTGCCCAACTTCAAATGCTGGCGGGCAAACTGGTGGACTTTGACCATTCGCTCACTAAGCTTGGGGGCGTACTCGGTAGTAAGGTCTCCACAAGGTTCTGCTTGCCAAATAACCAGGTCGAGTGGTAGGAGTACCTCGCGGCCAAGCATCATCTGCATTCGAGGAGAAGCCAGTGGTCTCGTGTACAGAGGAACGATATGCCATCACGAGGAGAGGTAAGTACGGGTCTCAGTCCCTTTGGTCATCATCAACAAATTTGGCGAGCATGGCTTCCAGGGTCCTGTTGAATCGCTCCACCATGCCATCAGACTGGGGCCGGAGAGGCGTGGTTCTTGTTTTTTCAATCTCCAAAATAAGGCACATTTCCTGGAATAGCCTTACCTCAAAGTTCCGCCCCTGGTCGGTATGAAGCTGTCTTGGCACCCCAAACCTTGAGACGAACTCTTGAACTACGACATTAGCCACTGTCTGAGTTTCCTGATTTGGCATGGGGTAGGACTCCGTCCACTTTGTTAAGTAATCTGAGATGACCAGGATGTACTTGTTGTCTCAATCTGTCACTGGTAGAGGGCCCATGACATCGATCACGATCCTCTCCTTTGGGGCTCCGACATTGTAGTTCTTCATTGGTGGTCTTGGGGTCTTCTTACATGGCTTCTTCCCAGAAGCACAGACATCACAGCGAGCGCACCATATGCATGACTCAACATCTTTCTGCAGACCAGACCAATAGAAGCGTGCCTTTACCCGCTCGATGGTCTTCTTGTAGCCAAGGTGTCCTGTGACAGGGCTGTCATGGAGTTGTCTAAGGACTTCAGTCCGTAAAAGGCCAGGGAGAACAAGCTTCCAAATGATTTCGTCGCCTCTTTCGGACTTCCATTTCCTGAACAATACACCATCCCTGACAGCTAACATGGACCACTGAGCCCAGTAGCTCTTGAACTGTTTGCTCTCCATGCTGATGGCCTCCCAAGGTGGGCGTTCGACGCTTAGTTCCTTACATTTGATGACCGCACTGAGGCATGGATCACTCAGCTGAACCCCCCTGATCTCCACATCAGTTAAGGGTAACAGCCACGAACATTTACCGGTCTCCGCATCTTTCTTGGGAACGGGATCTTTGATAACTTTCACTGCTGCTGTGCAATGATACTCCCCATCACCTTCTTCTGGCCCTTCTTGAAGTCCTCCTTCTTGGTCGTTTTGGTCCCTCACTTCGTTGTGCTCACAATGTCTCCAGTTACTACAGTGGTTGCGCCCTGGTCGGTGCTCGATTTCAAGATCATAGATTCCAAGGATTGCGAAACACCTCGACGTTTGTCCCTCCGGGTTCTTAAAGCTCATCAGCCACTTCAGTGCCCCGTGGTCTGTTTGTACCTTGAGCTGCCTTCCATATACATAATGGTGGAAGTGCCTCACAGCAGTTACCAGGGCCAGCAATTCCTTTCTTGTCACACAGTACTGTCGCTCAGGCTTAGTTAAGCTGCTGCTAAAATAGGCAATGACCTTCTCCTCTCCCTTTTGTTCCTGTGACAGAACAGCTCCTACGCCTGTGTTTTCCGGCATCGGTGTCAAGGATGAAGTTGCCCTCTGCAGTGGGGTAGGCCAACACTGATGCTTGGGAAAGGACTTCTTTGAGCCAATGGAAGGCGTTGGTCGACAATCGTTGGTCAACACAAAGGCATTGTTCTTCTCTGTCAACCGGTATAGGGGAGCCGCAACGTTAGCAAAACCACGGAAAAAGCGGCGATAATACGAACAGAGACCGAGGAAACCACGCAAGGCAGATGCTAAGGTCGGGGTTGGCCATTCGTGGACTGCCTTTATCTTCTCTGGGTCAGTTTATACACCTTCCTCGCTGACCACATGTCCTAGGAAGACAACTCGCTTCTTGAAGAGGTGACCCTTCTTGGGGCTCAGCTTTAGTCCTGCTTCTCTGAGTCTGGTGAAGACTGCACGCAACCTCTCCGACTCTGTTGCGAAGGTCCTGGCATGGGCAGTGATGTCATCGAGGTACAGAAGACACACCTCCCACGGCAGGCCACTCAGAACCCTTTCCATCAGCCTCTCAAACGTGGCAGGGGCATTGCAAAGCCCGAAGGGCATGACAGTGAACTGGTAAAGCCCACTCCCGGTGGTGAACGCTGTTTTGGGTCAGTCTCTAACATCCACTTCGACCTGACAATAGCCAGTCGCAAGATTAAGGGTGCTAAACCAACAGGAGCCAGACAGGGCGTCGATGGAATCATCTATGCGTGGGAGTGGTTAGGAGTCCTTCACCGTGGCAGAATTTAGCTTGCAATAGTCCACGCAGAAACGGGTGATTCCGTCCTTTTTTACGGATCAGGACAATCGGGGATGCCCATGAGCTGGATGAGGGCTCGATGACTCCACGCTTTAGCATGTTTTCGATTTCTGCCTCAGCCACCCCCCGTTGACTATTGGGTAGACGTCTTGGGTTTTGACGGATAGGTTTGCTCTCATTCGTACGAATTTCACGCTTCACACTGCTTGTCCTCCCTAGGTCTAAAGCAGAGAGGGCAAAGACATCACCCAATTCAGTCAACAAAGCTTTTACGTGCACTTTCTGGCCTTCTTCCATACAGGAGGTGGTTCGCAGGTAAAGGTCATCCACATGGCTTGGCAAAAATGAAGTGGAAGAAGTCATCTTACAAGCTCTCCCCGCAGGTGCCACATTTGTCTGCACTCCCTGCCGCATGGCTTCACAAACTTCTTCCATTGGCTCGCATCATGCAGCAATAGTGTCCTGGTAGACAGTCTGTTGGCGGTCCGTTGGATTGAACAATCTTAGTGGAACAACAGCATTGGTAAGGTCTACCAGACACCTTGCAATCAACAGCTGGCTCTTCCTTTTGAAACGTTCCTGTCCCTCTTTTATGCCTAGAGAAGCTCTCCCACAAGAGTCAATCAGCTTAGCTGGGACAAGGCCTTCATTTCGTTGTGGTATGACCATTGTAGCCTGTGCTGCAACTCTTGCACACGTTGGCATCTGCTCCTCTCCTTCACATTTAGTTACGTGTCCATTTAAAGCTAACTCATAGCGTCCCTACCCTAGGGTCAGCCGACAGTTGTGCTTCCGAATGAAATCCATGCCAATGATTCCATCCACCTCTATTTCCGCAACCCACACATCATGCAAAACCTCCTCCTTCCCCAAACTAATGCTGAAACATCCCCGGCCTATGAATAGAAGGTAGCTGCCATCAGCCAGAAGCACGTTCGTATCCACTGTCTCGAGGGATGGGCGTTCGGAGGCAGCGATCCTATCCAACACGGAAGGCTTGACAATGGTTACATTGGTTCCAGTGTCCACCAGAAAAAAGACATCCACCCCAAAAATACATCCTTTAACCAGGGGACCATCTTCGGTTGTTGCTACCTTCTCTACTGCTGATTGGATGGCTGGGAGCCTGGTGCAGCAGGGGACAGCCGAGCTCCAGCTCTCGAGCCCGGCTGGAAGCCGTTTCCCGACGGCGGTGGTGTTAGTGGTCGTCGTCCTGAACAATCTTGTTTCATGTGGTCAAGGCCACCACAAATGAAGCAACCTGAATAGTTGTCTAGGAGACGCCCACTCTCGAACGGGCGCCACCCAGTGCGTGCACACAAAGCCCTGTCTTGGTTGGCAAGGAGGTTTTGACTACCTGTCGAAGTTCCCCGACTTGCTGTTGTAGGTCGTTGTCTGGGGATGCCAAGGACTCTTCCGGTGTTCCAGGTGGTGAGCAAAAAACAGCTCTCGCTTGCATCCGGGATCGATGTCTATCCGCAACGTAAAAGGCCTCTACCTAGGGCTGTTGTCAGCGCCTCTCCCAGCGACTGAGGTCTGGCTCGGTGGATGCGCCACCGCACCTCACTGTCAGGGAGGGAATCTATAAAATGATCCCTCGCCAGGGTGTCTTGCAGCTGGATAGCCTGGGCCATTGCGGGTAATGGTTCATCACGTCTTCTTGTACAGCAGCGGAGCTGAGCGCGGTACATTTCAGTTTGATGCTTGGAACCAAATCTCGCCTCTAGGGCCTCGGCCAATGCCGAAAAATCCGTCCGCTTAGTGGAATCCATATCACCCAAGGTTGCTTAGGCAGGGCCCTGGAGAGAGGCTGTCAGATAAATGGCTTTTGTGCGACCATCCCAGTTGTTCAAGTCGGCGACCAATTCAAATTGGGCGCGGTAGTCGTCCTATGAGGTTACACCATCATAGGTGCTTGGTCTTATACGTGGTTTCGCGTCCGTAGCTGGCATTGGGGTTGGTCGGGAAAAGGCGGTTCTTGTCCTGATGTGTTCTTCTTTGCCAGCTGCCTGATCTTGCCCAACGTGTCCTACAATTCGTCCTCTTCACCGGTGGTGTGTTGCTTCAAGTCGCTTTCTGTCATTCGCGACGTTACATGCCCGGTCTTTGGCGTGTCTTCGGTGACTTGGGGCGAACCGGCCTTGGAGGACTGGGTACGAGTGGGTCGTGGTCGTCACGCAATCCAGTGTGCGCTTCCGCACCACGCGAAACTGTTCTTTTAACTCTTGAAACTCCTCGTTTCTTTCCTTTTGGGGCATTTCAACGGCTCGTAACTTCCTTGCAAGGTCTTCTACCGTGTCCGAGAGCCGACTGTCACGCGCTTGAACTCGCTTCTCTACCGAAGCGAGGCGTTGCTCAACACGCAAGAGGGTCTGCTGAAGTCCACTCGCAGCTGCCTCGTCAGAAACTTCACCTTTCTCAAAGTCCGCTTCAGCGGGAGTTGATCGCCTCCAAATGTGGAAAAGCCTCTTGTATCGGACTTAGTCTACCAGATGTTGAAGGTGGGAATCCAGAATCAAAGTCTTTGAACGGGGAGATTTCATCAAATGTAATCAGGTCATACGCGCATGGAACGTGGAAAGCCATGTGCTCTCGGTCAAAATTTCAATAGCACGAATTGAATTTCAGTACGGAATGACTACTTTACCACGTTCCTGAGTGCGTGTGCGCTTGAAGACTTAACTTCCAATACAGCTGCCACGAAATGTATCGTTGCCGAGTGCAAGGATAGCGGGAACACGAATCCAAACAGACCAAGATACACAACACAAGACTGTATTCTAAGACTCAACTTGCATTACTTACACGAGACTCTGAAAATCCTAAAACGAATACAAACGGCTATTGAAAAGAAAACAAAGAGGTCCTATCACACTGAATAACAGAGTACTTGTTGCGGCCTAACCACAGGAAATTTCTAGCGTTACTGTAAACAATGTCACGGAGAAATCCTAAATATAAACATGTAGCAATCTGTGCCGGTCATGAAATCACAATATTCATTATATTTGTAAACAAAGTTAGTAAATGTATTAACACCATCATTAAGGTTACTCATATTGTCATAGGTACTGTATGGCTGCATATTGCGGGGTATTAATTATGGAAACCCATTGTCACAGCTTAGAAAATTGCAAAATAAAGTTATTGGAATCATCAATGATGTTCCCCTACCCCACATTATGTTTAACTTAGGTCTATTGAAATTTCATGATATTGCTAAAATGTGCACATTTATTTATGCATAATTGTCTTTGTGGCGATAAGGCGATGTAATTTTTTTCCATATTACTGGTTTCGGAGCAACGTAATCATTCAACTCAAGATGCATCTTTACAGCATTTTTCTTCATGCTAAAACCAATACATGTATAAGAGAATTCTGCCTATCCATTATTGGAAAATACTTTTGGAATGACCGTCCTCTTTGAAATCGACACAGCACATCTAAAATACCATTTTGAAAAAGCAATTTCTGAACACTATATATTTTGCTCAGTACTGATTTCCTTCCTTACTTGCTGGTATGTACTCCAGTATTGCTTGTTTATAAGTCTAAATATTGCAACTGAATGGGATATCCTGTTCTGTAGATTGAGTACTATTTAAAGTTAAGAATATAATCTTAAATTATTCTTTGTTTGAGATAGCTAACTTGAATGTATTCACATTATGGATTGAGACGAAACACCTCACCTGACCTGGAACAAAAGACATCCGAAAATCGCCTACCGCTACCCGCTAGTATTGTATTCCTCAAGAACTCCAATCCCCGATTTTTTTAAAGCAAGAGTTGTTTCCCTTGGATTTGCTTCGGTCAGATTTTTACCTCCGATTAGAGGACCTCCTGATTTTTTCGAACCAAATTCGTTCCCCTATTAGGTTAAAAAATCGGTCAGTTTCACTGTAATAACAAAGACAACGAAGACTAACCTGTATTGACAAGGAAGAAGGTTCTTTTCCCTCCATTTTTAAAGGTTTCTCTTACTTGGTGAGCCATCTCCTTGATCAGCATGACACTAATAAACGTTTTTCCAGTTCCTGTACCAAGACAAACGATCGTGTTTCTTTCTTTGGCTCGTTCAAGAAGTTCCACTTGGTACGGACGAGGTCTCATCTTCACTTCCGGCTCGGGTTCTGCTTCATTTTCGGAAGCTGATGAATTTCCTTCGCTGTCTCCCTCTTTCATGATTGTTACTTGTTGTTTATAAATCCATTGCGGTGAAAAAATAAGTTCTAGCTACCCTCCTTCAAGTGGCGTTGAAGTTCAATCCAAGTTATACTATACAAGGAAAGAGATAAGTCAGCCTTCGTCGGGCTCTTATTTTCACAGCCGCCGAATTTCCGTCAAAGCCGCTAAACTTCGCTTTCTTATACTACGAACGAGAAATATTCCTTTGTTGTAAGACGCAGGTATTCTAAAGACCTGTCCAAGCAAGTCAGTCGAAAAAGTCGCTAAGCAAGAATTGGATTGATAACGACATCACTATTTTTCCGAGAATTTTTAAGCCACTATTTTTGAATTTCCGAGAAATTGACGCATGATCACTCAAATGTAAATAGTTTGAGTGGACTCGTGCCGTTTCAGTAATGTTCCTGGCTAGGATAGCTACCGAGAATTATAAAAGTGAATAAATTTGTTTTTTTCTCACACAACAACTAACTTTCAGTGGCATTTTCCTGGATGGAGCGACAAAATCCTATACCCTGTTTGTGACATACAGCTTTTTTCCTGGGGACACGGGACAGTCGCTCCCACGTGGCTGCGCGAGAGATGGCCCGCCACCTGTCCTTAAATCAAAATATTCTTCAAGGAACATCGTATTTATTGCAGATCTTGACTCCTTCTGTTACAGGCAGAATTTAGGCGCATTGGTTATATAGAAAACTAAGGTGTCTTAACTTAGTAAATGGAGAAAGTTCTTAAGATATTACCTTTCTCGCCTTTACAAACTGAAGCTCATTTCTTATTCCAAAGAACAGCTGGTGTTTGATACCTATGTGATTTACTTGACAATGAAAAAGGCTGCAATATTTCCTATAACTGAAAAATGGACCCCTTAATACTAGGAGCGCTTCATTTGCTTCACCGGAGTTGACCTCATTTTGCTTTTGCATTGAAAATCCCGTTGTGAAAACACTGGGGACAAAAAAATGAAAAACGCTGATACCATTTTGTACATTAAACTGTCCTGAAAATTTTAAGTGATTCGGGCAAAAACTCACGATTTTGCCGTGATTCTGTAATTGGATGGACTTAAATCTTTCAAAAATCGATTCTCTAAAAGTCACTGCAAAGAACGATTTGGCAGCAATTTCATATTTATATCGCACCTTTGACGAGACCGTAACGTTAGTAATACTCTTCATATAAGGTGCCAGTAAAAACTACAATTGTATGTACGTATTTCAGGTGCAGCAGTAGTATACCAACTGGAGGTTCTGCGTCGGGTGGAGCTGTGGAGCTGTGGAGCCCTGAAGCTCCACAGCAATTGGCGCAAGGCGTGCATAAATTAGGGCAAGTGGGGGCATGACGCAACGCAGGGTAACTCTAACACGTGTAACAACACGTGCATCCCATGTCTCAGAAATTACTCACTTACTTATCCTCATCGGGCCCATGAGGACTCTTAAGGCCGGTAAAAAAAAAAATAATAATAAACTTCGGTTTCCGTAACCAGATAATTTTTTACGAGGTGCGGGGATTAGCCGCACGCCCAACCCCCAACCTGGAGGACCAGTGACTACCATTTAGTCTGGACTCTAACCTTTAACCTGCCCGCCAAGGATGGACCTACTAGGGGGATACCCCCGAAGGTAAAGCTCTCAAGCAAGCTCCCCCAGCACGACAAGGCAGCAGTCTACGGGGAAGTCACAGAAATTAGAGTTAGGCTTATGTGATGCCAGTCACGTACATGAGATGAGAAGGAAGGGGACGAGCATAAATTATGGGCAAGTTTAAACATGTAACTCTAGCTCCACAACACTGCAAATTTTGGCTGGCATAATATAATAGCGCAAAAACCAATCAGAAACAGCCAAAATGACCTCATCGAAAACCAACGAAAACACGACAAAATGAAAGGTTTTAGCGGAGAAACGTTTGAAATATTCCAAACCAAATGAGTGCTGTCTCTTCTTTGCAATGTTTAAAGCCGGTCACGCTTCCTTGACCCTAATAGAAACACTATTGTATTCCATTCAAAGCGATAATCCTTTACAAGAGTTTACGATTTTATTTGCATAACGTTCGATTCATACGCTACCAAAACTTTTATAAGAAAAGGGACAGCAATGGTTCTAAAATTTCGAATCACTACGGACCATTTTAAACGAGAGTTAATCTAGTTCAAAGTTTTCTTAATTTGGATTTCGAGAACGCTCCGAATGAATGAGACACATTAATTATACACTTGGATTGCAAACCTCCAGCTTAGACCTTTCGACTTTGTAAACTATTCCGTTTTCCGTTAGCAGGAGTTTACGCTTCTGGCCTTTATGTTCCACAGATTTCAGGTCGACGGCACCTTTTCGAAGTCTAGAGCGCTACCCCAGTCACCGCGCCGTTCGATCTTACACACGCAAACCTTTATTTCTGTTTGGCGACAAGTTTGTTTTCCATATAACGATATTACACGTATCAGTGATTGGTTTCTTGTTTTAGTCAAGTTGGAATCAACTTTTTCTGTGATGCAGATAAGCAAAAAAGCAGACCGTGTATTTTAAATGCTTTATTGAATTACACAAAACCATCTTATTGCAAGCTGATCGTTTCTGCGCAAATTACTTTACGTAATACTTAACTAGTATTTCCTGCTGCTATGGACGCTCTCAGCAGATTATAAGACCTTGTTTGCTATATTTGTGAGAAATAGTTCTCTTTAAACAAACGAGCGACACAACATAATCCTTACAGCCATTACCTTAGACCAAAAAAAAAAATTGTCTTGAAAAGCATTCTCAAGCATTGGCTTCGCGATTAAGGAAAGAGCGAAATGTAAATAATGTTTATAAAAAAGTAAATTGTGTTATTGTGAACAAGATTAATCCTGCAGCTGGCATGGAAAAATGCATATCGTTCCTCCAGCGCTGAGGTGAGGCGAGTTAATCGTTGTTCTTTTGGTATGGCGCATTCGTGTTTACCTCTATACCTATAAGGAGTTGTGTAAATTGTTTTTATGCAGGCGAAGGAGTTATCGGTTTACACAATCTAGTACAATTTTTTTTTTTCAACGCATTTGTCCTCCTTTTACAATATTTTCCAGCTTGGATATTTGACTTTGTAAACCGTCCCGATTAGTACATTTCGAGTGGGATTGGTTACCCCGGTAGGTAACTTTTCTCCTAGCAAATCTGAGCACAGCCCCTGTATGCCATAGGGCGAGCAACTGACAACAACACAGTTGCTCCGAGCAACTCCAAGCAACTCCGAGTAACTCCGCACAAAGATGAGTAGGACCCTGTAGGGGGTGCAAAGCGGGGCTCCGAGCAACTCCGAGCTCTCCCCTGTGTGTTATCTTTAATCAGTCACTAAGTCTTGAAATATTTCCTGACAACTGGACAAGTGCCGGAGTTAGCCCACTTTTCAAACAAGGAAAGTAGAATGACTTGAACAATTACCGCCCTATTTCCGTTATCTCGGTAGTAGCCAAAGTATTTGACAGAATAGCTTACGACCACTGAGTTGTATACATTCTTGGCAGACAACGATTTTATATATAAATACCATTCGGGTTTTCGCACAATTCACTCGACTGTCACTGCTCTACTTGAGGCTACAGACACTTGGGCGTATAACGTTGACCAAGGAAAAGTCAATGCAGTTGTCTTCCTGGACTTAAAGAAGGCCTTTGATGCGGTCAATCACGAAATCGTTTTATCTAAATTAAGGAATTATGGCATATGTGATAACACGCACTCTTGGTTTTAGTCATACTTGGACAACTTCATGCAGAGATGCTCAGTTAATGGGTAGCTCTCTAGGAGCTGCTCATTAAGCTGTGGTGTTCGTCAAGGCACTATCTTAGGACCGCTGTTATTTTTAACTGTATATTAATGATTTACCAAATTGCCTTCCAAATTGTCAATCAAGGATGCATGCCGATGATACTCACCTATTAAACCTACGGCGGTTTCAGCGCTGACAATATCCAATCTTGTCTAAATGATGATTTAGTAAGTGCTAGCAATTGGCTGACAGCGAATAAACACATTTAATATGACAAAACTGAATTTATGCTTATTGGGTCTAGGTAGAGACTGTGTACTCTAACAGCTCCTCCTAGACCTTCAATCAATGGCTTTCCTATTGAGCATGTTACTACTGCTTAATTAATAGGAGTGCTTATCAATGATAAAATTACTTGGAGAAGCCATATTGATAAGTTAAACAAGAAAGTTGCTTCTGGTATTGGGGCCATAAAGCGAATCAGGCATCTTGTCCTACAAAACAGAGCAGCCCGTGTCTTAACCTACTCTAACTATGACGCGGATGTCAAAACATTATTTGAACTCTTGGGATGGAAATCCCTACTTTCTCAAAGGCAAATTGAAAAAGCAATAATGGTATTTAAGTCCCCACAAGGACTAGCACCTGAGTATCTCTGCTCGAAATTTGTCCATCGCCCTTCTGGTTATTGTTTGAGAGACTCTGTGAATAAGGTAAATGTTCCGCAACCGCACACAAACTACTACAAAAACAGCTTTAGCTATAGTGGGGCGGTTTTGTGGAACAGTTTGGCATTAGACTGACTAAGGAAAGCAGAGTTCCTCAATCAATTCAAACGACTGATTAAAGAGGTTATCTAAGCCATTATTCTAAACACGGCATTCATGGAAAGCAGCTTTTATTTTATTATATTGAGTAAGATAGTTAATGTAAGAAATAAGTATAATCGTTCTCTGGTAAAAAGTTTAAAAAGACTATGAGCTTTCGACAGACTGAACTGCTGTCTTCAACGGATAAAAAACGGATAAAAAACGTTTTTTATCCGTTGAAGACAGCAGTTCAGTCTGTGGAAAGCTCATAGTCTTTTTAAACTTTTTACCAGAGAACGATTATACTTATTTCTCATCATGAACCCTGGTAACGGATCTTCAATATTTTTACATAGTTAATGTAGTTTACATAGTTTTATCTATAATTGGTTTTAATTTTTAATTGTACATAATTATGATTTTTATATTGCTGATGAATTGTACCGTGGTCAAATTAAGATTAAAAAAAAAGAAATAAAACAAATAAATATATTATCAAGAGCAAATAAAGGAGGTAAGGAAGTACATCCTCCGTACACGCTCTGTTTCAGGGGTAATTAGTCTTAGGTTATTTTCGACTCACTTCCACGTCCCACGTGGGTAGGTAAATGGCCAGTCACATCTAGAGATCAACGTACACGAGTGGAGGGGAAACGCGCTAGGCCACGCATTGCGCGAAATAAAATGGCAGGAAAAGTCAGGATCCTTTTTTGTTGGTGAACAAGAATTCAAGTCTTTCTCTGTCACAAACGTATGTGGCAAATGGTTTATTGTAAATATAACAAATTCTGTTAGTATCACTAGCTGCTGAAAATTACACTAGAACATTCTACTAAATAACTTGCATTACACTACATGTACATTTTGAGTCCAAGACAAATCTTGCAACTGGTGTGTTGGTATGGTTACCAGGATCTCTTTAAAGTGCTCTTAGCCTCAAATATTTTTCTTTACTCAGCTTAATATTCAGATTCAGTGGATTATCACGACTAAAGCAATGTGTGGCATAATAGATAGCCTTGTGCATGCAAGACAAAACTGCAATTTCGTCTGCACAAGTGATTGTGACATCATGACCTTTATCCAGTCCACTAACTAATTTTCGACATTCTTCGATGCTGTAAAAATGACAAAGTTTCTTCCACACCATGAAAGAGCAAGGGCTGCTTTTTTGTCTGCTGCTGCAGTCATACTTGTCGAAAACAATTGGCGAATGCTGTCCATTATTATTTCTTCGATGAATTCACCGATCAGCCGTAAAAACACTTCCTCGTTTGCCAACAAAGCTTTCCTTAGCTCTTCCCTTGGAGGATAATATCCCAGGTTTATCGAAGATGTTAACTGATCTTTGATTGTTATATCAATGCCGGCAGGTCTTCGTTCCTCCAGCATGCCGCACAAGTCCCCTATTTCCTCTTGGGTGATGCGTGACATTTTGCGGTTTTCCGGCTTAGGTTTCGAGTCCAAAGTCGGCCTTTCCCGCTGTTTCGGATTTTGGCTCTCCAGAAACTTTCCTCTGAAGATAGGTAGCCACAAGCTTCCTCTTCCTCCGTGTCTTCCGACTCATCCGCTTCCCCTTTGTCTCCTGATCGGTGGAGCTTTGGTTGCTTTCGGTGATTCTTTCAAGCAAAACCAAATGACACGGTTCCTTTTCTTTGTCAATTTGTAACATAGTTTTGTGACAGAGAAAGTCTTGAATTTTTCTTCACCAACAAAAAGGATCCTGACTTCTTCTGGCATTTTATTTCGCGCAAAGCGTGGCCTTGAGCGTTGCCCCTACAAGAGTGTTCGTTGATATCTTTATGTGATTGGTTGGCTATTTACCTACCCACGTGGGACGTGAAAGTTAGCCAAAAATAACCTAAGACGATTACACCTGAAGTACTCTCTTAACTGCTTTATTTTCTCTTGATATTATTCAGTTGTAGAGCAAATAACATGATGGAAAAACGAAAAGGGGAGGATTTTAAGTGATAGTTAATAAAAGCCAAAAGGCTGGGCTTAAAAGATCATTCCAAAACTCATTAATAACTCATGAAGCGAACAGCCTATCAAAACATCGATAAAACGTCACGTGTATAAACCTTTATACCTGGTAATCTATGGTTGTTTACCATTTACCACAAAAATCCGGAAATTTCGGTTTGAATGTAAATGGTAAGCCTATTTAGGTCTTCCCAAACGGAAAATTTCCATAGAAAACGGATTCTTGAAAGGTAGTCCAAAATTCCCAAACGGAATTTCCAAACGCAAAAAGTGTTTACCATTTGTATACTCCCATGATTTGCCTCCATCCAGACTCTCTCGGTAACCTTGAACGGATTTTGTAAATTGTACACGCCGATCCCAACTAAATTACCCATTCGGGAGTTTTTGCTTACCATTTGAACAAACCTAGTACCAACCGGTTTCTGCTTGTAAATGGGAAACAACCTATGATAATCTTTAATTTCAGTTCCAGGGGAGTGTGGGGCTGAAGGTGCAAATGAAGCGATCTCTGTATAAAGGTCATCAGTGATCTTTATATAAAGTCGGTGATACACGGTTCAACATTTGTT
>OX421456.1:26405155-26420155 GCA_949126865.1 Montipora capitata
CTGTCGTAAATCTTTCGCGTTTATTTCATCTCGTTTTTCGTCGTACGATACAGGCAAAGTATTCTTAAAATAACTCGATGCGAGCGGTTTTGGCGTCAAAATAGAGAATGAAAGAATAATGCACATTTGCATGTACCAGCCTTGTCGTCTTAACCTGAAATTTGGTGATTTCGCGTTGAAATGTACAAGAATGCGCGCCGGACACGTTGCTTTATGGGGTTGTCGTTGCTGTAGCCATTGTCGTTTCTTGCGCCCTTATTTATCGCAAGGACAACGGTGACGTCCCCAAAATAATCATCTGAAAATGTAACTTGTAATCATTTCGTGATTAATGCAAATATTTAGACTCGGAAGGGGTGTGCCAATTTTCAGCAATAAAACTGTTATGAACGCTGTGGTGGCCCTTTGGAGAGAAAATTAAACTTTTCCGCAGGTTGTTATACACGTCGTTGTCAGGACAAAACCAACAAAAATGTAAGGCGAAGGACCACTGAGAGCGTGCAGAACGTTTTTATTTTTAATCAAACCTGTTGTTTTGTGGGTGAAAACTGCAAAGAGAATTCATGGTTTTATGGGCTCTTGCGATAACTGTCGATCACCGTTGATGAAGATATAACACGCTAGTGTGGAAACGTTGGGTCTTTGAGTTGTAACTTTAACTTTCTCAGACCACAAGAGCATCAAAACTATCTCTGATCTCAACCTGGTTGCAGTATATATCTTAATTTTTGTAATTGCATCCAATTTATACAAACTAGCATAACTATTCGCTAAGGGAAAATTTGAGAAATGGTGTTCAAAAATCAGAACATTTCATGATTTTCATCCAATTTGACCATTTCACGTACTAAATTTCTTGGTCAAAACGCTCATAAAGAGCCTGCCAGTGCCGATTCTCCCATTATCTGAAAAAACTCATTGATGTGGACATCACGTATCCTAGAGCCATCAGCTAAGCGGCTCCTTTCTCGTCGAAGCGCATATGCAAAGGCGATGTTTGGAGGTTTGGAGGGATGCCAAATGGTTGACATTTTTGAGGTTTGCAGAAAATGTCCCCTGAGCATTTTTTTTGCAGACTGTAACCGCCTTTTAGAGTCCATGGGCTCGGATGGACTCTTGTGAAAGCATAATTTAGTTTTCTATTCAAATTGCGGTCAGTGACCTAGAAAGAGGAATTGGCTTGGGCCAGTTTTGCTTCATGACCAAGCTTATGCAATATATATTGCATTCTTTATTTCACTCTACAAACCGTTTTGAACTCAGCTCAGTTGCATTGTTCAAGGAACTTTTGCATTGCAAACAAAAAATCGGTGAGGTCATATGAAGAAAAAACTCGTGCTTCTAACAAGTTAGGTCAAAAACTAAGCTTTTAATTTTTGCCTAATTTTTGCTCTTAAAAGGTCACAAAAAATCCAAAACTTTGCACAATCAAAATACTGCGCTTTACTCTAGAGATCGTTTGTTTTTTGCTTGTTTGTTCGTTTGCTTTGTTTGTTTTTTTTTTCTTTCTTTTTTTCCGGGGGTTGGGAGTGAGAATAGTGTCGACCGATTTTCTGCGCCTTTGCCCGAATAGTCAAATAATAGTGAGCTACAAAAGCCTTTTACCGTTCAAATAAAATAAAAGAGCGTGTTTCAATCGAGTGTCATACATATATAGTTATATACATACTTAATTGACCGCTCCCCATAGGGGCTCTTCAGGGCCAATGAAACACAATCAACAAAATGACGGAAGAGAACAACAACAACAACAACAACTTAAAGAATCCCAACTGGCCAGAGGCAAACCAGTTGGCTATTTATAAGTGCAGCTGGCACGTTGAACCAGGGACTACCAGGAAAAAATTCACTGAGCCACACTGCCTCCATAAAACCAAAACTAAATAAATGGCTTTGGCCAATCAAAAAGGACGGAAACAATCCAGCAAACCAATCAAAACTCGAAGTAATTATACGTAGCCGACACAAAGCTTGGGAAAATGTGCACGCGCAAGACACGATTGGTTTTGGTTTCACTTCTGATTGGTTGAAAAAATGGCGCGAGCACTTTGAACCAACACCGGCTGAGTGAAGTAAATGCAAAACCAAAGCAATTCGCTGATTACTTTCGATACTTAATTGAAAACCGCTCTAATACAACTATTGATGGTGGTGTTGGTGTAACAACCAGTAGCTCCAACCCTGTTCCTCTCCCCCCACCCCAGAGGTAGCGAAGAAAGAAAATCCAATTCCCTGGGAACGAGTTTGCTCCCAAACAGGTACATTACGTATTAGTTAATGACCAAGCTTGTTCGGCCAAGATGGCTGGATGTTGGCGAGGTTCGTTTTGCGCGTTTATGGACCGAGACGAAGTCGAGGTCCATAAACACGAAAAAAAAAGAAGATTTATTATATGGGATAAAACATCCCGAGCGGGCAAGATAGCTCGGGCAGCCAATCACAGCGCGGGATTTGGTTCATCTTGCCCGCTGACGGAGCTAGTCATATAATAAATCATATAATAAACTCTGTTACTTCTATAATAACGTTTAATACCACGCTCACCAACTAATTTCAACACACATCTTTTCGTAGATGAAATATGTAGGACTTGTCTTTGACATATTGTATGCTCATATATATGTTGTTAATATGACATTGTCGCGTCTTCTGACCAGCGAGACACTTACCGCTTTGTATAAGAACTTAGATAAACAACCTGTCTAGATCATTCGATCGAAGTTACGAAGGTCGTATGTTCGATTTCTAAAACCAGTTGGCCCTTCGCCCGTATACAAGAAACGGTATTTTATCTTAAAGATTAAATTACCTGGGCAATCAAAAGAATGTAGCACCGGAGATTTAGTTTAGAGTACAATAATAAACTGATCTCAAGTAATAATTCTCGGGGAATGTTCAGTTGTAAGAAAAAACTCAGTTAGGGTGGCATTATTTGGAAGCTAAACTTCAGAACATTCGTTTAAGATATCATAACAATGCAAATTTTAAAACTATTTTAAGTATTTGCAACGTACATATAAGTTCACTTTCTCAGAAAGAACTTTCTTTGTAGCTTTCGCAAACGAAGTACACGATATTAGGCAGAAATCGAAAGGAACACCGAAGCCTTGTACTGCCACATTTTAGAAGAGTAGGATTTTCTGGGTAAGCCTGTTTGGGGATGATATCAGGATGTACTTAACTAATCGTAATTGAGTAGAATTGCACCCACAGGGCTTTGGAACGGTCTTCCTTGTTCTCTTATGCTCTCTATCAGCCATTTTAGAAGCAAATTTAGCCGCTCTGCATGTAAGGTATTTGGTAAGCAGTTTAGATTGATCTATTTCTGAGAACAAACACAACACAATCGCTTTGAACTCCGCAATTTAAAGGAGTGTAATGACACTCCTAAAAACGATAACCATTGTATAAATTGATCGCTCGATTCTTTATCTTCAAAAAGGAGATTATTACTGATAGCATATTCAGTCCGTCGCCTACAGGGTAGCTCAGAGGCTTTGTCACGCCATTTTGGAAAATGCTGATGTTGATATCTTTACTGAGCACTGCAGAAATATATATTGATAGTGTTTATAAGAATATTTTTTCGTGCTCTGAGACTTTACATCAGTGGAGAAAAAAAAAAAAAATTCGTTTATGAGAATATTTTCTGCTGTTTAACATTGTCCATTCATTAACAGGCAGCCATTAAGAATTTGTCCAAAAATTTACTTCGTAGGATATCTACATTACTGAGTACCATATACATAAAAATAGCAAAACGTTGCCATGACACTGACTTCTATGTCGATTTCTATTTTGAAGAAGAAACAACCGGGAGGGAATGTTTCTGTCAGGAAATTCTACACTACGTGGTATGCTAATTAATCCTTTAAGAAAACAGCACTGATTATTGCGAGAATTTTAAAATAAGCTATTTGTGAAAACATGGGCTCTATTTACCAGGTTACCTTTGTGAAATTTTCGTCATGTAGTTTTGGCAAGGCAAAAAACAGTGCAAAATAGTACTGAAATTATTGATTGAATGAGGGAAATATTAAAAGAATTTATAGGCTCATTAACATTTTTACAACCAGAGGATTTGTTAGTTTTTTGAGCTGATTATTCTGCTGATTATCAAAACGTAAAGAAGAAAATTGGATGGGGTGGGGAGTGAGTAACGTTTTTAAAATAGAAAGAAATTATTCGTATACAATAAGACAAAATAGAAACACGATTTCCGCCACCGCCTTTAAGTGATTTATGGCTGATAACGAAGGTTAGTACATTTCGCTTTAAACTCCAACATATAAGGTTACTTATGAAAACCACGTGTCATGAAAGGGGTAGGACTGAATTAAGCAAGATTTATCAGATGGGACAAAACGCGTCCCATTAACTTAGTACAAACTCTAATAGAGAAAGGCGAACTCTGAATGCAAAAACGCATGCGCTATTACTGTCGATGTAAAGTTGCAGGCAGAAAATAGGTTCGTTAATCTAGGGAGGAGAAACAATATTGGCCAATTTTGAATTTATTGTGCTCTAGCAGGGTTAAGAATTCTAGCCTTGTCATTTAGCCATATTAACAAGCACTGTTCTTTGTGGTCACATGAAATGCGTCCTAAAATAGCAACTGTACTCTTAAAAATGTTAATTGGTGGAAGAAAGAGATAATTTATAGGATTTTCGTTGTTTCCATCAACGTTATTTTCTTTTGTTATTTTATCTCAAGTTACTAGCAGTTGCTCTCCTATTCTTGGGAATGACTTGACTATTCAAACAAGGCCTTACTCAAGGCCGTACCCCGATTAATGACGACAACTCGTTTGAAGAGTTCCATTCTCTTCATTCTCTCATGGTACGCATTCCTGGTTAAACAAGTGCCTTGTTTCAGTCTAAACGAGATATGTGGCGTGCTGGGATATTTATTACACTCATCAAACCGCAATCATTCTGAAAATGAAGAACAAGATGACATCTCAAAAAAAAAAAGTTTGCAAAAAATAAACTTCTCTGACGATGTCACGCAAAATGTGAGCTCTTCACTTCCTTTCACGCAACGCGAGTGCGGTGGTCTGGACGCACGTACGCTGGATTTACTTTCTTTGTGTTGATAACGTAACGTACACAGTTCCCAACAGAACAGCAGGACAGTAAATGGTCTCTACACATGAGATAAGAAGGCAGTCTCCCTGTCAGGAGTCGGCTGTAGGTTCCAAGCGATGAATTAAAGTACCTGAGTGGTTTGCAAAAATGTTAATGAGCCTATAAATTCTTTTAATATTTCCCTCATCAATCAATAATTTCAGTACTATTTTGCAGTGTTATGTGCCTTGCCAAAACTACATATTTCAGGGACATCTGCAACCACTCTTGTTCCAATCTTAATAATAGATAGGGTTGGTAAATATCGTACGTACCGTTCAACAGTGTGTAATAGTCTGAAAAGAAAATAGGGGTTGGGCTATTCACTTATTCCGTCTGGTCGGTTGAGGGGGGAACTATTGGGTGTCTAATAGGTAATTTGCATTCTGCCAAAATTCCCTTCACAAGCGTCGTGAAGCGCTTGGACGAGCTCCAATTTACAAACAGCAATCACTGACTTCTCCGTTGTTTTAGATAAAGTAAAATAATGAGGAAAGGTAGCAATTCATTTTATTTGCAATATGAATCGAGTCGAGCGGTTTGAAAAAAACCGAAATGAGGAATGAGTGCTCATTATCCCTGCGATGCAGATGCAGTTAACGATTGCATCACTGATATTATGGTACGGGCAGCCATGCTTAACGCTGAAACCCTGCTGAATGGAATAAATTGATCTCCTGAGGAATGTGTCACTGAGCTATGTTTCCTTTAAGAAGCT
Organism: Montipora capitata; assembly: GCA_949126865.1. NCBI lineage: Eukaryota > Metazoa > Cnidaria > Anthozoa > Scleractinia > Acroporidae > Montipora > Montipora capitata. The sequence goes on from OX421456.1 coordinate 26,411,001, forward strand.
CAAATTCAACGGAAGAAACTATCAATCACTCGACGTGTAGACTCAGTAATTCCATTTGCGACTGGGACTTTTTTGGTGTAAAAAATATTTCTTTTCCTATGCGCTAGCTGATCTTATTAGCAGACCGATATTTCTAGACCCCCACATTATTATGTCGACCCGCAACATTTACGCCAGCAAGAATGTTCTTGCAATTGATTCAAGAGTTTGTTAGCAATCGATCCTGTTCTCGGAAGAAAAGAAATTGAACGGAGCAACAGATTCTTACAGATTCTCAAAACAAAACATGTGGTATAATAATATTTCCTTTCAGGAAAATAGCTTTGGGTCAATGTATACTGGGGAAACCGATAAGAAATCAGATAATCATTCAAGACGATATGAAAAATTAATGATAGTCAGTTTGAATTAATTGAAAATAAACATGCAATATAAACTATACATTACGGAAGACAGTGAACACACCTCCGTCACTAAATAGCTAGACTGACCAGGGCTTTCATTAAACCTTAGCTCACCGGATTTTACGGTAATCAAATGTCTGTGATGTTACGGGTGAAACTGTGTGCAATGGCTGTTTCCAAGCTGTTTAATTAAAAATCACAGCCCCGAGAAATAATAGCCGTATATAACCTTGCATTGGTTTAAAATAACATGAAATGAAAAGAAAAGTAAGATCTCTCTGTCATCTACCGCATTCTCGTTGCTCGTGCATTCATCAATCCGTATTTTCGGTTTCTTACATCAAATTTTACAGCTTTGGGTTCCCCCTTCGTACTCCATTTTGTTTCTTGGCAGTTGTCGTACCCAGAATGCCTCTCCTTATTCCTTGCCGCCATTAAAAAAAAAAAGCATATTTGTTGTCCATATTCGATGGACAAATTTGATCTCGTGATCTGCTGTGTGCCTGGGTCTTCTCCCGACCCGCCGCCATATTGAAAGCCGAGAAGACCCTGGAGACGAGGGTGGCTTTTTTTCATGCTGCTTGCTAAGAGAGCCCATGTTATGATGGTCAGCCTGAGCTAACATATCGGCCTATACTTCATATATTAACGTTTGAAAGTCCTGAAGAAACAAGAAATTTTGTCGCAAACGAACAGAGTGAACATTGGCCGAAGTTCAGTGCCAGTGAGGGAACGAATTCGGAATGCATGAGCACTACTGAAGCTTTAAAGGAAGGGTACCTACCAGAAAAGTGCCATTACGTGAGAAATGCTCGTGTCGTCGTGAGAGCGTGAGATTGCATCGAAATGCGTGAGACTTGAGAGCTCTGCTATGTTGAGTATTTCACGACCACCTCAGAAGAGGAAATCCAAATTGTTTGCATGCCCTCTTTTTAATGAACAAAACAACGGACCAAACCTCCTGAGTATTATTGCGTGATCTGCATTGGGAAAGCAAAATGTACAAGCGAAAAAGGTCAATTGTCGAGAGTCAGGAAAATAGCAAGAGCAATTCGGACTTGCCCTGCCAGGTGGTCGTAAAATACTCAACACAGCCGGAACATTAGAACCCACAAATGACCAGCTCTTAACATCAATGGCTTCGTAGTTCAGTTGGTTAGAGCGCCGCACCGGTATCGCGAGGACACGGGTTCAAACCCCGTTGAAGTCCTGCGCGGATCATGGCTTCACTTGATTTCATATCCTCAGTTCAATATATATCATTCATTTTATATCATGTATATATCATTTCATTCCATTAACAGGACTTTTCCTTTGATGCAATCATTTGTTTGTTAAAATAACTCAAATTGTACAAGGTAGTAGCTCAATAATGGCGCGTTGTATGGCAGCAATTATAAACACTCATCACGCAAAAAATTCTTGCACACTGTTTTTCTAAGGTATCGTTTTCTAATCAGTCAGCCGAGAATAAGTTACTGAATATCGAAAGTGCATTGCATATTGAAAAATCTCTGAAAATCTGAAATCGGTATACCAGATAATCTCTGAGCAATGATGCCTTGAAAATTCGAAATTTTACAAAGAACGTGTGGGATTTATCCGTTTTTGAGTTATCTAAGTTTAACAAGTTCTTATTCCTTTTAAGGTCAATTTTGTAATAGATTGCTATGCCTTACGTGAGCAAACTCATATGCTAAAGTGCCTCTGTGACCAAGAAAATAATTTCTATTTTTCTTTGGATTTCAGGACTATGTTAACTAAACTCCAAGCGACCAAAGTTTTAAGCCTTGATTTAAAAAAGACACCTGCCTATATTAAATGGAATTTTCAAATTTAATGTCCGCCATTACTAACTTTAAGATCTTGAGAGAGCTGGATCCGTTCGACGAGAAAATGACGTCAAAGGCTCAGTAGTTACTGGGTTGCCAGTATGGCAAACCCAGTCGGAATCTGTGCCGGTTTCATTTGTTGGTTTTATTATTATTATTATTTTTTCGTTCTTTTCCGTGTCGGTAAAAGTCTTGCCTGTCACTCCCCTGCTAAGTGGTGTGTTTGTGCATAAAGCCTTCTGCGCGTATTTTCTTAGGATCGAGAGGGTAGTGGGAAATGCGTAGATTTCTCTGGTGGACACAGTAGAATGATAGAATGATTAACTTTACCGGCAATGGCGTCGAAAGTCATGTAACGCGAATGGCGTTTTAGTGGATCTTTAAAGTGCCCCTGTGACCAAAAAACCAATTCATATTTTTCTTTGGATTTCAAAACTATGTTAACAAAACACTAAGTGACCCACATTTTAAGCCTTGATTTCAAAAAGAAACCTCTTTATTTTAACTGGATATTTCCTATTTAATGGTCCGCCATTACTAACATTATGTTCTTGAGAGAGCTGGATCGAGGAGAAAATGACGTCAAAGGCTCACTAGTTTAAGAATGCAATACGTGTGTACGCTGCAAAATTAATATGCAGTACGGGGGTTTTGGGCTTTCAGACTTTTAAACTCACGCTTTGCATATATAATAAGCTGCGTTCACACGCTGAAATTTTAAGCTAGTGAGCCTCTGACGTCACGTTTCCCTGGATCCAACCGTCTGAGTTCCAATGGGTCAGTTTTGAACGTGAGCAATGGCGGACCGTGAAATCCAAAACTTACACTCAAAGTAAGCGGCCTTCGGATAAAAATCAAAGCTCAAAATTTTACCAGTCAGGTGTTAAGCAAACACACTTTCAAAATCTGAAGGAAAAAAGGAAGTGGTTTTTTTTATCACAGGGGCACTTTAAACAAAATATACCCTTATGGATCTCAGTAATGGAAAGTCAGTTGGATACTGAACAAGACAGGCGCTGAAAAAAACAATGTGGAATCTTAAAAGGGACGAATAATGGACTTCGACAACAATCTGTCGCCCGTCGAGCCGTAATCAAAGTGAGCTGTAGTTCTAATATTGTACAAGTGAGGTGTTTTGTACAACGCTGAAATCAAATGGAAAATTCTCTAGTAACTTATGGGTTTAACAAAGACAGAGACTTGGATCTGTGATCTGAAAAGCCCTGTAAAGGGAGATTCAATAAATGTATGTATGTAAATGTATGTATGAATGTATCTGTGTTCAAGGTCTGGCTTATTTGTATGTACTCAATTCTGCACAGTCTACTGGTAACAATTGGAAATTTTACAAATTCTTGTTAGTCAAAAATTATTTGAAGGAAAGCTTGTTGCCCATTTTTTGCTTGATAATTCAAGTAAAGGGATTTTCAGTTAAAGGTTTGATGCTGAACACTTGTGGGAAATTTATTTAGTTGCGTTTTTGACACAGTGTAATTTGACATCGATTGATCTTAGAGCAAATATGTTGTTTGTTTCAAAAAATATTGTGTAATATGCGAGCTTAACTGGATAGTTTTTATGGCAATAGTAAAGTATTTTCGAGTCAAAATAAGGTAAGCGTATTTCTGTTGTGTTAACTTAATTAAGTATAAATATATCATGCGGCGTAAACGTGATTTCCACTCTCAAAATTACCTCCAGAACCTACTTTTTGCGTAGAATAAACTTTTAGAATGTTCTTGTCATCTGTGGTGATACTTGAAGAGTCGGGAACATCTTGTGAAATAATATTTCAAACGGGTCACAAGCGTGACTTGATCGCGCAAACCTCCCCTATTATGCATAACATCCACTTGGCCTTTTGGCATCCCATTGAAAAAAACTCGTAAAATATTCTCGGACCGGTCGATTTCTCTGAAATTTGAAAAGATGATTGCTAACGAATATAGAAAGATTTTAACAATAACTAAAAATTCTTGTGTTAAGCATTAGAATTCGACGAAGAGGTAAATGCGACTAAATTTGTTGCGTTCGTTGCTATTTTTATGATTTAACTGGCAGATTTAACTAGGTCTGTTTGTTTTCATAGCCATTACTTTCCTTATTTGGTATTAGTCTTCATGTTTAAATTCAATTTTACTTTAGGTAACCGTTACTTCTGAAGATGTATGTTGGAGCATACGAAACGTCAAGTTCATAAAAAGTTTTACAACATGCGTTATCTCGTTGTGTTTATAACCGCAATTTGTTTCTTATTTTTACTCAAGATAATATTAAATTATGAAAAAATATCTACAGATAGATCTTAAAAAATCTTTATTTTTGGCGGGTATTTGAACATAAAAGATGTAACGCTTGACGAGAAATAATATTTTTGCTAATACAATGTATTTGAAAGAAGAAAAATTTCGCGAGAATCGCGGTGAAAATGAGTTAACAAATTTGCATACGTGCGTTGAAATGTGATTCGCGAGGAGACAGGAATTTTATTTCTCTGACAAATGATTTTGTCATTGTAGTGAAAGATGAAATTTCTTTGGGAAGCCAAGAATATTTCTTTAACTTCCTGGTTAATCCAATTTATTGCTACGACTGCTAGTGAAACTCACGCTTTTTGCGAATTTTGAGTGTCATGAAATTACATAATTTGCGTGACAATATATCCCTTTACTCTAACCCAAAAACATTCAGATAGTAACAAACTTCATATTTACTTAACCATTTCTTTTGCTTTTGTGCTTGTCGGCATTGTGATTTGCGATAATTCGCAAGTCTTTTTTTGCATATCATAGCTGTTTAGATTTTCAATTACATGGCCACTCAACCTTTCGATTGTGTAAAGAGTTCACCTGAAGTCAAAATAGATACGTTCAGGAACCCGACAAAGAAGGCTTCCTGCCCCGACTGATGAAATCTAAATATTCAGTTAAATATTACAACAAAATTAAAAAAGACAACAACCGAAGTTTAATTTCTTGGCTAAAAAGTACTTTGTTTTACTCTGAAAGCGACAAACGATTAACATTCTTTCCCGTAGTCCATTCAGTTGACACAAGGTGATCACGTGCACCTTTATGGTTGCCTAGCACGTGATCAATTTCTTCCTTTAACATCATGACCTTCCGTTTATTGTGTGGCTTACACGAAGTGTAAACCACTCAATGCCATGGCCCAAGATATTTATTCCTGGATTTGTCACGGTGAGCAGAGTGGCTGTCACGTGGTTTACTATCATCGAAGACAGGCCCCAGTCTACTCTCGGCTAAGCTACGTAAACTTCTAAGCTTCAGAAAGCGGCCATTTTGTGGGTGTAACACAGCGCGTTGTCGAAGATCGTTTTTTATCTAGTTATTCGTTCTTCTTTGCTGCTTGGATTTTACACGCCGGCTTTCCTACAGTCGGCTTGTCTTCTAAGTTCGGATTACAGCGAGGAGTTGTGCTCTCACAGGGCAACATTTCAATTCACGGTCTGGACCTTTGGTACAGGTTGCGTCACATGAAAACTAACGAGTCATTATTGACTCTCGCAAGCCAACATTTAACGGCTTCAATCTGCTCAGCAGACCTGCTTGAATATCTGAAAGTTTCTGAAAGTATTTGAAAGACTCTGAAGTTACTTGAAAGCAAAAGAGACTCTCCTGTGCTTGTGTTGTCATTGCTCAATGCAGCTCAATGTTGTTGTTGAATCGAATTGGACGAATCATCCACACACAGTTGACAAGAGTCTGCTAGCCCACGATTTCGTCAGAAGTAAGTAACATGGGAATCTCTGTTGAACAATACCGATCATCGGCTCTCATGACAATTTCCTTAAAACAAAAGATGCTTTGTCGCGTTTCAATAATGATGCTTTACATGAATGTCTTTTATTTACCAACATTGAAACAAGTTGTTGGACAATACAAAATATGGAATGAAGTAGTGTTTTGGTTTACCCAATTTGTGTACTACACTTGCTCACAATGTTTGTTTTGGACCTTTTTGTACAGTAGATTAGCACTTTGCATGATGTCAAGTTCATCTATTCATTTTATGTTTCCACATAGCTTGAACTTGGTAAACACACTGACATAAAATTACAAGGTCCATAATAAGAAAACTTCAAAGATTCTGGTATTTAAAGTCATACGATACCATCATGAACTTCCGTGTACATTGAATTCTGTTGAACTTTTTCTTAAAACCTCCAGGTAAAATTGTTAATCTTATTGGGTTAAAAATTATTAGCAATGTTAATAAGCACTACTCAACATATGATTTATTAAAATATTGCTTGTGTTCAGATATTGTTATGCATCTATCTTTTTTTCCCAAATTCTTCCACTTGCAACCCAATAGCCACTTACATCAACTAAATTTTTCTGTTTCTTTATTGAAAATTTAGCATTATGATACTTTACATGCATATATTGTCAAAAATTAGTCGTACATTCAAACCAAATCAAGCTCCCAATGTGGCTTCTAGCAAAGGTTACATCATTTCCTGTATGTCCCAGCCCTTCTGCAAAGTTTTGTGCTCTTGCGCTGGTACACAAAATGCCAAAAACATTCATACGAAATGCTTCCCTGGAGTTGATTTCACAACACTTGCCCTGGACAAACTCAGAATTCAATTCCACTTGGTTACGTAAACAAAATCATGACTGAATCTATCAGCCCACTATAGGACATGATGCTGACATTTTTTCAGTTCCTTAAATCCTCAGGTTACATGCACAACCTCTGTTGTCAAAATGACACCTCCATAAAACTTTACCCAATAACCCTCATCTTGAAAATAAGCATTTCAGGACGGATGTATGTCAATTATCTTATTTTATTGATTGAGAGGAACAATATTGAAAACTAACCGTAATCAGATATTAGCTCTACTAATGGAAACTCAATGACAAAACAGATCCTTTTAATTTGTAACCTCCCCCATCAAAGCAGCTCAACTTCGTAAGCCACACATGTACGCATTGCGGACCTATTTTTCATAAGTTAGAGCACAGGCGCCCTAAGCTGAAAATACGTGGTGTATGCGACAGTTTGTGTATATAGAGAATTGTATGGGAAAATCACCGATCGTAAAAAAATTGTGTAAATAACTATCTCATTTGAAATAAAGTTTTCCTACCTCAAATGTGTGACCAACTTGTCTCTTTTGGCGAGTTTCGAGCCATTCTGACGCCGTTTAGTGAAGTCATCCGGAAGGCCGTTGCTGAAATAATGGGAAGGCCGGTGACTCCATCCATCGCTGGCCAGACCTCACTCCACAAATCGTTTTCTCCTCAACAGGAAAAGTCCTGAATCGCAATAAAAACAACAGTTCCATAAAGCCCAATAAATTTCACTCCAAATACGTGTGTTTCGGCGGCCGAAAGACTCGTGGCGAACGAAAACTTTGCCTTAAAATTCACCTCTTCGGCTTTCCTCAGAGGCTTGTGACCGGGTAGTCAACAACGGAAACTCGCAAGATGGTTTCAGCCTCAACTCTGATTGGTCCATTTGAATTTGACCGCGCGCTGGCAACACGACCGTTGTTGACTGCCCAGTCACAAGTCAACAACGGTCGTGTTGCCACGAGTCTTTCGGCCGCCGAAACACACGTATTTGGAGTGAAATTTATTGGGCTTTATGGAACTGTTGTTTTTATTGCGATTCAGGACTTTTGCTGTTGAGGAGAAAACGATTTGTGGAGTGAGGTCTGGCCAGCGATGGATGGAGTCACCGGCCTTCCCATTATTTCAGCAACGGCCTTCCGGATGACTTCACTAAACGGCGTCAGAATGGCTCGAAACTCGCCAAACGAGACAAGTTGGTCACACATTTGAGGTAGGAAAACTTTATTTCAAATGAGATAGTTATTTACACAATTTTTTTACGATCGGTGATTTTCCCATACAATTCTCTATATACACAAACTGTCGCATACACCACGTATTTTCAGCTTGGGGCGCCTGTGGTTAGAGACTGCAGAAATTTTCGTATATTTAAGATCGATTGCCATTAATCTTTCGTGAGAATTCGATTCAGAGTTATATATAAAAACTATGTTATTTTTTTGTTCATCTGTCTTTTGGCTTGTCTTTTTCTGGTGCAAACGCAAAGCCAAACAATGTTTTGACCTGGCATCAGATTAGACTAACAAGAAGAGGAATTGTGAAGCGGAAATAACACCTTCAGTCCTTTCTTAGTGTGTGCAATAAACGTTTGCTTAGTGCAACTGCAAGACATGCTGGAAAACGTCCGTCAGCAATTTGCAGTTATTTTTTTGCAGACTATTTATTTAAAGAAGAAACGAGTGAATTTTATTCAAGAGCGTGTTTTGCTATCTTTGAAATGAATTTCTTACCAAAGCTTAAAAAACTAAAAGACCTCACAATGGGACAGGACATTACAAAATAATTGAAGGTGTGAACGTGTGAGCCAAAGGGCCTCTGCTTGCGCGACATGTGGGTGACCCCTCAAATGGTCTTAATGAAGCCCCACTTGAAAAAAAAATTAACTGGAACGCTGCAGTGCAATACCACCCAATTCAGTGCCTTCTTTCTTTGTGTAACGCGTACCACAGGCAACCCAGTGTAAGAATTTTGGAGCTTCTAGTTTAAGAGTGCAATGCGTGTGTACGCTGCAAAATTAACATGCAACACGGGAGTTTTGGGCTTCCAGGTTTTTAAACTCCCGCAACTGATAGTAAGCTACGGTGGCCCTTAAGGTTCATAGCATTTCGTGCTCAGTTTTCCTGCTTCAAATTTCGAAATTTTGCGTTTGTAAACTCGAAATTTCGAGTTTACAGAATCCAAATTTTGAGTATCCAAACCGGTTTGTGTAAAATACAGACTACAGACAATAAGTAAGATGCAGAATAAGGTTAAAATGTTTGGTTTATCATACGTGTGGATGAAGGTCGAATTAACACCGTGAACGATTTGGA
>OX421456.1:26425155-26440155 GCA_949126865.1 Montipora capitata
AGTCGATCTTAATTCAACGAAGTGGCCAAGTGCAGGTAAAATCGGTTACATGGAATCACATGATAAGTTAAACTTGAGGGAACCTTCTCGTTGTAGTATTATAAGTAAGAATTAGTCAGGAGTCAAAAACGTACTTCATCTTGCGAGCTTAACATTCCAGACAACCCAAAAGAAGAACACTAAATTTTAGAAGGATGAGCTATCCATATTACATTTCTCGCAAAAAAAACGCGACTAAATATATATAAAAATAGCAATTAATGTGCTTTAAAATCCAATTCATTTTAGACTTTTGCTTTCGCTTGCACGGTGCTGATAGGAACCTTGATAACGAAATTCGAAAGAAGCATTTTGTGGGCTTAATCAATGCAAAATGTTTTTCAGTCGTGTGAAGAACACCTCATTCATCTTAGTATTACTACTTTGAGACAATAGCTCGTCTGGTTCCTTGGTATATAGTTACAGCTGTAGTTACCCCTGATCTATTTTCTCTTGCCATCGGTTCTCGCTCAAACCACCGGTCCATTTAATGGTTGAGCTGTTTCACCGAGCACTTAAAGCAACCTTAGGGAGTTTGAGATCTATCGCCGCAACGTCGACGAAATGTCACCTCAAAATATAACTTTGCACTGTCGTAAATCTTTCGCGTTTATTTCATCTCGTTCCCGTCGTACGATACAGGCAAAGTATTCTTAAAATAACTTGGTCAAAATAGAGAATGGCAGAATCGTGCACATTTGCATGTACCGGCCTTGTCGTCTAAACCTGAAATTTGGTGATTTCGCGTTGAAATGTACAAGAATGCACGCCGGACACGTTGCTTTATGGGGTTGTCGTTGCTGTAGCCATTGTCGTTGACATTTTTGAGGTTTGCAGAAAATGTTCCGTGAGCATTTTTTTGCAGACTGTAACCGCCTTTTAGAGTCCATGGGCTCGGATGGACTCTTGACAAAGCATAATTTAGTTTTCTATTCAAATTGCGGTTAGTGACCTCGAAAGAGAAATTGGCGTGGGCCAGTTTTGCTTCATGACCAAGCTTACATTCTTTATTTCATTCTACAAGCCGTTTTGAACTCAGCTCACTTGCATTGTTCAAGGAACGTTTGTATTGCAAACAAAAAATCGGTGAGGCCATATGAAGAAAAAACTCGTACTTCTAACAAGCTAGGTCATAAACTAAGCTTTTAATTTTTGCCTAATTTTTGCTCCTTTAAAAGGTCGCAATAAAATCCAACACTTTGCACAATCAAAATACTGCGCTTTACTCTAGAGATCAAGTTTGTTTTTTGTACGTTTGCTTTCTTTCTTTCTTTCTTTCTTTCTTTCTTTCTTTCTTTCTTTCTTTCTTTTCTTCGGGGGATTGGGTGTGAGAATAGTGTCGACCGATTTTTTGCGCATTTGCCCGAATAGTCAAATAATAGTGAGCTACAAAAGCCTTTACCGTTAAAATAAAATAAAAAACTCCTGTTTAACGGTTTATCTGGGTTCTTAGAAAAATGTTACCTGGTCAGCGGGTTACCCTGGTTAGCGGGCTCGACAGTGTCATATGATTTGATTGATAGAGCGCGTTTCAATCGAGTGTCATACATATATAGTTATATACATACTTAATTGACCGCTCCCCATAGGGCTCTTCAGGGCCAATGAAACACAATCAACAAAATGACGGAACAGAACAACAACAACAACAACTTAAAGAATCCCAAATGGCCAGCGGCAAACCAGTTGGCTATTTACAAGTGCAGCTGGCACGTTGAACCAGGGACTACCAGGAAAAAAATTCACTGAGCCACACTGCCTCCATAAAACCAAAACCAAAGTAATGGCTTTGGCCAATCAAAAAGGACGGAGACAATCCAGCAAACCAATCAAAACTCGAAGTAATTATACGTCGCCGACACAAAGCGTGGGAAAATGTGCACGCGCAAGACACGATTGGTTTTGGTTTCACTTCTGATTGGTTGAAAAAATCGCTCCAACCCTGTTCCTCTCCCCCCACCCCAGAGGTAGCGAGGAAAGAAAATTCAATTCCCTGGGAACGAGTTTGCTCCCAAACAGGTACATTACGTATTAGTTAATGACCAAGCTTGTTCGGCCAAGATGGCTGGATGTTGGCGAGGTTCGTTTTGCGCGTTTATGGACCGAGACGAAGTCGAGGTCCATAAACACGAAAAAAAAGAAGATTTATTATATGGGATAAAACATCCCGAGCGGGCAAGATAGCTCGGGCAGCCAATCACAGCGCGGGATTTGGTTCATCTTGCCCGCTGACGGAGCTAGTCATATAATAAATCATATAATAAACTCTGTTACTTCTATAATAACGTTTAATACCACACTCACCAACTAATTTCAACACACATCTTTTCGTAGATGAAATATGTAGGACTTGTCTTTGACATATTGTATGCTCACATATATGTTGTTAATATGACATTGTCGCGTCTTCTGACCAGCGAGACACTTACCGCTTTGCATAAGAACTTAGATAAACAACCTGTCTAGATCATTCGACCGAAGTTACGAAGGTCGTATGTTCGATTTCTAAAACCAGTTGGCCCTTCGCCCGTATACAAGCAACGGTATTTTATCTTAAAGATTAAATTACCTGGGCAATCAAAAGAATGTAGCACCGGAGATTTAATTTAGAGTACAATAATAAACTGATCTCAAGTAATAATTCTCGGGGAATGTTCAGTTGTAAGAAAAAACTCAGCTAGGGTGGCATTATTTGGAAGCTAAACTTCAGAACATTCGTTTAAGATATCATAACAATGCAAATTTTAAAACTATTTTAAGTATTTGCAACGCACATATAAGTTCACTTTCTCAGAAAGAACTTTCTTTGTAGCTTTCGCAAACGAAGTACACGATATTAGGCAGAAATCGAAAGGAACGCCGGAGCCTTGTACTGCCACATTTTAGAAGAGTAGGATTTTCTGGGTAAGCCTGTTTGGGGATGATATCAGGATGTACTTAACTAATCGTAATTGAGTAGAATTGCACCCACAGGGCTTTGGAACGGTCTTCCTTGTTCTCTTATGCTCTCTATAAGCCATTTTAGAAGCAAATTTAGCCGCTCTGCATGTAAGGTATTTGGTAAGCAGTTTAGATTGATCTCTTCAATTTCTGAGAACAAACACAACACAATCGCTTTGAACTCCGCAATTTAAAGGAGTGTAATGACACTCCTAAAAACGATAACCACTGTATAAATTGATCGCTCGATTCTTTATCTTCAAAAAGGAGATTATTACTGATAGCATATTCAGTCCGTCGCCTACAGGGTAGCTCAGAGGCTTTGTCACGCCATTCTGTAAAATGCTGATGTTGATATATTTACTAAGCACTGCAGAAATATATATTGATAGTGTTTATAAGAATATTTTTTCGTGCTCTGAGACTTTACATCAGTGGAGAAAAAAAAAATATTAATTTCGTTTATGAGAATATTTTTCTGCTCTGAGGTGGTTTAACATTGTCCATTTATCAACAGGCAGCCATTAAGAATTTGTCCAAAAATTTACTTCGTAGGATATCTACATTACTGAGTACCATATACATAAAAGTAGCAAAACGTTGCCATGACACTGACTTCTATGTCGATTTTTATTTTGAAGAAGAAACAACCGGGAGGGAATGTTTCTGTCAGGAAATTCTACACTACGTGGTATGCTAATTAATCCTTTAAGAAAACAGCACTGATTATTGCGAGAATTTTAAAATAAGCTATTTGGGAAAACATGGGCTCTATTTACCAGGTTACCTTTGTGAAATTTTCGTCATGTAGTTTTGGCAAGGCAAAAAACAGTGCAAAATAGTACTGAAATTATTGATTGAATGAGGGAAATATTAAAAGAATTTATAGGCTCATTAACATTTTTACAACCAGAGGATTTGTTAGTTTTTTGAGCTGATTATTCTGCTGATTATCAAAACGTAAAGAAGAAAATTGGATGGGGTGGGGAGTGAGTAACGTTTTTAAAATAGAAAGAAATTATTCGTATACAATAAGACAAAATAGAAACACGATTTCCGCCACCGCCTTTAAGTGATTTATGGCTGATAACGAAGGTCAGTACATTTCGCTTTAAACTCCAACATATAAGGTTCCTTATGAAAACCACGTGTCATGAAAGGGGTAGGACTGAATTAAGCAAGATTTATCAGATGGGACAAAACGCGTCCCATTAACTTAGTACAAACTCTAATAGAGAAAGGCGAACTCTGCATGCAAAAACGCATGCGCTATTACTGTCGATGTAAAGTTGCAGGCAGAAAATAGGTTCGTTAATCTAGGGAGGAGAAACAATATTGGCCAATTTTGAATTTATTGTGCTCTAGCATGGTTAAGAATTCTAGCCTTGTCATTTAGCCATATTACCAAGCACTGTTCTTTGTGGTCACATGAAATGCGTCCTAAAATAGCCACTGTACTCGTAAAAATGTTAATTGATGGAAGAAAGAGATAATTTATAGGACTTTCGTTGTTTCCATCAACGTTATTTTCTTTTGTTATTTTATCTCAAGTTACTAGCAGTTGCTCTCCTATTCTTGGGAATGACTTGACTATTCAAACAAGGCTTTACTCAAGGCCGTACCCCGATTAATGACGACAACTCGTTTGAAGAGTTACATTCTCTTCATTCTCTCATGGTACGCATTCCTGGTTAAACAAGTGCCTTGTTTCAGTCTAAACGAGATATGTGGGGATCTTTCTTACACTCATAAAACCACATACATTCTGAAAATGAAGAACAAGATGACATCTCAAAAAAAAAGTTTGCAAAAAATAAACTTCTCTGACGATGTCACGCAAAATGTGAGCTCTTCCCTCACTGTCACGCAACGCGAGTGCGGTGTTCTGGACGCACATACGCTGGATTTATTTTCTTTGTGTTGATAACGTTACGTACACAGTTCCCAACAGAACAGCAGGACAGTAAATGTTCTCTACACATGAGATAAGAAGGCAGTCTCCCTGTCACGAGGCGGCTGTAGGTTCCAAGCGATGAGTTAAAGTATTTGAGTGGTTTGCAGCCTTTGCTCATATTTCAGGGACATCTGCAACTACTCTTGTTCTAATCTTAATAATAGATAGGGTTGGTAAATATCGTACGTACCGTTCAACAGCATGTAATAGTCTGAAAAGAAAATAGGGGCTGGGCTATTCACTTATTCCGTCCGGTGAGGTTGAGGGGGGAACTATTGGGTGTCTAATAGGTAATTTGCACTCTGCCAAAATTCCCTTCACAAGGACCAACAAGCGTCGTAAAGCGCTTGGACGAGCTCCAATTTACAAACAGCAATCACTGACTTCTCCGTTGTTTTAGATAAAGTAAAATAATGAGGAAAGGTAGCAATTCATTTTATTTGCAACATGAATCGAGTCGAGTTTGAAAAAAACCTAAATGAGGAATGAGTGCTGATTATCCCTGCGATGCAGATGCAGTTAACGATTGCATCACTGATATTATGGTACGGGCAGCCATGCTTAACGCTGAAACCCTGCTGAATGGAATAAATTGATCTCCTGAGGAACGTGCCACTGAGCTATGTTTCCTTTAAGAAGCTCAAATTCAGCGGAAGAAACTGTCAATCACTCGACGTGTAGACTCAGTAATTCCATTTGCGACTGGGACTTTTTTGGTGTAAAAAATATTTCTTTTCCTATGCGCCAGTTGACCTTATTAGCAGACCGATATTTCTAGACTCCCACATTATTATGTCGACCCGCAACATTTACGCCAGCATGAATGTTCTTGCAATTGATTCAAGAGTTTGTTAGCAATCGATCCTGTTCTCGGAAGAAAAGAAATTGAACGGAGCAACAGTGGAATTTATTGTGCTTTTTTTTTTTTGTTTGGGTTCATTGAGACATAACAAATCCAAAAAACAAGAAAAGTCATCTAATGATACCATTGCACACGAAAAATTTGTTTTTTAAAATTTCTTTTCTTTCTCTTGGGGGTCTTCTTGATAGAAATATAACGTTTGTGCCTGATCGTAAAAGAAAACAGGAATTTTAAGGTTAAATTAATTAAGTTTTAACTTTGCGTATAATCTGATCACTGAGTGAAACGTAATAATTGACAATTGAATAGCGTGACCGGCGTAGAGTGCCCTGCACAACTGAATGAAAAAATCACGTTCTTCCTCCAACTCAGTTAGTGTTCTTGACCTTCTTTAATGCATTCCTGCAAACTGTGATTTCATTTCAAGTGGTACTGGCTTCCTGCAACCAGACTGACCGAAGCTTTTTAAGACATTCAGCGAAGACTCTCACTGAGTCATTTCGACACATAACCGTGACGTTTCAAAAGCCCCTGTACGTGCGCATTGCCGCTTTCTCCGATCTTGCACGAGGTATGTTGTCTTTGCAACGAATCTTTCCTCCCTGCATGAAAATTCCGCTATCTATATTTCCGAAGGGTTATTTAATTTGGTGGCGCTTTCAACCGTGAACACCAAATCCGTGCAGATAACTTGACAGTGAACAGCTAGACTGTTTATGGATGAGTTAATTGTAGCTATCTCGAAGGATGGATTTGAGCGCTTTCGACTGGATAAATCACTATCCACTGGATAACTCAATTTGTTTTGCTATTGTTTATGCGTTGGATAGTGATTTATCCAGTGGATAGGGTTATGTACCTTTTGAACAACCGAGACTACAGCTCTACAAAGTACATGACAAGTGCCTTTCAACTCCAACAACGCTGTAACACGCTGGGATCTCGTCTACCGAATAAAAAGTTAGATAACATCGTATTGTTCACCATAATAATCATGTGTATTCAATGTCACCATGGGATAGAGCTGTCCTGTGGAGATCATTTATTTGGCGGACACACATCGAGATTTTATCCTCAGACACAAAACTGAGACCCCTATGTGAAGTATACCAATTACAACTACAGAAAGGAAAGGATGTTTGGTAGAAATTGAGCTCGGTCGGTTTGGAAAGTGAGGTGTACATAGATTTTCTCGCGTAATTAATTAAGCCACATTAAGGGGCCGAACTAGTAAACTATTCGGACTCTCAGCACACATATCACAATCTGAGTTTTTTTTTTTTAATGTAGTGCTTTTTGCGGTTTCGATATAAATCGTGCAAGTCTCAAGATATTTCAACCTATTGCCTAACTTTAGACGGTCGATGGATTAAAAGGTCAACTTGTTTTGTTGTATGTGTCTCTACTTGTTTTCGCACAACAATTCGGTTATCTCAACTGCATGTTTTGATAATGTATTATTATATACCGCCACCCTTGAATTGTTTTCTTGATTGTTTATTTGCAAAACAAAGTTTCAAGCTTTCGAGCTGTAGATTGTCTTTCTAGGGAGCTCGGAAATGTTGTCCTTGGCAATAAATAGAGTTTAGAGTTTAAGTTAATCGTCAGACTTATGTGGATTCAAAATTTCTTTTGCTACGACCAAAATTTGAATTACGTTTCGCAAAGTAGTGCTGCTGAATTCTTAAAGGAAAGAGGTTAGTAGTCATAAACTTTACTGAAACAAAACAAAGAGAAACGAGACCTCTTAAATAGGCTTTAACTTTGTATCAAATACTTTTTTGCCTCTTGGGTCACGTGGGCTAATTGCATTTAAAGAGCTCTTCCGAACTTTTAAGGACCATTCACAAATCAATATTCGAATTCCTTCAATTTGAAATCGCATGGCCTGCATGGTTTCATTGTTTAGTAGTCGAAGCAAGAAATCAGAAACCCAATATTAAAAATAACCATATTGTTGAGTTGAATTGCACAATGCCGGTATCTTACCAATCGTCACTAATCTGTTTATAAAGATATTATATTTTACGATTTATTCAAGGGAATCACGCGTTACTCGCAGCTTGGGTGGCTAGGTTTTGTATCTCGCAACTGAAACAGCATCAGCAACATGACAAAGCAATAATATTATTGGTTAAACCGAGCTGCACGTGCGTCGCGCGTGTTAACGCTTTTCTCTTTTCTTGCCGACTCTGCAAATCATTGACGGTAAAAAAACCTCAAATGGATTTCCGGAAAGGCATCTAAAATGAACAATTCAGTTTAGTCTCAAAACTTAAAAGTTCTTTAAGCTTTAATTCTACGTATGATGCTTAAAAACGTCTTTGCGTCATGAATTCTTCGGTCAGTTTATCTCCCCAATGAACTGAATTTCGTTGAATAATTTCCTAAAACAAGGCAAAATAAAACCGAAACAGAAAGAAAAACATTAGACGCATTAGAGACCAAAGGCCAATATCTAAATTAAGCTGCATTCCTGGAGCGAAAAATGCAGCCTTCGGTTTTGCTTTAAAAACCCAATGGCGCGGCTTACAATAACGCTTAAGGAGTTGTTAGCATCTACACTTTATCCTTTACGCCTAGTCACTTTTTTGTCAAACCAGGTTGTATAGAAACATGCTTAACTATTAGAGGGTAATGTGAAGTGCTAGAGCAGCGGTGTTCTAACCCGAAGGTCGTGGGCTCAATTCCCACCCTGGTCAGAGTTTTGCTCTGTCCTTTTGTGGGCCCATTTCCATCAGTAGGGCTAGCGCTCACATGGTTTATATGGGTGAAAACTGGCACTTCACATTACTCTCTAATAGTTCAGTCTGTTGAAATATAAGTGCTACACGGCCAACGTTTGCAAAAACGTAACCCTTCCTTGTACAGAAACATATACTGATTGTCAAACAGCCTTTTATCTATTAGTGTATGAAATATAATGTAAAACGGAAAGTTAGGTGAATAATACCCAATTGTTACCGGAGTTCTTTATTTTCCATAAGTTCTCTTACAGACAGTAGACATACTAGAAGAACATAGTATGTGGATGACCATATAATCCTTTTTATCGATTAATTAATTTTGAAAGGTCTTTAAAACAGTTCTTCATGATTTTAGTGACTTAGTGTTGTGAACCTATCGTAAAAATAGGATTGGATTGTAATACGTGGAAGACCAATCTTATGAGTTTCGGTCATGAATTTTTTCAGTATGCTAAAGTAAAGACCCCGCGTAGTTTTTGTCCGCATTGTTTAAGACCTCGATCTGGCCTGAGCAGGCGTGTTTCGCTTTGACCATGTTTGGCAGAAGCCAGCTAACAATCGATCGGATATCTGAGTTCGGAAATACGAATATAAACACAGAGATCGTTGTGGCTTCAGTTCAGTCACTTTGTTCAGCGTTTGTTTCACGGTAACAAAAGCTCCCTCTCTTACTCTACAATACGTCAATTCAGTAGTAAAGGCAATCGTATGAACGTGAAGGCATTTTGTGATTAATGGGCAAGAGTGTTGTTTGTATACCCCACAAAATTACTACCGTAGCAACTTCGTTATTGCACAGTGTCACTGTAACTTGTATCTTTCACTCAATAACATACTTATGCATGCATTTTCGATCGTCATTATTCGACAAATCGGAAACGCAATATTCTATTGAATTTATAATATATGAGTAAATAAATGATCTAGAACCTTTCTTCAAGCTAATACTTATAAAAAACACGAAGGCAATATAGCGAATTTTCGCGCAGTGGTTAGGGTGCAAGAATGTATTTAGAATTGAGAAGGTTACCAGAGTCTGGATAACTATGGCTCTTTGGTACTCTGAACCGATCATTTCATTGTTGTCAGTTAGGAGTAAATTGGGAAGTTAGAGTGTTATATTACTGCAATATATCTCTACTGCACTGTATCTCCTGATGAAGATAGATCTTATTATCAGTCGGACATAGGCAGTATTGCTGGCCTCAGGATCCCGGTCGCTTCTTGTTGTCGGTACAAATCCATCGAGACTTGTTCGCGAGGGGTAAGTGATTTTAATTTTTGACCAAAACCTATAGAGCTAAGTGGTGTGTGTTTTAAGCCAGAAGCAAAATTCTCGATTTAGAACAGATTGTTGCACTATCGATCGTGAACTGTTAGCGATTTTGCCCCATTATCTAATTCTTATTTCGATCCTTCCCAGAGAACATGAAACCAGTGACATTTCAAAAATGTCATATTATTGATTATTGTTATTATTGATTATTGTTATTATTATTATTATTATTATTATTATTATTATTATTATTATTATTATTATTATTATTATTATTATTATTATTATTATTATTATTATTATTATTACCTTTGTATGGCTTGGCGGCAGCGATTTCTTCGATCCTGCTGCGGTACAAACTTCTGTAAACGTCAACATTTTCACTATGCCATGTGAAAAGTTTAAAACATTTGTCATCAAAAATGAGATATTAACCACGATTGACTTGTTGTTCCATAACATTATATTACCTATATTGGATGATGCTGGAGTGAACAAGGGTGTCAACAGAAATCCGGTTGTATTGATCGGCACTTCAATATTACGGCGAAGCGTTTTGTATAGAAATTGAATCGAGTTTGTTTTTTGATAATTTCAAAGTGGTAGACGATTTAGATTGGAATAGTAAGAAAACTTTGAGTTTCAGCTTATCCTCTCCGGTTCCGATCATGTTTTCAGCGACTACACTGAATTTGCTGCAACGACGTAAAAAAGGGTTCCTAACTATAGGTTCATTGCTTATGATATAAATAACCACAAATCACGGCAATTACTGCAAGGAAAAAAAACATATAAAAAGAAACGGGACTTTCCAAATATGAGAGTTATAGATGCCGACCAGATCTCCAGTTTGCTTATAACAAGAATATCAACACGATAAACATACTCGAACGCTTTGTTTACAAAGTTTACAAACTGAAATTCGTATATTTTGGCAAGACCTTAGGAATGCCAATTTGACGGATGACGGAATAGGAAGAATTTATACCCCTTTTTTAGACTCTTTCCTGTGTTCAACAACTCCCAGTTACACTTTCCACATTAGAAATGAATTAATTCAGTAATAACTCCTCACGAAAATGACTTGCATCATCACTGTTCACTGGTCACGAAATATGCTTGTA
Source organism: Montipora capitata (assembly GCA_949126865.1). Classification (NCBI taxonomy): domain Eukaryota; kingdom Metazoa; phylum Cnidaria; class Anthozoa; order Scleractinia; family Acroporidae; genus Montipora; species Montipora capitata. The sequence goes on from OX421456.1 coordinate 26,436,098, forward strand.
TCGCTGAGAATTCGTAATTGTTTGGCAAAGAGCTGATTTCACCAGGGAGAGGTAAGATGTTTTTAGCTTTGTCAAGGTTACTCGTTAGGACATGTTGATCAAGCTCATTGGACCGAGGGAATTTGTCGATATCCTCTTGAGCTGAAACCAAACTTCGGTTAACCTCGGCGGGATTAATTTTACTCTTTTTGAGATCTCACAACGCATGCAGCATGACATTTTAGTGGGTGATTTGTAAAATTCAGTTGAAAGCTCTGACTATAACTATTTAGTGCCAAAAACGGCGCTTGTTTTAGGGATATCAAGGACGGTATGGTAATAAAGGAGCTCGGTTTCAGCTTGTTTTGATGCTTATTTAGCTAGAAAGTTATGCGTGCAAAACATTTTCAAACTTTCGAAACTCGTTGGGCAACTCGCAACTTCCGATCTTTTCGAGGAGCGAAAGCTCAAGAACTAGACAGCGATAACAAAAATGCTCATATTGTTTTTGTTTGTCCACGAAAAAAGGAAGTGGTTTTGTTTCAGCTAAGGAACTCATCCGGATTTCATATCTCGAGGGGTTTTCCCTTAATTATGAATGATACAATGAACACAAAGGTTTTTAAATAGCCATTAATTCATTATTTGGTTCTGACGTAGTATGGCAATTACCATAAGCGACTTTTGTCTGCGTTTTATCTCCAATGATGATATATTCTGCGGTGCAGAAGGGAGGTTAACTTTCGAGGGAAGAGCTCACTTTCACTTCCTGTATATAACTTCTCTTCTTAGGCAAACGGGGAAAAAGACCAGGCGTTCCAGCGACGATTTCTGACGTTCCAAATCCTAGCTGGCTTTACAGAGTAAGTAATTTATGGTTGACTCAGTTCTAATCGTGTTTACTTTGGTACAGCTTATCCCTGATAATTAAAAGTTGCAAAATGCCAGTGAAGGCAACTTAGGAACTCGCTTTCTTTTTTCTGCGCTTTGCAGACACTATTTCGTGGATATCTTTCCAGCTAGTCATGGGAAAGTAACTTTTCAGAGCGGTGTGCGTATAAATTTACGAAAATGTTCCATAGGACGTACAGGACGCCCTTACACAACTTAACATTAAAAACCCCCTTGCTTCTTGAAATCCCAGATACAGTATGAGAAGACCACGATCGAGGACGATTGGATTTCTAAAGGCACGCCAAGCCGTACTATGCAACACCTTAGGGCTCTATCTTGTTCAAATTAATCGTGTGTACTCATGAAAGTCAGTTTCGTCATGGCTTGCATAAATCAGTGGCTCTTGTCCTGCTCTTGTCGCTTCTCGTCTCAAAAGTGCTTGTCAAAAGATAGACACAGGACACGTTGTATGCTTTAAAATCCAATTCTGCGAACTTTTTTACCTATTTTTGCTTATCCTCGGATTTTTGAGTAGCTTGATGTAGCTAGTATCCCCGAGCAATTTACCCTCCCAACCATGATAAACAACAGAGGACAGACTGCAACACCGGGAACTCCATGCCCTACTCTTCTCCCACAGGGTTATGAACATTTGAAGGGTTGTGAAACGGGGACTACTGTTTATCGTCCTTATCCATGAAGACTCAGTTGAAAGTCTAACTATTTGCGGATATCAATACAAAGGAACCACTTTCTCCGCAGTTATTTTAAGACGCTGAGTGTTGCTCCAGCGGGAGTCGAACTCACGACATCCCGCATGGCAGCCCGGTGCTCCGCACCGGTGCCACCAGTGCGGTCTATATTATTACTGAGACAGGTGTTGTTCCTTGTGAGCCATCTTCACTTCTTTGGGGACAAATAGTCTCGAGTTTTTTCCTTGGTAGAGAGTAATTTTTTTTAAAAACCTGGGACCTAGGATCACTGAACTCGCTCCTTTGAAAAGGCCTTCGACCATACTTTAACATCCCGAAACGAAACTTTTTAATCTTGCATTTTTTAAATAGTCCCTCCAAATCCTTTGTTTATTTACAAATATTAGTCAATTGAAAACAAAGAAATGGTAAAGAGAAGACCCGTTTTACTCCTCGCATTTCACATGTCCCGAACCTAATGCAAATGAGGGAAAACAATCAGATTTTTCTCATTTGCATTATATATGCGACGTTTAAAACGGACCTCAACGAGAGCTTCGTCGCAAAAAAAAATGTTGAAGTAAGTTAACAAATATATAAATAAGTATCACGTCTTTGTTCACGGTAGCTGCATTTGATTTGCATAGGTAATCACATGACTTTGAGTGCAACTTGGGATAAAGCAGCGCTAGTATTTTGTAAAGGCTAACTCAATACGGGCTCGTGCAATTTGCAGTCTTTGAAATATTTACGACTTTTGATTTGTCCCAAATTGCACGAGATAAATCATGTGATTACTTGTTTATAATATACATGCAACAATTCGACTAATTGTTTATTTCGCGTCATGGCTCACTAAATCACAACCTTGATTAACGCAATAGCACTTGTGGAAAATTAAAAAAGAAAGTGTTCAAACATTGTTGCAGTCTCCTAACCTGTCCGCCATCTTGTTTAGCTGCGCTTTCGCTACTTTCTGCACTGTTTGGGATTAATTGACGTGTTCTCAACCAATGGGCGCGTTAAAATATTCGCACGTATATTAATATTATCAGAAAACGAAGAGCCGGCTTATCATAATAATTGCAATTTGCAATTTAACAACAATGGGAGTAGGTTTGATCTGTAATGCTTGTGATTGAAATGGTTTCTCGTTCTCGAGTCACTGCGGATTATTGCAATTAATATATTGCATTCTTAACAAGACTTTATTTGGTTATTTTTTTAGTGGTCTCTGAGAAGGGGCAACGAAGCGAAACTCTGTTATATCCATATGCAACCGCAACCGTAGGAATGCTTTTGTCGGCAGATTACAAAATTGTAATTTGGCAACCAACGGTGAAGTTAAAATAGTAGTTAATTAGCATCATTTCTGACCCTACCTATAATTCAGCGATCGACAAGAGACTTTATTGCGTTCATAACTGCGAGGATCATAGCTTCACTTGATAAGAAATGTCTACAATGTAATAACCGAGGCTTTGGAAGCACCTACAGTCTCCCTTTATGATGGTGGAGACCCCCGGGGGGAGGATGGGGGGGGGGGGGGGGGGAACTCCCAGATAAAGTGGACGGGGGTGCTCGTCGTACCTTTTAGGGGTTTTGGTACCTCTTAGGGTGTTCAGCCTCAAAATGTTCGAAGCGGGAGCTTTAGTGGTACCTTTTAGGGTATTGGGCCATAAAATCATGACAGGAGAGATTTTTGCAATTAACTAAGTGTTAATTTTGTCTAATTAAAACCCATAATTTGGTACCTCTTAGAGGTTCTTTTCAAAATTTTCGACGAGTACTCCCGTTTTTTTTATATGGGAGTTACCCCTCCCCCCCCCCCCCCACCCCCTACCCTCCCGGGATGGAGACATAGTGTGACCAGAAACTTCTGGAAGACACTACTCCTTCACACTTGATATATCGTTGTTGTCATCATCATCGCCTTTGTCATCATCATTATAATAGCGCTTATGCCGTATGTCGCGAAGTGCAACTTTCCCTCGTGATTGCAAACTGTATGGCCTCCGCCCTGCTGATCTCGTTTCTCTGTAGTTGCCCTTTAAAATTAACGGCCTCTATCCAGAGGCAGGCTTTCAATATGTTGGCTCAGGAGACGCCTAGTTTGCGCCTGCGCCATCATGGAGTTATTGGGTGACGAATTCGCTGATGAGCTTAGTTTTTGGAAAATTTCACAATGAAATGTATTAGAAATAGCTAGTCATGACATAAACTTTTAATATTCAAAGCTGGTTTCCTAGCTTATCGATTGCAAATTATGTACAAATATGGTCACATATGCTTTTTTGCCAAAAGCACGTCCAAAGTCTTTCTCGGAGAAGTCGTTTTTATTCACGCCTAAATAAATCTTTTTAAAAGAAAAATTAGTCTAACTTACTATCTTAAAAGAGGTTTTTAACTTCGGTTATCACGGTACTGCAAACTGAAAACAACAAAGAAACGACAAATATCCGAAAGAACAATCGGAAGGTCAAAGGTTCGACT
>OX421456.1:26445155-26447655 GCA_949126865.1 Montipora capitata
TACACATCTAATGAGCTATTTATCTTACGTTTTGTCAAAAAACCGAGAACGTGTGACAGATGTGTACGTGACAAAGTGCGGGCAAACGTCAGCACCTCAACTAGTCAAACCGGCTTTCTACTGTACAAATATCGCGGAATATTTGTACTCCTAATATTTTGCGTTTTGCGCGTTTTCTAATACAGTTGGATACTAATACACAGAACTATTGGTAGATTTCAAATAATTTTAACAGGCATAGGGCCAAATATTGGGACTCAGATTTTCTTGAAATGGGCTAGGGGACACGATGAATTCACAAAATAGGCATACATTTCATTGCATTTCGGGCAAAGCATTTTAAGGGACTGTTTTTCCCTATCGTTTAGGTCTCCTTTTTGTTGTCAGATGAATGCGCAGATATCCTAGCCTACTAATAGTGAACTTTATTATCCAACTGTATTAGTTACTGTACAAAAAATGCACGTTATTCAACGATATTGTACACTGAGTTAGTTATTTGTACAGTTGGTTATTGTACAGTAGAGAACTGGTTTGACTAGTTTAGTTGCTGACGTTGCCCCGCAAGCACAAATATGCCACGCGGTTGTTTACAATTCATTTGCGAAGAATTTAGTGCAAAAAAAAGAGTTGGATAATAAATAGCTTATTAGATGTTTTGGTCTGTAGTATCGCTGAGTATTTCTACTCGTTGCTTGTATTTTGACCCGCCCTAGCGGGCTCGTCAAAATACAGCACAACTCGTAAAAATGCTGAGCGATACGACACACAAAAACATCTAATAAGATATACCGGTATTTATTTGAGTGTCAAGTGTATGTAACGATGGAGCATGCACTAATTGAGGACACTGTACAGAAGTCATATCAAATCAATACCATCAAATCATAGGTTGGTTTTGACAAGCTGAAGGGGAAAACCGGAGAACCCAGAGAGAAAGCTCTGTGACACCAAGTGTGAGAATTGAATCCTTCCATATAGGTGGGAGTCGAGTGCTCTCGAACCACTGCGCCATCCCTGTCCCCTAATCTTCTTGTTTTGTTTTGTTTTTCAGTAAGGAAAACAGTCGTGCTGTGGAAATTTATCAAAGAGCTTCTTGACAGTAACGACAGCTGTGTGAGCTGGATTTCACGTGAAGATCGGACTTTCAGATTTGTCGACTCGAAACAAGCCGCGAAACTTTGGGGTCAGCGGAAGAACAAGCGCAACATGACATATGAAAAGATGAGCAGGGCTTTGCGGTATTATTACGACCGACAAATCATGTACCACATAGACGGACAGAAACTCATGTACAAGTTTGGCGACGGAGCCACCGAAGGTCAAGAGGCAAGTGTAACTGACATAGATGGAGAAGAAAAAGTGGCTGCTGCCTCATAGAAATGAATGTGTCAAGATTGTATTAATCTTTGCAATGGAAGTTCACACGAGTTTGATCTTCTTTTTCGAATCTCACACGCAGATCTTAAATCAAACAATAAACTGATGTGTCAATATAAACTATCAATTGCTATTGAAGCTAATCAAAGAATTATCGTACACTATAACATTCGCCTCACTCCGACTAGTAAGGGAAATTTCCTCGAGTAACTCGAAGACAATGAAAATATTTTAACAAATCCACAGTTATACTCAAAGACGCTTTACGCTTATTGCCCTAAAGGATTTTCGTCTACTGGTTTCGTTCAGTGGTAGCCAAAATCCTAGCCGTCGTCGAAGGACAGACCCTCTTTAGCCTAACGCACTTTTTTTGCAGTCATCGCGTTTTTCTTTCTATCTTTTTTTAGATTTTTTAACTCTCATTATTCAATTATAGCAAGAATAATTCTTATGGTTATTTTTTTTAAATTTTCAATAGAAAGCTTCTAGTAGTCCAAGTTAGCCAAGCTATCTTAGACGAGTTAGAGACTATACAATTTATTGTTAACTTAAAGGCAAAAAAATGGGATAGTAATATACATATATATATATAACTCAAGATAGAAATATTCGCATTCCAACGATCGCAAAGCGTTTTGCTAGCAATTATGAGTAAGAATATTTTTAGCTAAATACATTGAAAAAATGAAAATGTATTTCCAGTTCCTTTATAATTGGACGAGAGGTTTGACAATCAGATTAAGCAACAAGCGTTCTGACATAGGGAAAGCATATGTTTATCGCAAAGGTATGTGTCAAGTTTTTCAAAAGTTGGCGTCAAAAATGTGAGCAAAATGTTCTCATCAGATTGGTTTTTTTAAGTAATGCGAATTCGACCCTGGTTGCCCTGAACGAAATTCATTGAACTACCGAGTACAGGCAAGGAAATCTTCTACGTTTGTGGCTTTGGCCCTGTTTATTAGCTGTATGTTTGCCCACGTTACTACGTTTGGCATTGGGTTACATGGCTTCCCATGCTTGAAATTCCGCCTTTACTTTAAAACGAGTTCAGTGCGAAGGTGATTTGGTTGATTTAGCATTCACATCCCAATTGACCCCTTTCGATTTCTTCTTGTTGAAA
>OX421456.1:26452655-26470155 GCA_949126865.1 Montipora capitata
GTGGTAGCGTGTGGCCTGGTCAGTCCGTCAGAATTGAAAGTTTGATCTCAGTTCGAAAACGATTCATCGTGTTTGAAGGCGTTGGTACGCTCGGGCAATTTTGAGATAAATTAATGCAAGCCGATGTTTTCACAAAAAGTATCGGTATTCCCTATTCCCTTCCACGACCCCTTTTATTCTCTTCCCCAACCCCCCCCCCCCCCCCTAGTTATTTATCGCTGTCACCATGCAAGTGACTGTTTTCTTCAAAAAGAGGCTGGTCTCAGCAGAAATTTAAAAAAAAAGAGACGACATGAATCGTAATGTGGTTAATTTGCCGTAGGGTGCGTCCACGCGTTAAACACCTCAAAAGTAACCAGAGAATTCTGGAGAGTTAAAGTCACTGCATATCTAGACTTCCAACTCAGCGCATTTGGCTGTTTTCAAGGTGAGGATAAAACCTGGGCCCTTAGTTAAGAATCTGAAGAAATCTTATGTGTTATCGTAAAGTTCCATCCTCGATCGGTTCACAAAAGCTGATGCCGAGTTCAAGTTAATTGAAAGAGCGTGCGATAGAATTCCGGCAGCAATAATTACTACCTTTACTTACTAAATGACTTATAAAACAGTTTTATTTGTTATAACTATTCAGTTACCGAAAGGTAGCCCAGAGTTCTTCCGATCCGATTGATTATCAAATCTGTGACTGGAATGCGAAACAGCACTGTTTCCAATCGGTATTCTGACAGCAAGAGGTCCAAAATTTCGTCCCTTTGTTTTTGAATTACTCGCACCAATCCGCCATGTATATTTTTTTCTCTGAGATCGAGAAGAATGGATGTAGAGAAAAAAATGGAAATAAATTCAGTGCCGATCAGATTTCCACATCTGACCCGGCCGCAAAGAAGCAGATAAATTATTTAGGAAAATGACAACAGTTACTACAAGAAACCGTAGAACAAGAAATCAATCCTAAAAAAATCGCTAATCGAAGAATAATCCTTTTGGAAAGCGGATAAAGGATAATTTCAAATTGTGAGATTAGAGCCGGAACAGATCCTTGCACACATAGCTGGACAATTCTAGAAACTGTCACTTTATATGTAACTGAAACATTCAGGTAGTTCCAAAGGGCTTCGAACCCATGAAATCAATATAGACATTCATTTCATTCATCAAGTCCTTCACGGAAGAAATGAGCGCAACCAATTGACCTCCTCCCAACAATGTGGCATCATAGTTCAGTCGGCAGAATATTGCACTGGCATTGCAGCGGTCATGTGAAAGAATCTCGTTGGACTGAGTCACCTGGATTTTTCAGGAATCTAGAAGAGACTGAATTGGTTAAATTTTCCAGATAAGTGCGAAGTCGTCTATGACCAGCATTTCAAATGTAAATTCATTTCCTTTCATTCACCTAAATTGAGAGATTGTACTAAGTTTAAAAAAAGCATTTCAACAAGGCTCCGATCAGGTGAATCTCTGGATCACTTGTAAGACTGAGATGATGCCGAACCGAAACATTAATTTTGGTTTCATAACATTACATAATTATCATCTCCAAGACTAGAAAAAGGCCGGAAAAAGGCTCCATCATTAAATCTGAAACACGGAAGAGAAAGAAGAGAAGAGATGGTTCGCACCATTTTCTGTTTCAGAACTTTTAGATGCACAGCCTTCGTTCCTCTTAAAAGAATCTTTGCGTTGTTCGTGCGCCCTTTAAGTTAAACTTTCAGCCGAAAAGGGATATCGGACGCTCTTTTTTCGCCACGGCTTCAGCTTTGAGGAATTTCTACCGACCACCTGAGGTAAAAACCGTCCAGAGAATCGGTTGTAAGATCTTTGAGAGCTGCTCACTAAATTGTCAGTGCATTGTTTAAGTGTTATTAAGTACATGTGTTAACTTAGTGTTCCGTTTCATGTCGGGCATTTCCCCCGCTTTCGCCGCTGGCTGTCTTATTCTCGATTGACTAACCAAGCGGAGACTGCTCGTGGTCTAGTTTCATGTCAATCAGTATTTTTTGTAGTCTGTTAGTTAGCTTCTCTCGTTTTGTCATCAAGCACTTGTTTTTAGTACATGTATAGTAGCTCGTATTTGTTATCATGTTACATCATTTACACCTTTAAAATCGTCTTTGTTTTGGATAATAATAACTCTCTCGTATACTTTTTTTGTTTAGCTGGTCTTTAGTTTCTCAGTCGCGCTACGCGCAGTTCGCTTCAAGTCAGCTTCGTCAAAACATTTCCCGCTCTCCAGCAGGCTGTCGATGATCTTCCTTCAGTCTTTTCGGTGTCTCTAACAATGTAATTATAGATAGTTTATTGAGGCTGAATTTCCTTTATCCGGTTTCACTAGCTAGTATATGTCATTTACATGTTCAAGTGTACCTTTTAAATTCTATATCACTTTGTTTTGTTACTCGCTTTCAATTTCAACTCACAGCTACAACAATAGCTACACCATCCCGAGTTCTACAACCACATATCAAGTAATACGTATCGAATAAGTAATTTCTTTTCTGGTGAACATGGTGTTGGAAGATCACGTTTGCGAGTGCTTTTAGAAGTTGGTGGTGAACAAGATTTTTCTCTTTGAAATAAATGAACATTATTATATTTGAATTGATCCTCACAGACAACCCTGCGCAATTCAATGATTTGGCATTTGTATTTTATAGACACCTGAAAAATTCATGTGGTTTCAACGGGATTCGAACGCAGGACCTCTGCGATGCCGGTGCAGTGCAGGTCTACCAACTGAGCAATGAAGCCACTCAGTTGGGAGTAGGTCAATTAGTTGGACGCCGGCTCGTGTGTTCCCATGAAAGGACTCGGTGAAATATTTGAAGTGCTTTAATTGTCCGGTTAAGTTGGAGGGTCACGTGTCCATCTCTCCATTACTAGTGCCCTTGTTATTCAGTTTTAATTATAATTATTCAGTAGTCTCAATAGTAACCTTTCATCTAGTTTTTATGTCATTTCAAAGTCATTTAACATAAGTATTTTTATAATCCTTAAAATAAACATATCTGTGAAATATATCCTATCAATCTGGCTCCTCGCGACTGCGTTTTTTTAGAAAAAAATCCTTGACAATGAATGATGCAAATCGTGGTAGCGCTTTTCTTCCCTTCCCCCAGGGACTTACGGTTATGAGTCTTAACATTAGGAAGACCTATTCTGAACTAATTAAAAATAAAATCGCCAAGATCAATTGTCGGCTGCTGGTACCACAAATTTTGACCTGAATTGACTTAAATTAGAACTTGCGCACTTCCCAGTCCTTAAATAGCTCTAACAAGGAAATGGAGTGATTTGTATCCATTTGGCTATTCCGGAAATTATCGCAGCACTTCTTACGGGCGCGCTGTTAATGGGCGTAACGCGTTGGGGAAAACACGGCATGGTCAGATCTCGATAACAGATGACTCAACAGTATTTTAGGGCAAAACATAACATATTTTTACATGACGTCTCTTTAACAGATAAATGAATAGCGTTTTGATGTTAGCACAATGTTTTCAAATATGATATTGTATATCTTGAGGTTTAAAAATGTTCAAAGTAGTTCAGTTTTTATTTTCCTTTGTTTCAGATTATGATAATGAATATCAGACAAAGAAAAATCAAAATTGAATTGCTTTGAACAATTTAAACATCGCTTCTAGGACTTAAATATTTTACCTGTTCCTTCCCGTGGAAGAAACAAAAGCAACCATCGTTTGTATTCAAGTATCCTATTTCGTTGAACTTTATATATCTTTTTCTTTGCTAGTTTATTGTCTATTTCAGCTTACTTTATTTGCGCATTTGTAATATATACATAGTATTTTTCCGAGTCCCGCATGGGCGATGAAAAATACGAGTAATGAGCAAAATGTCCGCGATTTTTTTGTTAAACCATCGAATAAGGCCCGTTTCAAACGCCGTGCTACTGCCGTACCGAATGCAATTCATCTAACAGATCTTAGCACGGCAGTAGCACGACGTTTGAAACCATATCGCCGCGCCCTGTCGAGCTATTCCGCGTTCCACTGACCAAAAATGGTAAAATGGTGTAATAGTGAAATACAATAAGTAATCATATTTCTCTATATTTCTGTAGCAACCGTGTTAGCGTACATAAATCAAATTACGCGTTGGAAATCATAGATAACTTGGCCTCAAAGGTTGCCAAAAGTAAAAGATTTCGGGTAGCTTTAAGGGTAGTACAGATCTTAGTCTTTAAGCCAATCAAAAAGGATCTAAGATCAAAAGGCTTTAAGATTGAGTGACAGACAAGAAATTACACTTCTTTTCCGTTTTTGTAAGGTGTGAAAAGCGAAAGAGCGGTCACTTTACGCAGTGATTAAAACTCATTCGTGACACTACACATTCTGCTCGATATCCACAACCCCACCACCCCCAGGCCCCCCCCCCCCCCCTCCTCCCTCCCCCTTTCTTCTTGGCGGCACAAGAGTGACTAGGCTCGATTACCAGCCGCTGTTTCGGGAGTGAGCCAGCAGGATACCCGAATCCGGGAGAGCGGCAGAAATGGAGCCTATGAATCAGGCGGCCAAGTTGTGCTTGTTTAGCGCGCAATAGACAAAGTAGAATTCACATAAAATGAAAACCGTCCGCCACTGGTGTAGACCAGGGGCCCGTTTCTCGAAAGTCCCGAAACTTTACGGGCCATTTTCGGGTGTCATAATTTCTTCTGTATCTCAAGAACGCAGAGGATTTAAGTCGTCAAACTGCACAGACTTGTTTCTTTTAGTTAGCTTGAAAACATGTTAAAAGATCAGCTTCCCAAAACAAGCGGTTGGCAGTTTCACAAATGGCTTTTCGGGCCCGAAAAGTTTTCGGGACTTTCGAGAAACGGGCCTCAGGGCCGAAGACACGGAAGGGTGAGGAAGGCATGGCTAAATTTCAGTTCTTACTTTTACGTAAATTGCTCAGGAAACCGGAAGAAACAGGCCTGTAAACTAACTGGAGTACTTTGTGCGTCAGCAGACTAGGCGAGACAAGTAAACTTGTTAAGTGTAATCCACTCGAAAGGGATAAAATTTCCCCAATGTATAATATCTTATTGTTTTCGCCCCTTGTCTGTGCTTTTCTTATGACGGTGCATTTAAATGTAACGTAAGTGGCGCCCAAGTCTATTTTAGGAAAATAAATAGATTGACAAACAAATAGTAACAATATTAGCTAATATTCTCCACGAAATGAGAAGAGGTTAATTAAAGGGAATATGTCACGCAAAATGATGTAATTTCATGACACCCAAAATGCCCAACTGAAAAGTAGAAATAAACATTGCTATAACTGCTTAAAACTGTTGAACAACATAAACGAAATATAGCAAAAGGAAAGAGAAGTACAGATGGACACAAATGGACAAGATTGAAACGGATTGCATTTAGGTAATCTTGAGAAAAGTCGGCCCGACGTTTTTCAAGTTTATGGCAAATCGCCTGGATACTTTTTTGCTCAGAATCATCTTGTTTGTGATGTAACAATAATTGTATCAGAAAAGGGATCCCACAGTATCATTTTTGAGTTTTAAACTCGTGATTAATTTCCCTTAAACACCGTGACGTGACATAGCCCCTTTAACTTTGTATGATTTAACAACAACAACAACTCCTTATTGCCATTCCTCGTTAAAATAAAGCAACAACTGAACAACAACGAAGAAAAAAGGAAAACAAGAGAAGTATGTTTCTCTTTTGGCGACCAGTAACTAGGACTAAAAAGGGTTTCAAACGGCATAAAACTGATCTGAGATATAAACTTAAGTAGTTCTCCATTTTTTTTCAAACCTTATGGCTGGTTCTCCTTCGTGAGACAGTGAATTTGAAATTCAAAATCGCCGCAGTAAACAACTACGTATTCGTTATTCTTTAGTTCCCTCCTAAAATCGGGATCCTACAAAGTAAGCTAATTTTTTTATGAGAAACTGATGTTCAGTGTTGATCATTTAGAGAATCAAAGCTGGAAAATTTGAACATTTACAAGTGATATCTTCCATAACTATTTTCCTAATTATGTTAGGTTATTACTCGCTGAGCCTAAATGTAGCTCGTTTCAAACTTGATGTGAGCTAAGGGGGCGCGAACGTCATCTATTGTATTTTAATTTCGTGTCAAGTTTAAATGCAATTAGTTCCAATTAATTCCTTTAGATCTTAGATGCACTTCCGATTTTTAAAGTTTTTAAACGTAATTTGACGACTCATCTTTTAAAAAAGCTTTTTCTGATATATTATTAGATATAGTATTAGATAATCATAGACTAGATAATTACTCACTCGTGTAATTTTGACTATATATTGTTATATTTTATATACTGGTAATATATTGCTCTTTTATTGTAAAGCGCATTTGAAAACTAGTTGAAATTGCGCGGTATAACTTGAAATGTTACTATTATTATTATTATTATTATTATTATTATTATTATTATTATTATTATTATTGTTATTATTATTATGGTTCGCTGTGTTTTCGCGGTGATTCGGTTGTGTTTGTTTGTTTGTTGAGCTGTTTACGACTACACGGACTCTCCCATTAATCTACAGGATAGTCTCAATTGTGGAGCTTCTCGTTGTCCAAATGTCTCGCCGGAAAATACGTCATTTATTGAAAGAACGAAGAAGAAGAGGAACTTTTACTCGGTTCAAAAGAAGAAAGTAACCCGAGAAATTTTTAGAAGTCGATACAAATCATATACAATGGGTATTTTGGAGTTCGGAAATCGTTGAACTTGAAAGGTAGTTTGGATGCAATTTTGTTTGGGTCAACAGCTATGTGATTTTAAGTAACATGTCACTCAACAACTCTTGGTCTAAAATTTCGTCAACAAGTGGGGAGGACGCGATTAGTTACCGTAAGAACGAGGAGTTCCGAAGAAATATTCCGCGAGTGACCAGAATGCGGAAAAAATGGCTTCGGAACTCTTCGCTTTCTAAGCAGGCTATTTACAGATTTAAATACATTATTCAGGTCGAGCGAAGAACAGAAAGTATTCATAGCTTTTTTTCTCCATAGATTTGAGCAAAGGCTTTGAGTCGGTATTAAATGTCCTTAAATACATGTAGAGGCAATTATAAGTTAATAATGTCGGTCACCATAAGAAAGAACGGGCGAAAGCAAGATGTAATAGTAACGCTGCGAAAATGTGCCAAGAAACCGAAGTTATAATAGGAGAAAATATCGTCTCTCTTCTTGTGGCCTGGGGAAGGCAGACCTCTGGGTCTCTTTGAGTCCTTGTATCTTTTATTCCAAATTGTATGATTTTTCTTGGCTTACGATACATTATAAAAATACCGAAAGCAGCACATTAAGCAGATTTTTTAGTTTTTGGCTTTCCTATTCTCATGGGCTGGGTTAATCTACATAGAGTTTAAAATTAGCTCGTTGTTGCAATTTGCGTAGGTTGAAATACAACCAGTTTTGGGGGCGTCACAACTTATTGCTCACGAGACTAGGGTGAAAGAGTTCGTAGAGCCATATATAGAGAACACTTGAATAATTTTTCGGAAAAGACATTTTTTCTAACGCAAGTGTGGTAAACATCGATGGATTTGTGATGATCTCACTCATTATGGTTTCCCAATTTCACAGCGGAATTTCTCGCCAGCGGAAGGGCATTGTCCCAATTAAGGTAGGAAAGGTGTCTCGGTGAAACCCAATACTTGATCGACCAGATGATCTTGTCACGATCTCATGTATATAATCTTTCAAGTAGGGGGCAGATCCGCTAGAAGTTGCGTTCACGGCTTGGAAATTTTCCCCTTGATCAAACGAAGTCTCTTTGGCCTATTTTAGTCATAATTTGTATACTCCATTTATTTCACTTTTCTTCAGCAGAAAGAACGCGTTGAAATTGCTAAAGAAAAACGGCACTAGTTATTGTTTACTTTCTTTGGAGACATGGCAACGTTTCATAAGCTTGCCTTCGAAGTCTTGCTTCTGGTTCTCGTTGGACAAGAATGTTCTTACGCCGCAAAGCTTCGTTCAGTCCGCTTGGGCCAACGAGTTCCAGACGACGCAGAGATCGCCACCTGTGGAAACATTAGAGACATAATCAGGAGAAACTCGGCGCGTTTCAGGAAAATCCTGGTGCGAAACACCAACAATGGAATCGATTTTGCCAATGATGATTGTCGGCGTATGACGGCACGAGCAAAAAGCAAAGTTGATGTCTTGGCTTCAAGAGTACAAAGCTACTGGAACAACGTACGATTGAGAGTGATTCTTGGTTGGACAGACCAGTTGCCAGTCAAGACTCAAAAACTCCTGCACTACGAAGGTAAGCCACATCCATTTTTTTGGTCTTTAAACAAAGTACTGTAATTGTCAATTCAAAGAGGTCATACTTTGCTAAATCATGTTAGGAAAACAACTGTATTCTTGAAAAATAATTCTGGGCAATATACATTAAATAACTTGGCAATAAATATTTATTGTAAGGATTTGAAACACAGACAAAAAACCGGACCTTGTTTTAACACTAGTTCACATCAAAGCTATGTGATTATTGGTCTTTGATTTTCTTTGACACAGTGTTTCTTGAAACATACGTGCCTGGTGATCTAAACTATATTTATTCTATCCATAATGCGTTTGATAAATTCTCCATTTAAAGAGGTTCCAGAATTTGTGGGCAGTATACTTATATCCGATTTCACAATTTAATTTTCAACCTACTTGAAAAGGTTAAAGAGGTCATTAAAGGAGAACTTGAGAAACGCAATTTCCAACAACGCCAAGAAGAAACAATTAACATTGCTGCTTCAAACACTGTGTGTATTGATTACCGTTCTTTATCAATTTTGTTAGACAAGTGTAGGTAATGCACATGATTTCGAGTGCAATTTGGAATAAATAAGCACTAGTACTTTTTTTCAAAGACTATAAATTGTAAACACCCTACGCGCTCCCTGTCTTTGTTCGTCTTTGAAAAAAAATTACTTTTTTCAAATCGCAAGTGAAAGCCAGCCATGTGATTACTATTAATAAAATACATGCAAAAATTTCAACTTTACTCCGCTACATGTATTTCAACTATCTTTTCTAATTCTCTTTTCTGCATTCTGTTTGGAATTAATGGACTCGCTCTCAGTCAATCAACACGCTGAAATTCTTGCATGCATATTATCAATAAATGAAAGCATGTTCGGTTTGTACAACGAAGCTCAAACAGAATACCCTTCCACATAAATGTATGCAAGAAGATCTTCACAAAACACCCTATAATACCCTGATGCATCAATAAATTCTCTGTTCATTGAACATAAAAAAAAGTCTGAAGCGATAAATGATCGTGAGTAGTGTTGACTTTTTTGAACGATTTGATAAAAACTTGTAAAAGCATTGGTCAAGATCATACTTCCTCGTATTTTGTTTTCAAAGAGGTACTCGAGTTCCTAACTGAAAATTTCCTGTAACAGATCGGAAAGTTGAGTCTCTTTCGTCAACAAATCACTAGTTATTTTTTTCTTTGATGGAGATTTTTTTTGCTGAATACATGTTCCATAAATTGACAAATTTAGTTGGATGCGCCACAAGTAGCTGCGTCTGGCACAACGATCTAGTAATTCAATAAAATTGATTGTTCAGTATCTGTCAATGGGAAACTATCCGATGTAATGTCGATTCCTTTTTTTGTGCGTGTCCTACTGAGAAGAGGGCCAAAGTTCATGTCAGCAAGTTTGTAATCCGGTTTAAGTGTCAATTTTTCTCCACTTGAGCTTCGATAGAACGCATTCTTCAATGGCGCAAAGGTAAACAATTTTTTTTTATATTATGCTCTGAAAAGGCGTCGACCCATGCAAAAAGAATTGCTTTAGAAACGGTACTTGAAATGTAGAAGTTTATATAAATAATTCCCAACTTTTCTTTCTCCCAGACTGCCAAACAGGCATATTATGCGTCTTTTCAAATGAAAGGTCTGGAGCGAGGGTGAAACGAAGAGTGAGACTGGGGAGAGACGAGCCTCACACGTACGTGCGTGTGAGGCTCGCGCGAAGCGCGCGAGAATTCGAAAACCGACTGTTTTGCAGTCTATTTTTTTTTTCGGAGCACGTAACTTACTCTAATTTCTACTCAAGTTAAAAGATATCCTAGATGTAGCGTACATCTCCCATATTACTGTAGGTACAAGGATCAAACTACTTTTGAACGAAGTGACCCCAATGGGTTAATACCGTACTTTATTCTGAAAGGCTTATGATTGGCTGGTACGTTTCGCGGTAAAGTTTCTTTTTTTGAAACCGTCGTGACACAAAGTATCCCCCTTCCGGGCATGAGTTGTTGAGCTGAAGAAAAAGAGTTTTCGAACCAGAGGAGCATCAAACCTATGTCTGAACGTCATAAGTTCTTTTTCATTTTTTTCTTTTTTTTTTTTTTTTCATTACTGGACAAATGATTTAATTAGTGCGAGAATCATTTTCGAATGTTCAGGATTAAAAATCATGACTAACCTAGTTCCCGGGAGTAGGTCCCGCTCGCCCTGGGAACGAGGGTGAAATGTCAATAAATAATAATAATAATAATAAATAATAATGCTTTCTTTATAGTGGAAGTACACTTAGCTATCAAGCTAGTTTACAGGCACTCCACTGTCAACAAGGTGAAAGTAACAATTCAAACTCAACCGAAACATTATTAAGAACCCCAACTGACGGGAACCAGTTGGCTATTTACGAAGCGTGGTGGAGTTGAATCCGGGACAACCGGAAAAAAAATCCAAGTCAGAGGTTAGAACGGCATTTGAATTCGGAGCAACCGCATGCAAACTCAACGCCCTAACCACTGGACCACACTGCCTCCACAAATCAAATAGTCAGCTTGACAGTGAGGCAATGAGGACACAAACAATAGAAACACGTTGGAATGAATGTGAAAAATATTTTCATATCATCCCTTTTTTAAGCTCAATTTTAATACATCGAAAAAAGCCTATTTCCAATTTCATTCCATTTTTCATGTTTCTTTTTTTTGTTTTCATCTGCAGGGCGCGCCCTTCGTCTCCAGACTTCTGATGGAGATTCGTCCAAGCTCGGTACCTTGGCAGGATTGGCTGTTAAGGCGGGGTTTGACTGGGTTTATTACGCAAGCAGCTCTTATATTCACGCAAGCGTCATTCGTGATGGTAAATATGAGTTGTAATATATAGATACGTTTGAGTAGCATCAAGATATATGCGAGAGATACAAAGCAATTTCCGTTTTTACTGTTCCTATTGTTATTGTATCGCATCTGTTTAAGTGCTACTATGACCAAAAAATCAATTTTTATTTTTCTTTGGATTTCAAAACTATATTAACTAACACTAAGTGACCAAAGTTTTAGCCTTTTTAGCTTGATTTAAAAAAGACACCTGTTTATTTTAACTGGAATTGTCCGATTTATGGTCCGCCGGCCATTACTAACTTTAAAATCTTGAGAGAGCTGGATCAAGGAGAAAATGATGTCAAAGACTCCTTAGTTTACGAATGCCATGCATGTGTGCGCGGCTAAATTAATATGCAGTACGGAGGGTTCGAGCTTTCAGACTTTTAAACTCGTGTTTTTCATATATACTAAGGTGCATTTACACGATAAAATTTTAAGCTAGTGAGTAAATGACGTCGCTTTTCCCTAGAACCAACCCTCTGAGGTCCAGTCGGTCAGTTTGAAACGTGAGCATTTGCGGACCGTGAAATCCAAAACTTACAATCAAAGTAAACAACTTTTGGATAAAAATAAAAGCTCAAACTTTTGCCAGTCATTTGTTAAGCAATCACACTTTCAAAATCTGAAGAAAAAAAGGAAATGTTTTTTTTTTTATCATAGTAGCACTTAAAGTCCGTTTAATTCCTATTCTTAATTCATTGCATGACATTACAAGCTATGATCATTTATAATTGTTATCATATGACCAGCTTCGTGAGCGGGTAAGATGAACCAAATCCCGCGTTGTGATTGGCTTTACCCGAGCGGGCAAGATGGAGCTACACTGCCCGCTCGGGATTTCTCGCTTGGTCCCGCAAGATCAAAGATCAACTTAGCCAATATCCAGCCATCTTGACCTTACGCTTGGTCAATAGCCCATATATATTTTAACGTCTCAGCATAGCCTAGTGCCTTTCGAACTATTGGCCTTATATATTCTCTCGCCGTTCAATCAGCCTTACTGCAGTATGTTTTTTAGGTCATTTTCATAGTTGTTTTCCAATATTTTTCAGTTTGTCAGACGTCTGTCGATTTAACCTTTATCCTGGATAGCTCAGGCAGTGTGGGGAGTTACAATTTTGGTCTAATGAAGAACTTTGTCAAAGATGTAGTTGACTTTTTTAACATTGGCCCATCCGGGACTCACGTTGCTGTTGTCACGTATTCCACCAATACCCAATTGGAGTTTAACTTGAAAGCACATCACACGAAGTCCTCTATCAAGAGTGCAGTTAGTAAGATATCGTACCGCGGAGGATGGACCTATACCGCTGACGCTTTGGACTATGTGCGCAGGAACATTTTTGTCAAATCACAAGTGAGTTATCCTTAGACGTTATTGAATGCGTCATTTGGGCACTTCCACTCTTAAAACACCCCTTAACAAGAAATAAGTATCGCTTTTAACTGCCGACAATGCAGATGAAAAACGCATTAGTAGCATTACTCATGGACAACCCAACCCAGGAAAGAGTGTGTACATGTCACCACTTTTCTAAGCTACTTTTAGTTAAGTGAATCCAATCTCTATTTTTCCACAGTTCTTTGAGAACTGAAAATTTAGCTTAAGACATCAGTAACTTCTTCACTGCTATTCCCAGGTCAACATGGAAACGTGTCCCGTGAAATAAACACACTTAAGGAAAGCCCGCAATGGTACTCAACGGAACACATGGTTTAATTTCGACCTTACAAAAACAAATCGCACAAATTTCAGTTTATTCGAGGAACTTCAGCAGCATACGGCCGGAGGTCCTTTTTCTCTCTGTATTCTTTTAATAAATATGTAGGCGAAAGTTTTTTTGTCTCACCCGTCTCTCTCTCGAAGACAATTCTTCTTCTTCTTGATACATCTAGCCACATTCCATTCATGTCATCTAATCTGGTTTACTTTCTGTACTCCTTAAGGGGATGCGTCCAGATGCATCAATTCCAAAAGTGACTGTCATTGTTACTGATGGTTACTCCTACGGTCGGCCTGTGGCAGAACCGGCAAAAAAGCTCCGAGACAAAGGCGTCAATATATTCTCTATCGGTGTGGGTAACAATGTTAATCCACGTGAGCTCAACACCATGGCAACCGATCCTGATAGTACGCACGTGTTTCGTTTGGACAGCTTTGATGACTTGGCAGGCTGGGTTGATAAGCTAAGTGCTGTGTCTTGCGATGGTGAGTGTACCGTAATCTTTGACTTCCTGATCAATACTGTTGATAAATATGATAATTTATGTATAGTGCCCCTAAGGCCATTGTGGTATGGACCCCTGATGCCGTGTGGCGTGCGTTTTTGTCCATGTGCCGTTCTTAACAATAATCGTTCAAATTCATTACGTACATGTTGTATTTACAAGTGATCCTTGTCGTGTTTCTTCGCCCTCCACGCAAGCCAATCAATAAATACAAGACCCAGTGACCCGGAAAGCTCAACAAGTTTGTGACATTTTAACCAGAATTCAGTCAAATTGAAGATTAGAGTACAGGCTGCCCATAGCATCATATTTCGTCATTTTGTTTTGCCTATTATGTTTTTGATAATAGGGGGGGGGGGGGGAAAGATAATAGGATACTAGGGGGGTTACTCCCAGAAACGTTCGGTGGGGGTGTGCGGACTGCTTCCTAAAACCCTTAACCTATTTCAGACCAAAATGTACTATTTTTCCTACCCTATTCGGAGCTGACCTAAAATTTGATACCCTGTTTCAGACCTATTTCAGATGTTGCATGGTTGGCGTAATAATTTGAGAAGAGCTTTTGTTGATGGTCTTATCGTTTAATGATGAAGAAGGAGCTTCTTCTAATAAAACATACCCAATTCAAGACTTGAGTGAACAAACCATACGTTATTTCAGATCAAAATGGTCAAAATCGAAAGCCTATTTCAGACCAAAACGGCTAATAAAGCATACCCTTTTGGGCAGTACATACCTATATAGCCCATATGAAGGAGCTTTCCCCCCCCCCCCCCCCCGGTCACAGCAATCAGCTATGACCAAGTTGTTCATATCAAGGTTACCGCTTATTCTTCGTCATCGAAGACTTTCGGTTGCTCGCACGACACTGCTCAATAAAGAAATGGTGCAAGCATCAAATCGAAGAAAAGTCTTGGTAGTAGGGGATTATTTGTTGTCAAAATCTGTAGGTACTACTTTCATGATTTCCTGCCAATTTATGATTGGCGTAACCTTGAATAACCTTTTTCGTATCAATGCTTAGCAACAACCAATCGCAACGTAGATACTGCAGTACCGGAAATCGAATCGAGTGCCTTTCTACACAGCAGTTAGAGGTTTGCGAAGAAGGGAGTATTAAATGGCTAAGACTGAGCCACAGCAATTGATTAAAGTCTAGACAAGAGTCCATTACCTAAGAGTAAGAATCTGGTTTGCGATTTGCCCCCATCAGCGTCATAGATGTGTCTATTTTTAGACCACGTTTTGCGGGAAAATAACAGTAGACCAAATTGGCTAACTCAATGTTGTGCCCCATTCAAATCTCCCGGGGTTAAGTTCTTTGCGTATTGTATTTGCATTACAATGCAGTATTCACAATTAAATGACATGAAAATACCTGGAACGGAACGTTTTGAATTGGCTACAACATTGAGTTAGCAGATTTGGTCTATTGTTTGTTTTGCTGCAAAACTTGGTTTAAAAATAGACACTATTCTGACGCTGGGGACTAGGCCAAGTTGGGTGAATTCTACTTTTGGGTGATGTTGGTCCAGGTCGTTGTTCTAAATCAAATACTTTTCACTTCATGTTAGAGGGTGCTTCAGTTTCATCTTGCGACGACACCATTACAACAGTGGAAAGCGATACTTTCAAATATTTCAGAACAAAGTTTACAACCGTGGCAAATAACAAAATAACTGTCGAAGTAAGAGATATTCAAGGTAAGTTTTTCCGTCACATTCCATGGATAAATATTAATATTATTACCCCAAGGGTATTGGATGACAGTCATAGTGTCTCGAAGAACATCTAGACATTTAAAGTGACTTTGGTGTTTTCAAACTTAACTGTTACTAGCTTCCGACAGTTAGCATCGCTATTTTACCCAAGACTGTGCGCTGTTGTGTGTCTTTTGAAGAATAAATCAATTTTTTTTACAGGAATTTCCCATCTCTATGCATCGCTCACAAGCACCAACCCAGGCCCCATGGATACTAACTCGGTCAGAAATGAGAGTAACCTGTCTCCCCGATACTTATCTCTTTCCTTGTCAAGTAACAAGGTAGGATTTCAAACAACCAACGAAGTAAAAAATCCGTTAAAACACACGAATAAATATTTATTTTTTGCTTAGTCCTTATTGGCAAAGATGTATCCACAAAACTAAGATGGTTGAATTCGGCGTTAGAAGATATAAAGCCATTTAATAAATTCCTCCGTTCGACTCTCATTTCGATGGCATTAGCTGTGTCGCGTTGCCGTTATCAAACCTCTACGTTCGTGCCTCCACGTAACGTCGGAGCGACTTCGGAGAAACGTGGATGAGTATTTTTTCACTTTTCCTCTAGGAAGGCGGTCTGATTAACGATACAGAAAATTGATTTCAATGCAATTACTCTTCTTCGTGTATTTTACTTAACAATTGAGTTATTGACTACTGTGACGATTCGAATCGAACTGACTCGACTCAGCTGTCAATCAAGAACACTATACCAGCTATTTCCCTTCTGACGCAATATGACGGCTTTCCAATGATTAATTATTATATTCCTTTTGATTAAAGCTGGTGTATGTAGCTGTGCAAGGTCAACAAGCAAGCAATAAATTTAAACTCTCCATGTGGGATGCACTGTTTACTCAAGACGATTACGTGGCAAACGTGATAGAGGACCAACTTGCACCTGTTACTGTTCTCAACCAAAGATTGGCGTCATCGAATGCTTACACGTAAGAGCTAATCTCCTGTCACTGCTCTGGGTTTGGACAAATGTTTCTGGAATAGCAAAGTTGGAAGTGTGGCTAAATGTATCCTACCGGCATTGGAGTGTTTGAGCAACGATTGCCGCTTTTATACTAGACTGGAGAAGCATATTCCGTCCCGCAGACGAATTATGAGTCTGTCATGTTATGCGTCTAATGTAAATACGGGACGGACTATATAAGACGCATAATCCGTATTTTTCTGCGTCTGTTAAATTCGTCTAGTATAGAGGCGGGCGCGAGACGCATAATGCGTGTGGACGAACTATCTAGTTTAGTGCGTCTAAGAAGACTAACTGAAGAGGACAGTTTGTCGAGACCCATTATGCGTCTTGTGCCAGTCCTTATACCAGACGAATTATGCATTTTAAGTATAAAAACGGCCATTGACGAGAAAGTCACTTTAAAAAGTTGAATGAAAGAAAACTACTGTCATTAGTGTTGTCGTCGATCAGATTTGCTCGATTGCATTCGTATTCACGCAAGTGCTCGTTAAGATTGCCCTGCCGGCGCGTTCTTTCATAATTTTTGTCGTTATTAGATCAAACGTGTGGAAATTGCAGGCTAAGCACAAGCAACACTGGGTACAAGAGGTCCCTGAGTAGTCAGCTTTTCTCAAGGGGGGGGGGGGGGGGGGTGAGGACATGCTGGTGATATGCTATAGGATGTCCAATTTCTCACTTTTTTATTTTTCTTCGTTTAGGCTCAGGTATCGCATCGTTGAAGGTAATATCCAAAGTTCCTTCAGCATTGATCAGAACTCAGGAATCATTACAACCACACGGAAACTAGATCGCGAAACTCGGGCCAGCTATCGTTTGACAGTGCTGGGTCAAAACGTTCGTAACAAATGCCATAAAGGACGAGCAATTGTGAATATCAATGTCGATGACATTAATGACAACGCGCCTTCGTTTGCGCGTGCTCAGTACTCGGGGACTGTACTTGAAGGGCAGCCTGCCAACACTGTCGTTGCCACGGTTACCGCCACGGACATGGACTATGGAACGAATGCTAAACTGACTTACAGTATTACCTCTGGAAATAGCGATAGTAAATTCAGTATCAACATGAAAGGAGAGGTTCGAACTAACCAGGAATTGGATTATGAAGTCCAACAAAGCTACAGTCTAGGCATCAAAGTTCAAGATGGCGGACGTCCTAGTTTGTCGGATAGCACAACGCTTACAATTGCCGTCCAAGATGTGAATGAGCCTCCGTATTTTGTCAAAGATTGCGCGCTCAATAATTCATGTAAATTCAAGATACCTGAAAATAACCTTCGCAACGCTCTGCTCGGTGTTATCCAAGCCAAAGACCCCGACACCTGCAACACTGTCACGTATAAAATCAGCACAGACCAATCCCGAGGATCTAAAGTTTTCGCCATT
>OX421456.1:26475155-26505155 GCA_949126865.1 Montipora capitata
TTGACAATTGTACCAATGAGTCTCTGTCATTAGGACTTTTAAGCAACGACGACAACGACGGCTACGAGAACTTAGTCTAAAATTATGCCCCGTTATTATAATAATTTGAGAACGATATACACAGTAAATGAAATGGTGACAATAAAACCCATTGGGAACTCGGAATTCCCAATGGGCTCTATCGTCACCATTTCATTTACTGTGTATATCATTCTCACATTCGCTCACTTGGGTGGTTGGTCGGCCGCATCGTAGATATGCTTTAATGTGACTGCGTGATGCAGTTATGAGCTATGCTGTCAGTCGTTATTTGACTCTGTATCTGCGTGATGCAGCTCGAGACAATTACCCACATTTCACCCTTGCTCACCTTGGAGTCGTGGCTTCAAATCCCATCTGGGGCTCGGATTTTTCCGAGTTCCCAATGGGTTCTATTGTCACCATTTCATTTACTGTGTATATTATAATAATATCGCGATTATTTCAAGTTGTTTCGCGTGGAAAGTGCGTATCAACATTGCACGAATGAAATTGGTATGAACGGTGTGGATGTTTGGAGAGAAAATTGAAAATTCAACGTACCCCACATAACTTCAAATTATTGAAAAGCGAATGAAAATGATCGAAAGAAGAAAATTATGCGTAACAGCGCAAAAACTAGATTTATACGTAACGGATAAACGTGCTAAAGACTACAGGGAATAACTCCGAAACACTAATTACTTGAAAATAACACGCAGACGGCAATTAATAACGTTTTGCAACTTGCGAAACAATACGCACTAAGTAATAAATAGCGCATTAATGAACGCGTTAAGGAACAAAGAACGCAATTCCAGGTGCCACATTCCAGCCACAACAACACAATTCTAGCTGCTACAGATAGTAGAACGTAATTTCTATCGGTGACTCGTTGCAGTTCAATTTCTTTCTTTGCATCTTTTTATTTTTTTCATTTAAAATTGACAAAACTGTTGTATCTGTCGAGAGGCGTATTGACTGCTGCTGGCAGTCCCTTCTTAATCAGTCGAACCACCCGGTTTAGTGACGCAAGTGATCCGAAGAGCCGAGGGGATCTATCCCCATTCTCTTCTCGGCTCTAAGGTTCGCTTGCGTGACTAAAGCAGGCGGTTCGACTGACTTAGAAGGGACTGCTTTCAGTCTACGAGGTATACCGAGGTCATTAATTCCGGCATTAGCCGTTTGTTCCTTTGTTCTTCCATTTGTTTCGTAAATCCATGTTATAGACTCCGCAACCTGTTTAGCTAATCTCCTCTAATCACGCCAGTACAATAGATTACAGTTTCCCATAATGTAGAATTTAAAATGAGGGCTATCTTACAAAAATAACAATCAATCACCTTTTTTCCCCGGTTCTTGCAGGCAAAACTACACACTCAAAATTAGAGTGACAGACAGAGGTAGTCCACCGCTGTCCTCGTTTGGAAACCTTGAGATTGTTATCACTGATGTGAATGACAATGCTCCAGTGTTCAGTTTGTCTTCTTACAGAGCTACAGTCAAAGAGAACAAACCAAAAGGAACTACTTTCTTCCAGGTATTTTGGTTTGCGGTTCTTAGATAATACACACTTTGCACTGCGAGGATCATAGCTTCATTTGATTTCATATCCGCAGTTCAATATATGATTCATCATACATTTCATCTATCACTTCGTTCACTGATTCATCCATCACTGGATCATTTGGACCCACAAATGACCAGCTCCCAACATCAGTGGCTTCATAGCACAGTTAGTTAGAGGGTCACATCGGGAGGTCACGGGTTCAAACACCGTCGAAGTCCTAAATTTTTCAGGCCAAGTCCTCTACGCAATTGCTAAAATTGCGTTCATGACTGCGATCATCATAGCTTCATTTGATAACGATTACAATTGTGTCCTCTCAGGTGACAGCCACCGATCTGGATTCTGGGTCAAACGGACAAATAACATATGCCATCATCCAGGGCAACGATGGAGACGCATTCGAAATTGATTCTTCAGGTACTTCAGTATACCGAAATATATACTCCTACCTTGAATGAAACAAATGTGCATTTGAATAGCGGGTTACAGACGGAATAGAGAAGCGCTCTTCGCACTTATCTGGACAATCTAAGGAATTGTCTTTTATTATTTATTATTTATTATTTATTATCTCTGATAGACACCTCAAAAATATAACCCGCACTTCAGATATATACATTTCTTTCATTCATCGAGTCCTTCAGGAGAACACATGAAACCAACAAATTGACCTGTTCCCAACTGTGTGGCTTCATAATTCACTCAGTTGCTTTAGGCTTTGCACGGGCATCGCAGAGGTTATAGGTTCGAATCTCATTGAAACCGCCTAACGTTTTAAGGTGTCTTTAAGAGGCAATTGATATAATTGATCAAATTGTCCAGATAACTATGTGGATCACTTATATCTTTCATACTCCTTTTTTTCACGCTTTTTGTACTTGTTTTTCAAGGTTCTTGGCTATAGTAAAAAAAATACACCTCTTGTCTTTTCATCGTCCTTTTTGATCAGTGATTGAAATTCTATGATTTCGAAAACGATGTGATTAAAATATAAAAAAAATATATTGAAGAAAACGACAGAATGAAATCATCTGAAATACGCATGTGTAGAATTGACCGCTTTTGTAGGTCAACATCAGAGCTTTGATTCACTTCTATTTACATCGCTGCTTAGAGAATCCAAATCGTTTATCCAATTTTCTTTAAAGAAAAGCTCCCTCCAGTTCCTTGATTTTACAGAGCGAAAAGGATGACGGCCTTCCACATATATATTCATTTCATCTATCCTGCTGATTACAGCAAGATTTATGCATGTCATTTAAAGCTAAGTCTTAAGCTCAAAACGAGCGAAAACGCTCTCGAGCAGAGAGTAAAGGAGAAATTGAGTTTCCAATGTTGCCCAAGGATATGGCGCAAGAGTTCTGAACTAATAACTAAGCGCACAAAACAAAACAAAGCAAAGCAGTGAAGCCGTTTAATTACGTTGTTTTTGTCTTTTCTTTTTTATGTAATGATAGGTTCCTTGTTGGTAAAGAATTCACCGGATTTTGAAACAAAGAATCAATACAACTTGATGGTAAAGGCAGCTGACAATGGCGCACCATCCAAGGTTGCGAATGCGCAGGTCACTGTTGATATTGAAGATGTCAATGACCACGCGCCCCAGTTTAACCAATCACAATATAGCTTTACGGTCAGTGAGGGAGCAACAATCCATGCAAATATAGGATCGGTTTTAGCCACGGATCTGGACTCAGGACCCAGAGGACGACTGCTTTACTCTATTAAGGGAGGAGATGGCAATGGAGTGTTTACAATCAATGGGAATTCTGGTATGTATTGCGGCCCACACACTGGGGAGTGTAAGAAACGAAGACGGCTACGGCAACGAATGTCACGGAGTAATCATATGATTGGCTAAGAGAGGCTGCACGTGCGGCACGTATTTTTGAGAATTTCTCATTCACACTCAACAAAACAACAACAATACCGTGAGGATACAAGAGTCGTGATTTGTTCATTATCTATCCTTACTTTAAAACCGTTCGTTAAAAAAACATGCAGATGGAATTATGGCCAAGTATTCCATATTGCGCTTTTGCCGGCATAACCATCATCGTTTCTTAAATCCCGCTGTCTAATAGGCTACAGTTTAGTAAAACGAGTAGAAAACTACGAACAACTGGTAAAGAATCGCAAGGGACAATTATCTCAGGGTTGAATCCAAAAGTTAGCGGCTTGAACGAGTAGTAGTAGTAGTAGTATATTTAACGTCGATAACTCGTAACACGTAACAGTAATTCAACTGACAAACCTGAGGTCGACGGTGCGCTCATTTTACTCCCCCCTCTCCATCAGTGCTCCGTCTTACGGGTATTTAAAGCTACTTAGCTACACGGAAAGGAAAGAAGTCGAAACAAGGATGCGAGATCCGGGAATCGAACTCAGAACCTCTTGCACCAAGGCCGCGCACTAACCGACTGTGCCATTCTTTCTCCTTAAAAGTGGTTGTTTTAGTAAGACTTTATTTAAACACGGAAAACCATCAGTTTAAGTTTTACAAGTTAAAAACTAAACTATTTACAACTGCTTTACATGATTGCCGTGTGGGAATCCGATATGCTGGATACCTTCTTCAAGTTTCGCTTAAATTGATCAACAGATCTAACATCTAACGAGCAGTTCCAACATCCAACGAGCAGTTAAGAATCACAGCGTTTAAAAAATTACCAAATTTGGATTTTATCGATTTAACCATAATAGACTTCTATTTCAAGTTTTTAGTTTGAGAGAGATTTCTTTGGCTTGAGTTAGTAGCTGTCACTCACCAAGTCGTGTTGTCAAGGTGTCAGCGCTTTTTAAAAGGCAAGTCAATCAAAGTATAGATATGTTGTCGGTCAAATCCGGTTTCATGTGGAATCCGTTCTTACCTGGGTTAAATTGGTGATCCTCGTTTTACCTAAGTTGAATATGCACTCTACGTATTTTAAAGCAGCTATCAACCTCCCAAAAAGGACTGAAAACGCCTATTCCTTCCCTGAGCCTATGTCTTACGCATCTCAACACATCTTCAGTTAATGTTTCGTACCATCTAATTGGTTCTGTGTTCATACGAGAACGCATGTTTTATGAGTCAAATGAGTCAATAAGTCAATGAGTCATGAGTCATGAGTCAATGAGACTCACAGTCAATATAGCAATAATTTGTTGATTAAGCCTAAGCCCTCGTTTCAGTGATTAGGCCTAAGCACTCTCTGAAATTTTAGCTTTCATTTTATGGTTTAATTAACTGCACTAACTCGTTGACTCATTGACTCATTGATTCATTCATAAATACTTGACACTCTGTTCATACATTTATCCAATCCTTCTCAACATTACAACATAGAAAGGGAAAAAAGAACTGTACTATGCACCGTTAAGGGGTACTCGAACTCGGACCATGGGCGTAGCCAGGATTTCTCAAAGGGGAGGTCACACTGTATCAAAAAGAGGGTACTCACATTTTTGCAACCTGAATATTGTAGTTTATTTGTATAAAAAAGGCTTACAAAGGGGGGGTCAAGGGCACCACAGGACCCCCTCCCCCTAGCTACGCCATTGACTCGGACCATCCAGATCTGTAGTCCTGTGTCTTTACCACTACAGCACAACGACCAAACATGCTCAACCTACCACAGTTCTTTTCATTATTTTTAAATAGAATTAAAATTCTGCATAATAAGTCAATTGATATTCGTGTATAAGAACCAAGACATTACTAATCCCAACCTGGCCCTAATTTTTCTCTAAGCATAATTTAGGCTTTAAAAAAAAGTTTCTTCAATTCATTTGAGTGCGTATTAACCTTAGGTAAAATGAGGATCATTAATTTAACCAGGCAAAAACGGATTCAACCTGAGAGGGGATTTTGCCGGCAACATATACAGCTTAAAGGGGCTAGGTCACGCTTTATTTTAGGTAATTTTGTTTAATTTTGTTAATTTTGAGCTCAAAACGTCAAATTGGCGGAGCAAGAGTCTTTCATTTGCAAAATCACGGCCACATAACAGCTGAGAATGATTTTCCAGCTGTGTAAATGACATTTTGATATAGACTGATATAAATTTGAAAAAAGGTGGGCCAACGTTTTTCAAATTTACCCAAATTCAATCCATTTCAATCATGTCCAGTTTTGTCCATCCGTGTCCCTTCTTGGCTTCCCTGTGTTTTGTTAGAGTTCTTCTATAGTTTTGAACAGTTATTTTGATATTTTAGTTAATTCTATGACCATTCGATCAGTGCTGAAGTAGCCTAAAATTGCGTGACCTAGCCCCTTTAAGTCCAATCGTGCTCAAATTTCATAATCTAAGGCTCGGAGACTCTTTCAGCCGAAAAGAGTGATAGGTTGTAGGTATCATTTATCAGCATAATCGAACCCAATTGTTCTTTTAACATTCCTAATCAGTCCTATAACACAAAAGATTAGCATGCAAGTATTGTTATTTTAAGATTTAATCAACGATGTCGGAAGTATTTTGAACTGCTCAGTGATTTTAATCAATCATCACTCTCCAGGATAGAGTAAATATACGATGACCAAGAGAAACTAGATAAAATCTAATTTCCGGAAGGGATTTAATTAAACCTAAGACCCTCCAAGATCTAGCCGGGTGCTCTGTTTACTGAGCTAATGTAGACTCTGTTATGATTGAATGAAACTGCATATCCCAGTTTTAATGTCAAATGGATACCATAATGGCCTAAACTGCATCACGCAGTTACATCGACGTTAAAAATAACTGTTGAAATAGTCATGATTGCCTGCCTCTATCCAACCATGCAAGCTGGGAGAAGTGAACATTATAGGTATTAAGGGGCTCAAGCAAGAGATGTTTATGAGCAACCAGCTGAAACCGGACGAAAAAATTTCGCATGTCAAGAGAATATAAAATCACCGACGTTTCGGCGTTACGAGTTTTCTCAGGGTAAACTCACATGCGAAGAGAAAATTTGTTGTTTCTCGTGTGTCAGAATAGCCCCGTATAGAGGAGTCGTAATAAAGTCTACCTGTTACCTGTTACTTGTCAAGTTTACCCCGAGGAAAGCAATTAGGTCGACAATATTGTTAATATTTACCGACAAACTTCAGTACACCCACGTGTGCGCTGCGCGCCGAATAGTGCCCACATTACGTTGGTGAAAAGCAAGAAAAAAAAGATGAAAAGATGATTTACTCAAACATTCTCCCCACATTACAGGGGCCCTCCGCGTGCTGTCCAAACTCGACAGGGAACACAAGGCTAGCTATATTCTGAATGTAGAAGCTCGTGATGGTGGAAAACCACCCAAGTCTGCACTCGTTGACGTTAAGATCACGATCTCCGACATCAACGACAATAAGCCACTGTTTGACAAATCACCTTACCTTGTGCGCGTTAATGAGGATGCTATCATTGGAATATCAGTCACAACAGTGTTTGCCAAAGATGACGACGCAGGGAAAAATAGTGAGATAACATATGCAATCAAAAGCGGTAACGAGCAAGGAACATTTAACCTTAATGGTACAAGTGGTTTAATCGCTCTGCAAAGGAGTCTAGATCGTGAAACCAAAGCTTCGTATCAGCTTGTTGTGACAGCGGTTGATCATGGGAAACCTCCACTGATGTCATCGGTTGACGTCACTGTGTTGGTTAATGACGTCAATGATAACCCGCCCTCATTTGCAAATTCGATCTATAACTGTTCAGTGGCTGAGAATTTGGCAAAGAAAGTTGCGGTATGTTACGTCACTGCCTCGGATCCGGACGCAGGTCTGAATGGTCAGTTGTATTACACCATAGTTGCCGGAGATGTCAACAACGCGTTCCAAATAAACAGCGTAAGTGAGAATCTTATTTCGTCCCTTGATTATATTCTACAACTCGTCTGCCTCCTGCTTCCATACATGTCCAACACTCATTATATGGTAAGCAATTCTCGGCTAAATTAAACACTCTGATTGGCTGGTTTTTAGTCGCAGTTTTACAGTATTTTTTCTCTCTCCCACGAAACTCAAGTTGATCGAAAAAGGTTAACGTTCAAAGTTCTCTGATGGAAGACAAATATTACGAACATTTACAAGTGTCCGATCGATCAAAGAAACGATACCATATAATAAACAAGTTACTAACCTTGCTTGCTCGGGACCATACTGGGGAATATTGGCCCTCGGTAGTTTTTGTACGGACCGAGTGTACAGTGCGCTGTAAAATCCTCGCCCTCGGGCCCTGTTCCCCAGTACGGCCCTCGCGGGCGGTTAGTGAGAGGTTATTAACTGAGCTGCATAATGGGTTCATAGCACTTTGCATACCTGTCACAGAATGTCACAAGGTGTCTCCTTAACCCTAAGGACTTCATTGATTACTTTTTTTGTTAGATTTTTGGTTAAGATCATGGTTAAAGGGTCACTTTGTGACGACTACATCAAGAAATGTGAATCTGATGATGTCGCTGTGTTAGACAACCCTCCTCCTGCTTCTAGGGTTAGCTGTTCTCCTAACTATTTTTCCACCACGGTTTTGTTAATAATCTTTTGAAAAAGATATGAGACCTGTGTCAAAATAGTCTATACCTATACCCACTTGAAGTACCGTCAACAAGTATCTGTTTACTTAACGGTATTTGGAGCCCGTGGCACAATAGAATTAAAACATGGTCTAACGACTCCAGCTTGTAGACTGAATAGAGAGCGTCTCCTAAAGGATGCATACATCTCTCCACAGGCAACAGGCGAAATCACCACCTCCAGAATCCTAGACAGAGAAACAATCTCAGTGTATAAGTTGACAGTTATGGCGGAGGACTGTAAGTCCATCGCAAAAACTAGCAAGAAGAGATCATTTAATGCTACCACGTCAGTGTTAGTTTACATCTTGGACGAAAATGACAACGGTCCAGAGTTTCTGAATTCCAGTTACTCATTTAACGTCAAAGAAGATGTCATGGTTGCTCATGAAGTCGGGCGAGTGTTTGCTGAGGACAAAGATGCAGGACAAAATGGTTATGTTACTTACCGCATTTTGGCGGGAAATTCCGTTGACAGGTAAGACTGTTGAGCATGGACTCGGGTGGGACGGGTGACTGTTAGGATAAAATAAAAGCCATGTGAGGGTAAAGAAAAATGCATTTTCAAGTAGAAGTGTTATGTCATTCTCTTGCCTTAAAGGGCCACCGACAACCAGTGTCCTTTGCGCGCCTTTGTTGTTGTTATTATCCGGGCAATCGAATCGGCCGGTTCGCTTTAGAAACATCCCGTGAAGAAGAACTTCTGCGAATTCGCTGTTCGATTTGTTTTTTTAATCCAAACGCCTTCCTCCTTTCGTTCCATAATCTTAAGGTTGAAGTAGTGAGCCAAATAACATGGCGCTTTTCCTTCCTCGGCGGACGACCTTTCTTCACAGTTTTCATTTCGCTTTTAACAAGAACACAAAACCCAAATAACGCCAAAAATACAATATTTAAACATTAAGGAAAATATTAACAAAGTTTGAAGCTACTGGGCATCCAAAACACGACGATGTGAGGCGATGGAATTTGACTTTTCAAGAAATACTAGTTTCTGTATTACAGAAAATGGCGCCGATAGCTTGCACGCCCGCAAAGACTTGTGGTTGTCGGTGGCCCTTTAACGATTCAGACACAAGCAAGTGAAGAAAGCGAAACGCAAAATTAACACTTATTTCCAGAAATGTCTCCAAACTTAAAAAAAAGTGGCCAGTTTCAAGTTTCAATCCCTTTCCATCCTTTCCATCCTTGGCCGCAAACAACAAAGAATAGCTTCAGTGCACTTCAATGCTGATTCAGTGCTAACAAAACTACAGCATTATTTGTTGGTCTTCATTGATGCAAAGACGACTTTTAGTATTTTAAAGTTTCACCAAAATAGCGTGACATTGCCTTTTTAAGGACTGGAGTAAGGGGACATTTTGTGACGTTAATTATCTTTAGTATAAATACACAGGTGATTATACAAAATCGCGCGCTCTCATTGGCTCGCTATTTCGGATTATCAGCCGATAATCACCTCGACGGACAAAATGGCTGCCAGTAGTCGTTTTGCCACTGTAAGTGAAGATTATTTCGCGTTGAAATGTTTTTTTTTTCTCTTTTTTGAAATAATCACCTGTGTATTTATACTAAAACAATTATTCGCCTCAGGCTCGGTGATTATAGGTGAATATTCACCTCGACATCGTCTCGGTGAATATTCACCGATAATCACTTCGCCTTCGGCGAATAATTGTTAAGTGTTCCGAGACACAAGTGATGTTGAAGTTGGGGAGAACAGCAAGGGGATACTTCGTGACGCTTATTGAAATCCACCTGCATCTAATTACGTGCATGTTTGGACGTATCTGCGCTGCTACGTGAGAGTTTTCTTAGAGTATTCCAGTGTATTCCAGTGTCCCCTAAAGGAAAAGAGAATAACTTTATTTAATTATCTAGTATTTTAGCGCTGGAACACTAATTTGGGACACTGTAAACTGAAATTCAACACATTAACACAAATCAAATCAAATGTCGGTTTTTGAGGAGAGGGGAAAACCGGAGTACCCTGAGAAAAACCTCTCTGTGCAGAGTAGAGAACCAACAAACTCATCCAACATATGACGCAGAGTCGAGGAATCGAACCTGGGCCACATTGGTGGGAGGCGAGTGCTCTCACCACTGCGCCATCCCTGCACCCCTCTTATCAATTAAAACTGATTTTACAGTCTGCCAAAGTGGCAGAGCGCTTGAGCTGAGTTACGTAAGCACAAGACTGCAGTAAAGTCGTATCACTATCGAGACTGGAACCTACTCCAGTTTGACACACCTTATCAACATAAGCACTCCTAATAATCTCTTTTCTTGGTTATAGTTTTAACATCAATCCTACTTCTGGTGCAATAAAAGTGAAATCCAAACTTGACCGTGAAACGTACGCTCAATACTCACTTACTGTGCTCGCAAAGGACTCTGGAGTGCCCTCACTTTCAAGTACTACAGTAGTCATAGTGATAATTGGTGACGTCAACGATAATGCGCCTTTGTTCAGTAAACATATTTTCCATGGTAACATCAGAGAGGATGCTTCAACAGGCTCCAGAGTACTGAAGGTATGTTATGTCGGTTTTTATGGAACAGTACATTTCATTAAAAATGGCTAATGTTTTTTGTCTCAGTTTTAAATAATAGTAATTTCCATGCACAGAAACCTATTAAAAAAATAATAACGAGAAAGCCGACGTTTCAAGGTCATTCTGATTCCACTGTCAAGATCAACAGAATAACTATGCGTTACGTACTAGTTTGCATAATGATAACTTGCATATTAATTTGCATAATAATGACTCTTCTTGTAGTCAGCTTATCCGCATCTCTTATTGTGCAATTTTGTATTTTTAACTTAGCTGGACATTTGAATTCACGCATAATTACTCAGTTGACGTTGACCGTGGTGACAGGCTGACTCCGAAATTTTTTCTTGCTAATTTTTATGTTTCTCTCTCTCAACTTTGCGCGAGAACCTCATCAAGGAGTTGCCATGCTTTTAAAAACAAAATTCCTCATTTCCTTCTCTTCTTGTAGTCAGCTTATCCGCATCTCTTATTGTGCAATTTTGTATTTTTAACTTAGCTGGACATTTGAATTCACGCATAATTACTCAGTTGACGTTGACCGTGGTGACAAGCTGACTCCGAAATTTTTTCTTGCTAATTTTTATGTTTCTCTCTCTCAACTTTGCGCGAGAACCTCATCAAGGAGTTGCCATGCTTTTAAAAACAAAATTCCTCATTTCCTTCACATAAATGGCAAGAACGCCACCTTCCGACATTTTTTCCTATCAGCATGGATAACAAATGTCATCGCAATCTAATTTAAAGACTTATTTCCTATGAGTTTCCTATAGCTCAAAGATGGGGTATCCGAAATGAAAGTGACTTTTCTCCAGTGGAAATGGCACCACATAATGATCGCCTCAGCAGAGCAGCCTTGCCTTCTGGCAACATTGCTCTCTCGGAGTCCAGCACCACCCCTTGTAGTAAGAACGAGTTTTCAGTTCGGGCGAATAGTCTACTGGGTGATACGATACGCTTCCGACCAGGGATGCGATGTTCCACACGTGCCTACTCGTCTTCTTGCTTAGACCTTTGTTGCATTCATTTCTATAGGTGGAGGCAACAGACGCAGATGAGGGAACCAACGGTCAAGTGAAGTTTAGTCTTCAAGGAACAGACAATGGAAATTTCTCAATTGACTCAAGTGGCTTCATTCACACAGCAACACCGTTGGACTATGAAATTACGAACGGTTATATTCTCAATGTGACCGCAGAGGATGGAGGGTCTCCCCCACTGTCATCTTCTGCGCAAGTCAACATCACTGTTATCAACGTAAATGACAACGTTCCTGTTTTCGACACGTCTTTACAGGCGTCCATGGTTAGAGAAAACGTCGCTATAGGAACAAGGGTCGTGCGTTTGAACGCTACAGATGCGGATGGGAATCAATTGAGTTTTTCAATTTTGAGTGGAAACACGGGTGGTGCCTTTGCTATACACCTCACCAGTGGAGTGATAACTGTCGCAGCCAAGCTTGACCGGGAAAAGACTGAAAACTACACGTTAGCAGTTGAAGCTCGAGACGCAGGTGGACAGTCTGTTACCCACAATGCAACAATCCAAGTCATTGACGTCAATGACAATGCGCCCCACTTCCAGCAGGCTA
Organism: Montipora capitata; assembly: GCA_949126865.1. Lineage (NCBI taxonomy): Eukaryota > Metazoa > Cnidaria > Anthozoa > Scleractinia > Acroporidae > Montipora > Montipora capitata. Next base: position 26,487,418 of record OX421456.1, read on the forward strand.
GCTATGCAACAGATATTATGGAAAACCTTTCTTCAGGTAAACTATCAGTTTCATAATAAATTCTTTACTTTATTGTCTACTTTTTTCCTTTAATATTTTCTACTTCTTTGTTGAAATTCAAGGAGTGATTTACAATTCGAGTCTCTGTTCTCTTGCTCCTGTGCACAAACTCATTCTGACTTTGTTAGTGGTTGAAATCTCTATTACAAAACCAAGCGGGAGGTTGCGGATTTTATATCTCTCCTGGCCGGACCAGCATTCAATGTCTTTAAATAACTGACGAGAAAATGCTGCTTTTGTATACGTTGATGACGTCTGGAAATGAAAACACTTCTTAAGTCTTGCCGTAGGCCTGCTGTTACAACACTTTTCGAGAACCACACTTGTTTCGAAAGAGTAAAAGACGCGTAAGACGCGTCCGTGGGTAAAGGTGTTTAGCTTCTAAAGAAACTTTGGTGCTGCGTCGGTGGGTAAGTGCGACACTGAAATTGGTTGATCAACTGAGTTGATATGGTAAATTGACCACCGTAAAGACATTCGAAAGGGAGGCGCGGTGGCCTCATGGTTAGAGTGCACGACTCCGGATCGAGTGGTCCGGGTTCGGGTCCTGGCCGGGGACATTGTGTTGTGTTCTTGGGCAAGACACTTTACTCTCACGGTGCCTCTCTCCACCCAGGTGTATAAATAGGTACCGGCGAAATGCTGGGGGACTAGCATCCCATCCAAGTAGGAAGTATAAATACTCCTAGTCGCTTCATGCTACGGAGATAAGCACCGGCCTACCTTCCTAGGCTTGTAAGAGAGACCTTTAAAGACATTCGTAAGCTTACATCTCGAGCTTTGGCCCTCTGTTATCGAGTTTAAGCACGCGACATTTTTGAGACGCGGACGGCAACCGGAAGAGAACATTTCGCATGCCATGGCCAGGACATTACTGTCCCCCAGATTTTTAAGGTAATCGTCACCAACAATCAAAAGATACTTTGCAATATAAATATGTTTGTGTGAAAACAAATTAAAAGGGAAAATAGCTCACCTCCGGTTGCCTGCCGCGACTCAAAAACGTCGTGTGTTTAAGCTCTCTAGTATTGATGAAAAGAAAGCCCTCACTTCACTTCTTCAGTTTTTTTTTTTTTTTTCGAAACTATTGCTCTTCACATTTTCTTCTCTATTATTTACCTTGTGAATGCTTCTCTCTTGTCGATTATGAAATTGAAATACACTGCCCCTTTTTCCGCTATGAAACAGTTCGTCAAACTCCTGGCAAATTTAAGACACAAGGCGTATGAGTATGGAGTTGATGCTTAATTTTCGTATTTATTCTTGAGAAGATGGTTTATTGATAATTAAATGGTTTTTTTAAAAATAATAATACTATTATTTTCAACAGGCCAGTTGGTTGCCAATGTTGTCGCCACAGACAAAGACAAAGGTGTCAACGCCCTGATCAGCTACAAAATAACATCTGGTGATATCAGTCAATTTACAATTGACTCCAATACGGGATCTTTGACAACATCTGCAAGCTTAGACCGTGAACATTCGGCGTCTTACCTCCTCGTTGTGACCGCTGAGGATCACGGGACCCCATCTCTCTCCTCGACCGTTGTTGTCACGGTAACGGTGCTGGATGAAAACGACAACGCGCCGCGATTCTCGTCGCCCTTCTACAAAGCGTCTGTTTTGGAAAACACTGCTATAATGACAAACGTATTGCACATTTCCGCCACAGACCCAGATGCCGCTGAAAATGGTCGGGTAACTTTCTCCATTCTTTCCGGGAACACTAACAATGCTTTTGTGATTAACAACGCCTCTGGCATTATCGCCGTAAACAAAAATTTGGACAGAGAAGTATTTGATGCATATAGCTTATACGTCAGAGCCACAGACAACGCAGTGTCCAATCAAAGAGAAGCTTTTGTTCGTGTTAATTTCACTGTATTAGATGAAAATGACAACAGTCCTAAATTCGTTAACGTTTCGAACTTTAGCGTCGTAGAGAATGCAAAACCAGGTACCATTGTTGGGTCTGTTTCTGCAACTGACGAAGATTTCGGCAAAAATGGCGAGGTGCGATTTTCCCTCTTGAACGGGGATGATAACAATGCCTTCCATATCGACCCGATATCCGGTCAAATAACAGTAAATGGAAGTATTGACCGAGAAACTAAAGCAAGTTACAAAATGACAATAATGGCAGAAGATAAGGGAAACCCGGCGATGAATACTAAACAGGAATTCTACGTGATTGTCCAAGACGAAAATGATAACCCTCCAAAATTCGACCCGAAAGTCTTCCGTGGTAAGTACATAAAGCTTTACGTGGCTATTTATGATAAAGAATATTTGTAAGAAATGCACGTATTTGATTTTATGAGCGAAAGATCATGGCATTTAGGAAGAAACTTGCTATCGAAGCCTGAGGAACAGGAATGGCACAGTGGTGAGAGCACACGCCTTCCACCAAAGTGGCCCTGCGGGTTCAACTCTCAAACCTGGCGTCATACGTGGGTTGAGCTTGTTGGTGTACTACTCCTCCCTGGAGAAGTTTTTCTCCGGGTACTCCAGTTGTCCCCTCTCCTCAAAAACCAACCTACGACTTGCAATTGATATGAGTTCATTGTTATTAATCTTGATTCAAAGAAGCATTTCACCCTCTCTATGTAGCTCAGTCGGTAGAGCAGCGGTGATCGAACCCGACGGTCGTGGGTTCAATTCCCACCCTGGTCAGAGTTTTTCTCTGTCCGTTATGAGGGCCCATTCCATTAGTAGGGCTAACGCTCACATGGTTCAAATGGGGTAGATACTTAGCACTTCACATCACGCTCTAATCAGTTAAGTCTATTTATAGATTTCGCTCTACCTAACGTCAGGAGATTTTACTGGTAAATACATGGGGTCAGGTTTAGGGGCGATGGGGTTAAAGAGACAGTAATATGATTTCGGTTATTTGAGTGCGGTAAAGATGTTTTCTGTCGTCTTTTGTTCCATCCTTAGGAAGCATCAAAGAGAATTTGGATCCCAGGCCAGTGTTACAAGTAAAAGCAAACGACAATGACATAGGAAGCAATGCAGTAATAACGTATAGTATCACCGGGGGAAATTCCAAATCTTACTTCATTATCAATCCTGTAACTGGCTGGATCAACACCACTACCTCAATAGACTTTGAGCTGACACCGAGGTTTGACTTAACCGTCTCCGCATCAGATTCGAAATTTACGACCACTGCGAGTGTAGCTATTCATGTGATTAATGAAAATGATAACAATCCGGTATTTAATCAGTCTACATTCTCCGCCAGCGTACCGGAAAATTCTCCTGTTTTGACTTCTGTTACAACAATCTTCGCTTCAGATCTGGATTCTTTTGGTCAGCTGACTTTCTCCATTGAATCCGTATTGCCAGGCAACCAAACGGACGCATTTAGTGTCGATTTTACCTCTGGTGTAATCACCACAGCCGATGTCCTGGATCGAGAATCGATTGACAGATACGTACTTCAAGTGAAGGTCACCGATGGCGGTGAGCCCGCATTATCAGACGTTGCCACAGTAACAGTTGACGTCACAGACACGAATGATAATCCTCCGAAGTTTAACGTCTCTACTCTACAAGCCACAATCCCAGAAGACATAGGTGTCTCTTCCCGTGTAACAGCAATCCGTGCAACCGATGCAGATTTTGGCAACAACGCGAAAATATCATACAGTATCAACTTCGGCAATGATATGTCTGCTTTTGTTATCTCGCACGACACAGGTTTGATAACCACTAACAAGAAGCTCGACCGGGAAAATACCTCAAATTATGTACTGATCTGCATGGCCACAGATCATGGACATCCACAGCTTAGCTCGATGCCGGTTTTAATTCACATAACTGTATCAGATGTGAATGACAACGCACCTTCGTTTTCCCAGTCTTCTTATGCTGTTAATGTTTCAGAAGATGTTTCAACCGGGAGTGCTGTGGAGGAAGTGCTTGCTGTTGATCCTGATGCCGGCCTCAGTGGAATGGTAGTTTATCGTATTTCCGCCGGAAATGATGAAAGCACTTTTGGGATCGGCAACCGAACAGGTTAGCATCCATTGTAAACTGGTCAGTAACACTAACATATTGATGATTGCAGTTTATCGTATTTCCGCCGGAAGTGATGATGGCACACTGAACAGGTTACATTGTAAGCTATTCATTGGCACTAATGCTTGCTGATTGTTGTTTATCATAAATCACAGTTTATAATAAGGTACAGAGGAATATAGATGCTTGCTTGTTGTAAATTTACGTATTTACAACAAGAGGGGATCGGTGCGAATTTTAGGGGATGAATTGAAGAGAGAAAAGCTAGTTGTCTGGAATGAGATTGCAACGGGAAGTGTATTCGAATTTGCAGACTGCTTAGTTCATTTTTTATCTTCTCTAGGTGTGATATCATTGTCCAAGCCATTGGACCGCGAAACACGTGATTCGTATACCTTGACTGTTGTAGCAAGCGACTTGGGAAGCCCTCCAATGAGGTCATCCGTACAAGTAGCGATCAAAGTGCTCGATGTAAATGACAACAGACCGCAATTTAATGAGACTTCTCTCAAGGGTGGTATCCCAGAGAACTCACCAATCGGAGCTTTGGTCATGCGCGTTATGGCAACGGATGCTGACATAGGAACCAACGCTCAACTTGTGTTCAACTTGACGACCAATGCATATTCGGATGTATTCTCGTTAAATCCATTCACTGGTGAAATAAAAGCACAAAAGACATTAGATCGTGAAAAACAGGATCGCTACTCATTGAAAATAAGCGTTAGCGACCAAGGGTATCCACAGCTGACGTCATCAGGTGACGTCACCATTAATGTCATTGACGTAGATGATAACTGCCCTGAGTTTGTTCCCGCAGAGTATAATGTTACCGTTCGTGAGAACGTAGAATTTAATCAGAGCATAGTTCAAGTTACTGCTACAGACGCTGATCTGAAAAACAATGAGATTATGCTTTATGCCATAAGGTCTGGGAACACTGGAGGAGCTTTTACCATTGACAGGCAGGGTATGTTGGCTTTGTTTTTGCTTGCAATTAAACCCTGGGATGTTTTCGTCTTAGGACGCTTTTCATTTGACAGAACTGACCGGCCAGACTGGGCATTTGGAAGGACTAACTAACTCTAGAACGCCTTCAAATTAACACATCTCGAGGATGATATATGTTCGTCCTAAAGAATGCGAGGGATTATCATACAAGTGTTCCTTTAATTGTTGCATTTTCTTTGAAAACTGACGGGTCTGGCCGGCCAGTTCTGACAAAAGGAAAGCGCCCTTAGAGTAATAAATACGGATCTTGAAAATCTCCCCTCAATCAAGGGCTTAGTTTATCGAACTTCTAGATGCATAGAATCCCGCTTCAAGGTAAAACTTGAGATTGCAGAGTCGGAGATGCCCATACCGGCCTTGAGATATGTGATTTTCAGTAAGGCAAACAACAAACGGAAGTATCCTTTCTGCGACGTTCGCACTTTAAGTGTTGAGCCGCATGACTCTCGCATCATGTGATATTAACGCTGTTGACATCACATATGCAGTCAATGAACAAAGTTTAAAGAGGCTATGCTAAGTTCTAAAAAAATTATGGAAAGCAAATTTTGCGTCTAAAATAATTATTTCTAGGCATGTAACCCTCGGCAAAGGGAAAGCCTACAATGTAGCTACCCTAATGGAAAATATTACTAATTAATTAAAGAGAGAAGGATTTACAGAATGCTGTAATTTTGTTGCAGGAAACGTCAGGGTCAGCTCAGCGGGCGTTGACCGAGAAGTTGCCGAGTCTTTCCGACTGGTGATCCGCGCAGGTCGCGAAGACTGTGGTGTGAACAGGACAAGTGGCGATGGGAACGCGAGTAAGAGAATGTAGCAAATAAAGTATACACATGGTAAAAAAAAAAAAAAAAAAAAAAGAAAAAGAAACAAAAAAGGTCTCTGCTAAGAGCCTGAAAGGCCCATCCGGCTGGCGCTTATCTCCGGTTTCTGTAGCATGAAGCGACAAGGAGTATTTCTACTCGAGCACTCTAACCATGAGGCCACCGTGCCTCCCACAACCTGACGATCAAAACTTTAAGAAAAGGAAAAAATCATAATTAAACTACATTGCATTGCATTTAGTTTAACAGCGTTCAAGATTTCCAAATTGATTGAGGAAATTTAATGGATTTACACCTCCCAGAAAGCTCTATCTGGCTTTCAGATCTTTTAATGCACTTATCTGCACTATTTCTCCGGTATGAGGCACAAAACTGAGTGGGAAAACTACGGTCAGGTCATAGCAACTTTATGTCTCTTATAAATCATCAATTGAGTGGACTCCTTTGTACTGTAGTGTACCTCCGCGCCACAATTAGAGCATCGATATGATTCAGTGAAAACTACTTGATATCGGATTCACAAACAAACTATCAATTTCTCGCATCTTCCGTTTCCGCTAAATCTGTGCTGTTTGTTGTAATTAAAAAAGAGATTCGGTACCCGATTAAAATATCACCTATAGATAAGAAAATTGAAGGAATCTTTGGTGTTTCTTCAGATGAAGGTAGCGAACAGGACAAGTTAGCTTCCGTTGCTTTGGTGAATGTGATTGTAACGGATGTTAATGACAACCCACCTCGCTTCCTCCACCCTAACTACAAGTTCCAGCTTGGTAGCCTAGACGCTACGGAAATCGGCCGAGTTACCGCGAGTGATGACGATCTAGGTACGGGTGGAGAAGTCAAGTTCCGACTTCTCGAACAGACCGAGGTGAGAGGAGTTGCTGACGTCATTATTCGCATTTTGTTTTATTAATTAAAATACTAGTTTGCTCACAGAAGGCATCTTGATACTTACAAATGGACTTCAAAAGGTCAAAGAACTTGTTAAACTCAGTTAAATCTCCAATTTTAAGCCTTTTAGCTGATGAGCCAGTTGTTAGCCATCAAAAACTGAGAAAGTCTTGGGTGGCAAAGGCGCTTATGATTCCATACATTTGTAAAAATTGCGAATTTTCAAAGCATCATTGCTTGGAGATTATGGTAAATCGGGTTCTCATTTTCAGAGAAAGCTCCTTATGCAATGCTCTTTCAATGTCAGTACTTTATTATCGGCTGACATTAGAAAACGATACCTCTGTTGTAATAATGCAAAAAATGTAAACAAAGATTCACCTATTGTTCGGCTTTACGCGTAATCCAAAGTCTTCGTCGTTTTTCGAGATTACAAGTGAAGCTCTATGTTACCTCCCCCGTTTTCGCTGAGATGAAAACTGACACTTCTTTAAAAAGGTATTATTTTAAACTGTGTGCAAATCTCTGCATATAGTCAATCTCCATTGATTTTCTTCTTCTTCTTCGTGTTAGGTTCAAGGACAACGGCTAGTAAAAGTGCAAGCCTATGACATGGGAAAGCCCAGTCTAAACAGCTCAGTTGATGTCACTATAGAAACCAGGTAAGTACCAAACAAAGAGCAGATTGAGTCTGTATCAGCTGTTACTTGCATACTTGCAAGTGGGCTAGGGTTGTCCCCATAATGGCGGATTCAACATCAAATGCCAGAATGTAGTGTCTTCGACTGACAGGAAATTGTCCAGAAATGTTAATTAGACGAACATTGGTTTTAGTAAGCGTCACAAAGTGTCCACTTCCTCGTCATCACTTGTTCAAGTGTAAGGATAAACAGGTGAATTTCCCCTAAGCTAAAAATAACTCAAACCTCATTTTATCCTTACCTTTTCGTTGGAAATAGGTAACAGTTTAGGCTTAGACTTATAGGAACACTTCGTGTTGAACGTCAAAATTGGGCGTGCATGTAATTAAGTATTCTCAGAGAGTAGAAAAAAAAATTGAATGAGAAAGAACATTTTTGGTATAAATAATGTCGCCAAAAAGGAATGCCCATTGCCACTGAACGCAAAATATCACCAGGAAATAGCTCGCAGCAGCTGCAAGCGAGGCAATAACTGTATACAACAATTGGATTATGTTTGTAATTGATCCTTATGCCCGATAAAGAATCTTTCGAACAGCGGTATTGTCATGTGGTCCTTATAAGTGCCACTAGGAAGCGGTATCGATATTGCTTATATCGATATTGATATTGCTCGCCTCGTTAGTCTAGTTGATATCGGAAACTTTTATGTGAAGCCATTGATCCAGGTTCGACTCTCTGTCTCGCCTATTTTGAGTCTTCATGGAGGCACTATAGCCCAGTCATTAGGGCGCTTGCCTTGAGGTCTCAAGACACGTTCTGGCCACTGGTTGAATTTGTTCCTGGTAGTTCCTGGTTCAACTTCTCAGCTGCTCTTGGAAATAGCCAACTAGCATGCCTCCGGCCAGTTAGTATTCGTAACAGTTGTTGTCAAATGTTCTGTTCTGTCGTGATTGTGTTTCATTTGCCCTGAAAAGCCCCTATGGGGAGTGGTCAATTAAGTGTGTATGTATATATGTATTAGTATTGATATCCACGGATGGGTATCGGCATCGAAAGTAGTTTCAGAACGAGAATCGGTATGGGCGGCACGGATATCATTATAAGTATCACAAATACCCTAATATGCATTTTAATCTCTTTCTCTGCTCTTCTAATCTCCAATATCAGTATCACATGTGAAGCTATGTTGTTCAGAGTAACTGAAGATGGGATCATAGAAGCCGACACCTTATGTGAATTCACCGAAAAACCGAGTGTTGCAACACGACTTGTGGGAGACAAACACAAAGTAGGTTTAGCATATCGAAATCCTGTTGCTTCGTGTACACGTCACAAATTGTCCCTATGATAGCTCCGACAAGACAGTAACGGATCACTATAGTGAGGAATTTGTTAACGTTATGAACTCTGTTTTCTGATCAAGCTTGAGTTTAAATCTTAATAATTCCCAGCTCTACTAACAAGGATAATTGATTTAATAGGTAGCAATATTTCTGTGGGTTGTTAAAGCTTTTTAATTGAGCAAAAGACACGAAAAACCTGTACTTTATTCAAAGGCACAAAACGCTGATATTAAAGCCACACATGTGTCTGATTCAGTGTCGTGAATTAATCTATGATTAAAACAATCTGAAGGGAAGAGGGTTATGGCTGGGAGATTCGAATCAAGCCCACGCGTAGTAAAAATGTGTAATTTAAAGACGTTTCGTGTAAGAGAAATGACCACTTCGCGCAAAAATGTATCTCCCAACGTTAAAACATGTCTGTTAACAACCAATTTCAGGTTATTTTACCTGGGGCTCGCAAAATAACCGCATCCTAGCCCTGAGGTATCATTTACCAAAGACGACTCACAATAAAACTCCCTTTGCCATATCGGTCCGATGTTTGTCTGCCAATCGCCCATTCTAAACTTTGGCACACATTTCCTAAAGAAGTCGGTTACTCACCCGACATGCTAATGACGCAGTGGCGAGTTTAAGTCTGTTCGATTATGTGTTTGTCATGTTATCCATTAGCTGCATCATGTAAATGAGCTTATTGTCTCCCTGATAGCTGAGCTGTTTGGCCAAGGGCAACACCAAGCCTCAATACCGCTGGATGAAAGATGGACGATTTGTTTCCAACTGGGATGATCTCGGTGATTACGTTATTGAGGAGGCCACTGAAGATGACCAGGGAGGCTATTCTTGTTTGGCCTCAAGTCCAGCTGGCTTGATACAGTCCAGTGTGGCCTACGTAACCGTAAATGGTAATGTAACGTTTACCTGCAGCTTAGAAGTCATTTGATTAATTAATAGATTGCAGCTTATAAACGAAGGAAATTGTCCACTGGTTAAGTGCGAGGATCGCATCTATCTTTCGTCCATAACTCACACTTCAAATATACATTTCTTTCGTCAAAAATTATCTTGAAGTATTGACCTTTTGTGTTTATGTGTTCATCTTCCTTTCATCTTCGTTTATGTCCATTTGTCCAAAAAATTATAAATTTTAGTTTTAACGGGACGTTTTGGGGAATTGTATCAGCGTAGCGCAATCGCTTCCTCATTAGACAAATAAGTGTAATTTAACTTGAAGTATACGCATATTGGCGGACAAACAAAGTTTCTCATCTCATTGCTTTCGTGTCCAAATTACAGATCCACCAAAGATCACAGTACAACCAGTCAACAGCAGCGTGCAGCTGGGAGGCAGGATCACACTGTATTGCAACGCATCTGGGGATCCTGTGCCTTCATTTGGGTGGTTCAAGGATGGCATCCCAATGGTCGAAGCTGCAGGGATTAAACCATTTCTCCCACAGCTTGTATTAGAAGATGCGCTGAACGAAGACGAAGCTCGATATTACTGCGAAGCTTCTAATATCGCTGGCAAAATACAGTCTAACTCTGCATTCCTTAAGGTTTTCGGTGAGTAGTTGCTTGCTAACTGCAAGAGTAAGGACTGACGTCCGAAGCACATGACTACAATTTTACTCTAATTGTACAACGGCGTTTTTAAAGACCGAGTTATTTTAATCTCCACTAAAACAAGAAGATAACTTTGAAATACTGAACATAATGCTTGCCATCAAAATTGTTCGAACTTTTTCTAATGGTAACGTTTGTATCCGAAATAAACAAAATTCAAAAACGCCTGTTTTAGCTTTCAAGTTTCCCGGGTGCTGCCATTTTGAGTAACTGTGACGTGTATTGGTTGCCCAATTGTTTCAAAACAAAAGCTCTTTGTGTGAATACAATAAAGCAACCATTACCCGTCACAATTATTCAAAATGAGAGCGCCCAGGAAATTTGAAAACCAAAACAAGCTTTTTGCGTTTTCGAATACAAACGCTTCCATAGACCTAATCGGCTAACTCAATGTTATACCCAATTCAAATCTCCCGGGATTAAGGTTCTTTGTGTATTGTATTTGCATGATAATGGAGAATTCATATTTAAATGATATGGAAATACCTGGAACAAAACGTTTTATTCGCAAGAAGCTTCAATTGGGTACAACATTGAGTAAGCCGATTAGCTCTATTGGAAAAAGATTGAACAATTTCGACTGCAAACATTATATTCAATGTTTTAAAGTGAAATTCTTGTCTTAGTGGAGGTTCCCTTTGAGATTGATTTTCTCGCGAAACGAGACTTTTCCAGCTAATCACAAGTACAAGTCTTGCGTGAGGAATTATTACCTATGGGATTGAGAATGGTTATACTCGTGCAAGCCAAATCTTATATAAGAAATCGTCAAAAAAATAGCTTGATCTGTAAAAACGATGTTCACACCCAGTATTGGGAGTTGAAGCTTCCTATTTATGGACTCCTGCGGACGTTCGTGTGGACGTTATAATAGGGAGGTTACTCAAGGCCAACGACGTAGCCACCGAGAACATTAGGGCCGTTTATACGAGAGAAAATAAGCCACGGCTTACTCTGGCCGCGGCTTACATAAGACGCGAACACCCCGTATAAATGGTACAAAATCTACGTTCACGGCTTTCTCAAGCCGTGGCTTATCCTGGCCTGGGAGTTTATTCTCTATTAAATAGTTGCTTTCGCGTATTATGTACGCCGCGGCCAGAGTAAGTATTGGCTTATTTTCTCTCTTATAAACGGCCCTATTGTCTAAAAATATTATTTCCCGTTATTGTCATACCCCAATGTTGTACCCCAAGTCATTTGGAATGGAAAGTGTGTATGAACATTGCAGGAATAAAATTGGCATGAATTGTGTGGTTGTTTGGGGAGAAAGTTAAAAATTTCTCGTCGTGTTCTCACGTCCTCTACACAACCTGAAATTTGGCCAGTTCAAGTCGTCGTCAGGAAGAGGACGAAAAAATGTACCGAAATGAAAAACGCACGTGCAGGGCGTGCGGAGTTTTTTTTTTTTTTTTTTTTGCTCATTAGAGCTATTGGTTGTTTACTATTTACAAGCAGAAACCGGTTGGTACTAGGTTTGTTCAAATGGTAAGCAAAAAACTCCCGAATGGGAAATTTAGTTGGGATAGGCGTGTAGTTCACGTTTACCGTGAGAGTCTGGAGGGAGGCAAAATTATGGGGGAATGCAAATGGTAAACACGTTTTCCGTTTGGAGATTCCGTTTGGGAATTTTGGACTACCATTCAAGAAATCCCGTTTTCTCCGGAAATTATCCGTTTGGGAAGACCAAAATAGGCTTACCATTTACATTCCAACCGAAATTTTCGGATTTTTTTGGTAAATGGTAAACAACCGTTGTTTCATGGCCTTCTTGCAGCGGTCGTCGTCGTCCTTGTGTAAGCTCCCTAATATCACCGTTAGATGTAAGAGCTTCCTTTTTGGTTTGCTGCATCAAAACGTCACGATTTTACCTGTTTTTGCAGGCAAAAAAGCACTAGTGTCCATGACCCTCTCCGTAAAGAATCCAAACAAAGATGGAACCTGTCAAATATTTGACGTCAAAAATTTTCAGGTATGATTCTTTGTGCTCCAGCCTCGCCTCCATGATCACGATTTAGCCATTTTACTCTGGCTAAAAATATTTAAAATTGTACAAGCTTTTTTTCAATGTCTTGTTTTATCACACTAGATACCTTTTCTGGTTCACTAATCATTTTACCCGTTGAAGACTGTATGTCAGGCGGTCGAAAGCTTGTACTTTTTAAATACTTTTAGCCAGAGTACGTGTTCTTGTTTTAAGATGTCTTATCCTGGTTTTGATTTAACAACACTCGTTGAAAAACCACTACCGCTAACATTCTAGCCCCATGAATATTGTAATAACTATTTTAAAAGCCTTGATTTTACTCAAAACTTTGTTTTTCTAGAAACTCCTGAGCGAGGTGCTGAAAATGAACGTGGAAGTGACAAGTTTCGAAGCCCCTGATAGATGCAAGGAACACCCATGTGACTTAAATCCTTGTAAAAACAATGGCGATTGCTCGCGCCAAGGCTCAAAGTACACTTGCCTGTGCGATCCGGGGTGGTCTGGTGACCACTGTGAAATTGATGTGGATGAATGTAGAGGAGGTGTGTTTGTTATTCCTTTCCAAATGCTTGAAAATTGTTATATTAATTATAATAATTAACTTCATTTAAGTGTCAACTGTATGTAGGGTTTAGGCACTAATTGGAGACACACTGTACAGAAATCAAATTAACTCAAATCAAATCATAGGTTGTTTTTTTGTTTTGAGGAGCGAGGAAACCGGAGTACCCGGAGAAAAACCTCTCGAGGCAGAGAAGAGAACCAACAAACTCAACCAACATGTGACGCCAAATCTGGAACACTTTAGTGATGGGCGAGTGCTGTCACCACTGCGCCATCGATGGTAAAAGATAAATTGGCAAAGATAGACAAAAAATGAAAAAAAAATCAAATATACACACGCACACGAATATCCAAGAACAAAAATGCAAAGAAGGTGAAAGTGTCTCCGACAGCGTTACTCGTTGGGAAGATCTTAAATGATACAACTTGTTTTGGATTTGCTAAGCCTGATTAAATGTTCTGTTTTGGCTTAAGTTTATAGAACTGGCAGTAGTTATTTCGTTTAGACAAAAACAACTTCTGTTAACTTGAAAGAAAATTTCTCTTTATCTCGTCGAAACGAGTTAATATTTTTGTCGTACTGACTACGTTTACACCGATTTTACAGACATTTTTGTCATGTCCGCATTTTTTTTTCCAGATCCATGCTTTTACAACGGTACTTGTTCCAACACTGATGGTTCTTACAAATGCAGTTGTACCTCAGTAACGACGGGAAAGACATGTGAATTGGACAAAGCTGCCTGTGATGGCAATCCATGTAATGGAACGGACACGTGTGTCCTTTCTGATCGATCATCTCGCGGATTTCAATGCGTGAATAAACAACTAGAGACGGTTATGATTTTACCAGAGGGTCGTTCCTACGGAAGCGTTTTCGACTTGGAGAAAGAAATCGAAAATTTAATCAAGTCTGCTCCAAATAATGCTAAGAAGGTAAGGTGGACGTTTTACAAACCATACATACATACATACATAATTGACCACTCAGCTTTGGAATTCCCTCGCGGTGGTCAATTTACCATATCAATTCAGCTGATAAACTCATTTCTTTGTTTCACCTTCCTCACCGACGCAGCAACCCTTTATACACCAACACTAACCGGTGGAGTTTCAAGAATGTAATTTCTTTTTTTCGTTTTAACAGAATGCGACATCAAGGAGAGCAAGAGAAGTCCCCAGCAACCTAGATTACGGCGCATGCTCTGTTCGCGTCACCAGCTATATGGAGAAAGAAGCTCGGTTTGTGCTTATTTGTCCGGAGGAAATGACGCCACCTGAGCCGCAAACTACCCAGCGGTTTGTTTGTGGCTTAATGTTTGACGCTGGTCAATCTACGTCATGTGGCGGAAGTGATGCAATGATGACGCCCAGTCCACCAACGACCAAGCCTCCGGTCAAACTTCTTAAGTAAGATGGATTTGAATTTTCTGCTGTTTATTCCTCTCGTGACAGACACTATCAGCAAATCGAAGATAAAATTCGAATAATCCAGCGGTCATGGAATATCCTCAATATCCCGAATTGTTATTGTAGAGTACCAATAAAGATTCTATGGAAACGTCACAAATGATAGAACAAACAAACAAACCCGTATGAGAGTTTTTCTGTCGTAAAGGTTATTCATAAATAAGCACTGGTAATGTGCGCAAAACTTTCCTTAAGAATTGAGGGAGAGAATTTGTTTAGGAATACTACAAACAAACAAAAATCGTACGTACAATTTGAAATAAAAAAATTCTCGTGGCGGTGTTTGAAACGTTCCGACAACTGAACTGCACCAAAAGCTCGTCCAGTCTTGAGAATTTCGAAACGGCACTCAAACCATCTAATTGCGAGGTGTATTCGAGATCGTGCGATTTCTGACGGGAATGCTGTGGATCGAAACTTAACATGTTGTTTCGGCGGACTCTTTGTCACTGTCGGGCTCTTTTTGTGAAATGGGAACCATTCTAAAAAATATCCTTACATATGTGACGTTCGAACGTCAACAGGGATGACCGAACAATTAATATTGAAGCTGAAAATCACTGTTCTTCTTTCATTTTTCGTTCATAGAGTCAAGTTAACTCTCTTTGCCCGAGAGAGCGATTCTGGAAACGATGTGGATGCCCATAAACTGATCGAAATGATCAATAGTGGAGAGGCCAAAGGTCTGGAAGAAAACGGCTTTAAAGTGGAAAGTGTTTCAACGAGTAAGTATCTGTTGTTGTTGAAAACGTCTGGCCCATCTTGTTCAAACGACCGTGTTTAGGCTACAGAAACGCGCAGCCCGTGTAATACTGGGTGCTGACACAAAAGCGAACAGTGTGAAACTTTTTAAACAATTAGGTTGGGTTGCATTTTATCATGAAACGAGAATAAATAAGTCTGTGTTGGTATACAAACGGATCTTTGGGGAGTGTCCACCTTATCTCACCCAGATGCTTGTTAGAAATGTAGACGTGAATAGAAGATCGAGCAGGCATGGACATCTAAACCTTATCTGCCTCCGATTCAATCGGGAGACCGAGGGCGGAAGGTCTTTCTCAGTAACGACTAGCCGCCTCTGGAATATGTTGCATGCCCATATTAAAAAACAGTCTACTCTTACAAGCTTTAAAAAATTAATTTTTAAACATTTTATGGACAGTTATAAGGAAATGGACCATTTTATCATCTAATTTCAATTTTCGTGTTCTAACTGTTGGTCTTGACCCAATGTATCATATTTTTCATATTTTTTTACCTTTCATGTTGTCATTGCATGTTTTGTACCTTCTTATTTTTAATTCTTAATTTTTTTTTCTGTATATATTTATAAGGGGGCCGCTAGTTTTTCAGTGATTACTGTTGCGTGTTTATCCGCTGGATAGTGATTTATCCGGTGCATAGCGTTATCCATCGTTTGAACAACTAGGGCCTGTTTGTTTTTTTAACTGTATAAGAGCAAAGGTCCATAACTAGGGGCGTACAATTTCATTGTATTTGTGGAACGGCGTTTTTACAGACCGAGATATTTTTAGATTGATTTTTCTCGCGAAACCAGACCTTTCCAGCTAACCACAAATCTTGCATGAGAAATTACTACCCATGGATTTGAGAATGGTTTTTCGTGCAAGCCCAATCTTATTTCAGAGCTCGTCTAAAAACAGCTTGATCCGTGAAAATGCCATTACATTGACCTAGTATTGGAATTGTAGGCTCCTGGATATAGGCTCCAAATAAGAGATGATCAAAGTAATGAAGCTTTGAGGTAATTACGAAGTGAATTGCTCTGTTTGGTTTGATGAAATACTACGAGACTTGGGTTACTGATCTCTTTCAAATACGGTCATGTAGTGGGCCGTGACAAAATCAAATGGAAAATATGGAGCTACGCTACTGGCAGAGATCTTCACCAACTGCCGAGCTCCTTTCACTGTGTGAACCGCTAACAACCAATAGCTTCGTTCCCTAATCCGCCTCTGACGAAGGCAAAACGCTAGAAACGTCTGCTTTTCAATTTCTCTGCGGTGGTCAATTCACCATATCAACCCACGTGCACTTGATAAGCCCATTTCTGTCTATCACTTCCCCAACGACGCAGCATCACATTTTCTTTGGAAATTAAACCCCTTTTCCTTGACTTAATTGGCCTAAACATTGATGAAATCTAACGGTATTATGTAATTGTTTTCATTTACAGGCAATGCTGCCCCTCAAAAAGGTATTTAAATGTTTACAACGCTACCGAGTTGAGATTTCCGTGCATGTTTGACTTTACTTTGATATTGCCTCCATTCCGGCCTATACGTCAAGACTTTGAAATCCCGATGCGATCCGTATTTAATCCGACCAGTGCTCTAAAGAGCTGAGCTTTCAGTTGCTCTTGTCCTGGCACTGTACAAATCTGGATTGGGACTTATTTTTCTCAAAGTCATTCCGCCCAGAAAATGAGTGAAAAGACGATAACAAATTATACCGGCATTGAACCACAACTGTGTGATTCAAAAGCGAAGAACGTATCAACAACAGCTCTTTCCCTTTGTTTAGAAACAATTAATTTACTTTTTTTACGCTTCTTATCACGCAAAAAGAGACTCGGTTTCACACAATCAGTTCAGACGCTTTTTCTTTCCTTTTGTTTGCAGCTGAGCCCGAATCCAACGCTGGTTTAATCGCAGGTTTAACTGTTGGAATGCTTTGTCTTATCATATGCGCCGGTGCTATTGCAGTTGTTTTCCTAAAAAGGTAAGAATGATACCTTCAAGCATGCATTTAGGAGCTGTATACTTGCTTTAGTGGTATATTCTGTGTTCTGTCAAGAGTGGTTTTCTTTTTTTCTTTTTTTCTGTCAAGAGTGGTTTTCAATCGAGTGACATAAAACTGAAAAGTAGTCAAACAACATTGAGACAGAGAAAATCAGCAAATAGTAATGCTGATACTTGAAACCGGCAATGGGGAGACGACAACCCCACAAAACAATCATATCATCGGTTGAAACAGGAAAACTAGCCGTGCCGCACGGGCTTCACGCATTTTATCACATATTTTTGCGGTACTCTACATAGCAACGACATGAAATCATCCCTGAATTTGAGGTTTTGACGAAAGAGTGAGCATAACGTAATGCGAAACTCTTGACACCGCAACCGCTCGTTCCATTTGTTTTTAGGGTACTTTGCTAACATTGTACGACGGGAACGAAACTGGAATAATAATATTCGCGACAGACAAACTATAGTGCAAAGTTTTATTTTGAAGCTACGTTTCTGTCGGCGTCGACGTCGTATAT
>OX421456.1:26510155-26540155 GCA_949126865.1 Montipora capitata
GTGATAAACATGTTAAAGCGCATTTTAACTTGACGTTTCGTATGATACAACATACATCTTCAGAAGAGACGGTTGAATAATTACATGTGTGAGACTCTGAGGAGACTAGTAATTAGATTAAGAACAATGCTCTTAATAGTATACCATTTTCAATCATTAATTATGCCGCTCATTGTACGGCGTGGTTGAGTTATGTGAAAAGATTGTGGCCTTCGGCCGCCGACACGACTTGCTGCTTATAGCTCGTAAACCAAAGAGAGTTCCCGCGACCATATCAGTAACGAGGGACCACGGAAAAGACCTTTCTCCAAAACTCAGAAACCCCATTTTAAAACCCCGTTAAGGAATGGATACAATAAAACCTAAGGAAAAGCTAGACAAAGGTTCCTTATATCATTTTTCTCAGAGAAAACCCGAGTGACCACAGAAGCAAGCGGTTGCCCCTCTATTGAATTTGGGGCTGTGCTCATGGCCAGAGAAGTAGCGACTGAATCCGAATTCATTACCTTGCCCGTTTGTGAATAATAGTCAGCTGTTATGATAGAAGACCACCCAACATGCCTTGCTACATGTACATCCTCCGAAGGTACGCCCAGCAAAGACAGAGACAATCACTTCTAAAACTATGCATTGTTTCTCTGTCATAAATCCCAGCTGAACGTAGGTGCAGAGTAAGCCTGTTAGCTATGGCAGAACCTACAAAAGGATCTTCAGAAATTTCACTTTTGCTGTTTAAGGCCCTGAATAAATAGCCTTCTCTCAAGTTTACGCACATAAGGTCACATAACTTAACGTATAACCTTAAATTGGCTACCGGACAGGTCTTCGGGTCCGGACATTCCTTAATCATGAAGGTATTGGTTTTTCCGCCACCTCTTAAAGTCTTGCCAAAAGAGTGGCGGAATTAAAACCCATCCCCATCTGGGAGACAAACAATTTCCTTCGTAAAGATCCTACCCAGGTCTGAGCCACGGTCCCCTGAATAGAAATCAAGACAGAAAAAGGCTAGGTCCCTTGCATAGAGATAGCGCTGAACAGCAGATATACCTTTAGAAAAGACTGAATCTCGGAGATATAAACAGAGCTCGGTCAACTTCCCAAAGAAGATAGGAATAGCTTGTTTTTTTTACAAACTCGCGCCTTTGCTTGTTCTTCGCGTACTAAGGCGAGGTACTGTCTCAAGGAGTGATGAGCTGCCGGGTTCCCTACCCCGAAAATATCATTCCAAGTATCACTCCGCCCTGCTTCTATAAAAATGGAGCGTAATTTCCCAATTAAATTATCAACAGTTCCAGCTGCGAGTCTGGTTGAACACCGGCACCGAGCTTTACCGGGAACTCCAAAGTGCTTACACTGGGGAAGATGAATTTTAGTTTTTCCCCCTTTATCCTTCCAAATCAGAAACCTCGTTAAATCCTGCGGGGTGGCCGATATAAGAGATTTAGGAGAGGTTAGCGAGTGAATAAAACGCTCGAGCTCTTGCTGTCGGCTGGACTTCTGCTTCTGGTAGGGTTTATCGCTCTTGGCCTTGCGAAGGGCTTCGAGACGGTCGTCAATTGCAGCAAGGTCTAAACGAACTTTCTCAGAATCTGGAACGGTGGCGTTCCTCCTTCGTGTGTAACCGTAATGTTGGCAAAACGCAAAAGAAGTGTCGTTTGGGTAGGAACAGTTTGGGCAAACTCTTGGCACCAGGGGAAGGTCCTAAATGAGCAAAAAGGGCATAATAAATGTAGGAGTGTAAAATACAGAGTACAAAGAATATTAAATGAGAATAGGCCAGTCGAAACCACATACGGCGTCACAATAAAAGTAAGCAGAATTTCAATATGACAAACAAATATCTTATCTACCTAAACAATTAAAGAAAAAGGAAAAAAAAGGATCCCTCGAGTTTGTACTTGACAATAATACGCAGTTATGTTAAGTTATTAAAGAGCGGCAAAACGAAATACCCAAAGATCCCATTGAAGTGGTCTGAATTCCCAAGCAGAATGGCCTGATTTAGCGGGGAAAAGAAGAATTGAGTTATCCCCCTTTTGGCCCAATTTGAATGCAACCGTAGCCTGACGCTGCAGGATGGGCCACCAGTATTTCCTGGGCTAGACATCCGGGGCAATCATTGTAAAAGGGCATGGTTGCGACTCCAGGAACTTCAAGAGCGGGCCGAGAAGTGTGAATGGCGGAAACACAAAGGCGTTTTCGCTGGATGATAACATTTGAGAAAAGACATTGGTTCCTTGGGCCTGTACACAAGGAAACGGGGAGAAGAACTTCAAAGGACGCCCTGAGCGATCCAACTTGACGTTAGAAGGAAGGGCCATTAAATCGATGGTATGAGGCCCGAAGGTTGAGTCCACCAAGTTCCATGGCTTCACGTCAAGAGACGCGTCTAGATCTGAAAGAGTGCGAGATGGCGAATCCGCGGGATTACTTCGGGAGGGAACATATTGCAATGAAAGAGAGAGATTTCTACTGAGTGAAAAATAGAAAATGGACTTCATTACGCCAGAAACCTCTGGAGACTTTGAGACTTGACTCTCCCAACTAGAAATAGAGCTTTATTGTCTACAAACACATCCACCCTGGTATTTTCGGAACGATGAAGGAGATTTTCTAACGTGAGACGTAAGGCCTGAATTTCTTTGATGATGATGGGACGTCCTCGATCGGCTTCATCCCAATAACCACGTATCACAACTTCGGGTCGACCAGGGCTAAAAAGACATCCGCCTCATCCAAAGTAAGAGGCATCCGAAAACAATTGAACCGGTAAGTGAGACTCGTTCCTCCAAGGCAGGAAACCTTGCCAGCTATCAAGAAAACGCCAGTGGGAAATTTCATTTGGAAGGGTAGGAGACAGTTTGACTTGGCGGACACAATTCCTAGATGCTCGAGAGATAGCCTGATACACAGCATTGGAATAAAGCTTAGCTGCCGGAACGAGAAGGGCGAAAGATGTAGTTTTACCGGTGAACTTTTGGAGCGTTTTAACAGAAACGCTTTTCTTGTCAAGAATGGCTTCTTTTAGTTCCGCAAATTTATCTTTTTTTATCTTGAGGGAAGAGAAAAGCCTGTTTCTCAGAATCGCAAATATAACCCAGGAAGCGCCTGGGTTATATTTGGTTATCGAAGGAATCAAACAACTTTTCTTGAGGCCAATGAAGTACCCAAGCGAAATAACAACGGAACAGGCGATGAAAGCGGCCATTTGAGCCAACTGAAAGTTGGAGAAAGCGCCCATGCTATTGACCCGAAGATGTAAACGTAACTGCCCGACATGCCGGTAATCTATATATTGAGAGCAAGGAAATCCGAGTGATCCAATAAAATGGGTAGCGGTCAGGCCGATAGTGTGGTACACAAAAGCGCTAGCTTTCCACCCGAAAGGGATACAGGCGTGTGTAAAATACCAACCCTCCCATTGGAAACCAAAGAAGGTAGAACGGCGAGGATGAAGGCGAATATGATCGTAGCCGCTTTTATCGTCAAACGTAGTCTGATAATGGCCAGGTTCGACGTACCGACAGAGGTCCGTCAAATAATCAAGTTTAAAAGAACAATCTTTGATCCAACAATTTAAAAAACGGTCATCGTGGCACATACGAGGTTTACCAGGCTCAACTGTAATTGGCAAAAGTAAGTGAGGTGGTACGACTTCGACAACGCGGCCTACAACATTGATTGAACCGTTGCAAATTCTATCCTTTACGGTCGCAGTAATAAATTCTTTAAATGGACGGCAAACCAGTGAATTTGGAAAACACATCTGAGGAGGCAAGTCGCTGCAGTAAGTTTTACCTTGAAAGGTACCGTTAAAGGGGGTGAAGAAATCAAAGACATCCACACCATCTCTAATAATAGACAGTACGAAGTTCCCTTTTCCGTAACCCACGGAGATTTGATCCCATTGGACTAAGCAAGTGGTAAGGTTTCCCGCCACAAACGAACCTGGATCGCGAAATTGAAGCATGTCTGGAGAGGCGAAAACTCGGTCCTCAGCAACCATTTCTAATGACGGGAGTGGCCCAGCCCAGCTAATGGGGTTATTATCTCTGTCACACCATAACACAGATTTAGGACGCTGTTTAAAGTGGGACTGCCAGAAACTGGAGAACTCCTAAAGAAAAGGTGAGACAGGAAAAAGTAGATTAAATGCGGAGAGAAATATATATATATATATATATATATATATATATATATATATATATATATATATATATGCGAAAAGGAAGAAAAAAAAAGAAGAAGAACCCCACAATCCGAGCTGGACCAGGAATCCGTCGTAAACGGATTATAGGGCGTAATTGAGATTACCCTTCTGGTCACAACTAGGACAGCGGAGGGGAAAGCGAGTAAGCAAAAGCCCAAAATAACAGAGATAAAAGGTGCAGTAGATGGGAAATAAAACGAAATGGAACTAAGTTAAAAGGTAACAAAAGTCAAATAACACAAAGGAAAACAATTTATTAACCAAAAATAAACATTACATCTTCTTTCCTCCACGGAATTTACGGAGGTTTTGAGACCTCCAACATGATCTAGCGATATGACCCCGGCGGCCACAATTAAAGCACACAACAGGACTCGTTTGGCGAGTGACACCGGGACCTGGAAGAGATGTGGGGGCTCTAGGGCAAACCCCAGGGGTCTGCTTCACTGCGTTCTGAATTTCTTTCGCAATCGCGACTTCTTCATCTGAGCCCAGCAATTTAAGTAGAACTTGCTGGAAAGTAGGAGAACCCATCAACGGCCTAGTTTGACGTAGGATAATGGAAAAACGATTTGCGCGATCATGACCTTTCTCTCTAGCAACGTCACAAAGTTGCTCCAAGGCTGCCGATGCTGCAAAAGCGTCGAAAATTGAAGGGGGACGGGAGAGCAGTTGACGGACATATTTGAGAGCTGAATCCACCGACTTCTCGTCGTTTAACTCTTTTAAATTCTTGATTTCAGCTTTTAAAGCCTCTAACTAGGGAATAGAAACAGGAGAAAAAACTCACCGTGATACCCCTAAGCGCAGAAAACCAACAAAGTCCAGGCACTAAACAGGGATAGGTGAAAAAGTAAAAGTACCCAAGAGACAAATACAAAATGCTCTCTCTAGATATGTATGCTAAACGGAACGAAACCCACAAATGGATAGATACTAAAGACACGAGCAGACATAAAATAAAATAAGCCGACCAGCAGTTACAGGCAAACTGTGCTAATAAAACAAACAAGCGAAACCAAGGCCGACAAACGGCCCATGGACGAGCAAGCGTAAACTAAAAAACGGATAATTGCCACATAAACACGACACACAAGCAAAAGTAAAAGACCAACGAGGACGATTAATAAGAGCCGACACACGGCAACCAACCAGTTCACCTCGACACACGAGCGAACGTTAAGCTAGAACCGACACACGGCAAAACCAATTTGTGCTAGACACATTTAAACTAGAGCTGACACACGGCAAACAACCAGTTGAGCTCGACTCGACACACGAGCGAACGTTTAGCTAGAAACGACACACGGCAAAACCAATTTGTACTAGACTGAGTTAGAGCTGACATACGGCGTACAATTTGCGCTCAAGACACGAGTGAACGATTAAGAAGAGCCGACACACGGCATCCAAATAATTAAGCTCGACACACGAGCGAACGTTTAGCTAGAACTGACGCACGGCAAAACCAATTTGTGCTAGACACATTTAAACTAAAGCCGACACACGGCAACCAACCAGTTGAGCTCGACACACGAGCGAACGTTTAGCTAGTACCGACACACGGCAAAACCAATTTGTACTAGACTGAGTTAGAGCTGACATACGGCGTACAATTTGCGCTCAACACACGAGTGAACGATTAAGAAGAGCCGACACACGGCATCCAAATAATTAAGCTCGACACACGAGCGAACGTTTAGCTAGAACCGACACACGGCAAAACCAATTTGTGCTAGTCACACTTAAACTAGAACCGACACACGGCAACCAATCAGTTAGGCTCGACACACGAGCGAACGTTTAGCTAGGACCGACAGACGGTAAAACCAATTTGTGGTAAACAGACTTAAACTAGAGACACGGCATAGAATTTGTGCTCGACAGACGAGCGAACGTTTAGCTAGAGCGGACACACTGCAAAACCAATTTGTGCTAGGCAACGAGAAAAACAAACCAGAGCCGACACACGATATAGAATTTGTGCTCGACACAGGAGCAAACGATTAGCTAGAGCCGACAGATGGCATCTGTGACTACGCACTCGGCAAATGAGCAAAGGTAAAGCTAGAGCTGAAATACGGCAAGGACCAAAATGTGCCCGAAACACGAGCGAACGTATAGCTAGAGCCGACATGGCATACCAGCGTGTGCTAGACACACGAGCAAATGTAAAGCTAGGGTCGACACACGGCTTGTCTTCCAGACCTTGCCATTGCGCGCTTAGAGATGAAAAAGTCTTCTGCTTCGTCAATTCCAACGCTTTGATGAGTCACACGTTAGTAGCACCAGAGGGAGAAGGCGCGAGAACAAAAAGGACTGTTGCTGTCTGATACGAATGTTATAGGAACCCCTGTGACCTTCGCTTGGGTCTCCGTCGTCTCTGGGAAGACAGGCAACGCTGTGTTGACCTGGTCAGTTGCAAAGAGCACTTCTGCAGTGGACACTGGTAGCTTTGCTACACGGCTGGTGGTAAAGCTCCTGCCTCATCTTCTGTTGTCCCGCTTTCTTCTCCCGTGCAATATTAACTCACAATTCCTTTTAAAATACTGATATTTCACATAGATATGAGCGGCATAAAACTGCTAAAAACATGAACTGAGCAAAGCTTATCGATTCCAGACAGTCTGGACAATTTCAACCCAACCTCTACCGCTGAAATGACGATTGTCGACATTGACTATTATCGTCAGTTTAGGACGCTTAGTGCGTGATAGAGATTATGGGAAATGAATAAAATCCGAACACCAATGCATGAACTAGAACTCGAACCTGGGAAACTTCGATTAATGACCCTTTCACTTAAGCACGTGCCTGCCACATCGCTAACTTTTCTTTTTTCTTTTCAAATATGTCAATCCATTTTTTCTTCCGAATTCCGCTGTAAGCGTGTATTATCACCCGCTAAGGAACAAGTTCAAACAGGAAAACCGGTCGGTTACCAAACCTCAAGAGTCTTGAAATTTATGCTTGGCATTCTTTGTTTTATGTGAGAGGCGCGGTGGCCTCATAGTTAGTGCGCTCGACTCCGGATCGAGTGGTCCGGGTTCGGGGCCTGGCCGGGGACATTGTGTTTTGTTCTTGGGAAAAATACTTTACTCTCACGGTGCCTCTCTCCACCCAGGTGTATAAATGGGTACCGGCGAATTTAATGCTGGGGGTAACCCTGCGATGGACTAGCATCCCATCCAGGGGGGAGTAGAAATACTCCTAGTCGCTTCATGCCACGGAAACCTGAGCTAAGCGCCGGCCTGATGGGCCTCCTTGGCTCGTACGCAGACGTTACCTTAATCTTTGTTTTGTTGGACAGGCTTGATTGCATTTTATTACTATGCACACGACACCCAATCACGTGGAGACTCGATTTCAGAATGTCCACGTAAGCAGTTTTTCTTGCTGACGTGTCATGTTGAACTTTTTGACGGTTAGTTTTGTGAATAAAAAGAGTGATGTTTTCTCGATTAACTGTGGTTGTTTTGTTGGTGGACAGTAAATATCCAGGGAGAGATACCTTATTGATGTATGTGAATCGGGTTTCCGACAAGAGAAAGCTAACCATTTTAAAATCAAGCACTAAGCTTAATTAACCGCTATTCAGCAATGATTTTATTGATACTAATTCGTGTTGGTAAATAATCTGTGCAATTGTTAGCCATTTGATCTTTAGTGGTTAAATGGATAAAAACAGTTCCTTCAAAGTGAGTGCTTCCGAAACGGTGTTATAAGCTCCAAAAGGCACAAGAATACACCAGAGGTGAGTCATTTTTATTCATTTTATTGAATGAAAGTTAAATTGAGCATTTTTTAGGCTTTATAATCGACGGTATTTGATTTCCCATACAAATTCTTATAACGCGTTTAAATTCTCAACGGCTGTCTGTAGTGACGCGAGCTTGGGCTGCCTATGCTGCTACCACATGTTCTGGGACAGAGTAATGTAAAATTGACGATAACAATCAATCTAGAGAAAAATTAGGAATTGTCGATAATCGTAATTTCAGAGGTAGAGGACATGTTGACAATTTTCTGGTCAGCCTTGTTCCCAGGATCTCTCTTCTTCCCCTCCCTTGGAGCGAGAGAGTCTGGGAAAGAGAAAATCAAGAAGAGAGACCCTGGGAACAGAGAACAAGGGAGTTAATACTGTATCGAGTGCTCTGAAGTCTCTAATTTATTATAATTAAATTACATCAAAATACTACCTATCCCACTTTTCATGATTTCAAAAAATCACGCCGTTTCCGCGCTTAAATCAAGGTTAACACTTTTCGAAGTTTCACTGTTCACGGTTAACTTCATTGAGACCCTAAATTCTTCACGCACATACACATGTGAACTCCTCGGCACACGAGTATAACAGACAACAGGGGCATATCCAGTCCGCTTCAGTAATAGCGAAGTGAAATCAATTCTCTTCTAATGCTACGCATTAAACTGAGCTCATGTACATTAACTAACAGCCCGTTTGATTAGTCCAAGATTATATTTTTAAAATATCTAATCTGATCCACTTTCGGTGCTAGTACATTTACCAGATATAAAAAATGTACAAGTAAATTTACAATAAATTCACCTATCTCTACTGAGAGTCTGTTTACATGGAGAGGGGGTAACCCGGCTGTGCATATAAACGGTAAACACCGGCTATTTTGCCTGTGAAAGTACTTAACGACCATGCAGCATGCTAGTTTTTGAACAAGGACACTTGACAAGGAAAAACGCATCATATTTTTTTTCATTTACACTTCCAAGGAAAACTTGCTAGTGTAAATGACGCTTTAAGCCTAGTGTTTGGCAGTTCCATTAACAAGACTGGATTGCAAACCTGTGCATATCATCACTTGAACTGCAATTTATTAAAACAACTTACTCAAGGCTTTATTAGTAACAGCAAAGCTTTTCTGCCAAATCCTGTCTTCCAACCAGATTGTGGCACAAAGCACCATACAAATTCGTATAAATTGCAGAAGAAGCATTTCGCTGTTTCCATCCCAAAAGCACTTGATAACACTTCTCAATGTACTCCTCATTATCCTTGTGAAACATGGCGATCTCTCGCTCTAAGAAGCCTTATCTTCGTGCTAAGCTCTTCCACTTTGTACCAATACCCTGAGAAAGGGCCTGTAGGTCAACATCAGATGGCTGTCCTTCTTTAACTAAAGTAAATATATAAATAACAATTCATTAAGATTGGTGCCTACTAATTCAAAGGTATTTTTGCGCGGTTTACTGAATATGCGGGAAAAGCTGATCTTGAAATTCAAAAAAAAAAAATTGGGGGTAATATAACCACTCATTTTTCGAAGATAATTAATCAAAAATATTTGTAAAAAGCTCTAAAATACAAAGCAATGTTGGCGTTACTTTCCAAATTGAAGCTTCATTATCTCTGAAAATTGCACGGTTACCCCAATTTTTTTTTTGGATGCCAAGAGCACTTGCTAAGTTCTGCTTCTCCGCATATTTTTCAGCCGCGCAAAAATTTCCCGTATTAATAAGCATCTCCTATAGGAAGTCTGAGTATCTCGAGTTGCGCAGAATGAATGCGCAATAACAACAGTAGGCACCCCTCCTTAAATTTACTTTTACTTATGCGCATTTGAATATTTTATGGAATTTGCGCATTATAAATGTCCTATTATTAAAAAGTCTTGTAAACACTTTGAAAGCAACATCTCGTTTCAAAATATGGCACATTTTTGGATCAAAGTAATGAATTGTACAAGTCAATGATTTTTTTGTTTGAATTTTTCTTTAAGATCTCCTTTCTGCTATCGGAGACCGCTCCAAAAATTTAGTACATCCCATTTAACTCTATAAATATTAGAGATCTTCACAGTATTTGATGTCCAACGTCTCAGCAATTGTTCACCAGCAATTGTTCACTCCTAACAAGAGTGCTCAGGACAACAAACTTGAAATGGAAGTCGTACCTGTAATCTTATTTAAAGTTTGGTATTATTTACAGGAAGAATAACGTTTTTGGAAAAGTTCAGACCGACAAGTAAAATAGCTTTTGCAGAGCTAAATTGTAGAGAAATAAAGCCCACGTAGGAACCTTTTTTCAAACAAACGGAAAGTCACGTGGATGATTTTTATGGCAAAAGATAGCAGATGAAAGCCATGATGGCAGAGTAAAGGCACTGTCTTCATCAGAACACATATACCGTGTTTACACTTGAGCGTTTACCGCTGTTACAATTGACCAAGGTCAAATTACCAAACCCAGGTTACATTCGTACACTGTTTGCACTGGCACAAATAACATGAGTTGATCTGTCAACAACATCATCAAGAAAGGGATTGCAACAAAGTTGCGGCAAAATTCTAATGACAAACATGCTCCCGAATTAAAGGAAAAAATTAGTAGCTTTTTCAATCATGATTGCCTTTTATTTCTTCCTCTTGAGCGGCAAATAGAAGCCTCTTCATTAGCCAGTACGAAAAATACCATAACATTCTTTGTTTGTCCCTTCAAAAGTTTGCATAAGCGTTGTTTTTGTTTTCTCTTGGGACTTGTCCCAAGAGAAACTGGAAACAATGCTTATGCAAAATTTTGGCCGGACAAACAAAGAATGTTATGGTAGTTTGGAGACTGGCAAAGGCCATCCCCTTTTTTTTTCTCCGTTTCGCGTCGTCCGACCGACCCAAAGTTTGGGCATTTTCCAAAAAAAAAATAGTTAACGACGTTTTAAAGCCATTTTTATGTCGCACAGGAGTTTCGGTGGTTGATCCTTTTTTCCACGCTGTCTTAATTTTGCCACAACATCGGCCAACTTTTCCGCCATATTGATTTTGGGTTCACGTCTTGTTGTTTTCCTAGCTCCACAGCTATGATGCCGGAGTACCAGGCCTCCGATTCCGAGAATGCTTATGATTTTTTTTTTAGGTTTTTTTTTTCAATCCGACCTACCGACCCAATATCAGGAAACGCAATCGACGGTAAACAAAAAAAAAAGGGGGGGAGATGGCCTAATTACAACAGCCATTATTATTGAAGGACCTCAAGAAAGTTAGGCAAAAACGGATAATCTTGCTACAAATCATACTGTGAAAAACCCGGCGTGAGAGTGGACTGCTAGCAGTCCCTTTCTAGATAGTCGCGAGAGCGTGCGAGCCGAGAGCGCACAGCGCGGCGAGACTGGAGCAAGAAGAAAAACACGAGAAGAGACGCCCCCTCGGCTCGTTCGCTCCAGTTTTCCGCTTTCGCTCGCCTGTTTCGTGCTCCTTCGCAACTATCTAGAAAGGGACTGCTAGCAGTCTAGCGTGAGAGACGTCACGTGCATGGTCATGACCAAGGAAGCAATTTTGGTTTGGAAGAAAGCACGTACGCTAATCACCGCGCTCTGATTCAGGTACTATTCTATTACATCCAGCAGGAAAAATGAAAAAACCTTTTGGTGACAGATCTTTTAGTGTAGCTGCGCCTACACTGTGGAACACGCTCCCTGGAAGCCTGCGCAATATTGATTCTATTTTAACTTTTAAATCTTGTCTTAAAACATATCCTTTTAAGTTAGCTTTTAGCCTTTAGCTTTCAAATTACTTTATTATTGTTAATTTTAGTTTATGAATATATTTAGTATATTTTAACACTGTAAAGCGCTTTTGATCATTGTATGTAAAAAAAGCACAATATAAATTAATAAATTATTATTATTACTTCTCTCGAGCTGAAAACGCAGCGAAAACATGCCACGCAGAGTAAAAAAGTGAACTTGCAGGAAACCCACTGATGCTTGCGTGATGTGGTGCAGACGTCACATCACCGCAACCGGATATAGTCTGTTACTTTGACCTGGGTTGACCAAGCTAAACCATGCAAAATCACTGCACTGTAATTAACTTTACCTTGGTCAAATTTCTTTTGTTTCAAGCGGCATTTACTAGGGTACTAATTGATGTTTACACTCACAAAAAACTTACCCGGGTAAGTAGTAACTCCGTTACCGCAGTAAATATCTCAAGTGTAAACACGGCAATAATCGCATGATTTGAAGTGCAATTAATAAAACTTATTGGAATCAAGCATGAGTAAATTATTTCAAAGAGCAAATCAGATTTAGTTTATTGAGTTTGAAATCCCCTAATTACAAAATATTAATTACGTACTGACAAGTGGCATTTATTAAGGACGGCGCCTACTAATTAAATATATTTTTGCCCCGGTGTGTGATTATGCAGGAAATGTAGATCTTAACACATGTTATTGAAATCGAAAAAGACAATTGGGGGTAACCTTGCATTTTTCAAAGATAATTCATGAATAATATTTGAAAAAAAGCTTTAAAATACAAAGCAATGTATGGCTTTCTTTCTCAAATTGAAGCTTAAAAAATGCATGGTTACCCTCAATTTTCTATTTGGATATTAATAGTACTTACTAAGATCTACTTTCTGAATTAGTAAGCATCACCGATAGGAAATCCGAGTACCTTGAGATGCGCTGAACGTATGCGCAATAACAATAGTAGGCCCCGTCCTTAAAAGCAGCACGTAGCCAGTAGATTATCATAATAATATGCTGAAGTAACACAAGTGTATAATGAATCCCGTATCCAAATTTTGTGCCATCCAGGGCTCCCATTTGACTGGCTAGTTACAAGCAATAGTATCTCTAAAGCTTTGGGCCTGTTTCATTTTTACTTCAATATTAGTATTTTGCATAAAGCAAGCTAACAAAATCTGTACCTAGCTTAGTTTGCATTTTTGAGAGTTAAAATAGAATTTTCGGTCCTATGCTTCTGTTACAAAGTGGTATATATTTTAGGTCACCCATCCAGATACTAACCCCGACGGAAAGGGCTTAATTTCAGTGAACTTTTGTATTACAAAGCTGTCAGAGGTCAGAGTGCACTCGTAAACTTGTGGTGAAAAGAAGTTGTGAGGGAACTTGAAAATGATCAACACGTCAGCCTAGCAGCCAATTTTCCTCGATTCCCTTTTATTTTCTCCAACCTTTCTGGGTTCAGTACTTTGCTAGTAACCACATATCTTGTCAGGGGGCTATTTACCTAAGACTTCTACCATGGCACTACAATGACATACAATACCAAAACAATATCGTGTACTGTTAGAGCTACATATTACGCAACTTGAATCTCCTGGAAGACAGCAGCTCAGTTGACAATATGGAATAAAGTGCTGTGTTACTGCAATTTTTTCTAAAGATGACACGGATTTTTTCTTTCTGACAAATGACTGATAGGCTGGTAGCCAGGTTTTTAACAACAGAAAAAGAACTGTTTCGTCGTATGAACGTGTGAGCCAAAGGGCCTCTGCTGGTACGACTACTGGGTGACTACTTAAATGGTCATAATGACCCCCGACTTGAAAAAATTGTCTGGAACGCTACAGTTCAATACCACCCAACTCAGTCCCTTCTGTTTTTGAGTAACACGTACCACAGGCAACCCAGTGTACGCCCATGGATCGTCTAGTTTTAAATGTGACCTGTGCGATGCAGATCATGTTAGGTATGCAGCCCGACACCTTCACCAACGCATTGCTGAACTCAAAAATTCGGCAATTGGCTGACATTTTTTGGAAGCTCACGGTAGCAAAGATCTTTTGAAAGATAATCAATTTAAGGTCTTTGTAGTTAAAGCGTTGCGTCAGCAGGATCGAGAAAGAACGCAAAACAAATTCGGAAAATTCTTACCAATTTCTAAACAGAGTTTTGTTTTCCACTTTGAATTTTTAATATTGTTTTTTCTATTATCCTGGGGCCGGTTGCTTGAAGCCTAGTTAGCGCTAACCGTTGGTTATGAGGCATCAAAACCTGTAGGTTTCCATGGTATTTAACGCTGGTTAGCGCTAACCATGCTTCGAGAAACCCGGGCCTGGTGCTGATGCTGCTGTTTCCATGTCTTGGTGCCAAACCGGACGATCAGCTGAATTAGTAGCGGTTAATTTCACTTCCCATGTATCTTCTTACAACTGATGACGCATTTCCGCCACCGGTACGGTCCACATTAAACTAGTCACGTGGTGGTAAGTTTCATACTCCTGGCAATGTGTGCCTCGTACGTAAAGCGTCGCTTTCGGAGTTCTTCGCCCGGACGACGAAAATTGACGCGGATAGGATTTCAACCGTAACACTATCGTTTGTTTTAATCACGTACGAGGCAGTGTGGCCCAGTGGCCAGGGCACTTGCCTTGAAATTCGGATATCCCGGGTTCAAGACCCGTTCTGACCACTCGTTGAATTTGATCCTGGTAGTCCCTGGTTCAACTTCCCAGCTGCACTTGTAAATAGCCAACTGGTTTGCCTCCGGCCAGTTGGATTTCTTAACAGTTGTTGTTCTGTTCCGTCGTTTTTTATTGGCCCTGAAAAACCCGTATGGGGAGCGATCAATCAAGTATGTATTGTATTGTATGTATTATTCAAATCAACAAGATCGATTCGCGCTGCAGTTGTACGGTGAATTTACCAGGAAAAACGGTCAAATAGGACTCCTCTGCTTCCTGTGTTTTTACCAATAGGTGTGTAATTAGGCCCAGTTCAAATGTCGAACTTTTCACGTACTCAAATGTAACGAACCTAATTCATTCAATAAAGTACATGAAAAGTTCGACCGATCTAATTTGGGTCAACCCAAGAATTAAGTTCGAGTTGTCTACATGGGAAAATCGACTGTGGGGCGACTTCGATTTAAACGTCGAACTTCTCATGTGCCGAATAATCGCTGGTGGAAGCGAAATCATTGGATCTCAGTCATTCAGTATGCTTTACATTTTTGTTCTATATTCATTTTACCGTATTCGCTATTCTTGAACGGAACCGTAAAATTCTTTATTCCGAATGGTAGAGCTCTAAATATTCCATATTCATGTTCTTTTTTAAGCCGTTATTCATTGTTCTATTATTCCGCTTCCACCCCCGATAATAAAATGCATGCATTTGTATAATTTATTTTTGCGTCCCACAATTCCCTTCTTTCACGAAAGCATTGTACATCGTGATTAGTTATAAGTTCGACAAATTAAGTTCGAAGTTTGAATCAACCCTGTGAACTTGACTATTTGGGTGGACCCAAATACTGATTTAAGTACGGTGCATGAAAAGTTCGACGTTTGAACTGGGCCTATAAGCGTTAACCATTCCTTCGAGTTGTAAGGTACGTATGCAATGTTGTTAGTTTGTGACTGGCTACCACTTTATAAAATTCCCACGGCTGTTAATTTAGATCGATTAACCTTTAACAACTTCGAG
Source organism: Montipora capitata (assembly GCA_949126865.1). Classification (NCBI taxonomy): domain Eukaryota; kingdom Metazoa; phylum Cnidaria; class Anthozoa; order Scleractinia; family Acroporidae; genus Montipora; species Montipora capitata. Next base: position 26,525,578 of record OX421456.1, read on the forward strand.
TCGATAAAAGCAAAGGATTGCAGAAAGTTTTGTTTTCTAACGCAAACTCTCTCAAAGCTAGAAATTGTTTTGTTTTGTTTTACAGAACAGAATTTAATAATTAATTAATGACATTAAACAAACCGTTTGAAGAGTCTATTCATTTTTCTTATGAGTGTGGATACATGTATTTCTGAATATTTGTGTTATAATATTGTTAGCATATCAGTAGTTATCGATTTAGCTTAAGGTTTAATCATATAATACTGTTAATATTTATCTTTAGTTTCATTATGGTCCCGTGCAACACGCGCACGTTGTTATAAGTGTGGCCCATGGCTTCCCCGCTGGGACTTCCCATGCCGGGGTTGCCGGGATCATCGCTGACTCACAGGCCGGCCTGGTCGATTCGATCAAGGTCTGTCCAGGGGGATTCATTCGTATTTCCTTTCTTGACCCCTCTCATCATAAGACCTATGAGGAGGCCGAGCTCATGTTTTTTGGGGATGTAAGTGGCGACGTCGTTCAATCCACCCCTATTACTTTCGTAATGGTTTATTTATTTCCTTTTGAGGGGAACTTCGACCATGTTAAGGAGGCCCTGAAATGTTATGGGGATATCAAGGAGATCAAGTACCAGCAGTGGACTAATATCCCGACTGTTTATACTGGCACTCGTCTTGTGCGAATTGTCCGCAAACATGTAATTTCTCGAAACATCAGTATTGACGGCGTAAACTGCCGTATCTGGTATAAGGGGCAGCCACTCGTGTGCGACATTTGATCCAGTAATCATAACGAGGCTGACTGCCGTTGAAAAGAAAAGTGCCGCAGGTGCCACAGGGCCGGGCATTCTGTCCAGGTGTCAGGATGTCTTAGTGGTTATCTATCGGGCCTCCCACCACTGCGATGCCGGGTTCAACTCTGGCACCAGCTTGCATGTGGGCTGAGTTTCAGTCGATCTCAACCTGACTCGAGGGTTTTTCTCCGGGAACTCCGGTTTTCGTCCCTCATCAAAATCGACTCACCCCCAATTACCATCTGGCTGTGGTGCTTTCCTCTGACATTAAACAAGGACTGTACAGAGGCTGCCAGAGGCGCCTTCGTATGCTTTGAGTCCGAAATCAGGAGCTGCGCTCTTTCGCAATTCAGTCCCCAAGACTGCAAGAATAGGATGATTAGCACTGCCAGTTCGTAGGTCCCCCGTTCCTGGTCCCGTTCCGGTGACAAGAGAGTCACGAGAGGCCTCCTTTTGTTAGCCCGCATCTTCATAGTTCTAGCCGTCTTCGTTCGTCCCTAAACCTGCTGGGCACCGCTTACCCTTCGTTGTCCCGCCACCTCGTTAGTTTTTGTTGTTGTTGTTTTTTTTCGCCATCTCCTTTCAGTATGGGCTTCTCTCTCTTTTTTGGTTTAATTATGGCTCTTTCTGTTATTTCTGTCGTCCCCAAGGCAGGCTCACTTTCTTGGTGTCTCTTCATTAGATTCCTTTGCTCTTCGCTCGCGCGCGTGACTCAAACTAAGATATATCTGTGTAGTCGAGTTTCGCTCTTTGGATTGGTCCTCTGGTCAACTTCTCGTTCAAAGCTAGTTTGCTAATTTACCTCATTTGGGAACTACTTTTAGGGGTACTTAGTGAATTTATTACCTCATTTCCTGAATAGCATCTTCTACGCTATTTCACGGCTGTTTGATGGATAAAATATTATGTTGGACGCATGCGCTTGCTTAACTCATTGCTTCGTGATTTTTTTTTTTTTTTTTTTACTAAAAGTCTCAATTTAATGCTGAAAATAACTGATTTACATAATTGAATCTGTCATTAGCGTTATTTTCGCTACAGGGGTTTGGATCAGTTCACTGCATATATTCTATCTGTATCTGTGAGCAGACTCGAGCTCCAGCACAGAGTTCGTTGAAAACGAGTGGGGGAAGGAGATGGACAACAACATTTGAGTAATATAATGTAAGCAGTAACATAACATAAGAAAATGGCAGAACTAAGCAAGGTTTTTATTCCATATGACAGAACAATCGAGGGAAACAACTGCACACTTTTAACGGCTACAGTTTGATTATACAATCATACCATTATTCGCCTGCAATACGAAACAAAATTCATTTGTTAACGAGCTAAAATTACAATCCTAATCGATTTCATCTCAACCCGACAAATTTAATTATTTTGGATTTAAAGACAAGTCTGCAAGTGGAACTAGGCTTTTCAATCAGCATACGAGTTCCTAGCTTTACATAAGTTTATAGTTTTCCCGCTGAATTGGAAAAGCTAGATCAATTAACTTTAGCACCTAAAAAGCAAGAAGTAATAATAAAAAGCCCTTAAGGAGCTCAGTATATAAGCCGTCTTAAATTCTTTGATTGTACTTGAAGCCTGAATCTCAATGGTTGTTTCTAATACAGTTAACGATTTTCCTTCCCAACATCCATCATCCTTTTAGAGCCGTCATGACAGTTATCAAACAACAGATTGTAGTTTTCTCCGCCAGCCTTGACATAATCCGCTACTTTCGTCCCAGACTGCGCCGGCTGAGAGCCTCCTGATTTCCAGTCTCCACTCATGTGCTTAGCATTTGTGACTACCGTGTCGCCTAAGAATAAACAATATGGCAAAATTATAATTTTATAATTTCAGAAGCAATTCCTTTGTTTTCCGTATCAATGACTTAGGAGTTTCTTCCCACTGGTAGGCTGTTTGTCATTAAAACAGTACTTTTATGTACGTTTATTCACACCTAGTTTTCTGATTTCTATAGGCCACTTCGGAAAATACCATAATACTCTTTGTTTGTCCCCCCAAATTTAGCATAAGCATTGTTTTTGTTTTCTCTTGGGACCATTGTAAGTCCCAAGAGAAACTGGCAACAATGCTTATGCAAAATCTGGGGGGACAAACAAAGATTATTATGGTATTTTCCGAAGTGGCCTATTTCTATACAAGTACATTATGGGTTGCCCTCTAATGTCGATGGTAAATAAAGAGTATGAACAACTTAATAAATTCTGGAATAGGCCAAGGGCCCTCTGCATTATTGCACCGTGCGTGGGAACCAAGTTAAATATTTGTAACAAACCACATTTCTGCCACAGTCTTATTGCCAAGACGCCAGAAAAATTCAAAACTTAAGTGGACCTGCAAAGTCTTGAAACTAGGCCATACTCGGGTTTGGAAAAATAATTTAATACACAAACAAAAAGACATAAGTGTAACCCCCCACCTCACCCAACTTACTTGAATCTCCGTATCCTGGGCCCTTATGCACGAGCCAGCGGTCGCCATTTTCAGTTGTTACCACGACACCAGAATGCTTTACTCCTAACGAGCCCCCCGAGCCCCCTAGGGGTCTGGTCACGTGTTCTACAGAATCTACACGAGAATTGTACAAGCGGGTAAGGCCCTCTTTAGAGGTGATGTCATGAGGACGTCTGCTGTCTGACTGAGAGCTAAATGAAGAACTGAAGAAACTGGAAACAAACAAACAAACAATCATTGCTCTTAACAAAGATCTTTTCTCTTTTTTAAGCGTCAAATTGTTTCAATACAAACATGAAGCTTCAGAACCTCTAAAAATATGTCATTTATCAGGACCAGTATGATTGAAATTAACTTCCAGACTAAATACTTATTTTCGTGCTTACCCCGCGGTGTTTCCGTTGGGGAACGACAACAAACACAGGACACACATCAGAAACGCCGCACTTGCAATTGTGGTGAGATGAATCATTTTCAGCTGTTAAAGGAATTTTTTTAAAGAAGTCTTTATGATTATAGAAAAAGACAGTCAAACAAATTAGCACAAAAGAAAAACCAAAGCAAACCAACATACAACATACGACCATATTCTTATTATCTCAGAAATCACGTGATTTTGCATACTTGTGTGATTCAGTTACCAAATGTGGACCCGCTGTAATGCAAGTCTGTCTTGCGTCATCTATGTGAAAACTTTTTTCCATGCGTGGAATTAAACAAAGTTGAAGGCAATCACAAAATAATTTGCACCACTTTGCTTATTTTAATTTTTTTGTCCAGTTTGCAATCTTAAATGGGAAAAGTCCCATTTAATAGGGGACAGGAAAAAGTCCTTTTCCCTTTGGTGGAGGAGGGGGAGGGGGGAGGGAATTTATAATCCTCTAGTACAACGTCTTTGAGCAAAATCACTTCAGGAAAAATAAACAACTGATTATCGCGAGCTTCAATAGAATTGCCCTTTTTTGTTTTGTTTAGAGACTCTCCCACAAAACTATAATCACTTTTCATTCTCTCGAAACGTAGAAAGGAAGATTACAATTAAAACGGAATTCAGTTTTCAGATCGGCTCTCGGTAGAAGAAACGAAAATGGCAACGCACGCGAAGGGTAAGTCCCGTCCTGGAGGAAGTTTCACTTTCCAAGAACGAACTGCTCAACATGTGAACACGTGCAAGGGATGGACCCGAATTTCACTCAACACCATGCAGTAACGCAGACCAAGCTAGTCTTCGTGTGTAAAATCCAGCAAAAACTCGGCTTTTGCGTGCAGAATAAAGTGTGAGGTAAGAAATAGGAAGTTGATACGGTCAGATGCTACTTTCGTTTCTGAAAAACGTAGCCTCGTTATAACAATTCGATGGTAAACTTTTTTTCACTAATTTCACGAGGCCACCATAGCTTCGATGAAAGATAAAAGCAAAGACGAATCAAACACATTTCTTGGTTTTTATCCCAAAAATGACATCAAGGAAAGACCAATTTAATGGTATGTAAATGATTTTCTTGGAGAGCGAGCGCGAATTATGCTAGGGTCATCGATCAAGTAAGTCTCGCTTTCAGTTTCGTAACGTCAGTGGGCTTCAGTCATAGTGAGCCCACTGGATACAGCATTGAATTAGCTGAATAGAAACTAGAGTGAATTATTCTGTAATGTTGTTTTCAATTGTAGTTTCAGTCCGTTTAGTCCCCCTGGCTATCGCAATATACTAATTATTGACTGAGTCAAAACAGAAGCGAATCCTTTCTCGCAGAGAGACAATAATTAAGGAGACGATTACTTAAAATCACAACTACCAAAATCACACTACTATGACTAAGAAAGGACCCTCTAAACAATTTGAAAAGAGGGACACCAATAATTAAGTCAATACCAACTAAGGACTAATAGTAAGATCAAAAATCCACGCAAATATGACGAATAAATTGAAATGCTCAAGAAACCCTTTAAACAACTTACCTAAAGAGCCTTAACACACTTTAAATAATGCTGACATACGCTAATCACACCAGTAAAAATATCAAAACCCCAGAAAGTGCTTCAAATACACTGTATCTGAAGCAAGAAAACTAAGAGAACTAGATGACAAAAACAATATTTTAACAATAAACCAAGAGACGAATGGAAAAACCAATCAGCAGAGCAGACCGTGGGCCCAACGAGAAGCGAAAAAACGACAAAGAAAACCAAGAAAGAGAAAGGCAACAAGAACGAAAACCAAAACGAATGCAGAGCATTAGTCCCCGGCAGACTCACTGAAAAGAGAAAAAAAGAAAAGCAAATCAAAGCGAAAAAAACTTACTTAGATCCAAAGTAGGTCACCCTTCACAGAAAAATGATACAACACTTGACGTGACAACCCAAACCGCGTTCAGGTGAAACGTGACAATTTGTGTTTGTTTTTCGCTTTGTCACGCAACCTTGGCTTTCTGTAAATTACTTTCAACATTTCCTCTCGCCACGAGTTCAGGCTGTGAGCAGTCTTCTTGTTTAAGAAAGAACGATTATTATCTGCGTGTTCTTGGTCTCATCTATCCAACGGCAATTCATGATGCTTGATAGTACTTTGTTTAGAGTTTGATCCGGAATTTTTATGCCGATTCTTGGAAATGAGGGATGTTGTAAATGAAATAGTTGAAAATGAAAACGCCTGGATAAAAATAGCTATTCTTATGCGGTTGTCACAACATTTTGCAAAGTTGGCCTCACCGCAGCTTTAAAACGAGTTAGACAGCAATATAAGGAGTGTCTTACGTTGATCACCCATTCTCAAGATGAATTTAAATGCTCGAAGCCTCTACAGACGAACTGGTTTGCGTGAGTGATGTAAAGAGGCCGGCATCTTTGACGACATGAACATTTCCGGGTCTTTTTGTGGATGGACTGATATACGATCAAATCAGTTCTTCCCTGACCTTAACACAATTAATGGCAATTCAAAACACGTCTTCTAACTTTTATTGTATATTCTAACAGTTCCTACAGAGGAGTTCTAAGGTCTACGTTGAAATAATTCCAGTTGTGACAGACCATTAGCATATGTTATTTTTCAAAGATCTAGCTGCAGTAAATAAGACATACATGTCCAATACTCCGACATAATGAGATTCCTGGTACGCCACAATAGACATCTCAAAGTGTCACAAAGTGTCTCGCTCTTTAAGTCTCGCAAAAGTGTTACTGTTTTTTTAAGGATTAAGGTTGGGGGACACTTTGTGGTGTCTATTGTGAAGTGCCATGAATCTCATTACGTCGGAGTTTTGGACAACCCTCAGTGTAAATGCAAAGTTATCTTTTGACACAAAAAGTGGGTTTCTTTTCGGTTGCAACCCACTGTCCATAATTAGCGTTTCTTGGTTTGCGAGCCGCCGGCACTGGCTCCACTGACTAAAATGCTTCCTGATAAGGCTACTGCTCCCACTGCCGCTAAACCAGCCAAAGCTGCTCCAATCGCCTCCATTCCCTGCTCTGTGTAGGATTTTCCGGTTTTCAAATAATTTGCAAAGCTCTCACAGTTGTTCCAGAACAGGTTGTATCCAGGCCACTGTGAAGGATCATTTACCATTTCCAATGCCCGTTTCAAGATTTCCCTCACACCTGATTCCGTTTTTCCATCAGCCTCATTTACTCGGTAGAGCTTACCATCACAGGAACTTGCCATAAATGTGAGTATGTCAACTGTGCGTGGCTTTGCAGTCTCCTTTGTTTCACCTCCAAAATCGGTTACTTCGTCATTGCCTATATAGATGCCGTGATGAAAATAATACGCTCTAGTAATGAAGTAAAGCGGCTTCAGGGAACGGTGAAGATTCTCGATCTTTCCGCGCACAAGAACGTGGTCTCCCGGTTTTAAATCCTTCAGTTTCACGACTGGAGATATAGAAAGGTTTTGTTGGAAGCCCTTATCCATCGCCAGAGTTCTCGGCTTTCACCAATCCGTCACAAATGCTTTCGTCGAACGGAAGGTCTCGACAGATCCTTCTTAAAAACGGGTAATTGACGGAGTATCAGCCTCATTTACTGATCGCTAGTTTTTATCTTAAAATGTATTTCGAAGAAACTACTTATTATTTTCCTGGAATTCCGGGAATTGCAAATTAACATTCAGTGGATTTCTAGTTTCCTAGAAATTCTAGCTTAAATTAGACATGGTTGGTGCCTCACTAACTTTCTCTTGTTAAAGAATGGCAAGGATTGCGTTCAATAAGTTTCGGTTCAGACTATCTATCGTAACTTCATGAAAGTCGTATCGTGTAAATTTTTCATTTCTGCTTCGCCTGAGCGAAGTGAAATACTATTGGTCGAGAAGCGGAAAACGCGAGAAAACTGTCGATCTGTTATTTTAATGGAGTCGGTAATTACCGCACGTGCTCACAATCAGTGAATAAGTTGTCCACATTTTGAGTTAGAGGAAGAGTTGAGTGCGCGTATTACTGATGTTTTAACAACGTTCCAGTGTATTCTGGTTAAATTTCAAACTAAAGCGGGATAAGGAAAAAGCAGTTGAAAGTATGTTAATGAATCAACACGTACCTGTCGTGTTATGCACACGGGAAGAGTTAAATATTACAAAGGCATGTGATCAGTTGAAAGCGCAGCGGGCACCGAACGAAACAACATGGAGGCGTTTGCCCGTTTACCAGCATTATCAAAGACCATTAAACACGAAGACGCGCTATATAAGGGAGGGTGCCTTAGGTACCTCAAGATTAGTTGTCAATCAACCATCGTGGTATACGGACCCCTGTAAGAGATCTAATGGAAATAAAGATTACATTCGAAGCCATTTGCCTGTGTATTTCTTTTGCTCTGTAAATTTAGCTTTAAGTTTCAGCAACAAGACAATCCTCGTCACAATGGAAGAGTCAGTCTAGAGGTTTGTACATGTTTTCGAATTCAAATTTCATCTCATAGTATTTTGAAATCTTTTGGCGCTAAGTTTGAAAACTGTTCGAGACGAACGGCGGCGTGTATTCCTACCTATTTTCAGATTATCGTAAAAGTGAAGAAAAGCGACATGGAAATGTTCAGAGCATTTCTCGCTCAGTGTGATGGGGAAATTGTTACGAGCAGGCCCAAGGCAAAGTGGAGTTCTCGAGCGCGAACAGAGCTCCAACCGCCGACCGAACCGTTCGACAAAGATTTCTGCAGGCCCGCACAAGAAGAAAATGTAGAAGCCGCGCGTGTCGAAAATTCCCAACCAAATGGTATGGTAAAACAATTTTACGTTATGTTGTTGTCCTTTTCGCCCTCTTCAATTTGAATACAATATAAGACAAAAGGGCTCTGAAAGCTGTGTTTCGCCGCCATTTACATGCAAATTAGTTATTCAGGTCATGGAATAAACAAGAGGGTCACAACTTCTCAGAGCAAATTCTTGATGTAACTCGTGTAAAAGTATAATTTTATTATTGATTTGGCGTGGGTAAGTAGTGGTAACAACTAAAGATGAATTGGGTTTTTAGACCCGATTCCTTAGGCAATCATTTTATGTGTTATATTCACAACCGTGAACACGGGTGCCGAAAGTAAATAATAAACCCACGATCTTTTTCAGAAAGCAGCACGTTCACAAGAAAGATACCTAAGTAATCTTCTTCCGACGAAGAAACAGTACAACTCGTCTTCAATTATATTTTTTTTAGACAAGTTATGAGTAACAAGCTCTAAGGAAAGCAATGTGTGCTGATGAAAAATACAAACTGAACAATCCTTACCATCAGTTCACTCGTGTCTTCTTGTTTCGGCAGACGAAGGGCAACACATCGATTCCACAATGTGCCTCTACTGTCGGCAGACTCCTTGTATTACTACCGACAGTCGCGAACATCTTGGCTTTCGTGCAGCCCATGTACAGAACCACGTGAGGAGACGAAAGGATTACAAGACCTACTGGAGGGCACTAAAGAAATGTGGTCTATGGCAGGATCCGGTATACCCTGCTCGCAAAGTGGAGCTTGGGGACCGCATTGACGCTGTGCGGGAAAGAATGCCGAAATGCGTCGTCAAGAATGTACGAGAAAGATTCCCTAACCCTCTCGGGATCCCATACATGGGGCATAAAAGGGATTGAGATTGGGGAAAAGTACAGTTTTTCACCTCACCATACAGCATAATCTCTATATTATATTTCCAAAATTGCATAACCATATCCACAACAATAATTATTATGTTACACAACAGGGAGACTGGAGATGTATAATGTACACTTACTCTATATAATAAAGGTCACTATTCGTTCAATTACAATGTTTGCTATAATAAAGTAGACCTAATGGTAGAAAAGATAATTACAAATGTTACTATAATGTAATTTATCAGAGTGTTTTATAACATAAGTTTCCATTATTATACACAAAAAATTTGATTTAATTATTTAGTCTGAAAAACCGCGACCAGATGACTTCTCTAAAGTTAAATGTTTTTTCCACAAGCACCCTGGTCTCTGCAAGCCTGTTGGGGTGTCGAGCATGCTGATACATTTGTAGGGATGACACCTCTCGATTCACATTTTCATTCTGCAAGAAGATTTTACCAATAATAATATTAATCATAAGCATGTTAAGGATGATATTAAGCATGATTTTACCCCCTTACCCAATCAAGCACAGCCAATTCCATACGCATGTTGTATGTGTTATCCCCAAAATGGATTCTCTTGGGGACATAGATCAGCATGACAGTATGGAGGGTCTCTATCCAGAATGTTTCCCTACACTAAAAGTAATATAATGAATAATTATTATTCCAATAAAGTTAGGGAGTGTCCTAAAATGTCTCGGATCATGACTCATGATCAGTTACCCGCATGTAGTCAGTGGCATGTCGATAAATAGATGTTCCCATGATAGCTTTTTTGTATGCTGCTATGGCCCTTGACTCTGTCAGTAGCTTCTTGCTCATGATGTAACCCTCTGATTTGCACCTTGACCCTTCATTACATTTATTATGGTTATCCTGTAGAAAAAAAAAAAACAATGTATCTTTTTTTGACCAAGGAAAATTTCCCTGAATGCACAACTCCAATAAAGTGCATTGTTTTAAATTTTAACATCGATTATTTTACCTGGTAATGATCAACAACTGTTAACAGGGTTTCACGAAAGTCATCCTCATTTCCTGAACTGTTCTTCATACAAAAGTATATATGAGTCCTAGTGCTCTTCACTGAAGCAAAACAAAATTATAATCACACGAATAATCATTGTAACATAATGTACTCTGGACACAGGGGTTTCACTAACTTTTGACACAGCTACTCACAATACCACAGTAAACTTTTACTGTAATCTCTGCAGACTACATCATGAAAAGTTGTAAACTAAATGACCAGGTAACAACAACCAAATTCAGTTTCATTGGATTTGAACATCAATTTTTTCAAAGAAAATTATTCCAACCTGAATATGGATGCTTTTGCAAAGCCCATAATAACAACAACCTTTCTCATTATAGTCATAACAAAGTGACCAAACTGCTGTGCGGAAGAGTTAAGGAAAGACCTCCATAATTTCATCAAGGTCAACATTTGTTACCTCGCCATTTGCATGATAGCCAGGTCTGTTCTTTGCTTCCTCTTGGGCACCAAGCATGGACTCACTGCAAACCTCCTTCACAACAGCCATGTACTGAAGTTTCTTCAACACTAAAAATTTATAAACAATTTTGGGATACACACAAGTCAAGAATACTACAATCAGTACTTTTTGGTGCCAGGAAATATTGTGTAAGGCCAACCAATACAGTAGTTATCTCATCAGCAAGTGGGCTAACCTGTGTCAAACGTTTTGTCACCTTCAGAACCAATATTTGCTGCTTGGCAGACACCGGAATACTGTGTTTCTGTCAACCCACAGGACAAAACCCCATGAATCATTCTACAACAGAAACCATTACCTTGAACATCAGTCAGAGAACTGTAGCAAAATAGAGACTCACTTTAATACAAGACACACTCGGTGTTTAAAAATAGTGAAACAAACAATATCACAATACCTCATATTCACGTAGTATTTTGGTATAGTTCCCCCCATGATTGGAGAAGACAACCACTTGATTGAATCACCACACAAACAAGACATATTCACAGACACTGCATGTCCCTGCCTTGTGAATGATAGAGTGTCTATATCAAAAAGCTTTCCACAAAAGCAGCACTTTGCTGAGAGATTGGAAGTGAAAAAAGAAAACAGAGATCGAAGGGCTCCTTCACTGGCAAGGTAGATGGGGCCATCCCACGTTGCCAGGGTTGATATCTGGAATTTTTGTGATGGAACGGTTGGAGAAGAGGAGGATACGTTGAATGTATGGGGTAGTGGCACTAATGACTCAGATACTCGGCCATCAAAATCAAGGGACATTCGCGATCTTGGAGTGGAGGTTGCAATAGGTGTTGGACGCGACTGGGGACATTCTGCTGAACTTGGTGTGGAAGAGAGGTTTCCTGATGGTGACCACTGATTCGAAAGAAGAGAACTTACAACCGAGACTTCCTTTCGCCTTTGCATTTTTTCTTCAAAAGCCAGAAGTAGAGCTTCGAGAAGATCGGCATTTTGCGTGCTTGACGTTCCCTTGGAAAGATTTAGAGATGTTTTTGCCATCCCAATACGATCTTTTATCCCCAGAAGTCTGCTTTCCTGATTACGTGGTAATTGCACATTCAGTGAAAACTGGATGCCTCCATCGCGGCTGTGACTAAAAGTGGGACGGGGACGTGGGACTTGGGACGTGGGGACTCGGGGACTCGGGGACTCGGGGACTCGGGGACTCGGGGACGCGGGGACGTGGGGACTCGGGGACGTGGGGACGTGGGACTCGGGGACGTGGGGACGTGGGGACGTGGGGACGTGGGGACGTGGGGACGTGGAGACTCGGGGACTCGGGGACGTGTGAACTCGGGGATGTGGGGACGCATTTTTACCATTTGTTTAACTTTTCATCATATTTCACAAAATCTTTGTCTGATGATCGTAACTGAGTTGTACCCCGGACGAAGGGACAATTTTTTTTTGCATTAAGTCCTTATTTGACATAGGCAACATGAACGAAACGTTGGTATGACCATTTCTCAGATCATTTTACAATTCCCCAAGTATATCGAGGCTTGAACATTTAAAAGTACTTCCACTTTCTGCATCCTAACCTTTTTATTTTAAATTATGCATTTCACTCGTAGTTGTCTGTCACGTCACATTTCTTGACTGAAGACGTCATAACGCTTGTTTTTGAGATTGGGGGAACGTTTACCCTAAAAAATTCCGACAAAGTTTTGCTTGAAACTGCTTAAAACTACCATTAACGTATAATTATACCTATCAATGTGATATCGTTCATTTTTATTGTGACCTCTATGTGATTTGACCCTTTTTTTTCTTTTAATTTTGATATACCGTTGCCATTAAGATGGGCATATCATTAAAAGGCAGAGTGATAAAGCCTCGATAGGAGTACTACAGCAAGGTATCTTGATATAAGATGACTTTTCCATCCTCGTTTCCGATAAAATATTTCAATTGTTTTTAGCCGTTAAAAATCACGTGACACATTTCAGATGAAAGAGGGAGTAGAAAGCAAAGTATGCAGATTTCAAGTTAACGTCGATTGGATAAATGTTTCCTCGTAAAACAAAAATATGCCAACTTATTCGCTTGGTCAAGCCTTAACACACAGAAGCGTTATTTAGCTTCTGGCCCGGGGACGGTACTTTAGGAATTTCTGGGTGGGGGATGTGCCGCTAGGACCTTGGAACCCTTAGCCTAAACCAGAGCTGGTTCAGGTGAATTTTGCTACCCCGTACCAGAGTAAACTCCCAAACCCTCCCTATCCTAGAGTAACTGTTTTTCAGAAACTACTGAGGTCACTAGCACAGTCTAGCCAAAGCAAAACCTATACCACAATCGTTTCTCTCTCAAAAAATGATTTATTTATACTTGAAGGCGGTAGTTTCTAAAGAAACTGTGGTGCAGTTTCGGTGGAGAAGTAGTATACAAAAATTTGGTTTTATCAACTTTCCTTAGTCTAGATAAAATCTTCAACCAACTGGTCAGTTCCGTGAAAAATTATATCCAATTCTAGAAACAAACGCTCTGATTTATGTATCCTATCCTAGAGCAAACTGCTTGAAAACCATACCCTTCACAGCGGCACATACCTATATAGCTCATATATGGCAGTACCCCCCTCCCCCTCTTGGGGGGCTTCTGGCCCTCTGATGACGAACATTTTCGACAACATCAACGGTGACAACCCGAATCAAAGGTAACAAATTGAACAAGCGCCAGGAAAGATGCAGTCACAATGCCGCCAACAAGTACATTGGCACGGTATTTAAACTTCAGTTACAGAGAAGGAGTCATAAGGCTCAAGTTTCTGAGCAACAACAACAACAAATGCTGCAACGTGAAATTTCAGCTGCAGTGTCAGCAATGGGCCATTAGGTCTTCTGCTTTGTTTCACGTTCGAGCTCTGTGACGGGTGGCGAGAATGACTTTTCGAGAATCCAATTTTTGAATTTCGCTGTGTATTTAGCTGGTACTTGAAAAGCGAAATAACACAAGCAATTCAACTTTCTTGGCGATGTTGTCCCATTTCTGAAATTCTATACTTCGAAAATGTGTCGCCGAGTTCACACGTCCCCGAGTCTCCACGTCCCCACGTCCCCGAGTCCCCACGTCCCCACGTCCCCACGTCCCCACGTCCCCGCGTCCCCGAGTCCCCACGTCCCCACGTCCCCGAGTCCCCACGTCCCCACGTCCCCACGTCCCCACGTCCCCACGTCCCCGAGTCCCCACGTCCCCGAGTCCCCACGTCCCAAGTCCCACGTCCCCGTCCCACTTTTAGTCACAGCCATCGATCGCTAGTGGAACGCCTCTTCTTACTCTGTGCTTGAGAATCACTTGCCTCAGCCATCACGTAATAAGAATAGTAAAATTTACCTAAACGCTTACTGTGGTGTTGGGCAACGACGGCTACAAATGATGCGAAGTAAACGCAAGACTGGTAGCATTCGTTGCACAACACCACCGCCATTGCGAAATGCTTCGCGTTGATCATGTTTCCTCAGTCACAAATTAGGCCTTTGGGCATATTCTCAAAGAATAGTCCACTGGCTTTGTTATACAGAAGCAGAAGGCTCAGAAAACCGAGGAAAGTTTGGGGGATTGGAACACTGGTGGACCTTGTCCATCGCTCGTCCGGCGCGAGATTTGAAAACGAACAACTTCGCCAATCTCGCTATTTTAACATACAGAGCATTTTCAGTTTGAAATAAGGTAGGAAATCAAATATAAAACAATAAATATAAATGAATTGGTTCTTTAATTCACTTATTTCACT
>OX421456.1:26542655-26550155 GCA_949126865.1 Montipora capitata
AGAAAACAGCGCTGAAAAATGTTCCTGCTTCGCAAACAAACTCCGCCCACAAACACAGTCAACTGGGTTCTCAGATAACTGAGCCAATCAGCGCTTGGAAAGTTTACTTCCGTTCGCCTCCTGGTGAAATTTTCGCGCGTAATCTTCAATCAACCCTTAGTGTTTCGCATTGCGCTCAAAGCGAAGAAAATTTTTTTGGCTGCTCCTTTTTGAATACCGTTATGGGAAAGATAAAAAAGGCGGCCAAGGCTCGCTCTGAAGGAGGCGGACGAGGTGGGCGAAGGAAAACTGCGGCGACTTCTAACGGAGAAAGAAACTTCAAACAAGAGACGCTTGCGGCGATGGCGACAATCGGGTACGTTTTAGCAAATCCTTCTTATAAAAATTATTTGCAACGTATTTCGGTGCGAAGATGGTGCCTTCCAAGTCCAAACACACCCATTATCTTTGTAAACTAAAACCTACCAAAAATCTAAGGTCTATCAACGTATAACTGTAACTAACTGTGAACCTGACCATGCTTGTGTGAAAGACGAACGTTCTCTTATTTACAACAGATACGACGGCGCCGATATGCTTGGAGAAAGCACATCTGATAGGATCAAGAGAGGAAAACCACCAAGGCAAAACAGATAAAAACTGTCACGGTTGACTGCATATACGCCAACAGGTTGCCTACGGCCTGTCAATCAGACACGAAAAACCGGATTTTCTCCGCCATCATTTAATATCTTTGAGAACTTTTTTTTTTAGATGAAAGTTCATGCGTAGACCTATACATTTACCTAAAAATCAAAATTTCAGCAAAATGGTCGGTCTGAAGGTGGATAGTAACCTTAACGTGCCCCTGTGACCAAAAAAATCAATTCATATTTTTCTTTGGATTTCAAAACTATGTTAACAAAACACTAAGTGACCCACGTTTTAAGCCTTGATTTCAAAAACACACCTCTTTATTTTAACTGTAATTTTCCTATTTAATGGTCCGCCATTACTAACATTATGTTCATGAAATTTAATCAGCATGCCAATGAAAGTTTCTGCAAAGTTTAAAAGAATTCTGTGGAGTGGATTCAATGCCACCTTAAATAACTGAAAATTTAAGGTAGCTCTAAATCCACTACACAGAATTTTTTTAAACTTTGCAGAGAATTTTATCTTGGCTTGCTGATTACTTTTGTGCAATGAACAATTTGTTTGTCAGATATGAGCAACTAAAGCCAAAATATAGGATGTTTTTGCATGGCTTTCCTGTCGCCATGGTAACGTTTTACGTCACAAAAGTGACTGCACCTTGTTCATCAATAACTGATATTTTACATGGTCCATAACATTGCTGTTACGTGATAAAGTGTTGTAGTGTCAATCCTTCTAATAACAAGGTCCCTTGAAAGTGTTGAAACTGGTTTGAGCCACCTTCAGTTCACTCGGCTACTACGCTGCCTCCCTCGGTAACATGACAAGTCCTCTTTTCAGGGGCACCCAACGATAATCTTCGGTGAAATGTGTTCGGGAGAGTCAAACTGTTCTAAAAATTTCGGTTCTACGTTGCCATACAGCTACAGATTTCTTTACTAAAACATCGCCTAGTAGTTCCTTACTACCTTTTCGGAAGGGGCATTTTTGCAGTTTTTGGCCCTTAAAAACGCCACCTAGCAGTTTCGGTTAAGAAAATGGTTCGGTTGGAAGTTCTTAAAAGACAACCTTCAGCTAGCAAATTCTGAGATATAAGATATCATTCACTAAAATTTTTTGACACTTCAATTCTCAGCTAAGATATCCGAACAGATCAAGATCTACTAGGTGATAAAAACATCTTTAGACAGTCTTTATACATTACAAGGAGCCTAGAAATGTCTCCCAAAGGTCTTTGGCTTAATTTGCTCGTTGGGTGCCCTTGTCTGTTGGGTCTACAGTCAGAGTAAAATGCAGTAATATTTGCTCCAAAATTTAAGTTGGAACAGAAATAACTCATATAAGAGTATCACTGGTGCCAATGGCTGGTTGGCAAAATCTCGTAGTGAGAAATACCTTCAATGATCCTTTCAAAGCCAACTACGTCCTAAAATACACGTAATTAGAACCACATGGAATTTTGATATCTAACACGGAGGGTCCTGTTAAGTCTAAGCAGCACTTGGTACCTACTCACAGTAATAGGGTATGTGTTAAGGCTAAGGAGCCAGAGAAAGAAACAAATGAAAAGAAAAGGATCTGTAAGGTAGAATGCTACGTTGCACTTTAGGTCTGGCAAGATGACTTGAGGGTGACAAGGTTTACAATTTACTGATGAACAAAGGCATACTCTCTTTCAAATTTTTAACAGTCCCTTTGAACGTTAGGGGAAGCTAGCTGCAGGGATAATTAACAATTATTCTACGAGCGCGCTTTGGATATGAGATGATAGTAGCCACCAACCAGGTGGCCTCATATCCAACAAGTGCGAGTGGAATAATTGTTTTATTAAAAAACGCTCACAAATTATGGATAAATCGTCCCTACTTTATTTAGTAAATACAAGAAAACTGCGTGCAGTTACTGATATTTGTAGAGCATGCTATACCTCATATACCATGATGGCTAAACCAATCAAAACTCTAGAATTGCATTATCCAATGATCTAGTTTTTACTATTAACTATCATTACTTGTGATATTACCATGGCGACCTTTCAGGGTTAGGGAACAGAACAACAACAACTGTTAAGAACCTCCACTGGCCGGAGGCAAACCAGTTAACTATTTACAGGTCCAGCCGAGAAGTTGAATAAGGGACTGTCAGTGGTCAGAACGAGTCTTGAAGCCAGGATCTCTAGATTTCAAGGCAAGCACCCTAACTACTGGGCCGCACGGCCTCCAGTGTTGTTATAAACAAAGTTGGAAATGGCAGGACTTTGTTGTCATACTCATGGTGTGCACTGGAAGTTAACATGACGACAGAGTTGAGAAATTTTACACAGCCACCTTGTTATATTACTGCACTCTCACTTGTAAAACCCAGTGAGAAGGACTACTTATTTACCCACTTAAAGAAATTGCATCTTGCCTGTGGATTAGAACTGTGACCCTGCGGTTTAGCACAGCAATAAAACTGTTTGCCTTGATTTGGTCCTTTGACCTTAACTGTCCTTAAAACACTAGGTTCCCTGTGACCACTGCAGAGAGGAGGAGGGCGTGGCCCTGTTAGAATGTTTTTCCAAAGAGCTGCCTCAGCCTTTCTCCCTTGTTGGCGGTCTTTGCAAGTCGCTGCATCATCGGATGAAACCTCTTTTTCGATAACACTCGCGGTTTGTTCATGAATAGATGAATGGTTATTGTCCGAAATTAACTTATCATTGCCGTCACTGTCACAAATCAAAGGTGATTCTGACGCACCACGGGTTTCCTGTGAAGCTTTAGAAAGTCTTTTTGCAACTTCTCTGTCGCTTGGAACAGAGTTCGATGATTTCGAGAAAAACGTTAACAGGTCTCTTTTTGGTGGGCACATTGCCTTGGTTTTCACTCCAGATTTGTGGCGTTTCACCTTGCCTTTTTCATCCCCAAAGGACGCACTGCGCTTCAAAGATGATCTTACCACCTCCTCTTGTTTAGCAACACATGAGCTTGTGGGTTGACTTGAAGCTCGTGGTTGGTCAGGGTTTTTACCAAAATAAGACTTCAGTTTCTGTTGTTTTCCAGCAAACTCCGGCATATACTTTGTGCAAAAGGCTGGGGGCTTCAAAGCGCCTTTGAAACTGGTCTTCAAAGTTGCCACAACTGGGCAGTGATCAGAGCCATCAATGTCTGCTCTGATGACACAATCTACAAACTCGTTTCTCACCAATTCAACATCTGCAAAAATGTAATCAATCCTGGTGCCATAGTTTGTTTGTCGTGCACTGGTGACCGTGCACCAGTTAGTGTAGGCATCCCGCTCAGTTGGATGGAAGTGACGAAAAGTGTCAATGAAACCACTTTCCTTCTCGTGATGCAATTCGGCATTTCCATCACCAGTCAAACAATGATCAGATGAGACATCTCTCGGAAGTAAAAACTGATTCAGCCATTGCCGTCCTGGATTTGCATTGAACAAATCCTAAGGAAAAAGAGTAACACAAAAAGATGGATTTGCAAGTGAGTATATTGTAAAAGACAACGCTTGTTCTTTCCTTGTGAACTTGGTCACGCTCTGAAAAAAAACATTTTCTTTCACGTTGAATATTGTGGTAAAAAACGAATCGAATGTGGTTCAGCGTTGTCTGTACTCTTATCGACAACGATATTTGTCAGCCTTTGCCACAGTGGTCAAAATGGTGTGGACGGACGAGGCGCACTAAGAGATGATGGGTGACCTTATTGGAGTTGAGCCTGCAGGCACATTTTCTTTTGTTTAAAACTACATGCACAAGAGGCTCAAGGGTCAATTCAATACAAAATGACCCCTTAGCCTCGTTTATGTGGCAAAACCGCTGATAAATCCGATAAGGGTCATTTACTGGAAACAGGGTTGGTACCCTGTAGAAAGTGGCATTACCACTTAAGACTGGGTCACAAGCTATGGTGATGGTGACCTGTATCTCGACATCAAGTTTCACCAGGGAACATAATGGTCATTCTTCTTGTTGCCAATGGAAACAGAAATGGAAAAATGCGTTGACATGACCAATCCTTGCCAGGCCCCTCTGTACGAACACATGTGCTTTTATTGTCAAGCGGATAAACTTGGTTAGTATTTGCTTTGTAATTTGTTTGTGTTTTTGACACTAATGGCGCATTCGATTGACCCTATTCCGGAATAAGCTTAAGAATACGTAGAGTGATTTAAAACAGTATGTTTGGCGTTTTGACGCAACAAGGCTACCAAATATAAGTTCAAAATAGCACTTTAGCAGGTGCTTGACCATTTTAATGTGAATCTCCGTAAAAACGAAGTATTCTAACTTCTATTCCATGTATTCCTATTCCGGAATACGGTCAATGGAACGTATCACAATCACACAATCTAGTTTCTAACCGTAAATTTTGCCATATCCAGCCAATCTTTAATCCATCTTTAATTTTCTGCCTATATAATCTGTAACCAAGTCAATAAGTCGATACACGCCTAAATGAAGTTGGATTTAAAGGGAACCTCCACTAAAACAGGAACATATCTTTAAAATGGTTAACATAATGCTCACAATCAAAATTGTTCGAACGTTTTCCAATGGGAGCGTTTGTATCCGAAATAAATAAATGTTAAAAATGGTTGTTTTGGTTTTCAAATTTCCCGGGCGCCGCCATCTTGAATAATTGTGACGTGTCATGGTTGCCCTATTGTTTAAAACAAAAGCTCTTTCTGCAAATACAAAAGAGCAACCATAACACGTCACAAATATTCAAGATGGCGGCGCCCAGGAAATTTGAAAACCAAAACAAGCGTTTTTGAAATTCGTTTATTTCGGATACAAACGATTCCATTGGAAAACGTTTGAACAATTTTGATTGTAAACATTATGTTAAATATTTTGAAGTTGTATTCTTGTTTTAGTGGAGGTTTCCTTTAAGGTTCGTCGTCAGTACTCTCTACTCAAACCACCGCCCGCACCCTCTTCAGAAACATCAACTGCCAATTAGGGAAATTAAGCACGCGACGTTTTTGGGCTGCGTTTGCGTGAATATGAATTTGCCGGAAATGAAATTATCTGAGGCAAGAGAGCAGTGGGGATTAGATCTGTGCAGTGCATCATGGGACATGGCGACAGCAATATAAGAGAGTTTTGTCATGTGTGCGATCATTCTAGACCGACGCGAACACTAAGAACGTTTATTTATTTATTTATTTTTGTTTTTCTAACAGTTTAAATAGTCGTTCAAAATTTTGTTTGGATTCTGTCGTAGGAGCGTAGCCTTCGTAGGATGGGCATTCAGAGCTTAAGCCATGGTTCCTACCCAGATTTCCTGCCTTTTTTTTCCCCATCGGGGTTTTTTTTCCGGCAGGATATTTCTGGCCTCCGTTCTGGCAGAAGCTGTTTCTGTAAACTGCCGCTTAGCTCTGTACTTTTTAGCTAAGGTTAGGTTTAGTTATCGAAGTTATCGTAGTGAAATCACGTGTGACCACAATTGTACTGCGCTCGGCCGAACCTGCCCGTTTAAATAAACCTAATGGGTTTCTATTCATGTTGTGCACTGCGTAGTGAAGCTGAAATTGAACATTTCGCATACCAGGACAGTAGTGACAGTGTCTCCCAGATTTTTAAGCTAATAATCTCTAATGGAGGGAAGATATTTAGCAATATAAAGGTGGCAGTGACAAGACAATTTAAAACGGAAAACAGCTCACTTCGGATTTCCGTCCGCGGCTCAAAAACATCGCGTGCTTAAACTCCCTAATAGGGATCTTTAGCAACGACACCGGCGACGTCAACGAGAACGTCACAAATTTGCATTTTCAGTGACCAAAAACAATAGCTTCTCACGCTCTGCACGTGCATTTCCATTTTTGTCCATTTCTTTGGCGTCGTCAGCAAAATAACAACTTGAAATAACCAAATTTGAGGACAGGTTTTATGAAGGACGTCAGCACTTGAAGATAAATTTTCCTTTTCTCCCCTAAATTAAGCGCCGCTCACAACGTTTTCATTCTTGGAACTACCATACCTTTGTCATATTAAAAAAAACTTGGAATATTCGTGAAGTGATTACAATAATGAGAATTTATGTTTTGAGATGACGTTCTCGCTGCCGTTCCCGTCGTCATTTGGGAGTAGGGAGCTTACGAAACGAGGACGACGACGGCTACGAGGACTTCATTTAAAAATACGAGTTCGCGTTATTTATATCACTACGAAACTATTTCATGTCGTTTCGCGTTAAAAATGTGTAGTAACTGTTGAGGAATTAAACTGGTATGAGGGGGTTGGAAGCCTATAGAGAGAACTGAAAATTCATCGTCATGTGCTAACGTCCTCCACAGAACCTTGAATTTGGTCATTTCACGTCGTCATTTAGGAGATGACGGCAAAGAAATGTACCAAAATGTAAAACGCACGTGCAGAGCGTGCAGAGCCATTGTTTTTGCTCACTAAACCTATTGTTTTGTAGCGTCGTCGTTGCCGTCGGCGTCGTCGTTTCGTAAGCTCCCTAGTTTAAGAAACGACAACGGCTACGGCAAGTACAACGCCAAAAAGCAGTAATATTATTGGTTAAAAGAAGCAAAAAGATCGTGCTGCACGTGCGGCACGCATTTTTTAACATTTATCTCCCGCACTCGTCAAAACTAATAGGTGAAATTACCAAATTTGAGGTTTTGACGACATCGTGGACAAACTATGGTGGATCTTTCAGTCTCGCTCTTTACTTCAAATCCGTCCGTACCAATCCAGTTGTAGGACACTTTGCACATATTTTATAATATAAACAAGATTGAATAATCCCACAATACTTAGAATAGCTCAAACGTATATTTTGAAGCGACGTTTTCGTCCCCGTAGCCGTCGTGGTTTCTTAAACTCCCTATAGCTAAAGCTCCCTACTAGGGAGC
>OX421456.1:26560155-26567655 GCA_949126865.1 Montipora capitata
GGCAGAAGTAAATATTTTATGATGCCACGGTCATTCGTCTAATATTACTGTACTAAAGGTGATAAACTTCCATATACATCATACCATGGAAAAGTTTAGTCTCTCTTCCATGATTTTATAATAGCCCTTTATTTTAATTTCTCTGTCAAGTTCCAGTGTTGGGTGGATATAGGACTCGGTGGGCAGGGCAGGAGGTGTCCAATGTTTCAAGTGTCTTTTATTCCACATAGCAATTTACAATATAAGGGGGGTGGCTCTTAACTACACAAAGACAATGGTTGCTAAGGAAGTTTTGGCAAGATGCCTACACAGATCCCTACTTCATTATGCATATGCTCCTTTTTTCAAGAAAACAATAGCAATAGCAACTCCTTTAATTTGGGACTGTGGTGCTTTGTTCTTTCTTCTTAGAGATTTTTGCTATATGGACATTAAAAAATCCAGTCAAACTTTCAAATGAAATATGGAAAATTGAACATTTTTCCAGCAATTTCGGCATTTTTCCTGCAGTTTTAGCCATTTTTTTTCAATTTTTGAATAGGCGAAAGAAGTGAACTTTCAAGCAATCACTGGTAATAGGGTTCAGATTCTACTACATACACGTAACAATCAAACCAAATGAAAGTACTTTTATCAAAAATTTAATTGCTACCTTTACAGTAATTCCGCTGTTGTTAAGTGAGCCCACAAAACATAAATTATCAAGTGAGGACTTGGTTGCTAAGTAACTGCCGCGCATGCTCAACACTGTGAGTTTCGACCCAATTGCCACGTCTCTTTTCCGGTATTCAACAGCCCAGCGAAGGCAAAAAGAAAAGAGACCTCTAGATCTACCAGCAGGGAAAGCAGTACATGTAGTTAGTGAAAGGGAGGTTGCTTTCCTGTAGCATCACATCACAACCCACACAAATTGCATAGTCCTTGTTAGAGTCATTGCTACATAATTTTTTATGTTACTTGTGTTTCTTTATACATACTTTTTTTCAGTCTTTGTCAGAGACAGCTTCACTTCATATTGATGTGACCAAACCATGTAAATCTTGTGTCAATATTGGAGAAAACTGGCTTTGCTTGATGTGTTCAGAAGTGATGTGCAGTCGTTACGTCAAGGGTCATATGGTGGATCACAATGCAGAGTCTGGCCACATGTTGGTGTTGAGCTTCAGTGATCTGAGCGTGTGGTGCTATGATTGCGACTCTTGTAAGTGTCTAAGATCGACTATGAAGTCAGAAGGCTGTCTTAGACCTCAGTTGACAAAACGTAAACTGTAAAATATTTTGTAGGCGGTATTCTAGGAGCACAGAATAAAGTTTTGGTGGTGGCGGCACTAAAAGCAAGCATTCCATGAAGAGAATGGGGAGGAGGACTTCTCGCGGCTTCACAGCATTTTGAATTTCCAAATTGTTACCTTGCGTGACACCATGATACAAATTTATTAGGTTGAAAAAAATGTCTGTGCCTATGAATCTCAGCAGTCTGAGCATTTCATGTACATTAGGAGATGTGTTCATACAGTCACATGCATTTTATCTCATGAGCGAAAAGTAGGCGTTTTCATCACTAAATGAATTCCAGATTTTTTCGTGTGGATTTCTGGCCCCCTTATCGGTGCACAACACTGGTGCACCAACAAGGGGGCTCCATACAAAACTCTATAAAGTTAGGTGGAAGGCTTCGACAAATAACTCAGAAACGATGAACCACACAGACCTGAATATTGGATGTCAAAATTGGGCGTGTGTCTAAATTTCTGGGGCATAGTTGACATAAGCATAGTCTTAAAAATTATTATTGAGGCTCTGCCAGGGTATATTCCTAAAAAGTAGCGACAGCACTTATTTATTGAAATCGCGACAAGCGACATCCTTTCTTTAAATTTCCAACAGCAACAGTCACAGCAATGTGAAACATTGACAAAGCACCGACACAAGACCTTTTAAAATTCAGACAAGCGACACGGGACCCCCCCCCCCCCCCTTCCTCCTGGCAGGGCCTCATTTATAATTATTAATTAAACCATTGCATTGTTAAATATTTCAGATGTCTCATCTCCTCAAATTCAAATGATTGTACAAGCTGCTGAACTGGCCAAGCATGGTGGCAATTAAAGATTGTGCAACTTTTTCATTGGAAGAAAAAAATAGTTTGAATTTGAAATTTAGTATCTCTAGAAAAGAAGAAAAACAAAGTGGATACATTTATTTATTGTCTAGAAGTAAATTCTTAAGAACATAAATTTATTAAGAAGAATTCACTTATTTAACAATTTTATTCACTGGAATGTTCACTTTTTGACAAATTAACATTAATGTAATAATTGTTGTTTTGTTGTGTCAATTAAAGAGAGAGAAAAAGTGTTGGTGGGTGGCTTAATCTTTTTTGTGATTCAGTGTATTGGAGGAGGAAGACAGCCAAAGAGCATTTTTTTTTTGGCGTTATATCAGGGGCACCCAATGATAATCTTTGGTGAAATATGTGTTCATGAGAGTCAAACTGCTCTAATAATTTTGATTCTACAGGGATGCAGGGATGGCCCAGTGGTGAGAGCACTTGCCTTCCACCAATGTGGCCCAGGTTTGATTCCCAGATCCGGCGTCATATGTGGGTTGCACAGAGAGGTTTTCCCCGGGTACTCCGGTTTCCCCTCTCCTCAAAAACCAACATTTGACTTGATTTGTCTTAATTGTTAATTTCCGTTTACAGTGTCCCCAATTAGTGCTCCAGCGCTAAAACGACTAGACACTTCAATAAAGTTCCTTTCCTTTTTTACCAAACAGCTACAGACTTCTTTACTAAAACATCATCTAAAAGTTTCGCAGCCAGGGAAAAGTAAACCCTTACATTTTCGGAATTTTTGGTACTTACAAGGTCATCTACATTTAGCATTTTCAGATGAGCAAACGACAGGTACAAAACTCAGGTTACAGGGCCCAGATCACAGGTCATTGTTTTACCAAATTGAATACAGAAAGTATCCTAAACATCCATAAAAGCTAACCTTAGGCCTAATTAGGCCTAAACAAAAGTTTTTAGGCCCAAGGTTAGCTTTTATGAATGTTTATGATACTTTCTGTATTGGTAAAACAATGATGTGTGCCCTGTGACCTGTGCCCTGTGTTTTGCACCTGCCGATGAGCAAATGGTTTGGTTGGAAGTTCTTAGAAGGTAACGTTCAGCTAGCAACTTCTGAGATGAAGATATCATCCCCTAAAATTTTCGGACACTTCAATTTTCAGCTAACTTAAAGATATCTGAACAGATCAAATTTTTCTAGGTGGTAAAAACATTTCTTTAGACAGTCTCATACATGTCCAATACACTCGACCTGAGTCGGGTTGTCTTCAATCGCAGGCGGATTGAGTCTGATCGCGACCGGAACCAGAAATGGGTGCATGGTGCTTGATCAGTGGTACGAGAAGTAAGGGATAACACAAAAGTTGTCAAACAGACTTGATCGGATCCGATGGAGACAGCTCTTCCTGGCAAGAGTCAATCGGACTCTCGGAAGTCAGTTCGCGCGTGACAAAAAATATCTCTCAGCCATGAGGCGAAACAAAGTGCACGCTACACGTGAAATATACGTCGTTCTTAAAGTCATGAGGCGATAAAAGGGCGCTACACATATAACATTATGCACATATCAATGTTAACCTGCTAGGGGTAGGGGGAGTGGCCGGGCATAGGCGGAGGATTTGAACTCAGATCAGTTTTTCTGTTCAAATGCCCGGCCCCAGGGAAGTCATCCTGGGTCAAAAGAGTGCGAATTCCTCAACCCCATCTTCCTCCCAAAAATGCATAGGTAAAAAAGAACAGGAGAAATAGGGAAAGAAATTATACATTTTATTTTTTAAAAGGTAACAAAGCAATGACTTCAAAATGTAACATCTGTTATAATGGAAAATTGTCATGCAGTTCCATAGTTCATCTGGAAAGTATATTAAAATTTTGAGGACTGTTTCTGATACTACTAAACAAGACAGTACATTAACAGGGAATTTCTGGTATCTTTTTATGAACTGTTATGCTACTTTTGTTTACTTGAATTGCCATCCTTTTATAGCTCATGGTCATTATTTATATTTACCCACTAATAGAACAAATATTACAGCTAAAAACTCGGTTTCTAAAACGTTTCCGCTTTTAAACTTTAAACTATTCCCTAAAGGACTGACTAAAAATAGAACCACATACTTTGTGAAGGAAAAAAAGAATGTGGCATGTTAATTACTTAAATTGTAAAATATTAAACTTCATATAAAAAAGAGAAATATTCAAAAAAGCTCCATAAGAGGACTTATGATGTGACAAATAGTGAGCCGATAAAAATTAAATTCAGTATTTCGATCTCGTTTTTAGTATTATATAAGCAATTCACTGCACACAAGGTGAATATAGATGACTGCCTCATAAAAGGCTTTAGAGTTTCAGTCCATGGTGTTGAGGGAATTGCAGAGAATCAGTTTGCTTCTAGTGACTTTTGGGTAATTTAAAAATGGCGGTACTATTTTTCAGTCTCTCAGTCATTCAAGATGGCGAGCAGCCTAGATGGCGTCAGTGGACCCCACTCTTCTAATGGTTAAAGTCAAAAGTCCCGACCCCTGGAACTCAACGGATGATCAAAGGTCCCTACCATGGGCAGACGTGTAATGTCAAATCCCCCTCCCATGCCCCCCCCCCCTCCCCCCCCAGCAGCTTAACATTGAACATTGATAGGTGCATTAGTCGTTCTTTAAGACATGAGGCGAAAGTCAACATCACGAAACATTGCACTCGACACTATAAATTATACCTCGTTCTTTAAAGCATGAAGCTGAACAAGATTTTCACAAATCCAGGTCGTTGAATTTCCGATTGCGACTGAAATTCTTGTCATCCAATCTCCGTCAACAATAAATTATTAGCTTTTCAGTCAAATCCACGGATTTCAGTGAAAGAAAGATAATCTGCGTGAACGAGAGCCTTTCCCTGGATGAAATTAGAACGATCGCAGCAGAGTAATTTTCATATAATATTATTACTGACTCGCCGCTGTCCGACGGATTCTTGCCACGGCAACCAGTCTCCATTGCATCCGATGGAGTCCGTTTGCAAGGAGACTAGAAATGTCTCTCAAAGGCTTTTGGCTTAATTTGCTCGTTGGGTGCACTTGTTTATTGTGGCAATGAGATATCATATTCCACACTTTCAGTCATTAAAATTTAATATTAATTTATCAACTCTTGCCTATTGTGATGAAACTACATAGGGAACAGTACAACAGAGCAAGACTCCAATCTGTAAGTGAACCCTGGCACATTTTTACAATGCACTGTAGAAGTTGATTTTGATAAGAGAGGAAAACTGGAGTACCCAAAGAAAAACCCTCAGTGCCTAATGATGAGAGATGAATGAAATTCAGCTAGCCCACATATGATCTCAGAGGAGGAAGAAATGGCTGCAATGCGGGCCTAAAGTATTCATGTGTTTATTTTGTATCCATATGATTAGACTTGATGTGTTCAATCATGGAAAGGAAAAGTAAGGCAGTGTGGCCGAGTGGTTAGGGCACTAATGCCTTGAGATCCGGAGATCCTGGGTTCAAGACCCCCTCTGACCACTCGCTGAATTTGTTCCTGGTAGTCCCTGGTTCAACTTCCCAGCTGCACTTGTAAATAGCCAACTGGTTTGCCTCCGGCCAGTTGGGATTCTTAACAGTTGTTGTTGTTCTGTTTCGTTGTTTTGTTGTGTTACATTGGCCCTGAAAAGCCCCCATGATGAGCGGTCAATTAAGTATGTATGTATGTATGTATGTATGTATGTATGTATGTATGTATGTATGTATGTATGTATGTATGTATGTATGTATGTATGTATGTATGTATGTATGTATGTATGTATGTATGTATGTATGTATGTATGTATGTATGTATGTATGTATGTATGTATGTATGTATGTATGTATGTATGTATGTATGTATGTATGTATGTATGTATGTATGTATGTATGTATGTATGTATGTATGTATGTATGTATGTATGTATGTATGTATGTATGTATGTATGTATGTATGTATGTATGTATGTATGTATGTATGTATGTATGTATGTATGTATGTATGTATGTATGTATGTATGTATGTATGTATGTATGTATGTATGTATGTATGTATGTATGTATGTATGTATGTATGTATGTATGTATGTATGTATGTATGTATGTATGTATGTATGTATGTATGTATGTATGTATGTATGTATGTATGTATGTATGTATGTATGTATGTATGTATGTATGTATGTATGTATGTATGTATGTATGTATGTATGTATGTATGTAAAGAGCAAATTATTTGATTTTCATCATCATTATTTTATTTAAAGTTGCTTACCTGAGTTTGATTGCCAGGGAAGGTCTGGCAGCCCATAATCAAATCTAATTAGCTCTATGTTTATTGGGAAATCCTTTGCTGCAAAAAAGAGTACATTGTTTTGCCAACTCGCGTTTTCTTTATCGCACAATTTGCCATGTTCATTGGGCTGTCATTCCCATATCTCCCCGGCCAGTCCATCAAAGAAAGTTGCATCTATGCAATGTGTGAAATTCCCCTTGCAAAATGAATTCCCAGTCTTTTGGGATTTTTCCCACATATGCAAATAAACCAAGCCTGCATGAGAAGCTTGGAATTTTTGGGAATTTCTAGGTCTCTAGAGCAAAAGGCTTGGAATTCCTAGGAATTCCAAAGTATGCCATTAGCAAAACTTAGTGAGTTTGAATTCTTGGGAATTTTTGGGCTTTTACTTCGTGTAGAAGACACACATGCCGTAAAACAATAGAACAAAAATCGTGAAACAATACCTAATCAGAATTCTAAATCCCTAAAGACCCCTAAAGCTTTTGTTACGTCATGTGCGTCTTCTACACGAAGTAAAAGGCAATTTTTGGGAATTGAAAGCTAAAAGAGCACTGTGGACAAGGAATTAATGGGAATCTTTAGGAATTCCACTCAATGATTCAAGTAATGAGGGTCACTTGAGTGGGTTGAAGTTCTTGAGAATGTTGTGCAATAGTATTAAAATGGGCCAGTGAGACAACAATCAAAGTGCCCTTTTAGGATTTGATTTCCTCTGGTGCCTTGAAAAAAAGAGCTTAATAAAACTTCAATCTTATTTAAACATAACAATTAAAAGCATGTCAATACATGTCAATGTGATATCTTTCGAGTAAAGTCACGTTCGTGATACATGTAATTAGTTTAAGCAGTGTCCTTTAAAGGCTCCAAACTTTGAACATAAAATCACTCTGTACAAGGAGAAATGAACAAGAAAGCTTTTATTCTGATGTATTCTAGAGATTGTGAGAAATATCATCAACGGATAATTTACCTCGTTTGATGCGCTCACAATCGGCCTTATTCCAAAAGGAACATGAACCATTACTATTGAAAATGACACACTCCAAGTCAGCACTTAATCCTTTCAGAACTCCAGTATCTTTCGAATCTTCAATTCGCAGAACGATT
>OX421456.1:26572655-26575155 GCA_949126865.1 Montipora capitata
TTCCTTCATAATGTTTTGTTTTCAGGCCTGTTTATGGATTTATTTTCCTGTTTAAATGGATTGAGGAAAGGAGATCACGCCGTAAAATACAGCCTTTAGAGGAAATGTTTGTGGAAGATGAAGACATCATACGGGATATATTCTTTGCTCAGCAGGTAACAGATGACACTCTTGAATACACTAATAGTACTTATTATATAAATATGTATATACACTGCATTAAAGAAACTAATAAATAATAAAATTACCATTAATTTTGCTGGATTTTCAAATGTGGTAATAATGATTTTTCTTCGTTTGTAACATGTACATGATAGATTATGAAAATGAAAAAACCCTTCCTTAGTAATACCATAGCCTCTAATGGCTCAGTGGATAGATCATTCTCAGACTGACAGTAGGCAACTTTCACGATGGCGTCATTTGACTACATCTACATGTACCAGAATTCACTTCTTTTTTATTTATACAAAAGCAAAACTATTGTCAAATACTTGTGAAATGTTCGTGGCTAGTCTGACGCGGCGTTTCGTCTCGGCCAAGAGACTCTTCAGAGACCTTTAGAATTCAAAGGCAAACTCGTTGAGCATCGCGCCCAAAGTCCCATTTGCAAATTCTAGATGTTGAGAGTCTGGCCCTCTATCGCAGAAGGATTCCCAACCGTGTAATCACATACATACATAATACATACATAATCTTTATTTAACGTGGGAGAAACGCTTACCTATAGCAATTTTGCAGGTTTTCCACAAATTAATATTAAGAAAGAAAGAAATATGTACATACAGTAAATGTAAGAATATAAAATATCATGCATCTAAAGTTACAAAACGTAAGTAATTAAAATTAAAATTAAAATTCAATATTCCTCACTTGTTTATTAAATTCTAGACCTCCAGCTTTGAAACGCAATTCATTTGGAACGCTGTTCCATTGTTTTGCGGCAAAATATCTGAAGGAATTTAAGCCATGCTTTGTGGTATTTACTTTTGGCAGTGATAGCATATTATTGCCCCTTAAATCGTACTTATTATTTCTCATTTTAACGAGTTCCTTAATGCATGTGGGGGCGGTGCCCTGAAAACAAGTATTTATGGTTATCAACATGTCCTGGACACGACGATTTTCCAACGTGGTTCCTAAACCTATTCGCTGTAACAGTTCATGATAAGCTGATGTTTTATCTTTGTAAACATATCTTAGTGCACGCTCATTTACTTTTTCTATTTTCTTTGTGTTTCTCGAACCACAATGATGCCATACCTGACTACAATAATAAAAATGAGGCAGAACAAAAGCTCGATACAGTGATTCCTTGATCTTATACGGAAAAATGATAAATTTATACAAAAGCAAAACTATTGTGAGTCAAATACTTGTGAAATGTTCGTGGCTAGTCTGACGCGGTGTTTCGTCTCGGCCAAGAGACTCTTCAGAGACCTTTAGAATTCAAAGGCAAACTCGTTGAGCATCGCGCCCAAAGTCCCGTTCGCAAATTCTAGATGTTGACAGTCTGGCCCTCTATCGCAGAAGGATTCCCAATTGTGTAATCACGAGCTAAATTCATACAAAAGCAAAACTATAGTCAAATACTTGTGAAATGTTCGTGGCTAGTCTGACGTGGCGTTTCGTCTCGGCCAAGAGACTCTTTGTTAGCTTTTGACAAGCCCTGTCTTCATATCTTACCAATGTCACCATATTGTTGGCTGCCATTCTTATGGTGACCCCACCCAGTGATCGAGCTACAGGTACACTGTATGTCACCATGATGTTCGCTGCCATTTTTTGCCACAGGTGATTCCAAACTCTTGTGCAACTCACTCGCTGCTAAGTGTTCTTCTAAACTGCACCCACATCCACCTTGGTGAAACACTGAGCAGACTGAAGGAGTTCTCAAGCAAATTTGACCCAGAGGTGATTTCATGTACATGTACAAATTGTACTTTCAATAAACTCATTATTGCTGTTGAACAGATCAGGTGAGGCTAAATTGTGTGGGTGGGTGGGTCGTGGGTAAGTGGGTCGTGTTTGTTTGAAGATAAAAAAAGATATATATTAGCTCCCTCAGTGCTCTGTCTAAATTTGTCTTAGGTTGTAGGTCTTGTCTGTTTCAAGAATTTTCAGTTGTTGATAAAAAAAAGAGTTAGGGTTAGGGTTAGGGACCCACCACAGCGTGCAAAGAAAGTCGTGTCCGACAGCCCGGGGCTAGTGGATTAATTTTTGCGATTGGGCTAGTGAATTCTGTGCTTAACTTGCCCGGGCAAGGGCATGGCTTCTGATAGGATGCGGAAAAAAATTAAAGATTATGCAGAAATTTTTGGCCATATTATGCGGAAACATGCGTTGATTATGCGGAAATTACACCGGATTATGCGGAAACTTAAACAAGTTATAAAACTAATAATTAGGCCCGTCCAATGTATTTACATGCTTACGGTAAATCCGTAATCGAAATTGCAACCAATATAATCGCATTTGTGACTGAATTTTTGCCCTTTAT
>OX421456.1:26580155-26582655 GCA_949126865.1 Montipora capitata
ATACCAACTTTATTCAGTTAATTCAATGAAAGGGAAAGATACCGGAGGTTATCCCCATCGAGGTTATCCGCCCGCAGTCGACTGTAATTGACTGAGAGTCGATTTTGATGAGGGAGGAAAACCGGAGAACCCGGACAAAAACCCTCAGAGTCAGGTTGAGATCGACTGAAACTCAGCCCATATACGACCCGAGGTCAGGGTTGAACCCGGGTCACAGAGGTGGGAGGTGAAAATATTTGAAAATTCCATTCCATTCCATTCCATTCGAAATCAATTAGCTTGCATCGCCGTTTTCAAAGAACTATCACGATGCAAAGCAGCTTGTGACGTCAACCAGGTATCGGACCCATTCCTCTTCATTGCTTATTAATTCAAACTGACCACTTTTCTCGTCTTTTAAGCAAATAAAAAAGTGAATATTCAATCAAAGCTTCTAAAAAACAACACGATGTATTTGGCCGGGATTATTTCTGAGAAGTAGTTTCTTCGAAAGACATTTTAAGATAAAAACTAGCGATAAAATTTTTCGACGTTTCGATCTCGCTGAGATCAAAAAATGAATAAAACTTCGCCTATAAGAAGTAAAATCACACGTGAGAATATTAAAAGCGATAAAAATGTGGAAACATGTACTATGCGTTACAAAAGGTAAGTGATAAAAACTAAAAAAGGCTAGATAACAATAGGACAAAAAGCTTTACAAAAGAATATATGAAATACTCCGAGCTATAAAAATAACTTTGCACGGATGGAGTCAGACTGCGTGTTCAAAGTTGGCTTTAGTTCTTTTATAAAAAGCATCTCATAAATTAAGCAGTCAAATTTGCTCTGGCACTTCCGTAAGATCTTAAAACTACGAGATATGTCCCTTGGGTCCCTCCCATGTTGATCTCTGACGTGTTTCCCGATGGCAGATCCCTTATGTTCTTCAATGCGTTGATACAGGTGTCGGCATGTGTAGCCGACATAATCCGCATCGCACAGATCACACTTGAAATGGTAAACAACACATTATTGGTTGACAATAGGGGGTTTGCTTTCTTTTGGCTTGATGTTAGATCCGATCTTTCGGCTTGTGTACACGGGATGGATATCTTTTCCGATTTTGCGACTCAATTTTCCAAGTTGTCTTCGCACAGAATTCGCTGATCTCTGGTCCTTAAATGGTAATATTATTCTCACAGGTGCTTTCTTATCGTCACAGGTCTGTTTGGATCTTACATCCCCTGAAACGTTTGCAGTAACAAAATCTTTGATTGATGATTGTAAGAGTGGGACTGGGTAATGAAGCCGAGAGAAAGTCTCCTTGAGACGTTCACATTCTAGATGGAACAGTTGCCAGCTCGAAGAGAGCCTAAAAGCACGATTCAGCATTGTTTTTAGCAGTGACTGTTTATATCGCACATCGACATGACTTTGATAATGTAGTAATAATCCAGTATCTGTTGGCTTTTTATACACCTTTGTCTCCAGGCGGGACATGTGTTTCACGATTTCCACCCCCAGAAAGGGAAGTTTGCCGTTTGCGGCTAGTTCCATGGTGAAGTTAATTGAAGGGTGGCTGTCATTCAGTGTTGATAGAAATGCTTCAGCTGTTTCTGCGTTAGGCATTATGCTCAACGTGTCGTCCACATAACGTTTGTAGAAATCCGGCATTTTTCCTTGGTCTTGGAGTCGTTCTTCAATACTACACATGAATGCGTTAGCCATCAGGGGTCCCAGAGGCGAGCCCATCGCGACGCTATCCACTTGTTCATACAAAATTCCCTCAAACTGAAACAATTGGTTCTTCGTGGCAATGTTCAACAGTTCTACTAGATCTGCTTTCGTAATGTGGAGATTATGTTCTTTGTTAAACCAGTCGCCAGAACTAAAGCCAACTTTGAACACGTAGTCTGACTCCATCCGTGCAAAGTTATTTTTATAGCTCGGAGTATTTCATATATTCTTTTGTAAAGCTTTTTGTCCTATTGTTATCTAGCCTTTTTTAGTTTTTATCACTTACCTTTTGTAACGCATAGTACATGTTTCCACATTTTTATCGCTTTTAATATTCTCACGTGTGATTTTACTTCTTATAGGCAAAGTTTTATTCATTTTTTTCAAACTTGAAAATGATCTCAGCGAGATCGAAACGTCGAAAAATTTTATCGCTAGTTTTTATCTTAAAATTATTTCTGAGAATAAATAAAGTGGAAAAGTGCGTTGAGGTGATAGCCACTTTAAAGAAAGTGAGGCCACACCACATACACTGTAGTAGCACAACTGTAACCCTATTTATCATACTCCAGCTATTAAAACGGACACCAACGGACGGTCCCAAGAGTGTCTATACTTTTTTTTTTTTTTTTTTTTTTTAAACATAGGCCAGAACCCAAGCTGCTACCTGAGAAAACCAATGCAGTATCCACTGGTCGTGCGATGGAAGCATTTCATTTTGTCAGTTATGTACCGATTAATGGCCGACTGTTTGAATTAGATGGACTGAAACCATTTCCAA
>OX421456.1:26607655-26610155 GCA_949126865.1 Montipora capitata
AATCAGAAGGCACTGAATTGTGTGGCATTGAACTACAGCATTCCAGTCTCTAAAGAATAACAAATAAAAGAGAAGCGACAAACATTGGCTTCTGGGCTGACATGTTGATAATTTTCAAGTTCCCTCACAACTTCTTTTCACCACAAGTTTAAGCGTGCCCTCTGAGCATCTGGCAGCTTTGTAATACTAAAGTTCACTGAAGTTAATATCTCTCCGGCAGGGTTAGTATCTGGATGGGAGACCAAAACAATATACCCCTCATAAAATAGAAGCATCGGACCGAAAATACTATTAACGCTAACAAATGCGAACTCAGCAAGGTACAGATTTTGTTAGCTTGCTTTATGCAAAACAAATATTGATAAAAAAGTAAAACTATTGAGACACAGTTTTTACAAAGAGCAGAAGGAAGTTCCGGGACGGTGGATCGAGAATAAAATAATAAGGGCATGAAAACAACATTAATTTTGAACCGTGAATATAGAATATAAAAAGTTGCAATCAGCGACAAACATTTTGGGAGATTTTTGCTACGTTCAAATAAATCGCAAAATCGAAAGTGACATGGCCGGAATTCAGCGGGCGCCGTGATTAATTTACCGCGGCATGTTTATTCGTCAAACAGTGAAGCAACTGTTTCAAATGATGGCAAGATACCGGGTTTTTGTAAGTTTCTTTTTCTGTCAAGTGTTATAAAGTTTGACAATAAAATGAGCGAAGTCAAAACAAAGATCACAATCGCCCAACTCTTGAGGTTGACCATTTGTTTATGCAAAGTCAAAATTTACTCTCCAAGACGCGTACGACGTTATTTATCACCGGGTAATTCCATCATTATGGAAATAGCAGCTACTTTATTATTCATCGGCGTCATAATTTTTCACTGATTTTTGGGCTCATTTTGTTGAAACTCAAGCACGCTTCCAACAGGCCTGTGAACCCTTCCTGCTTACAGGGCAATACTAAAAAAATTCTCCCATATCACATTTCAACCGTAAGCTGGAAAACTCAATACACAACATGATATTATAATTAGCAAAGGCAGAAAATACCACAGAATCCTTTACCAGCGAAAAATTTATTGAAACAAACAACATATTTGCTCTTAGAGGCGAAAACCTCTTCCTATTTCATTGCGTGTGTGAAGACAAGAAACTCAATCGTGTCAAATTACCATGTACTTCAGGTTTGATGAAGAACCTTTTCCTTGAATAACAAGAAAATGCTTTACTATTGCCATAAAAACTATCCAGTTAAGCTCGCATATCATAAAACATGATGAATTCATAAAGGCCACCTTTTCCAGCGAACAATTTTTTGAAGGAAACAACATATTTGCTATTAGAGGCAAAAACCCCTTCTATTTCATTACGTGCGTAAAGAGAAGAAACTCAATCGTGTCAAATATGTGCAATGTTGCAACAAACTAAATTTCAGGATCAAACCGTTTCCATGAAGAACCTTTTCCTTGAATAATGAAGCACAAAATAGACGACAAGCTTTCTTTCAAATAAATCTTGGTTGTCACATTTCCAATTATGGTTTTACTGAAGGCTGTGCAGAGTTGATCACAGATCCACGTAAGGTGTTCGATTCGTTCTCTGTCTTTGTTGAACCCATAAGTTACCAGAGAATTTCCCATTTGGTTTCAGTGTTCTACATAACAGCACATTTGGTAAAATATCAGAAATGCAGCTCACTTTGATTTCGGCTCGACGGGCGATAGGTTGTTGTCGAAGTCCATTAGTCGTCGCTTTTAAGATTCCAGGTGTTTGTTTTTTGCCGCCTGACTAGTTTATCCAACTGACTTTCCATTATTGAGCTCGATAAGGGTATATTTTGTTTAAGGATCCACTAAAACGCCATTCGCGTTACATGACTTTCGACGCCATTGCAGGCTAAGTTAATGATTCTACTGTGTCCACCAGAGAAATCTATGCATTTCCACTACCCTCTCGATCCTAAGGAAATACGCGCAGAAGGCTCTATGCACAAAGACACCACTTACCAGAGTGACAGATAAGACTTTTACCAACACGGGAAAAAAAAAACTAAAAAAGAGGAAAAAAGGGAAAAAAAATAAAACGAACAAATCCACCCACTTTCCTACTGGGATTGCCATACTGGCAACCCAGTAAAAATACGTCGACTTTCACTACGCCGAAAAAAAACCCAAAACTTTTTTCAAATTTCTTAGGCCAGGAACGTTGCGTTGGTAATTTCAATAGCTTCAAATGAACTATTGGGCGAGTTGTTTTAAGTTAACCAATTAATTGTGCCCCCAAAGCATTCGTTTTTCTCTCAAATTGTTATATTTTCAACAGAATACCGCGTTTCTGATTGGTCGATGAGGAATGTATAAATAGGTTATAGAGTGCAATGCGGAAGTTGCTATGGAAACAGCGATGTTGTAATTTTTTTGAGTATATAGTAGATATAAAGTATTATGAACTTGCTTGTGCATTTCGTTATTTATAGTCACTCGTGATGTTTTGAAAGT
>OX421456.1:26620155-26622655 GCA_949126865.1 Montipora capitata
GTGTCACCTGTACAGTCCATTGCTAGCAATGCAACAAGCAGCAAGTGGAAGGAGTCCATGGTGTGCTTTTCCCAGAAAAAAATGTTCTGCGGGATTTTGATTTTAATCAAATGAATAGAAATTGAGGGAAATCTGCGAGAGAATGATAAAGATTGACAATGAATTAACCTGAAGTATTTTTTTAATTAATGGGACAAATATAGAGATATCGTGTAGTGCATTGACAAGCTAGATAAGCCAGCATGCAAATTGCTATAAATTCGACTTTCAACCAAATTCCCCGAGTCGCGAAGCGACGAGGGCAATTTGGAAAATTTTGAAATATACATACAAAGATTGACAGTGAACTGGGGAAAATTATAGCTTCGCAAATCCCTCAATTGAAAAACCAGGGGTTGGAATAAACGGAGATCATGTACGTCCGATCACGATAATGATGGCACCGTTGGGTCTTAGGATATGATTAATAATAATAATAATAATAATAATAATAATAATAATAATAATAATAATAATAATATGTAATAACTTTATTTCGAACTGTTAACATATACATTCAAAATAAAACCATTCTCCTTAGTAGGAAAAGTACTATGTACAATTATGACATGATAGATACTCTATAAACATTATCACAAACTTAGCATATCAAAACTAGGTAGTTAAAATGAGGATAAAAAGTAAAGCTAAATGATGGTTAAAAGAGTTCGGCAGAGTTAGAACCAACTCTGTTCTCCAGATTCAGGTCCTCATCCTTCTTGAAGAGTCTAAAAACATGGTGTCTTCATGGTGATTCTATCAATTAAACAACATCAACCAAAAGGGAAACCGATGTCTCTGTGTACCTCGTGCCCTTCAACAAGCTTCCGATATATGCCGAGGAAAGAGGAATTTAAGCTAATTAACAAATATTCACCGAGGTGGAAATGGCTAATGATGGATCTATTACCGATCCCGCGAAGCGGCAAGGTAAATATTCACCACTAGTCACCGACACGAGATGAACAGTTGTTTTCGTATATTCAAAAACAGTGAGATAGAATAGCACAAAAAAATTATTTTTAACTCAATTATTTCTGCAACGATTACAGAATTTTCGGGCGAAAATCCCGCGTAAGTTTCTCCAAGGTGAATAGAAAAAGATATTCGGAGTTTGAGTAGCTAATCAGAGCACGCCTTCAACGCTATCCACTGTTTTAGTATAGTAATTCACGATAGTCACAAATGGCATCCCGGTACTTTGCCTATGAAAATAACAGCTCGTTTCTCTGTGACTTGTAGACCCTTTGGAGTGCCGTTCATTAACCGAAAGGGCTGATCCCAAAAGACCACGAACTTGGTTTTCTTCGACTGCGCTCAAAATGCCGCGTGACATGGGTGATTTTGATACATGAAACAAGTTGGCGCCAGGTTTATGAAGATATATATATTTTTTATATCTAGGAATTACAATTGAAATCCTATTAAGAATGGGAAAAAATTCAAGTTCAAAAACGAAAAACACCGAAAAGTTACTGTCATTAAGCGTTGCAATTATAAACAGCCAGGAATGCTCAACGATAACACTGCACAGTAAAAAATATCTTGAAAAATATGTTCTCTACTGTTAATCACAAGAATTGAAACCACTTACCTCGATTAAAACCAACCCTGTGCTGTGTGAGTTTGGTTCAATTTTTTTGAATCTTCAACCGTAAAAGATTAATGTTGGGAATCGTCCTTTTTGGCCAAAAGCTAGCAGGTTACAAAGCTTTGTTTTCTTGGAAGGGTAATTAAGTTATGACCTTCGTGTGACCCTCTCGCAGTCGGAATTTCTTTTATCCTCTAATGCATGAGTGGTTTACAAAGCATTGAAAAGAACCGCCGCCTGGTTGAACCCGTGAAATACACCTTATTCCAAAATGGCCGCCATTTAGATATTCTTTTGTTTTTATTGAAATTAGACCTTGATGCCTCGTTCAAGGCAAAATATTATTTTGAATTTTCAGCTCAAGAACGAGGTATCAAGGGCTAATTTGAATAAAAACAAAAGAATATTTAAATGACGGCCATTTTGGAATAAGGTCTATACGGCGCCAGTTTGCTTAGCAAGGAGTCTTCGCCTAATGATATCTACCGGGCCGTATCGATATATCTGGGCCATAAAGTTAACTGAATGTTGTAAATGGCTCTAATTCTCGGATAAGAGAGCAATGGACCGTAGGAACCTTCTTAAATTAAAACTCTAGTCTTTCTCCTGGAATCTTAAAGACCCCACCTTTATTGAAAAAAAAAAAAAAAGAAAAAAAGAAACAATTTAGCCAATTTGGTGGCAACGGCGTCATCCATTTTATTCTAGGGGTACTTGGAAATCACACTGGCTATTCAAATATCAAATTGTGAACTGAACGGTTGTAATCTGCCCGTTAGAGTTTTGCAGCGTGTTTGAAAGTACACACAAAAACTCGGTTTACAAAAGCCATCTTGCCTTCAAATTAAGAAACAAGGCATTTTGCGATCA
>OX421456.1:26639750-26652250 GCA_949126865.1 Montipora capitata
TTCGTGTGTTCCATATTGTTTTGACTAATTCCCACCATGAATGAAGGAAAGATGCCGAACATTACAGGAGAATAGCGGCAAAAATTCAAACAAAAAAAATGGAAAAAAAAAGACACCCCTACCCAGGCCCCGGCCCCGGCCCCGCGTTTTGGCCACTACCGATCTTTCTGACCCCACTATGTGGATTTAAGGCCATTTTTAGTTATATTCACGGGAGTAGATTTTTATGGTTTTTAATTTTGCTGGTGTGTTTTTTTTTTTCTGCTTGAACTTAGCGGTTTAAGTACTGTCCGCAAAATCCGCAAAAATTAAACCCCGCGAAATAAAAGGGCCACCTCGTAACTTCCGGGTTTACAAATTCATTTGGTGCAAACGTAAACCCAAAAAAAATTGACCTTTCATCAGATGAGACTGAAAAGAAGAGAAATTATGAAGCGGAACCAACATGTTCAATCCTTCCTTAGTATGTGGCATAAACGTTTGCTTAGTGCAACTGATCTAGACATGCATGATATGCAGGAAAACGTCCGTCAGAGCAATTTGCATTAAGGTATTTTGCGGACTATTTTAGTTAAAGGGGCTATGTCACTTTATTTTAGGGTGTTTCGGGAAAAACTTTAGTTAATTCCTTCACCGATAAAATTATCGTTACGTCACAAACGAAATGATTCTGAGAAAGAAACGACCTTTATCCAGGCGATTTGTCATATTTGTAAAACTCCGGGCCGACTTTTTTCAAGATTACCCAAATGTAATATGTTTCAATCTTGTACATTTATGTCCACCCATGCTTCTCTTTCGTTTTGCAGTATTTTTTTTTTTATGTCGTTCAACAGTTTTAAGGGGCTCTTGCAATGTTTTATCCTATTTTTGGGCATTTTGGGAAAAAAAGGAAAGGAACATATCAAGTTGCTAATTGGGGATACTGTAAACTGAAATTAACAATGAACACAAATCAATCAGTGCTCTCATCACTGCGCCATCCCTGCACACCAATCAAGGACTATATCATTTTGAGTGACATAGCCCCTTTAAAGAAGAAACGAGTGAGTTTCAGTCCACAGCGTGTTTTGCCTCTGAACTGAAATTATTACCAAAGCTTTAAAAAGTAAAAGACCTCCAAAGGGGACACGACATTACAAAATAATTCAACGTGTGAACGTATGAGCCAAAGGGCCATTGTTGGCATGACGTGTGGGTGACCCCACAAACGGTCTAAGGTAAGTTTTGATCCCTATAATTTTCGGATAACTAGACTTTCAACTAGGAAATCCGAACAGATGAAAAAGTTTTGGGGGATATGCCTATATCAACCGTTTAAATACTAAAATATGTTTAGCAATGCTATGTTTAAGTGATGTAGAACTATATTCTCGTTGAGTGCTCTTAATTATTGGCTGACAAAGAATGAACAGTGCAGTTAAGTACAGTGACAAAGATATGGCTTGAGGGAAAGGGGATGGGAGATGGGTACAGGCAGAGCTCAGTGGCGGGGGGCAATTATAGATCCCATGTTAGTTACTGTAAATATTAAATCGACAGCGCTACAGTTCTTTCTGTAAAAACTTTTTTTACCGCGAATTTTTCCATTTTTAAATCCCAATAGCCAGAATTTTCTTACCCACAAAAATCCCGACAATTTGCGACCCCATTCTAGTGACTCTTGCCATGGCAACATTATAATTTCACATGTGAAATCATAAATGAACGCTGAAATTTCGCGCCAAAAATAACGAGTAATTTGACACCCATGTTATTAAAAGAGTAAGCGCCCGTAAAAACGTCCTTGTTTTTAATAGAAGATCAACCACTTTAGTTTATAATGACTCTAATGGCTAGATAGCCTCCCACGCAGATTCTCTTATTGACTCATCACGCGTTCCTCTCTCAAGAACGTCTGCTGAAACGAGCGACACATTCTCTGCTATGTCACTGCGTTCCGCCGCAGAGAAAACGTTTAAGTTCTAATCAGCAGAAAGGCAACAACACGTTGAAATAGGAAGGACACGACCAGCTGTGTTTATTGGGGACGAGAAAAAGCTAACATACAAGAAATAAAGTAGTGGCGGAGAAAAAAACGAATTACATCACTGTAAACTATGAGACTAAACGTAAACAGCATACTAGAAAAATTAAGCTCGGCAAGGTGCGAGCGGTAAAACTGGCTGTGTCGAGTGACAAACGCGAGAGGCAACAAGGCTTAAATACCGAGATGTGGCGTAAAATCCCTAGAGGATCAAACTGCGGCCATATATGCAAATTCCGAGCATAAACACATTTCCTTTTCCTTTGTTAAGAAACTGTCATCTGAAAATCACGTGCGGGTTACTTATGAACCAATCAGCGCTGTGTAGATCTCCCCTGGGAGCGTCAATGCGTCAACTTCTTCTGAAAGGGACGAACCTTTTTAAAAATATGCCACAGAAACATTAATTTTGTTTCCTTGGTGGGTTATGCATTTGCACTCGCTCGAGTCAAAATGTGTGCGTAGAAAGGGATATGGTGTCGTTTCATCCAGTAGTAAAATTGAAGGCGCCTTGGAAATATATAAATACGAATACAAATATTAAACTACTGCGAGTGTATTTGAACTGCACGAGAACCATTACCTTCAAGCGCAATGAACACCACTAGGATAGTAGCAAAAAGAAAGCTTGAAAAAAAAAAATCCATTACTTTAAGCTTAAAATTTATAGGCTGTTTTTGGCGATGATCGTCTCTAACAATTGACAATGTTTTTGTGTTGCGAACAGATCGGTCGTACTCAGTGTTTCCTCGATTTGAAAAATAAAGCAAACCTTAAATCAGTTGAACCGAAGGAATACAAAAAATGAGGTTATTCAAACGAAACAGAGCGGAAAGAAATGTAACTACGATATCAATCCCAAGCGAACGTCACAAATAGGTTTGAATCGCACGGGAGAAAAGTGTTTCAACCATGCAAATTCTACCGTACTCATTCTGTGAAGGGCCGCAAACATCTATGAATGAAATTTAGCGGAGCACCAATAGTTAAGAAGATATGGAAACCCATCGATGCGAGGAAATTTGGTTTTATAGCCATGACGTCATGAACATCCGTACGTACGTCCGTCCGTCCACCCCTCCATGTATGCCAATGTGACCAGTATCATGCTAGTTTACAGCATACATCTTTGATATTGGACATCCATTTTTGATGAATTGACACCTCTCAAAACAAGATTTCCGCTGACCAGTATCATTTAACC
Source organism: Montipora capitata (assembly GCA_949126865.1). NCBI lineage: Eukaryota > Metazoa > Cnidaria > Anthozoa > Scleractinia > Acroporidae > Montipora > Montipora capitata. Next base: position 26,642,981 of record OX421456.1, read on the forward strand.
ATATTGCGGGCTCAAGCTTAGAGCTCAGCGGGGTCAGAGTTTTTTTTAAAGTTGACCGCTGACCAGGTACTGGTTTTTGATTAGATTGCAGGCTCAACCCAGGTTAACTCACCTAAACATAAGCGAGGCGTCATTTTTCGCGCTTTCTGTGGCCCGACGCGGCTACACTGCCATGCTACGTCAACTATAGTCTTACACAGTCAACGCTTTTCATGTTCAGGTGGAAAACGGTTTGAAAAATGTTTTCTTTCTGCCTTTTTGCTGGTTTCAATCCAGTTTGACACATGATGATAGCTGTGGTCCACACTGGCGGCTACGCAGTTATTCAAGTCAATCATCGGAGGGATATAAACTTAAAGGTGAGTGTTTATTTTTAATTTGCTTAGAGCTGCTTTTTTTCTCTGTATTGCAATTTTTGGCATATCTTTACAAGCTCTGATAAGGTTACATGATGCCTGGAGGACCTATGACTAGAACAGAAACGAAAGGAGAGCTAAAGAGAACGACAACGACAAAACAGAATACCAGTAATAGCTCATACTTGTTGGAAGAAGTTACTCCACAAATTCTTTCCTTGGGCACTAAACCGTTTGTTATTTTTACGGATGCGTTATTTAAAGTGGATGCGTATTTCAAAAAGTGGTTTAATCGGTTTTTCCTTTGCTCAAGAATGAACCTCGAATTTTTATTGACAGTTGGAATTAAATAACAATTATCTGTACCATTTTGGACACAAAGATAAACTTGAATTGTTTGTTTTGCTTTACAATGCGAGCGAACAAGTGCTTTTTTAATCCGTTTGCCCAACTGGTTTTCGATGTGCCTCGACAGTGACAAGAAAATTTTGCCCTTATATTATAAACACGTAACTGAAATGAGTTCTCGGAAAAAAAGGGGGAAATTTCACTAGCTTGTGTTTTCAGAAGTTTGTTTAAAGCAACCCAACGTTATTTAAGTGTTGAAGCAGATCGTATTTGAAGTTCGTCCTTTCTTTACCCTGCGAGCAGTTGGTTTCTCCTACGCTTCCCGAGAAAGAAACCACTGCTAGCAACCGTTTGATAAGACGAAGACGAAGTGATGAAATAAGTGATGACGAAGTGATGAAATAAGACGAAGTGATGTCAAATACATCACGTGGATTGTGACGTACTTCGCACATCATCGAGCATGTGCGAAGTACGTCACAATCCACGTGATGTATTTGACATCACTTCGTCTTATTTCGCGGGAAATCACTACACAGCATGCTCGCCCAATCGCAGCAGTTACGTAGCTGAACGCACTCGCAAGCGCCAAAACAAGTTTACTAACTCGTTTTACCGGTTCAAATTTAATTTATTCGTCCATGGCGCTGGACGTGGGCTCACTCATAGAAACTAACGGTTGCTAGCAGTGGTTTCTCTCTCGGGAAGCGCAGGAGAAACTAACTGCTCGCGGGGTATCCTTTCTTGGTTGCATTGACTTATTTTGCCGATTCTTGTACCAAGCCAACCTGGCGTGTTTCAACGAAATACGTCAAAATGTGAATGATCTTGTTTCCAGAGATAAAGTGAAATAAAGTACATCAGTAAAACTCTTCTTTGACCTTGCACAGACAAAGTTGTTTTTTTAATGTTGGCGTGATTTCTATTCGCTGACTCTCTCTTTTCCTCTCAGAGCCCGAGAACGAGGTTGTTAAGCGATATCACATTGAAAGAAGAGAGGTACGAGCGTTTGAAGCTATCTGCGTTAAACGCTATCCGATCGTGGAAATTGTTCCTCGTTGCAGCATCATCGAAGACCAGATTCGGCTGAACGATTATCTATGGGTAGTTGTCTTCGAGAAAAAAGGGAATTTGTTAAAGGAAATGGCTTCAAACAAGTAGTGAGTACTTACACAGGGGCACCCAACGTCAATTTTCGGAAAATATCTGTTTGGAAGACGATTTGAGATCTCTGGAATTTTCGATACATTTGTTGTAAAATTTCTTGCTTGCCTGCCTGTCCTAGGATTTTCGAACATCTAAAAAATGGTATAATTGCCCATTTTTTGCCCTATAAAGGTCACCTAGAATTTTCGGGAGCCTTTTTTCTGGCCCAACAATTTGTGTCCCCATTCTAGTAACTCTGGCAGGAACTCTTTTGAAAATGCAACCCCAGCGGTACATCCCCATTAACTCATTTAAATAGGAAGTCCTCCCCCCCCTCCCCCCCTTCCCCCGGGCAATAGCAATAGAATAATTAACAATTATTTCATGAGCACACGTTGGATATGAGATGGTAAATAGCCAACGAGGCGCGTAGCGCCGAGTTGGCTATAACCGGTCTCATATCCAACAAGCGCGAATGGAATAATTGTTTTATTAAATTTCTTTAAACTCCAAAAGTTTAGAAAGTACGAAATGCGAGAGAAAAAGGCGAGCAAATCCGAGCGAAATCAAAAAACTAGATGAGAACCGATGCGATGTCGTGTAACACCTTGTGGTCAGACAGACGCAGGCTCGTCACAAAAACATTTCTTACCTTTTCGCGTACTTCTAAACGTCGCAATTTAACCCAGTCGTCCAGAAAACTTTAATTTTGCTTTCTTCAGTGAGAAATTTCGCTTTCCGGCGAAAAAAACTTTTAGCTTGGCAACACTTAGATCAATCATTTACCATATAAGGTCAAACCAAGGTATATGAGCTGATAACCGAGATTGAGTGAACCAATCAGAGCACGAGAATTGCATTATCCCAGGTTGGGAATTTAATAATATCTAATATCTGACCTGCTAGTCGCCCTTTCTCGCAGTCGGAGACTGAATTATTAAGGGCGCAGCTCAACGAGGTCGGACCGAAGGAGCTGTGGTGCTGCCGGCAAGGCGCTCGGCCCCTAAACTCGACCCATATATGACCTCGGAGCACAGCACCACAGCCTGATGGAATAGGCCGGGAGTCGATTTTGATGAGGGAGGAAAATCGGCGTACCCGGAGAAAAACCCTAGGAGTCAGATTGAGATCGACTGAAACTCAGCCCACATACGATCCGAGCCAGAGTTGAACCCGGGTCGCAGAGGTGGGAGGCACGGTTGATGACCACTAAAGCACCCTGACTCCCAATTGAAGAATTGTCAATACTATCACTAAAACTAAAATGTGTGCATTTCTTTATGTACTTCCTTATCCACAGCGGAATTATTAAGGTGAGGCTGGTATGTGAAGGAAACAAAGACCATCTAATTAGTTATTCCCCATACAAGCCCAGGTAAGTGGAAAACGAAGATGCAATGGAAACTCACCAGAAATGACTCACTAGCCATAGAGAAACAATAAATATTCCAGGTTAACCCATCAAATCAAATCTTTTTTCTCGACGAGGCGTATTAATATGGAATAGCATCCCTCCAGGCCTGAGGAAATTATCTAAGCCATGCTTCAAGAATAAAATGCGACACTACTTTCTTCAAATTCTCAATAAGAAGGAGGATTATGTTGGCATACCGACTATTAAGCCTAACTTACAAAAAGTTATATAAGCAATGTTATAGAGTATACATTATAGGCTTACGATATAGGCATGATTGCGATCAATTTAATTATAAGTACTCAATAATTATACGTCAATTTAAAATTGTATTTGTATAATGTGTAAATATATCAATTTCACTCTACCCGCCTAGATTAGCTTTCGCTATTTGCGGGTTAGAGTGATTATTTTGTAATATGTAATAACAATAATAAATAAACTTGACTTGATAATATTAATTAAAGAATATCACGTGGGTTTGCTATTCACTGTTACTGTTTCATCAGGTCTTTGTTTTCCACGTCTTCCTTTTCTACACACACAACTGAACTACGGAGTTACAACAGCTGGGTTTCACTTCACTTCTGATTTAATGTATTCAAACAATGTGCTTGTGATGGCACTCGTACTTATAATACATTAATTTTGTCATATCAGGTGTATGGATAACTCTGTACAACAAATTTTCGAAACCACCGAGTTTTAACTTGTGCTTCCGTTAACAAATTCTCTTGACCGAAAGCTACCGCTTTGCAAAGTTACTGCGGAGGAACTGCCGCCAATGCAAATTGCCGACTGTTTTGTCCCTTCTTTTGACAGAGAAAATAGAAACATACTCTCTGGAACGAGACGCGATAACTAGAACCAAAGGCGATCAGGATAAATGGATTGATGGATGTGCTTATCACCCACCAGAGTTAATGAAAGACATTTATCGTTCGTAAACACAGAAGGGTGAAATGCTCGTAAAAAAACACATAGACGTAAAGAGGTGTCCAACAAGTGAAAAATCCAAGGACGATTGATCCGAAGACTTTCATCATGTTTTGTTTTCCTTGTCTCTCTTTGCTTTGGACTGAATTCGATCTCCCTCATAGAGCTTCTCTCTTTCTCTTAGTTGTTTCATAATTAGTGAGTAGAGGACGACTACAAAACTGAAAGGGATGCAGTAGAGCAAAACAAAACGTACGGAGTAGTAGGTTTGCAGCAGTAACTGACTCATCATGTTTCTGCAAAAAGTATGTTCCTCTGATTGCATTACTCTAGAGTAAAGGAAGTACGGAATGAAACCAAACGCTGGTAGACCCCCAATTACAAGCACGAAAATTGTTCGAATCTTTCCAGTTACCGTTAACGATTTTAATTTAAACCTTGTTGCAATAAATCTGTCCACAACGATTAGAACTAAGCTGATTATAGACACCAAATATGACAGTGCTCGTGAATAAATTCCCAGCTCAGCTTACAAAATAAGAAGCGGCAACAGCGCTCGTATGACTTCCACCAGCCTGCAACATACCTTCAGTAGCAAAGAGGGGCCAGTTAACAAAAACACACACCAAATCAGAAACCACCACGTTCATGACGTAGTTGTTAATACTCGTCTTTAAGTTTGCTCGCTTGATGAATGTTATTATCACAAGGAAATTTCCCCGAAGTCCCAAAAGACTCATGGCTGAAAGGACACACCTATTGCCGTAAGGGAACCGGTTGGACAGTCTACATGATACAAGAGATGAGACGAGTTTTCCATTTTGCGTTTCAGATCATTTTCAACAATTTCGTTGAGGTACTACTTATGATTTCAGTGAGTGGCGGTCACTTTCGAATAGATCTTCCTTTTTTGACTAAATTTAAATTGACGACAAAGTGTCAATCAAAAATGAGGAGGAAAGGTGGGAGGGTCAACAAAAAATGCGCCGATTGACAGCTTATTTACCACGAATAAAGTCAATAAGATGACTATTTCTTGCATTCCACGTAGTACGATGAAGTTTGCACAGCCTTATAATCAAAATATCTTTAATTTGGTGGCCTGTTCAAACTAATACTTGATCCATTTGTAAGGTATTTATTTAATTCAAACATTACAATATCGATCCAAGGCAAATTTTGCATTATATACCATGAAGTGCTTTCTTTACCTCTATTTTCAGCAGCCATAAAATAGGCTGTTAAGGTTTTTGAGGTTAGTGCTTTCTTTACCTCTATTTTCAGCAGCCATAAAATAGGCTGTTAAGGTTTTTGAGGTTAGTGCTTTCTTTACCTCTATTTTCAGCAGCCATAAAATAGGCTGTTAGGGTTTTTGAGGTTAATGCATGTAAGGCGCTGCAAATCAAAGACCAAACCCACAAGGTGATTTTGTCACCTCTAATAGAACTTTTTAGCTTTGCAGAAAGCTAAGAGGACGGCTAAATTTCTATAAAACATATGACTACCACCTGGCTCTGAAAGCCTTTAATAGGCGAAAATAAAATGTAATATTGTAATAGTAATATTAAAATCCGAGGGCGATGCGGCTAATAAAATAATCAAGGCTTACAAATAAGTTAACTTTATCAAGACTTTAAAAGGGAGAATTAAGGTTATATAAAAATGAAAAGAAACTTGGAGAAGAAACAGTTCACGCAAAAGTGAATAACCTATTTAAATTCGATACACAAACTATTGCAGAGCAGCTGGCACTAATGAGGCCTTCCAAGAGGGCTTGCGATGTCGCTTTGTCGCTCATTTTCCAGCCCACCTGTCTCCTATTTGGCTAGAGATAAATGTCGCTGTCGCTTTTTCGCTGCAATACAATTGTCGCTGTCGCTTTTTCGCTAGAATACAAATGTTCCCTAAACGTGCTTAATTTTGGCGTCCTGTAATTTTGTTTAATTTGTATCGATAATCAAATGGTGATGAGTGAAATTAGGGAATATAAAGGCTTCGGGAAATTATTTCATTTCCGACAAAACGCGCGTGAAATTATTCCCTAATTTCACGAGTAGACCATTTGATTAGCTATTAATATCATGGGTGACAAATTACGTTCATAAGACGCCATTTTGCCACTGTAGGAAAAGTTGCCATAGCAACATTGTAATTTCACATGTGAAATCATAAATAAGAAAGAAAAGCAAATGAAACCGGTCAGTGTAAAACGCAGACTGCATACACTAGACTGCAGACCAGGGCCCGGTTGTTCGAAAACCGATTACCGTAATCTAGGATTAGCGTGAACTTTTGTTTCATGTTTTCAAACTTTTTGGTGAAAGTTTCTTCTGATTATTTTCGTTTTTCAAGATTGACTTATTCTAATGTAAAGTTTTGCCAAATATCAGCGTTGAACAGCACTTAGGAGTAGAGAAATAAACTCCTTGGTTAATTTTTAACCTGAGATTAGCGTTAATCAGCTTTTGAACAACCGGGCCCAGGGATAAAATGCAGACTGAAGATAAAAGAAATATTTATAATAAAAAAAACGAGTTATAAGCATAAAATAAAGAGTGTTCGAAAGACAATCCTGTTCTACATCTGTCAACAGCTCACATTATCATGACTGTAGGTCGCTGCACCTTTTGGGGACTGCTGTTAAGAGTCCATGACATGGAAAATGCGATCGTTGAAATTTTTGCGCTTCCAGATGCATTGAAATGTTCAAAGTTATTTCTCACACCAGTACATGGAGGGACTGATCGATCGATAAAACAACAATTATTACTCGGAATACGTGAACGGTATCCGAGTTATACAAATTTCGATGGGAATGTAAATGGTAAGCCTATTTTGGTCTTCCCAAACGAAAAATTTCCGGAGAAAAGGGGATTTCTTGAAAGGTAGTCCAAAATTTCCAAACGGAATAACGTGTTTACATTTGCATACTCCCATTATTTTGCCTCCCTCCAGACTCTCTCGGTAACCTCGAACGGATTTTGTAAATGGTACACGCCGTTTCGAACTAAATTTTTTGCTTACCATTTGAACAAACCTAGCACCAACCGGTTTCTGCTTGTAAATGGTAAACGACCGTAATCCCGCTTGTCTTTTTTCGGTGCAACGAAATGCACAAAGAATTTCATGTATTCCGAGCAATTAGGACACGGGGATTTGATTGGTTAAGCTATGCGTGATAACCCCTAGGGAGAGGTTGTAATTGAAAATAACATCTTCCAGATGCAAAACAAACTAACTCTTGAACTAAAGGATAAACATAACGTACACGAAAGCGAATAAAAGGATCCTACTAAGGGAAGGTACGTTTTTTTATTGGTGGTGGTGGGCCGGGGTATTTTAGAATCTTTTTTTCCAAAAAAGTCGTAGCCCTCCCACTTCCTGGAATGGATCAATGCATGACCCTTCAAAAATGCCCAAACAAAAACATCGATGGCTCCAAAACATCACCACAAACATCGTCGAACCAACCACGTTTAATTTCATTCAACACAATATCTACTGGGAACGTATTCTTCTCGCCGAAACACGAAAAAAACTGCTTTTGCAAACTTTCCTGTATATCAGCGGGATGTTTTGGGTTGGAGAGATCTGAAGGAAAGAATATTTTTAAAAAATGTTATTTCATTCGACCCACAAAAAGTGCTACTTTCCATTCTTGAATTTATCCTAGTCAAGTCAATTTTTATTTAAACTCAAACAGAAATAATAATTAATACAAATTAGCGCTTAAAATATAATATCAAGGGATTGCCAAGACCCAAAACAAGAAATAAATGAGTCAAGGAAAAGAGATGCAAAATAATTATTTTAGATAAAAAGTATTACTTTATTAATTAAATAACAGTTAAAGATTACATAATTGTAAAACATTAAGAATCAATAATAGTGTTATAACCGCCAATCACAGAATTTTTGATATATTGACGAAAATTGGAAAACAGCTTGATTTTCTTAACATCAGTGGATAAAGAATTCCAAAGTTTTGCACCAGTGTAACTGAGAGAACGAATACCGTATTGAGTGGTATGAACAGATGTAACAAACAGATTATCAATCTGTGATTGACGTGTATTATATGAATGAATAGAAGATGCCGGGTTAAAAAAATTAACAAAACTAGAAGGGCTTAGCTTATGGTGCCACTGATAAACAGAAGAGAGACTTTCAAGATGAATTATATCAGAGAATTTTGAGGAGTCTGATAGTGGCTGTCCTATATTCAACGTCAGCTGCAATCCTTTCAGCTAGGAACGTGCAGTGTCTCTTGGAACTAATTATAACTTCAAATTCCAGAACAAGTACTTTACCAAGGGTCTACCAAGCCTATCTGTCTTCTTGGTGACCCTAATTCCAGCGATTGAAGCATACACCTGCTAGCTATCTCGTGAACTGCGTATGTTCAGCTTGAACATTGATAAACTAAAAATAATATTGATTATTTGGTAGAAAATTTGAGAAAGAAGAGTGACTTCAGATTCGACCGCGAGGATCTCTTTTGGACCCTGCACATTGAAATTCCAAGAATTCATTTGTATATATAGGAATTCCACTACCACTATCAACATACCTTCCCATTTGCTACAACTGCTAATACAGTTCTGCATGCGCGGTGGCGGTAAACAGTGCTGCTTGGCTGGCTGTAGCAATGATGCAGGCAGCTACCCCTTAACTGCCTGTAGGGGTAGTTATGAAGCCAACCCGAACATGTGTGTTTTGAACATTACAGTTGGGATAGAGACAATCACATGAATTATGAGACGGGTGAAATAGCATATATTCCGAGCTGTTCATGTCAGGTAAACATCAAGTGTGTCCAGCCATATGGCTGTTCACACCACATGTCCAACTTCTTGAACAGTACATTTCATGTTACGTGCAACAATGGAGACAATGTGACTTCTACTAGTAGTGATGTCCAGTCAACGACCAGAAACAAGATTTTTGTTTATCCTGCATTCAAGGCCTCAAACATTTTCGTGCGCAACAAGCTAACACTCAGTCATCAACCCTTAATGAAATCTCCTCCCCATAATGGCATGTCATCGTCTTGACATTTATACTCTTTAT
>OX421456.1:26654750-26657250 GCA_949126865.1 Montipora capitata
TTTCCATTCTACCTATTACAGAGTCCAAGGTCATTGGCTGTCTTAAGAGCACTGATTTACACAAAGCCTGTGGTATCGACAAGCTCAGTCCACGAATGCTCAAGTTAGCAGCTCCTATAATAGCTCCATCTATTGCCAAGTTAATAAATCATTCCTTCAATACGGCCTCGTTTCCTCAACGCTGGAAGACTGCGAAAGTCTCTCCTTTATTTAAAGGTGGGAACTCAGAGGACTCAAATAATTATCGACCAATTTCTGTTTTGCCTTGCTCTCAAAAGTAATTGAACGGCATGTACATGACTCACTCTCTCGCTATGTTTGTGAAAACAACTTGATCTACTCTAAACAATCTGGTTTCCAGAATCTTCATGTACAGAAACAGCCCTGATCAGAATTATAGATGAACTGTTATTTAACTTGGATAATAATCGTGTAAGTGGCATGATCTTAATCGATTACTGCAAGGCCTTTGACATGGTTGATCATGTTATCCTGTTGGACAAACTACATGCCTATGGTTTAGACAACACATCATTATCGTGGTTTCAATCCTATCTCAGTGACAGGCGTCAATTTGTACCCATGAGTGAAAAGGAATCTACTACATCTATTATTCCGCATGGTGTACCTCAGGGCTCTATTTTGGGCCCTTTACTGTTTGTCTTGTTCATTAACGACCTTCCGTTACATGTTAGTCTGCTAATACTGATCTATATGCTGACGACACGACATTATTTTGTTCCGTCAATTGGATGGATATGGATCTTCTGCAAATTTCTTTAAACGCAGCAGTTTCTGAAACGGTTGATTGGGCCACAGCCAACAAGCTTCCACTTAATGAGAAGAAAACTAAAGTTCTTACCATCTGTGGTAAACGTCTTTCCAACAGAATTCCTAATGACATTATTGTTTCTGTTAATGGATCGCAATTTGAAAACGTAGAATGTGCAAAGCTCCTAGGTTTGGAAATTTATAAGGAATTGGCATTTCATTCGCATGTTGATAAGTTATGCAAGAAGCTATCTCAGCGTATCGGAATTTTAAAAAAGATTAGACATTGTCTGCAAATTAAGCGCAGAGTTCTCTTTTATAATGCCATTATTAGACCAGTAATGGATTACGTAAGTGTTATCTGGTCAAACTGTGATAAAAAATTGTCTAGATCGTGTTTTAAAGCTACAAAAGAGTTCAGCGAGAATTGTCATTGGTGCTGACAGTTATGCACCCTCTGTTCAGTTATTTAACATACTCAAATGGATGCCTTTCTTCGAGAATGCTAAATTAGCCAAGTGTTGTATCATATACAAGCGTTTGCAAGGTCGCGTGCCTAGTTATCTTACTAACTTATTAGCACTTACCGGTGAGACTCATTCACGGCAAACTAGATATGGGGAGAGCGTCACAGAATGTATACGTGTGTTGCGAAGCTCTGTACAGCGGACAATTTCTACCGTGTTTTAACGTCCATGGAAAAATTATTTATTACTCCAAAAAGGAGAAGCAGCTATTGCAGTGATTCGGAGCCGTCACCAGAAGATGAAAGGCTGAAAGAGTCAAATTCTCCGGCAAAGATATCGGGTGACGAAGTCGGCGAAGACGGAGCCATGGAAGTCAGTCGGACCCAAAATAGACCTAGTGCTATCCAAGCTAGCCTGCGAGCAGGCTCACTTCGCGATTGCGGCTCCACCGCCCTTGCCTATCAAGTGAGCCTGCTCGCAGGCTATATCCAAGCTTTCCAACGTGGAAGCTAAAATGGAAGAACTGAACGTAGCAGTTAAAGGACTTCAAAGCAAGGTAACGTCATTGGAGATAGAAGTGGTCTCTGTGAAAACAAAGCAGATAGCCTTAGACGATAACTTTACTTCGATAGAAAAAAATACTGTATTCGTTGACGAGCAAGTACAAGAATTGACAGCTAAGACTCATAAGAATAGTAACGACGTCAGCGATACACACAGAAAATTGCTATACTTGGAGGCCTACAGACGACGTGAAAATCTGAAATTTGAAGGCATCCCCGAAACTTTCGTAACGAGAGAAGAAGATGGAGCTACTCAACGGGGCGAAGGGTCAACCGAAAATACAAAAGCTTCCTAGAGAGAGTTCTGGGAATCGATGATGCACGGAGTATTGAATATCAACGAGTACACCGCATGGGCAAGCCGAGAAAGGAAAATGGAAGAGAAAGGATCATCATTGCGCGCTTCCTAAGGTTTTCAGATCGAGAACGGGTGCTTAAATGCGGACGGAAACTCAAAGACACAAGGTACAAGATGTATGAAGACCTCCCAAAAGAAATTCACGAGATGCGAAAGCTCCAAATGGAGAAGTTAAAGAATGCCAGGAAGGAGGGTAAACGTGCCCGTTTCAGTAGATCCGAGCCCGACAAACTTTACATTAACGGGAAATATGTCAAAATGTAAAATGCGGTAAGTTTATCTGGGTTAAAGTTGCTTTCATGACTATTCATTTTTCAAGAAAATGCTGATTTACGAAGTAG
>OX421456.1:26662250-26664750 GCA_949126865.1 Montipora capitata
CTTGTACTTTGTGGATGCGTTTGCTACGAAAATCTGCATGTAGAACGTGAGAAAAAAGTATATCGCTTGTTGTGCTGCTCGACATGTCCAAAACTTTCGACAGCATTCGGCACGACAAACTTTCATCAAAGCTGCAATCACTGGATGTGTCTGATTCCGTCTTAGCCTGGTTTAAGAGTTACGTTTCATCACGCAAGCAAGTTGTCAGGATAGGCAGTGGCCTATCTGATCCCCTCCCTCTGACAACGGGTGTGGCCTGGAGGTCTATCCTCGGCCCCGTTTTGTTTACGTTGTTTGTTAGCGATCTTCTCTCAGTACCGGAAAAGTGCGAAGCCATGGGTTATGTAGATGACACCAAGTTGTTTTGGCACTTCCTCCCTCTGACCTCAAAACTGCTATTTCTGACCTCAACAGTGACCTCCGCGCGGTCGCAAAGTGGTGTTAAACAGACTCTCTTTTAATCAACCCAGACAAAACTAAGCTCCTTATTGTTGGAGTTCCACAACCAACGCGAAGCTTATCTCTACCTCCTATCGTTTTATTGGGAAAAAACATCAAGCCTGCTACTGTTGTAAAAGACTTGGGGGGGGTCTGGATCGACACTGCCGTAACCTTTAACGACCATATATCCAACTGTCCTCGAGCTGTCTTTATAAGCTACGTCGCATAAATAGAATTAAAGACCTCCTTGACAGTAAAACTCATATATTTATAATTAATACTCTTATTTTTTAGCAGGCTCTTTTATTGCTCTAACGTAAGGGGTAATACCAGTCCAGTATATATATCTTTGAACTTCAACTTATTCAGAACTTTGCCTGAAGAATAACTCTAGGTCTAAAAAGAAATGATCATGTTAATGCTACCCGCAAGTCCCTTGGTTGGCTATGAGTCCGTCAAAAACTTGGATTAAATACTGCTACTGTGGTTCATAAGTGTAGAATAGATCAAGCGCGCCCTTATCTATCTAATTTATTTTATGATAGATTTAGTGTATCAGGACGTAGTTTTGTAAACCTAGCCCCGTTTACTAGGGGTAAAACAAAGGCTAACGAAACTTAGCCTCAATCTATGAAGTCGACTGAGTTTAACTATAAATTTATTGTCCTTTTAGCATTCACTCGTTTACATCGGGTGTGCAAAGAGCTACTCTGAACATCTAGAAGGAAATGTCTTCTTTTTACGACAGATTCTCTGCGCTACGATTGGTTCAAACGGATAAAGCTTGGTCATTCAAGGTCATGTAAATCATATCTGGCAAGTCTTAAAAAAAACACACCTGGAAATTGTCCCTAAATATTGACAACGTTTGTCTGTAAAAGCAAAACAATAACATAGTCTCCGACACACTCCCCCATGCAGACTGTGAGCGAGGCCGACTAAAGGAGACTTAACAACTATAGGGCGATAAAAATTATATAACTCAACAGTTTGCTATCAATACTTCGTCTTAATCAAGTTCAGTTTTAAAATTGTCCTCAGTTAGGTCCTTGATTCGGGCGCTCGCAGCAACTGAAGCATCGCGTACTGGTCTTGGCCTGAACACAGGTGCACTCGGGCTTAAAGAAGTTGTGGCTGTGTTTGTACACTTGCCACGTACTCTGTCGCAGGTCAGCTCAAGAGGGTACAAATGCTGAACTGGCCTTTCTATAATTCCGTTGTCTGTCTTAAATTGGAGTGCGCGAACGTTTTGGTCCTTCCCAGGGAAGATTTCGTTCACCATCGCCTGTGGCCAACGTCCACGATTCTTGTTCTCACTCTTCACAATCACGACGTCCCCGATCTTTGGTTGGAACTTTGCTGTTTTGTGTGTCATGTTGTGACGTTCTCTCAATGACGTCAAATACTCCTTTTGCCATCGTCTCCAAAGGCTGTCTTTACACGCTTTGAGATACTTGGCGCGCTTGCGCAAGTCCACTTCTTTGAATCTCCACGCTTCCTTTTCTGGTAGGTGATTAGTTCGCTGAAACAGGAATGTAGAAGGTGAGAGAGGTGGCGTCTCTACATCATCTTCTAGGTAACTTAACGGGCGTCGATTGATCTGTGTCTCTACATCGAGAAGCACTTCGCTCAGCTCGGTCCAGCTCAGTACGCCTCCCCAAATAACTTTATACATGGCTGATTTCACGATGCCAATTAACCGCTCGAACTGCCCTCCCCACCTTGGAGCGCGGCTCAAGTTAAACTTCCAAGAGATGTCGTATCCATCCAGAAGACCTTGGAGACGTTCGTCTTCTCGCAATTGACGTAACCACTTTCCTGCCTTAATAAAGGTGCCTCCATTGTCCGAATAGATGACTCTCGGTCTCCCGCGGCGAGCGATAAGGCGCTTGAAACAAGTTATAAAATGGCTTGTCTCCATGCTGGACAATAACTCTAGGTGAACTGCCCTAGACAGGCTACAGGACAATAATGTTAGATAGGCTTTGCATTCGCTTTTCTTACGCTGCTTGTATTTGAGTGGTCCTGCAAAATTTGAGCATATAACTTCGAATGCTGC
>OX421456.1:26674750-26682250 GCA_949126865.1 Montipora capitata
GTAACAACCAAAAAGCTGCAGGTACATGTATATGAACTACACTGCTTTTTGGGTGAGCATTGCCAAATCACACCAAAATTGCACTCATGAAATACCACTTGATAGAACTATTCCATATTGTATTCAACAAATTGAAAATAAGGTGATTGGGTCCAAGTGAAAGAAAATACAGGTGAAAATATTATTATTCGTATTATTACATTTGCATACTTGGCACTTTGTTGGGACGTAAAATTTTGGCAAATTTGCAAAAAAGCACCCGAAATCTGATGTATTAAAACAATGAAAATACAAATAGGCACTAACACAAACATTATTAGAAAGGCCATTTTATTTGTTGTAGTATACCAGTACATGTATCAAATTTACTCTACTTACCAACAAGCGTACTTGAAAGGTCCTCTGGCACTTGGAAATTCCCTTTAAAGGAGACCTGATTTAAAAGAAAAAAAAAGGAGGGAAGTATGCATCCAAATATAAGCATTGATCTACAGTGTTTGGGTTTGAAGATTTTTACTATTTGTCTTTAATTTTGCAGTTACTGAATGGTTAGTTTTAAAGAAATATACGCAGGTCCTGGCTTCTAATAACATCCCTGAAGTTATATATTTTGTTTAGCATTATAACCATCATCACTTACAGTTTACAAGTTGAACACAAGTTACAATAACTTATAAAGCATACACTTATATAGAGTTCCTTTGGGCAGTGTTGGCTTAAATGAAGCATCAGAATGCTAAAGTTTTGGCATCTGAGGGAAGGTGTGTTATTACCCTCTCTACTTTCCTTTACATCATATACACGACTTGGTACAAGAGTTCGCATTAATAATGCAATTGCAATGTTGCTTTTGATCTTTGATTTCCAGGCTGACGAGTCGGTGCGTATACGACGGAACATTTTTAAACGGAACTGCTTCAGATGGACGTTAAAGCCAACTGACTACGCGCAACGTCACACAGAAAACATCAAGAGTCCGTTGTTTGGGTTTGACAGGAAAATGTTCACCTGCGTGTGGGCCCAAAATTGTTCAAAATTTATTTTAAAAGTTGAAGTTAGTTCCGCCCCTGTTACATTACGGGCAAGGTAAGCATGAGATCAGTAAACAATCCAAGGTTTAGACGTGGGACATACCTTTTTGATTTAAGGCTAAATATACTTCAACACTTCCACATTTCTTAGGACTTGCTCCATAAATAAGAATGCCAGGAAAATAACGATGCCGATGACAGCATAACAGTTTTTGTAATATATGCATTTAAAATTAGGATTTTGCCTGGGGGTGGGGCCAAGTTCTACACAGTCGTACCCTTTGTGATTTGGTAATCCTTCGTAGCCAAAACGAGGGCATCTCAAGGCACCAAACTTGGAAGTTATTTTAATTTTTGTTTCATTGAAAACATGTAAAAAGGCTAGCTTTTGAAAATAAGCTGATCGAATTTTTGCAATTACCTAGAACTTGACGGGAAGTTTGATGCACTTTATAGCAAGCGGTCGCCCGTTCATCCCAGCCTTCAAGGCGATTTGGTGCGGGAGAGCTGCTGTTTTGGGCTTGGTGGGCAAAACTAGCTACCTTAACTTGCGATAGGAGTAGCATTTCCGGATCTTACACGCTAATCTAACTTGCCGGATGTTTATCTTACAGATTTGCTGTTGTGCAGGAGGGACAAGTTCTTCAAATTTTCTCCAGCAGAGGAGCGACAACTCTTCGAGAAGGCCAAGTGGCTGGTACCGCAGTCGATCTTGCACCGTTTAAAGAGGATCAAGATTTAGACATTAAAATAATTGTAATTACATTTACTCATAGTTGAATAGTTACATCCGACGGCGCGTTTCTTTTCACGAAAGTAAGAATCCTGGACATATTGAAAAAAATGCCGAATCAGAATATATAAATTACTACAACCAAACCACCTATAAGTAGGGCGGCAACTTTAGTTTGCTATCTTACATTATACTGGATTGACCTTTTTAAAAAATATTTCGTAACGTTAATTTCACCGAATTACAAATCTGGGTTCTGATTTCCTGAAGAAACGCACAGCTCAAAGATCTACGACAGGCGCCGCGGTTAACAAAGAAGTTTCTTTACAAAAGATTGCAAGTTAAAATATCATTATCTAATTTATTCAACTTAAAAAAACTTAAAGATCTAAATTGAGATGTGTTCATTTAAGGAAAAAATAGTGAGTTCCCTGAGATTCTCTTAAACTCCAATTTTGTAACTAATTAGAACTTCGTAATTAAAAATCTATCATGATTGTTGGAAAAAAAATTTCAACATTTGAAAAAAAAACTAATTTAAAAAAAAAAAAAATCAACTAATTTTCGCAGTTCTTTTGTTACCTCGATTAGTTATTGTTGCCTCCTGTCGCAAAGCAGGCTGTTTGATAATTAATAGACTTTTGCTGATATATAAAGTTATCTTATTCATCGAAGAAGTTATGTGTGATCTGTGAACTTCAGTGGAAAGGTTATGATGGCTAACTGAACCCGCGCTTATCACCTAGTCTAGCTAGAAGCACGCCAGAACAATGTCGACCAAGCGCAAAACTAATCTATCCGTAAAAAGAATGATGATATGTCAGTGTCAATGAACGCTGTGTTCGGCAAAGAAAACAAGATGTGGTTGCAGGTCGCATTTGCAGTATTTTTAAGCAAAGAGAAAAGAAGGAGTCTCTCCATTTTTCTCTCAAAACGTGCTTGCAAAAGTTCCACTAGAAGTAAGTTATCCCCACTCCTTATTATGAATCGCGTAGGCAAAAGTTATTACTACAGAACGCCACATGACAAAAGTGGGGCACCCAACGTCAATTTTCGGAAAATATCTGTTCGGTAGACGATTTGAGATCTGGAATTTTCGGAACATTTGTTGTAAAATTCCTTGCTTGTCTGCCTGTCCTGGGATTTTCGAACATCTAAAACATGGCATAATTGCCTATCTTTAACGTATTTTTACCCTCAAAAGGTCTCCTAGAATTTTCGGGAGCCTTTTTTCTGGCGGAAATTTTCGAAACGCTTCCATTATTTTGATCCCTATAATTTTCGGATCACTAGACTTTCAGCTAGGGAATCCGAACAGATGAAAATTTTTTAGCGGATAAAAACACGCCTATATCTAACGTTGAAATACGAAAACACGTTTAACAATGCTATGGGCGCATTCTTTTGGGAGTCAGGTTATTCTTATTCCGGTTGACGAATAAAAGAATACACGAAATACCAATTCCCAGAAGAACGCATCTGCCGAATTGGTCCCAAAGAACACGATTACCATATATTCGGAGTATTCCTATTCCGGAATAGCCCCAAAAGAACGCGCCCTATGTTTTACTGGTTTTGAACTATATTCCCGTTGGGTGCCCCTGACCAAAGCAGATTACTGTAAATAATGATTCTCAACTGCTGAGGATTATATGGAGTTGTTTCCATGAGCAAGTGAGCAAGATAAAAAAACCAAAGACCCGAGAAACGTCCCAAGGCATCACTCGAATAACGCTCTTTTCAATGATACTTCAGAGATAAGTAAAAATTATTAGTCCACGTGACATCCAGCCTTCCATGTCACTGATGGGAAAGTTATTTCAAGCCCTTTTTTAAAATCCGTTTTTTAAATATCTCAATACGTTACTGGGTATACATGTAATGGATTTGGACTATTTAACTTGCTTGCAACCTTTGCTTTTTGTCGAAAAGCTTTAATGTGGAACTCTGGTTGCCAAGCCCTAAGAAGCTGGACGCCCCAACGAAAATACTAGTTGCTCTGTGATAAAGTGAAAAAGGGAAAATCAAAAGAAGTCTATTGAAGTGATTGATTAATGTAGTTTTTCATAAATGACAATTAACAGACCCGCCAGCAAGGATTAGTTATTAATGAGTAGCCGATTGCTTTTTACTACTCAGACGAAACCCTGCTCTCGGTTATCTTTCTTGAGAAAGATATGAAAAAATTAAAAGATAAACGGCTTTAATCATAAACGATCACACTTTTTTTATTAGTGAAGTGACATCCTGCGGTTTCCAAGCCTATTGTTTAACCTACCACCTACAGATAAGTTCCAGCAAAAGATTACTCAGTCCGTGTGATCGTATTTCCTACACATCCGTTTCGTTATTCAGAAGATTCTGCTTAAAATCCATCGTTTTAAAACGCTTTCCAAAAAATCAAAATAGATGGACCTGCGCTATTTTACTACTGAGACAATCTTCATCAAGGAGGATCATACGATGGCTTCAACGACGATCGCTCCTGCCGAACGCTTTGCACTGTGGTGGATGCTGTCAAGATATGGTAATGGTGGAAAAGTCAGAAGCTCATATCGATGGATTTCAATGGTAAGAGTGCATTCCGACATATTCTTTTTCACGAAACTTAACGCATGAAAGCCAGTGTATTTGAACCTCGGAGGTAATCAAGTTAAGATGCTGATAATCGTTGTTAATTAACATTACTTGAGCAGTAACGTTATTGATTTTTTCCAGGCTTTCCTTTCCTTTACTGCACGAGTAACGTTAATTGATAACTGTGGTGATCAGCATCTTAACTTTATACTGTTCCCATACGAAACATACTTATTGAAGAGGATATACTCAAATCGATATGACGTCGAATGCGGAGTAAATGAAACAGGATTGGCAAAACGATCGCAGCCTACCTTCAAATGATGAAATACCCGTGAAATCAGAGTAGACCAAGTGTCTAGTCTGAAAACTACTTCCAGCTAAAAGTTAATAATGTTTTAAAATTGATTATTTCATCTTTGTCATTATTTCATTTAATAGTTATTGCATCTACTATCCCTTATGATAATTTTACCCGGTTGTTTGATTTGAGTACATTCTATTTTCTTGCGACGACATTCTCGTTACCGGAGCCCTCTTCTCTTTTGGTCAGCACCAAGAACCCTGATTCTGGCCAATTAGTTGTAGAGAATGTCTTAGCCTGCGAACAGGTCCAGGTTTGGTATAGGGCGAGTGGAACGAGCCTACAATAGAGCGGTCTGTTGATGAGGGACTGCACAGGCATCCCACTCGCTTTGTTCGCGGTTTCACCCATCGACTCCCACTCGTTTCTCTCGTCGAATTTTTTTCGTTGCCTGTTTGCAGGCAACGGATGTCTATTTTTGTAACAGTTTACGACCAATGTTGTTTCAAATTTTTGCGCTTGCGTAGACGAGCCGCAAGTTTGTGATTTGCGGACTTCCTGCTTTGGCCTGTTGCCAGTGTCCTTGATCTTGACGCTGATAAGTGGACGCTGACTAAAAGGAAAGCGGGCTCTGGAGACGAGACTGTTGCAAGCACGGAGTACTTAGTTCCCAGGGAAGGAAAAAGGGGTCGAGGATGGTAAATAGGCAAACACATTTTTATTCTGATTTCAGCTACCTTAAAAGCAGAGCATTTATATGGAGCATGCAAGTGGCGTATAGTTGTAACAGAAAGTTGCATTCACTTGTTCATTCACTCATCGCTATCTTGAGTTACAGTCACCGCGAGATCGGGAGCCATTCTGATCACTAAAAAAGATATCAAAAAAAGTTGCCTTTGCACTAGACAAGTTCACTAGATTAAGGTACAAAAACGTTTCCAGGCTGGACTATATGCACTTCAAAGGATATCCTTTGTGCATTTCGCAACCGGTTTAGATTTATGAAAAGGAAGAAGTCGCGCTGTGGTTGCGCTCATACAGTACCTTGTTTTTATTTACAGGAGGTGCAAAACCTGTCGCAAAAAGAGAAGTATAAGAACAAATAGCTTCTTCGCTTGCTTCCCAAAAATAGCACTTGGGGATTTAATCTTTATGTGCTATTTTTGGTCTGTTGACAGCTCCCGCAGGGATACAGCAAGAATGATGGGCATAAACAAAAATCTTGTGTGTAGGGTATTTCGTTGCCTTGAGGACGTTTGCTCAAGAGATCTGGAGGTGAACCCAATCATTCCTTTTGTTGGTACGTCTGTTGTACAGTGCGACGAAAGCAAATTCAATCATAAAGCTAAGGTAAAGTTCTTGGTTTTTGTAGATTACTGTAGTTATCGTATACTAATCTGGAACGATAGACAGTATGAGAGAAACAATGAGCATAAGTGCCACACACACCTAACGCATGTAGGCACCCTGAAATAAGTTTACCCAGATGGTAACAATCGTTTCGTTATTATATCAGTTATTATCATGATACTTTGCTTGTGTTTTGGTTCCTTTGTGATTGTGCTTGTGCTTTTGATCATTTTTTTCGATTGCAAAAGATTAAAATCGAGCACTCTTTGATTCAGTTCAACAGGGGAAGAAGGGCAGCAGACTTGTGGGTGTTTGGAGTCATCAGTTGTGCGACTCAACCTGCGAGGGGATACTACCAGGTAGTGGATAGAAGAGATCGCGAAACTCTCCTTCCAATATTGGCCCAATGTCTTCAACCAGGGAGCGAGGTTCACACCGACGACTGGGGTGCATACTACAACCTCACCAGGCACTTGCCCATCCATGTGGCGCGACACAGGGTTGTAGTACACGCGGATAATTTTGTAGATCCCGTAAGTGGAATACACACTCAAGAGGTTGAATCGGCTTGGGCGAACCTGAAACTTGCCGTGAAGAAGAAAAGGGGCATCAATCGCGAGGATCTCCAATCCTTTTTAAACGACCGAATGTGGAGGGAGTGGAGAGGTGGCGAAAACATCATTACGAGCTTTTGGCCAGTGTTAGCCTCGCAATATCCCAACTCCGTTTGTTGATTATTAGTCAGCACCTAAGGATCTGGAGACCTCTAGCTGTAACCGCAATATTAGCAGTCCAAGTTGATGCCCATTTTTTGTAATCCTTCGAATACCAATATTAGAAGATGAGACTTTCTCATTTACACTGGGACAAACGGCTTGGCAAAAGATTCGAATGAGAAAAAAAAAAACTTCTGGTTGCCGTCCGTAACGGAAAATCGGCTTTGCTTTATCTCCCTAACAATTGCGAAATATGTATTTTGAGAAGCGGACGACATCCGGAAGAAAACATTTTGCGTGCCAGGGCTTTAGTGTCTCCAAGATTTTTATACTAATCATATCTAATGGAGAAAAGATATTCAGCAATGTAAATGTGGTTTTGTAAAGACAAGTTAAACGGGTGCTTGCAAAAGGGATTGCAGCTCTGGTAATAAGTTGAGGTCATAAAGGGGCTAGTATTATGGGTCTAATATGAAGGGCACCGGATATTCACAATTTCACAGTAATATCGCAGTAAAGCTACAACTGACTTTTTTTTTTTTGTTCGCCTTTTTCTTTTTTTGCGCGCGGCTTCACTAAACTTAATTTTAAGGCCCCCAAAATCTCATTGTGATTTTAAGTAATCCTGCCAATGAAAAGCACATTCTTCTATATATCTATCTAATTCAATGGTTTTAGCTGTAGTGAAATGTCTTGCAAAAGACCAAGCATCTGATTACTGTTGATCAACGTGCTTATAGAAAGAAACTATAAAGGAAATTTATAGTTGTTTTGTATCCAAAACGGAGG
>OX421456.1:26694750-26709750 GCA_949126865.1 Montipora capitata
AAGAAGGGAGGAATGTAGTATACGTTGCGGACCTATATTGTAGCAAGACATGCGCAGTTGGGTTATAATCCGTGTTGTTGCGGTTAGACCCGAAATAGTTTGCATCTGGTACTGTGGTACATTGAAATCTCCTGTAAGTATAACACGTGGACATGATCCATTGGATTGGAGAGAAAGCAAAGAGTTGCCAAGTTCGTTAAGAGCCCCTTCTTGGGATCCTGGTGGGCGATAAACTGATGCTAAATACAGAGGTTTTTGCTTAACAAACTCTAATTTAACCCATATAGCTTCAGAATTACTATCAAGTTTTGGTTGGTGTGTTGCAAGAATTGTATTATGGATAGCAATGAAGATCCCTCCACCAGGATTGTCACTTATCCTGTCTTTACGAAAGATCTCATAGTCGCATGGGAAAACTTCACCGTTGGAAATTGATGAATCCAACTTTGTTTCCGAGCCTAAGATGATATGAGGTTTCTCAGAATCAATAAGGGTCTTAAAAAGACCACTTTTATGCTGACTTCTGATGCTGTTACAATTTAGACTCAGGACTTCAACTTGGTTAAATTGTTCTTTTTTGAACGTTTCTTCTCTTTAGATCTATCATTCGAGGGTGTGGTAAAAGATGACTGCTGTGATAATTCCTGTGATAATGATTCCAGAGACCAAAAGGAGTTAAATGAGTTTAATGAGGTCTCAAATAGCGAGCCCGAAAAAATAGGGGTAGCCCGCAATCTACACATATCCAGGTACAAGACGAATTAGCTAAGATCTGGTACATCTCGTCCCCAATGGAGCAGCACTTCGTATGATACCACAAATCACAATGATCACATTGTATCCCTTTCTGATTTCTTTTAACTGCCTTATTGCATATCCCACAGGGATTTTTCCAATTTGGCCCAGGATTAAGCTGGATATCTCCGCCCAAAAGTAGTATTGATAGAAGAAAACTTTGATCACTGCTAAGCTTGAACATGTGCGCGACGTTCTGCAGAGCCTGTTTTGGCTGTGAATCACTACATATCCAGTTGGAATGGGTTCACTATGGTTCACTATGTAAACACAAGTGTTTACATTCGAAAGCGGCCTATTTCGGTTCTCTGAAAAGTCCTCCCTGTCAGATATCATACTTTTGTACCCCTACCGGGGGTACACATATCACTAGTGATATGCGTGCGGGGATACACATATGACGGGGGTACACATATCACTGCGAGACCGTAACCTAACTATTACCCAACTCTCTAACATTTCCTCAGTGTTAGTCGTGGCCGAGATAACGAGGAAACACAAGTGTTTACATTCGAAAGCGGCCTATTTCGGTTCCCTGAAAAGTCCTCCCTCACAGATATCATATGATCTGGGGCATGGATTATTTAAGATAAGTTATTTCATATGGAGCCCAAGCTTGATTATATTCCATCAGTTATGGTCTTTAATTGGGGTTTCGGTGGCATTTCAGGGCTTTTTTTTTTATTCAGCAATGTGTGTACTATCTAATAAGAAATGTATCCATGAAGTAGTATATTCAAGTTTTGCTGGTTTTGTTGATTGCACCCGTTCAACACACAATTGGTTGTGTAGGTTGATACTGAAGTGTGTGAGCAGACAATTTCTTGGCTGTCACAGTATGGCAAAATCACACCTCATATGAACCAGAATAGGTTTATTTTTTACATTGTAAACCTCTTTGAGTTAAATCGGAGAGTAGAAAGGGCGCGTAATACCACTGCAATAGACCATTTTCGAATTCTCACGGCTGGACTGGATCTAGCATGGAATGGAGGCTAATGCGGGCAAATCTTTTCAAATGGAAACTAATTTGACCGTATTAGCCTCCATTTCATGCTAGATCAAGTCCAACCGTTAGAATACGAAACTGGCCTATTAATAGGAGGTTTTCACGTGACGTCATTGCCGCCATGTTGGTGGACGAAAACAAAAGATCTCTCATTAGCTTCTTTTGTTCGTCCACCAGAAGTCGTACATTTCCCTATTGTTATTGGTGTCCCTAGAGGTTGGTTGAAAACGTCCTATTAATACAGCAATTTGAAAATGTTATTGAAATAATTTACAGCAAGAATGCCCAATGTGTGTCCACTTATTGTAGTCTCCCGTTGTATGCAATCCGATCAAGGCTTGAAATGGCTATTTGTGGCTTGAGATCAGTTAATGAAAGAAGGTCTCTGTTTCAAATCCTCTTCTGTATGTTTTGTTGTTAGAAGAGAAGTTAGTTACATTTTATAGATTTTATTTCTTTTGATAGCTAAATGTTAGTTCCAGAGTCATATTGCTACTTGATAGACCTGGAATTTCGATATATTAAAATTCAGTCCTGAACAAAAGGCATCATCTGGAGGCTTGGGGAAATAAACTCATACTCACTGAATTTTAAGATATCATAATTGGTCTATTAGCATTAAAAGCTTATTCATAGGGTGTCCATGCTGAGTTATGACGGACTGAAAACTTGTGTTTTGCCCCAGTGAAACCAGTTTTCTATTAAGCCAGCATAGACATAGCATAAAAATGGAAGCAATGTGCTACATTTCATCAAATAAATACGGCCAACTTGCCGCTAGGCCAATATTTGCCAAATTGGCCAGAAAGAGTATTTGGTCCACTTTTGAAATTTAACCGATGAATCAGGTATATATCGTGTCCTTAGTTCTACAAGAAGTCTCCTTCCTGTAAGAAAACTACTGATTAATAGTAGTTCCTTGTTGCTTTAAGAACGAGTAGTTTTTTCTTGCTTTGAGGAGTAGTAGTTCTTAAAGCAAGACTTATTTGACAAGAATTCGCCATATTTGCTGAAATCGCCAGATTCGCCAACATGCATGGCTGGCCACCACGCATTGAACTAATTTACATACATTTGGCATTTTGACAAGAATTCACCATATTTGCCAAAATTGTCAAATTGTTGGCGATATATTGTATATTTCTGGGCATAAGTGACTAAGTCACTGTCCATCTGGATTTCGATCGTTACACAGTACTCTTACTGCGCTGGTACGTTGAGAATGCAAACAGCTGGTCGGTTAATATTGACAATGGCCTTGTCAATGGTGTAATTTTCATCGATCTTAAAAGGCCTTTGACACCATTGATCATAATATTCTCTTACGGAACTTCCGTATATATGGTATTGGCACAATCAGTATTACAGTGTAAGTGGTTCAAGTCTTATCTTCTCCACCAAAGCCAAAGAGGTAGCCTTGCTGGCCAGTTGACTAATGCCGCACCGTTTTGTTGTGGCATCCTACAGGGTAGCAACCTTGGACCACTTTTGTTCCTAGTTTATATCAACAATCTGCCAAATTGCCTTACGTTGACCTCCTCAAGGATGTTTCCTGATGATACTAACATAACCTTTGCTGCCAGCATGTTGACTGATCTTAACAATGGTTTAAACTCGGAGTTAATAACTCTCAATCTATGGCTTGTTTCCAACAAACTGAGTTTGAATGTTGTGGAGACCAAATTTATGGTTATCGGGTCAGACCAAAGTTTACATTCATTCTCTGGCGATCAGATAAACATTGAGATCCATGCCAAATTAATCACTAAAGTTAAAGAAGCTAAATCACTAGGCGTGATAATTGACGAACACCTCAGTCATGGTCTAATCATATGGGTGAACTTAGCAAGAAGATATCTTCAGCAGCTACAGGTGCCCTTAAACGTACAAGACCATACATCTCGGAGCGCACTACCCTCCGTATCTGTCAAGCGTTGATCTTACCCCACTTTGATTATTGTAACTCCGTTTGGGGCGACTGCAACTTAACCTTCAGTGATAAACTTCAAAAACTTCAAAATAGGGCTTTCAGGGAGATTACGAGGTCCAGTTATGGCACAAGCGCCAGTTTCCTTTTAAATCTGTTAAATTGGGATGATCTTATTACACGCCGGCAAAAGCTTAAAGCCATATTAATGTTTAAAACAATTAAACTACTCACCTCAACGAACTTCCAGAACTTATTTAGTACCCGCAGTACGCAATACAACTTAAGAGAGACTCAGAGGCTAAACTTGAGTTGCCTATGCCTCGCACAAATTACGGCAAGCGTCCTGTTACAGCAGAGCACTGTTATGGAACAGATTGCCCATCAGAATGCGAAAATCAGACTCCTTAGGATATTTTAAAACGGAATTTGACCAACTAGATAGTAGGTGCTAGTCGGGCTCCCACACGGCATTCTTGTAAAACAGTGTAGTTGTAATAAAACTTATATTAATATATACTGAAGATTTTACAGTGTATAAAGAAATAAATAAAGTATATATGTATGTAATCTGCAGTCTTCTTCTCATAAAGATGCAAAGCATAGTTTTATTTATTTTTTGGACTTTCTTTCGTTTATTGCAAAGGATATTATTCAAAGGGATTCCTCTTTATAAGAAAGGGATCACCTTACTTTTTGAGTGGCGGCAACTCTTCCTGTTCCCGAGATGAATCTATTTTCCCGTTAACGTTTAGAGCAGATACAAAACCCTGCAATTCAGTTTGCCTAAAATTTGCCTTTCTCAGGGATTAGAAAAATAAGGAGCACCATAGTTAAGAAAATATGGTAACCTATGCCATGGATGCGAGACATTTTGGTTTTATAGCCATGACGTCATCGACCGTCCCTCCATACGTCCGTGCGTCCGTACGTCCACCCATCCATGTATGCCAATGTGACCAGTATCACGCTAGTTTAATCCATACATCTTTGATATTGGACATCCATGTTAAGATCAATACACCTTATTCCAAAATGCCCGCCATTTTAGTATTCTTTTGTTTCCTTGCAAATTGGTCCTCTTGACCTCGCTATCAAACGTAAAATTGAAAAAAATATTTAAACTCGAACGAGGCCAAAAGTGCAAATTTGCAATCAAACAAAAGAATACTAAATTGGCAGCCATTTTGGAATAAGGTGTATTGACTCCTGTGAAAACAAGGTATCTGCTGACCAGTAACAAGTGACCACATCGTGGGCTCAAGCTTAGAGCTCACCGAGGTCAGCTGTTTTTTTTTAAGTTGACCACTGACAAGGTACTGGTTTTCGATTGGATTGCAGGCTCAACCCCTGTTAACTCACCTAAACATAAACGAGGCTTCATTTTTCACGCGCTTTCTGTGGTTCGACGCGGCTACACGGCCATACTACATCAACTATAGTTCTTACACAGTCAACGCTTTTCGTGTTCAGGTGGAAAAAGGTTTGGAAAATGTTTTCTTTCTGCATTTTTCGCTGGTTTCAATCCAGTTTGACATATCATGATATCTGTGGTCCACACTGGTGGTTACACAGTTATTAAAGTCAAGCATCGGAGGGATACAAACTTAAAGCTGAGTGCTTATTTTTAATTTGTTTAAAACTGCTTTTTTCTCTGTATTGCAGTTTTTGGCATATCTTTAGAAGCTCTGATAAGGTTGCATGATGCCTGGAGGACCTATGACTAGAACAGAAACGAAAGGACAGAGAAAGAGAACGACAACGACAAAACTGAATACCCGTTAATCATACTTGGTGGAAGAAGTTACTCCCCAAATTCTTTCCTTGGGCACAAAACAGTTATTTTTACGGATGCGTTATTTTAAGTGGATGCGTATTTTTAAAAAGTGGTTTAATCGGTTTTTCCTTTGTTCAGGAATGAAACTCGAATTTTTTTCTCAACTGGAATTAAATAACAATTATCAACATAGGCACCTGTTTGTTTTGCTGTAAAATGCTAGCGAACAAGTGCTTTTTTGATCCGTTTGCCCAACTGTGACAAGTGACAAGCAAATTTTGCCCTTATGTTATAAACACGTAATCACAATGAGTTCGCGTAAAACTAGGAAAAAAATTCACTAGATTGTGTTTTGAGAAGTTTGTTTAAAGCACCTAAAGGTAATTTAGTGTTGGGGTGGATCTTGTTTGAAGTTCATCCTTTCTTGGTTGCATTGCCGTATTTTGCCGATTCTTGTTCCAAGCCAAGCTGGCGTGTTTCAGTGAAATACATCAAAATGTGAATGATCTCGTTTTCAGACATAAAGTGGTATAAACTACATCATGAAAACTCTTTTCTTGACCTTGAACTGACAAAGTTTTTTGACAATTTCTAATTTTAGCGTGATGCCTATTCGTTGGCTATTGACGGTTGAATCTGAAATATTTTTTTCCTTTCCCATTCGCTCGCTGAGGGTGTGCTTGTTTTCTTTTAAAACTCATGCGGTTCAAGAAAAACTCATTACTAAACTGGTGAGTTCCAAAGTAAATTTCACTCGAAAAACCGATATCGTACTCGTCGCTTCGTGATTCATGCGATATCGGTTTTTAGTATATGCTAAAAAAGTGGATAGCGTTGAACGCGCACGCTGATTGGCTATTCAAACTCCGGATATCCTTTGCTATTCACCTCGGAGCAATTCGTGCGGAATTTGCGCCCGAAAATGTTGTAATCGTTGCAGGAATAAATGAGTTCAAATCATATTTTTGTGCTGTATTATCTCACTGTTTTAGTATATAGTACTAAAACAACTATTCACCTCAGTATCGGTGGCTAGTGGTGGATATTTAGCCACCTCCACTTCGGTGAATAGTTGTTAATTAGCGTAAATTTACCGCGGAATTCACTAGTTACTCAACGAATTTTTATATAGACACGGGACGAAAAATTGGATTTACATAGCGTCAAATGTCTTGTCAAAGGCGCGATAAAGACCGCGTTTGTTACAGCTTTACATGCCTTTGACGCGCGTCAAATATTATCTTTGCGGTTGCCTTTGCAGGGGGGTCTCAGGTGGTAAAGGCCGTTTTTACTACAGTTTTACACCCAACCTTTGACAAGCGCCAAAGGTATTATTTGACAACCCTTTGTTACCCTCACAAAGGTGTCGTCAAAGATGTCTCAGCTTCAATTCAAAGACTTGGCAAAAGTGTTGTCAAAGATGTCTGAGATTCAGTTCAAAGGCTTGACAAAGGCGTGGTCAAACATGTCTGAGATTCAGGTTAAAGATTTGACAAAGGTGTAGTCAAACATGTTTGAGATTCAAGTCAAAGATTTAGCAAAGGTGTAGCCAAAGATGTCTTGGGGTGTATTTATAGCTGTTGGCTTGAAGCGCTGAATTGAAAACTCAGATCTCTGGACTACTTTTCCTTAATCAGGACGGTAGGACGGAAACTTCTGAATTTTTCTAGCCGTAACAAAGACACCGTTCAACTCAAACAACTGTCCATCATAAATGTACTTGAGTCTCAATTGAAATGTTTTTCAAATATCTGAAATATGTCTAGAGTGGCATTTCTGAAACCACCGTAGTCAAATTAATTTGCCATCCCCCCCCCGTGTTATGCCATATGAGAGACAGACTGAAATGCAGATACGACGAAAAACTGTGTTTTTCCATTTTTTATTCAAAGGAATTCATACTCTTGGCAAAACCAAGAATCTCACACCTTACATTCTGTAATATCTCTAGGAATCGATTTTGTTGCGCATTTTTAAGTGGTAGTATACATCCAAAATGTAAATGTAAAAGGGTATAAATAAATCGAAGGATGAGAATTAATTTTTTTCAATTCCAGTGCTTCACTTCTCTCAAGGCTTCAATTTATTTATACCTGTAATATTTACACTACACGCACAACAAGCGCCGTGTTATCAACAACTTTGTTGCATAACAAGTAAAATCACTGTCACCGTAGAATTAGTTAAGTTAATTTATGACAAACAATCATGACACCTCTCTTGGAAGTATCATGTAACTGACACAATATCAAGAGTAGTGGACATAAGTGACAGGGTAAATGGAACTACTGAAAACTTTGAATAAGAAAAAACTGATATAATCTTGATTTTTTTCTTACTCACCAACAACAAGTGGAATTGGGGAATCTGCGCTACAAATAACCCAAGATGCCCCCCTTCAACAAGGGTAATTTATACTGTACGCAAAAGTGCGGAATATTTTGCTAGTACAAATCTATCATTTTCGTTTAGCGGCTCAGCTGTGAAGATTTCATTTAAAACTAATGCTGCTACTATCAGAAATTCAATTCTCATTTTAAGTGGATTTATACTGATGATGGTCAGTATAGAAAAGCCCTAGAGCGCTGGATCGAGGACAATATGATGTCATTCTTAATCAGTAAACCGCAAACCTTTTCCAAGGGTAAAGGGTGGGGTTTTCTACCTAACAGTTGTCATGTCGGGTAGTTAAATTGATTTTACAAATTCAGTGTATTAATTTCTTTAGTTTTCAAAGTCTTCACCAAAGGGAACCCGGCAAAGCAGGAACCAAATAAAATGTATTCTACTATTTGAGAGCAAATACTGCAGCCTTACAGGCATGAGAGAATTAGTAACGATTTTCTTCTTATAGACACATGTTTGCATTCATTTTACACTACTAGCTGACAATCTCCCTTCTTCAACTTTTTGTTCTACCAACAGGCCCTGAAGATAAAACCCTTAACCCTTTTAATCCAAATTGCCCAGGGGGAAGACGAGTGTGCTAATAACAATAGTATATGCCTTCTAACTAGGACTCTAATTTTAGTAAAGGCTGCGTGGTGTTTTCTTGAAGTGCAGTATTTAATTCAATTTGCATAACCTATGATTATCTTATTGCTAGTAGATGGAGGGAGAGGATTTAATGGGGAAAGCAAATAGACGATTTTACAGTTGTGGCTAAGTTACCAGGCCTAACAATGGAAGCGAGGCTGCCGGTGACCCTGTTTTGATACAAACCTTCATGCTTTTGTAATGCTAATATGGACTAATTAGCGTTACAACAACACAATTTACACGATAAAAGCAGTGAGGTCTGTATCAATGCAAGGTCACCGGCAGCCTCGCAGGCATTCATAGGCTTGGTCGCTGAGCAAACAACTGTAAAATGGCCTATTGTGTATCTCATTTCTTAGTTATGCTAGGCGTAAGTGGTTCTTTAGTTAATATAACACATGCATGTGTAAGTAATGAGTGGGATACTACTGTAAGAATGGCTATTACCTCATGACATCTTTGTAGTTTTCTTGGAATGTGTAAAATAATGTTCTGCATTCCTGCTCAGATCTGTTTTTGTCCTTGCATCTTTGGGAATAAAAAGAGGTCTTAATTTCTCGTACAGAAAGATTTAAGTTGATACCATGCACATATTGAGTAGTGCTTTATTAATGCATAGTGATATGACATGTGTACATCTGTACTTCATGAAAAGACAAAGGCACTAATCTAATTAGGGTACACACTGCTGCCAATAACTGATGACTGCAGACATGTACTCTATTGTTTGCAAAAAATGTGGGTGCTTTAATTAAGAAATAGCCTTGCATTCTTAGATGCAGATGCTCCTCAAGCAATGGCAGTAGTGTTTTGATTGAATCTCTGCTGTTTTCTTCTTCAAAGTTTCAATGTACTCCTGCCTGAAACATAATTGGCTAACCTAAAAACACAATTATTTTCAACCATGTTTTAATAAAATAATAAAATTATTTTTTGAATAATCTTACTTCTTATGATGTATCCTTGTTTGCCTTTGTCCATGGTACTGAATATTTCCAATATTTCTGTATTTACTGCTTAATTTGTACTATTGAGGGGATTACTGGCTTTATGAATTGCAAATTAAAGTTAAAGGTAAAATGTCTGTCATTAATTCATTGTTATATATCAGACATACATTCTGCATGTACATTCACTTGAAATGTCAAAATCAGTATGTTTTCATGGGGATTAGATTAGACATTGACAGGGTGACACTTATTTTTCCTTAATCAATCACTGAAAACTTAATTTAATTAACCTTTTGACACCCCACCCGTCAGACTTAGTATTTTACTCTGTCTAATGCCAGACGATTTTACTCGTCAATGGGGAACCCCCTTGAGTCAATGGGTTAATTAATCTGAGCTACTTTGATTTTTTTGCTAATAATCAAACAGAACATTTTTTGATACTGAAATACCCAAGATCCCTAGATTTATCTTCACCACCACTTGGTGAACAACATTCTCTAGTACAGATGATAAAGTGAGTTCCCTCAAACATTTTGATTTAACTTCTTCATATTAACATTCATGATGGTTTTACCTGAAAGTTAAGTCATAAGAAAATAATAATATATAGAGGTAAAGAGGTATAAGATGTATAAATTCGAAATGGTCTTAAATTTCATTGTGAAAAGTTATGATCTTCCTGATTCCTTCTTGGATCAGCAAGCTTGGTAAAGGATTATTTGCAACTAGATCCATTTTATTATAACAAAGCTCTTGTGGTTTATTATTTTTTTTACCCATTGCAGACTCACCATGCTCTTGGGAATCATTTCCTTCAAAGATTGGCTGGAATAAAACCAATAATGAAACAGATATTCTGAGACTTTCAGTCAAATGATCAGCAATAGGCATCTGGCACAGAGAGCTTTCAGAGATCTATTACAGAAAGATGTAAGATGATGTTAGACATGTTCTGGGATGTTATCTTATTCTGAACACCAATGCAAGTCCTCTGTATTGTGCTATACAGCCAGAAAGGCGGGAAATTCGTGCACTGTTTCATTAAAAAATAGTGACTGTTTTTTTTTCTTTTCCAGTTTCCCTACCTTTGTTTTTGAAATCCAGTATAACGTGCTGGGAAATTATCTCTCACTTTTACTGCCATTATTGAAAAGTAGAGACTAATCACGAAGTGATAATCCTTAATCGCTATAAACCTACACTCGGCAAAAAGGATGACTTACGTGTATGAAGCATAGCGGCTTTGTTGTGAACTGTGCGATGAAAAGTGAATGAAAAAGACTAATAATTTTTAGATTGGGTTTTGAGTTAGGTGAACCAAATAGAATACTACTAAATGTCATAACGCATACGTACCCAACTTCTTTTTTTTTTTTTTTTTTCACTGGCTTCTCCCGTTCCCATCGCTATCTTTGACCTTGCTTGTATTGTCTCTAGTAAATTCTCGATACCGTTTTGAGTTGTATCTTCAGTGTCCGGTCTTGCATACCTTCATTATCCCTTGGCTGAGACCTTTATCTTTCACAAAACATAATTTTTACCCGGCTGTACGTTTTCACAAAAGTAAGATGCTCCAAGTATATCGAAAGAATAAAAAACGACAAGTAGAACAAGCTACCGACGAACTTTTTGGAAGGTATATTTTCCCGCTCTTTTGTATATCCCATAAAAGGAGTTCTTGAATCAACCCTCTCCCCAGTGTCTTTCCTTCGGACCTTGTAGAGAGGTAGGGTTGGGGGGAACATTCCTTTGCTGAGGTCGACGGAATTTTGGCACTGGTGCTCATTGAATTTTGGAAAAGCGAAAATTGACAAGAATGTGAACTCAGGCTACGTTTTGCAACTGGTAGACGTTTTTCAAGCAATAAATTGAATGTGTACGTGTTCGTGATAGGGGATATGGGGGAAATGTCACCTAGGGGGTAAAGGAGGAAAGCGAACTTACACTCTACGACTGTCAGTGTTCCGTATTTGCCGAATCGTTTAATCTCCCAAAAGCGTTGCCTTGGTTTTGTGTGTTTCCTTTGGCAATGCAAGTATCAACAAAGTAGGAGAGCCTGTTAGGATTTGACTTCACATTTGACGATAGTCAAACTTGAAGTCAAAGATGCTATCGTATTTGTCTTCGCCTTTGTCAAGTAACAAAGGAACGGACAAAGCCTCTTCAGATTTGACTTCACATTTAACGCGCGTCAAATGTGAAGTCAAAGTTGTTACGAATTTGACTTGACCTTTACCATAATCAAAGGCATAAGCGAATTGGTAATGGATTTGACCGTACGTTTGACGTGCGTCAAAGGTAAAGTCAAAAGTGATTCCAGATTTGACTTAATCTTTGCCAAAGATCAAATGTGCAGCAAATCCAATTTTTCGTCCCGTGAGAATGGAAGAAAGCAAAGAAAATGATTTAATTAAGCAGCAACCGGAAACACTAAAACGCGGACAATTCGAAACCTTTTATTTTCACTAACCCTACAGGCAGTAAGAATAAATAACCAAGGAGCTCCGCTTTTAGACTTGGCTAAATCTATATATTAACGAGGATTCAATGGAAAGCGGCTTTATACCATGGAGGTTCTCTTCAGGTCCTAGATCTTCAACTAAATTTCTTTTGTTATCCACTTCAACTCTTACATCGTTAAGAAATTGATCGATTTGCGAGCAAGAAGGAGCTAAAGGCGTGTCAAGAATTTCCCTGATTCTCATTGTTGTATCGGCTAAATGTTCCTCTTGATTATCCGTCTGAATAATGTCGTAAAGTTTATCTAGTTTGTTTCTTCTCCTATTACTTAATGATTCTTTCAAATTATCTCAAATGCCCATTACTTTTTTGTTAGACCTGTCTCTAAGGTGCAACCCATAATCTATGATAAGACCTTTCTCCATGTCCAAAATGTTATGAGTGGTGTTTTTGTACACATTTTTTTTTTTTTTTATGTAAAAGAATGTTGTTTTTTTTCCGGCCCAGGCTGAATATTCTTATTTTTCTGCCGATTTTAAGATGAAAATTTTTATGTATTAATCATGACATTTCCGTTTTAGAATTTATAGGGGTATCAATTACAAGTGTTTGGTATCTAGATCTGTTTTCGCTAGGTTTTGTTATTTAAAAAAGAAAGAATTTATCATAATACTTCTTTGCAGTTTAGTTTATGTCTTTTGTGCTGAATACTGTACATATGTATCACATGTACCGTTCATCGAACTTTCATTAGCGTTGAACATTTTGCTATATAGCTTGTGCAGGTTTTTTCGTTTTGTTGGCTGGTTTCGTCGTTCAGATAAAGGAATAATTTTATACGGTTAAGTAAAAACATAAAATTGTATTGTATTTACAGATGTTTCAACACACAAAATTATATCTATCCTTTTCAAAATCTCAGCCTCGGCTTTATTGTTAACATATTCTTGAAATTTCGCAAATTTCAGCCTTGATATTCTTATAAAAGATATTCTTATAAAAAAAAAAAAAACAAAGAGTGTAATAAATCGAGAACATATAATTCAAGAACGGGTTTTATTATATAAGTACCGAGATTTACACTCGAAAAAGGATCGAGATAAAAATAGTCTCTTTGCTCTAGAGAAGCCAGCTGATTGGTCATAAGGTTTTTTTTTACTAGTGAAAAACGACGTATCGACACTCTGATTGGCTATATCGTTATTTTCACTAGTGAAGAATTGTCGTATCAGCCTTTTGATTGGCTAATATGATGTTGAACTTTGGCGAGGGGTGGCCTGTGCACAGACAGCGGCAGTAAAATTTGTAAACATGGCGGCCGACTGGTGTATGGTTTTCAAAGTTTTCGATCTTTTATTGCTTAGTTTTCTCCACAAAAATACTTCAGAAGATCTTAAAAAGTTTTAAAAGTGCTCAAGCGAGGTATGGAAGGTAAAGAGTTCTTTTATTTCAAAAATATTTTGCTATTTGTTTTGGACTTTTGTTCACGATCGGTGGTTTGATAGCCTCTCGATTAACACTTACCTCGTTAACTTTATGATCTCTGTACTTATATAGTAAACAAATTACTTCATGATTGGCTCGTTTGTACGATTTTTATTACTCACTCGTTGTGAAGGATCGTTAAACTCACTCGTTTGCTTCGCTCACTCGTTCGTTTACGCGATCCTTCACAACTCGTGAATAAAAATAGTACGCACTCACCAACCATGAAGTAATCTATATTTATTCAACAGACAGAACAACGAACACAGAGAGAGAGAGTGAATAACGTGATTGCACAACTTCGGGTATCCGATAGGCTTAATTTCCGCCGCTCACTCGAGTTCGGGTATCCTCCCCGAAAAGAGAAGGCCGTGATTTCGCTGGCTCATTTTTCCCGAAACAGCGGCTGGTAATCGAGCCTAGGTATACGATTACTCGGGCTACGCACGTGACTCGATTACATCATAGATATAACAGTTTTCAATTGCTAAACGGCATTCTCTAAGAAAACTGACATTAAAGCGTGCAACATCAGTGGTTGTGCGTTACGTTATTCAATGCTAACAAACTTTATCCCTTGCAGTATGTTACATTTTCAAACATCGGTGGCCACATGTATTGGCGTAAAAAATAGATCTTAGGTTTCCTATAGTTTCTGTTTCAACTGGTACATCGCTATGTTTGCCATGAACAAACCATCTATTCCTTACAATTCCAACGAGACCAAACCATACAACTCGATTTTCATATTTATTCCGATTTTTTCTCTTCCCGCTTCAACATGATCCGTTTGTAACGACCACTCCTCTACCGGGGCCCTGGACACATTGAATTCTGCGTACAACTATACGTTAGTGCGGGGGCAGCTGTAGAGTCAACTATTAATATTGCATTATCGAAAAACTTGGTTTCAATCCGGGAAATATAGACCAAGGTGGAATTTGCTCGTCCGGGTGAGTGCAGGCCCGAAAAGAACTGTGGTTTGCGCTACTGAAAGTACATCAAGAATTGTATATTTATTGATAATATTGCTATAATTTTGCCTTTCGCAAAATGGTAACTTTCGTAAGAACCTCTCACCCCTCCCAGTTACGACTTTATTTGAGGGCTCTGAAACACGTCTCAAATTTCATAGGTTTCAACAATTGCCATTTGTTGTTTAAAACGGACACGTGCATCTTACTGTCGCTTTGCAGTAAAGACAAGGGATTTCGCTCTTTTCCTCTCAGTCGTTCCTGTTGATTTAACCGCAATAATATCACAAATATGACAGAGAATTCATCTTTTAACTGTGCGTTTGATGGAGATGTAGACAGTGGATTACTGAGTAATATTTGGTATGCATTCCCTTTATTGTATGTAGTGAACGATTTCTGCGACTATTCTTTGATTTGCAGTCGTTAAAATTGCAACAATTCAATTTTTTGACAGTTACTGCCCGATGCTGAAGCCTGTGATGCTGCGCTGTGGGCACTCGGGCTGTGTTATACACTTGTATTGTTCAATACCTGGTGGAATAATTACAAATGTAATCATTCGTTTCAGGAGCCACATA
>OX421456.1:26714750-26739750 GCA_949126865.1 Montipora capitata
CCGGATCCTGCAACTCTCTCGAGGCACGATTGAGAATGTTCATCCAGTTGTTTTGAAATTCGTCCGAAAGAGTATCCAGGTGTGCGGTTTTGTGATGCATCAGTCCGTGTGGTATGACATCTTTTGCTTTACAATCCTCCAGGACTTCCTGATGATATTCATGAGGATTTTTCTTCGTATGCAGTTTTAGTAACCTGTAAAAACAGTGCGTCTTTGTCTTCTCGGCCATTAACTGAATGCAGTATTAATACAATATATCACACACATCCAATGTGGGATATCCTCTCCATAGTAGATAACATAAAAAAATAATAACGCAAATGAAGAGTAAAACAATATGTTTTGTATCTTTCACCTATATTTTTTGTAATAGTAGATCCCCGCACCTGTAAGTGCACTTGTCAGTCACTG
Source organism: Montipora capitata (assembly GCA_949126865.1). NCBI lineage: Eukaryota > Metazoa > Cnidaria > Anthozoa > Scleractinia > Acroporidae > Montipora > Montipora capitata. Next base: position 26,715,162 of record OX421456.1, read on the forward strand.
ACGTCTTCATTTCCGAATGAACTAAAATGTCCTTAAGGTTTTTAGGCCTCCTAAATGCCACCATAGGCACCTGTTCTATAGCTGCCTGGCAAAGTCTCGAGGACTTCAAAACATGATGTAGCCTGTGCAAAGTCTTCCTGATATTTGGCAGTGCTGGAAGAAAGGTAAATACAAATGGAACACGGTTGTTGTTAACCGGCTGGTTATCCCTTTTGCACAGGCTACACCCTATAAGGGACTTGTTTTAGACTACATTTAAATTCACTTTCAAACTGTGTTGTAACGCGCGCTTGATAGCGAATGCATCTTTATTTAAAATCAACTAGCATATATCTTGTAGGGATTCTGATCGCTTATTCAGTTGCCCTGATGAAGTCTTATATATAGATTTAGCCAAGCCTAAAAGCGGAGGTCCCTGGTTATTTATTCTTACTGCCTGTAGGGTTAGTGAAAATAAAAGGTTTCGAATTGTCCGCGTTTTGATGTTTCCGGTTGCTGCTTTAATAATTAAATCATTTATTTCCTTTTTTCTACAGAAAAATTCATTGCCTAACTAGTCAATTCCACGGTAAATTTTACGCTAAAACCGATATCGCATGAATTACGAAGCAATGAGTGCGATATCGCTTTTCGAGTGAAATCTACTTTGGAATTTACCTCTTTGGCAATGAATTTTTCTTGAATCGCATTAGTTAAAAGAAAAAAAAAACAAGCACACCTATGGTTCCCGAAATGTAGCAAAATTCGATAAAAATATATTTGCATTCGATAAAAACATTTTCATTCGATAATGTCACGTGGTATTGTTACGCCTGGTCGCATAGGACCGAAGTTCGCACCAAAAGAGGTTCGCCTGCCCGGTCTGTTTTGCTGTCGCAGCTTTTTCACAGTGTGTCGATATTTCATGGTTGCTTAGTAGCGCTAGCGACATGCGCATTAAGGATATAGGCTCGCCATGTGCTCTTGCCAAATGGTTGACGTTGTACATCAAGTTTGTTTGTTGTTATAAATAGATTCTGTTGAGATTTCAAGACATGGTGGCAGCGGTGGGATAAGTAAAATGCTGAAATTAAGCCCTCCAGAGAAATTTGACTTTTCCAAACAGCTCGACTGGCCAGATTGGAAGCAGAATTTCCTGCGATTTCGACTTCACAAAGAGGAAGGCGCCGTGCAAGTCAGTGCTCTCATTTACACAATGGGAAGAGAAGCAGAACATGTGTATAAGTCCTTTACCTTGGCTGAAGGAGATGATGCAAAATTCGACGTGATTTTGGCGAAATTTGATGAAAATTTCCTGCCGAAACGGAACATAATTCACGAGCGGGCACAGTTTCACCAAAGGATCCAACAGCAAGGGGAGACAGTCGAATCGTTCGTACGAAGTCTTTACGAATTAGCCGAACACTGTAACTTTGGGGACAGCCGCGATCAGCAAATACGGGACAGAATCGTCATTGGAATTCTGGATAAAGGTGTGTCGCAGAAATTGTAGTTAAAGTCGGATTTAACGCTGGAAGTCGCGATTCAAATAGCTCGCCAGTCAGAAATGGTCAAGTCTCAGGTTACTGATCGGAATTCCCTCGCATCGAAAGTTGTTGAGGAGGAGCACAGTAAGACGAAAGCGTCTAATCCACGTTGGAAAAAGGGAAAAGGAAAGAAAGAGGATCCATCCCAAAAACAGGGTCAAAAAAAAAAAAGTGTGGCAGATGCGGTCTTCACCACTCAAAGCCCGAACACTGTTTAGCAAAAGACAAACGATGTTTGAAATGTCAAAAGGTGGGTCACTTTGCAGCTGTTTGTTGGTCCAAGTCGGTGAGTGAAGTGAATAGTAGTGGTGGTGGTAGTGCGTCAAATGATAGCAGTGCTGGTCGTTGGTTCTTAGGTGTGTTGTCAAGTGATTTACATCAGGATGACAAATGGAAGGTCCAGCTTAAGGTCAGTGGTAAGCCTGTGGTGTTTAAAATTGATACAAGTGCAGATATTACCGCCATTCCAAAGTCTACCTTTGATAGTTTACCAAATCAGCCCAAGTTACATGCATCGAAGATAGCCCTTTTCAGTCCAGGAGGCAAGTTGCAGTGCGCTGGGCAGTTTACAACAACAGTGACACATTGCAACAAGAAGTACCAACTCAATGTTTTTGTAATCAGTGGAGAACATGCAAGTAACTTGCTGGGTCGAGAAGCAGCTTGTGAAATGGGTTTAGTTGCGAGATTAGAGGAGGTGGATGCTGAGTTGTTTGGATATCTAGGCTTTTTCAAGTGTGAGCCAGTTAAGATCCAACTGGATGAGAATGCCCAACCCTACTGTATCAACACAGCAAGAAGAATAGCTTTTCCCTTAATGCCAAAAGTAGAAGAGGAACTCAAGCGGATGGAAGAAGCTGGTATCATCGAAAGAGTAACAGAGCCGACAGAATGGTGTGCACCCATGGTACCAGTACAGAAAAGTAATGGTAAGCTCAGGATCTGTGTCGATCTAAGAAGGCTGAACAGTGCAGTGAAGCGCTCAAGATTCGTACTTCCTACCTTGGAAGATATCGCGCCCAAACTTGCTAGTGCCCAGTACTTTTCGAAACTTGACGCGTCCAGTGGATTTTGGCAGATCCCTCTACATCCAGATAGTGCCAAGTTGACCACGTTTATGACTCCGTTTGGTAGGTTCTGTTTTAAAAGACTTCCATTCGGAATCACGTCTGCCCCAGAAATTTTCCAGTCTCTAATGAGTAATCTGTTAAAGAACAGAGAAGGTTGTGAAGCGATTATGGATGACATTATTGTGTATGGAAAGTCTGCCGAAGAACATGATGAGAACTTACAGAACACGTTTCAAGTCATTAAGGAGTCAGGACTGAAACTGAACAAAGAGAAGTGCGAGATCAAGAAAAACAAGCTAACATACTTTGGAAATGTTCTCAGTGCCGAGGGTGTAAGTCCAGACCCAGAGAAGGTGAAGGTGATTACGGAGCTCGAAGCACCAACCAATGTTCCAGAACTACGCAGACTGATTGGCATGATTAACTACCTTGGGAGGTTTATTCCCAACCTTCCTTCAGCAATGCGTCCAATGAGCAAACTACTAAAGTCAGATACCGCTTGGACTTGGGGACCTCTCCAGCAAACTGCATTTACCAAGGTAAAAGAAATCATTTCAAGCGATACAGTGTTAGCATTCTATGATCCTAAGATACCCACTGTTGTTTGTGCAGATGCTAGTTGTTATGGGATTGGCGGGGTTCTGATGCAAGGTCCCAGTGACCAACTCCGCCCAGTTGGTTTTTGTAGTAGAACACTCACAAAGACTGAAGTCAGATATGCTCAAATTGAGAAAGAGTGCCTGGCAGCAGTGTGGACATGTGAGAGACTGTCACGTTATCTAGTGGGGCTTCCAAGTTTCCAGATCTTGACAGATCACAAACCTCTGGTACCACTGATCAACCAGAGAGATCTTGATAAAACACCATTAAGATGCCAGAGACTTATAATGCGCCTTATGCGGTTCAATCCTCAAGCAGAACATGTACCTGGCAAGCAGATGGTGGTGGCAGATACTCTGTCTAGAAGCCCTTGTAAGTTAGGACAGGAACCCAACACGGTAGAAGATGTTCAGGCATTTGTAGACTTGGTTGAATCTACAAGGCCAGCCACAAGTGATCAGCTTAAGAGAATCAGAGAAGCGAGTGCAAAGGATACCCAGCTCCTGAAAGTGATGGGATTCACACTGGAAGGGTGGCCAACCCGTGTGGAAAAAGTTCCCCCCCAGATACGAGAGTTTTTTGATTCTCGTGGACACTTGTCAATGAACAACGGTTTATGAACATATGATGATCGAATAGTGATCCCTGCAGACATGCGAGAGGAGATACTGGAGCGCATTCACACAGGTCACCAGGGTATAACAAAGTGCCGCGAACGTGCTAACCTTTCTATGTGGTGGCCTGGTATTTCAAAGGAGATCAAGGCAAAGGTGGAGTCATGCCAATTCTGTCAGGAAAACCAACCATCACAAAGAAAGGAACCACTGATGACCACAGACCTACCTGATAGACCGTGGCAGAAGGTGTCCACCGATTTGTTTGAGCTAGCCAGTCAGAAGTACCTAGTAGTGATGGACTATTATTTAAGGTTCATTGAGATATTAAGCTTAGTTGAGACAACAAGCCAAGTTGTCATCCAAAAGCTGAAGTCAGTGTTTGCAAGATGGGGAATTCCGGAGGAACTAATAAGTGACAATGGTACACAGTTTAAGTCTCTACACTTTGATGAGTTCAAAGCAAAGTATGGATTCAAACACACCACATCAAGCCCGCATCATCACCAGGCAAATGGTACTGCAGAAAGTGGCGTGCGAATCGCTAAGACGATTTTGAAACAGGAAGATCCATTCCTTGCCCTTATGGCCTATCGGGCAACCCCAACCCCAGCAACTGGAAAGACGCCAGCCATCAGAGCTGATCATGGGAAGACTGATACGTACTACACTACCAACACTGACCAAAGTTTTAGAGCCAAAGCTTCCAAACAATACAGCAAACAAAAGAGCTGATATCAAAGCCAAACGGGGCTACAAGGAGTCCTTTGACAAAAGGAATGGCGCAAGAGAATTACCAAAGCTACAGCCTGGAGACCGGGTCAGAGCCAAGCTGGATAATGAGAAGCAGTGGACCACAGAAGCTAAGGTCGTCCGTGAAGACCAGAGTCCCAGGTCATACATCATAGACATTGGTGGTAGAAGATTGCGAAGAAATCGTAGGCATCTTAGAATAGTACCTACACCCACTTGTTATGACACATCAGGGGACGACTCCCAAATTCCGGATATCAACAGTGAGCCTACTCCCAACGTCGTCCAGGTGGAGCATACCGACGTTCCTGAAAGCAGCAACGCCAGTCCTGATGCAAGCGATTACAACGCGATTCCAGAACAGAGAACCTCAAGTGGTAGACTTGTTAGGAAACCTATTCGTTATAGAGAGGACATTTAGTACTGTTGATTTTTTAAAGTTTTTTGTTAACTGTGAACTTTGAACATTGAACAGTCGTTGGTCTTACCGTAGGACCACTTATGCTTAGGGCTCTCCTTGGTTAGATTCCAGAACATGCTTAAGCATCGTATTCAACCGATTCATTTTGTTATGTTTTTCCTTAAAAAAAAAAAGGGAGATCTGTCGATATTTCATGGTTGCTTAGTAACGCTAGCGACATGCGCATTAAGGATATAGGCTCGCCATGTGCTCTTGCCATATGGTTGACGTTGTACATCAAGTTTGTTTGTTGTTATAAATAAATTCTGTTGAGATTTCAAGACACACCGCTTCACGAAAATGGATTTGTACCGGTCAATAATTCATTCGGAGGTGAGACAAGCATTGGAGGAGTATCTGCATTTGAATACCAATAGATCGGCAAATGCAGGGGAAACACGAAGACTGGAAGGTAGTTGTAAATTACTGTAAGAAACAGACAACTTTTTTAATAGACATGTTTCGGCATGCTTATGCCATCATCAGTTTAATGAGTTCCTAATTGTGAACAGTTAGAAAGTCTACAGGTAGATGAAAAAATTATTACAACATGACGTAATAAAAAAGCGGGTACTATTTACAGCGTGATACCAAACATCACCATAGAAGAGAGAACATACGCACCTAAATACATCCCTCCAGAGACGTTCTATTCGATTACGGGTAGAGGGCCCGGCTATAAAGCTTCCTCTCCCCTCACCTCTCTCTTGGGTCATAAACTTGGCAACCGAAACATTTTCATCACGGTGACCGTGATCTCCACGTACACGAGATGGTAAACCGTACTGGCTAATGGCATCCTAAAAATAAGACATGACAGTATTTGATCGGTTGTTGTGGAACACCTAAGAAAAGTAATAATTCTTTAGAAACCATCTATACATCCATGAATTACAAAGCCCCACCGTATGAGGGTGTGGTGTCCATCTATATGAAATGACGAATTAGGCCACGGTACACTGTAAACTCTACGTTTTACTACCACTGCCCATCGCAAAGCAGTGTTTTCAGGATCCACTCTATTAATGGCAGCGCGCACTCGATCCCGTTGCACAGGGTACCCCAAGGACCGTACGTACACAATAATATAGGATTGGCCGGTAGTTACCCCGTGGCGTGAAATGTACCCTCTTATTATGGTGGCTAGCTGATAGTCACTAATGTCAGACCCCCTTCCGCAGTGTAATCCATACTCCATCACTCTCCGTCGAATGGTCCATCGGGAAACTTGCAGCATGCGAGCTATTTGCATCCATGTGCAACCTAGAACTCTTAGGGTTTCCAAAAGTTCCTGCGCAATTTCAAACTTTGGCCTTCCCACTCCACTCGCAGCTGCAGAACGTGGACCCAAATCGGCTATGCTTGTGGTTCTTCTTCCTATTTCAGCCATTCTATTCCACCAATACAAGTGGATTTCAGAAAAACATGAACAAAGTTCTTGGAGCTGATCAGTGCAAGGTAAATTTGCGACACCGTCAGAAACACTTCTAAGAACTGATACCGTAATGTCCAACTGGTTAAACAAAATTGCTGCTGAGGGAAAATCCAAGTTAACATTTAAACTATGGTACTCGCAAATGTCGAGTAGATTAACAAGACCCGAGAAAAAGTCTTTTCGGTTACATTTTCATCGGTACCGGTCGCCATGTTTATGGAAGCTTGGCCGGGAGCTTTGTGACCATGCCTTGAATGCCTGGTGACCATGCCTCCTGGAGTCACGTGACATTATCGAATTAAAGTGTAGTTAACCAAACCGTAAATTGAAAGCTAAAAAGTTAAAAGAGTGCCTAGGCCTAATCACTGCAGCGAGCGCTTAGGCTTAATCAGTTAACGAGTGCTATTTCTTCACACGCACTCGTGAAAAGTGTAGTTAACCGAACCGTAAATTGAAAGCTAAAATGTTGAAAGAGAATTTAGCCCTAATCATTGAAACGAGCGCTTAGGCTTAATCAAGTTTAACCGAACCGAAAATTTACAATCGATCACTGCTTAATTCGCGAGTCACACCTTTAGAACGAGAAATACTTTTTTGAATAAATTACAGAGTTCAACTTGAATTTATTAGTTTCTGGGTACCGCGTAGCCAGCTACACAGAACTTTATTGGAGTGGCAGGGTATTCTGCAGTTAGGTCTGTTTTGAAATTCACTTTCTGTAAATAAAGCAATTGCAATTTCGTTTAGGATATGTATTTGGTCTATTCGTGAGTTATTTTTTGTTCTTTTAATGTCTGGAAGTTGTCGCGTTTTACGACATGTAAAGAGGAAATTGTCTTATTTATTCACACTACATAAGACACTTTCAGTGAATCTTGAATTTTTGAAGTAAAAATTACCGGGTAAAATGCGCGACGTTTCGACCGAACTTCGGTCATTATCAAGCTTAAAAGTGAAGATAAAATTTTTGCATACACATAAATATAAAACTAAGGAGTAAAAGTATGTAAAGTATGAAAATGTACAAAAGGGGGTGTTAAAAACATGCTAGAATAAAAATGGATTAAAACACTTTCGCACGAATTGAGTCTGACTGTACATTCAGGCTTGGTCTCAGTTCATTAATTAAAAACATTTCATAAATGAGACAGTCAAACTTGCTCTTGCACTTTTTTAAGATGGTAAAATTCCTCGTAAGGTCATTGGGCACATAGGAATGTTCCACACGGAAATGCTTTCCAATGGAGGAAGACGCATTCTTGTGCTCGTCAACGCGTTGATGCAAATGCCGCCGTGTGTAACCAACATAACCTGCATCACACAGGTCACATTTAAACTGATAAACAAGGGATTGTTGGTTGACAATGGGAGGCTTGACTTCGCGCGGTTTCAGATGCTGTTTAATCTTGTGGCTAACAAACACGGGCCGGACGGTCACTTGAATTTTCTGGCTCAGATCTCTAAGTTGTGCTCTTACAATATCGGCTGAAGACTGGTCCTTAAATGGCAGAACCACGGGAACCGCTTTTAATTCGTTGTTAACAGCTGGTAACTCGAGAACAGGTTGATCAGAAGCTTTGACTGCAATAAAGCGCGAGATGGTGGAATTAATTAACCTGTCTGGATAGCTAAGACGAGAAAACACCATTTTGAGCCGATCACATTCATCGGAAAAGTATGACCAGTTAGATGAGAGGCGGAAGGCACGATCAAGCATAGTTTTCAATAAGCCGCGCTTGTAGCGATCATCAACATGGCTCTTGTAATGCAGCAAAAGGCCAGTGTTGGTAGGTTTGACATACACTTTGGTTTGGATTTGTGTAGATTCGTTAAGGAGCTGTGTGCCCAGAAACGGAAGCATTCCATTATTCTCAATCTCCATAGTGAACTTAACCGAGGGGTGGCAGTGGTTAAGAGTCTCGAGGACGGTTCCCGTGGTTCTGCCATTTAAGGACCAGTCTTCAGCCGATATTGTAAGAGCACAACTTAGAGATCTGAGCCAGAAAATTCAAGTGACCGTCCGGCCCGTGTTTGTTAGCCACAAGATTAAACAGCATCTGAAACCGCGCGAAGTCAAGCCTCCCATTGTCAACCAACAATCCCTTGTTTATCAGTTTAAATGTGACCTGTGTGATGCAGGTTATGTTGGTTACACACGGCGGCATTTGCATCAACGCGTTGACGAGCACAAGAATGCGTCTTCCTCCATTGGAAAGCATTTCCGTGTGGAACATTCCTATGTGCCCAATGACCTTACGAGGAATTTTACCATCTTAAAAAAGTGCAAGAGCAAGTTTGACTGTCTCATTTATGAAATGTTTTTAATTAATGAACTGAGACCAAGCCTGAATGTACAGTCAGACTCAATTCGTGCGAAAGTGTTTTAATCCATTTTTATTCTAGCATGTTTTTAACACCCCCTTTTGTACATTTTCATACTTTACATACTTTTACTCCTTAGTTTTATATTTATGTGTATGCAAAAATTTTATCTTCACTTTTAAGCTTGATAATGACCGAAGTTCGGTCGAAACGTCGCGCATTTTACCCGGTAATTCTTACTTCAATTTGTTTTAAAAAGCCTTTCTTGAATTTTTGTTCGAATTATTTTCAAAGCTCATTGCTTTTAGTTACTAGTGATTGCTACGCTGCTTAAAAGCTTTGAGAAACTAGAGATTTAAGGTTCAGTGGTTTTAAAAGACAAGCTTGATGTTTGTTGGTTGTAAACAGCATCATCATCAGTCCTTTTTGCGCCATGGGACGCATAAGGCCTTGTTAACACCCGCAGTAAAATAGAATAATTATATACGTTGCAAGACGGTTAGCGTTTGCTAGCTGGCACTCGATTCCCAACGTGTAAAGTTATGACCCACAGACAAATCGCGACTCTTGTTGGGGACTAGTGTTCTCTACATTTTCAGTGTTTTTCGCAAAAATCGTTAAAATCGCGACTCTTGTTGGGGACTAGTGTTCTCTACCTTTTCAGTGTTCGTGCAAACCTGGACATAAGTGGATAGGATATGAATGCAATTCTATTTGAACTGTGCACGCTAACTTTTTTTAAGAGAATGATTGTCCACGTTCTATCCTAACCTTTAAAGCGTTAGCAGAAAAGAGGAGAGATGCATTCATCGGTGATGTTTCGGGAATACTCGCAAAAATTCCGAGAGCTCCTACAGCAATAGAGACAACATCGGAAGGTCAGCAAGTTACAGGACTACAGTAGACAATTAACTTCGGCTAACATACTCCTTGCATAAATGTTTTTAAGAATTTGACTCTGCTTCAAGGAGGACTGGGACAAAACTTAGTTCCCAGAAGCGTTTCCTTTTGCTCCACCAATTGTAGCCCGCAGCAGGCTTTCAGATTAGGGAACTTAAGCAACGACAACGGAGACGGCAACGAGCACGTCACAAATTTGCATATTTACTTCGCATTTTGCACGCACTGCACGTGCATTATTCGCTTTTGTCCATTTCTTTGCCGTCGTCAGCAAAATAACAACGTAAAATAGCCAAATAGGATAAATCATCATTTTCTCGCCTAAATTAAGCGCCGTTCCGACCGATGTAATTTTTGAGGAACTACCACACCCCTGTCATATTTAAAAGGTTGAAATAGTCACGACGTCATGATTACAATAACGCCAATTTATATTTTGAGATGACAGTCTTTCAAAGGCAATAACCAACATGGGAGAAATTTATGTGATACTATTTTGTTTATAGGATATCATTAGTTGCGATTCCACTAGACCTTTTGCCGACGGGAAAGTGAGACTTTACCCATGGGAAGTCTGTGTTTTGTGTGTAACCTCTATTCCCAGAGTGAAACTGCCCATGGGGAATCACTATGGATACATAAAAAAAGAACAAAAGAATCACCCATGACGTTTCCCGAACCAAGTCGTAGGGTTTAGTCTTGGTTTATCTAACCAGAAGTGTAGTTCAACAAATCGGGTGGAAGAAAAAATTAATTCCGGAAACCGTGCTGGCCACATTTTTGTGGTGTTGCGCTGAAATTTCGGCAAATATCCTGGCACGTACCAAATTCATTACACGTGGTATCAAAGATGGCCAACTTTCGAGGTTCACAGCAAGTATATTTTACTTGTCTTTGCTCTAAATAGCGATTAATTCGATTTCTTTTAGTGCGGCAAAGTTTTGTAATGTTCTTTTTTTTTATTTTTTCACAGCAACTTTAGAACAGACGGTTCTGAACGAGATACGCCGTTGTACAATGGTTTTTTTTTTCCCAAAGAAATCGGGAGCAGCAAGATTCGTCAACACCATACGCTCCATATCCATTTTATTCAAGTTTTTCATTCCAATACTGCAAGGTCAAAAGTTGACCTTGGGTAATTATTTGCAATGTAACCGGAGGACTAAACCTGACCGGAAACCCAAACCGATCCCAGCCCAAGGCAGTTACCCACAGGGTGACCTCGGGCAGAAGGCGAGTGTAACCGCAACTATTAGTTGCAATTATAGCTATTTATAAATATATTTTTTGAAAATCTAGCGTCTAAAGCTATATATTTGGTATTGTTATTTAGTGCAAATCGTGTGCGGTCAAGGTCATGTCGACACTAAAGAACCCATAATAAATCTATGGATTACTAAATAATGCCTTCAGTGCAGAAAATTATCCATTCAATTTCTCTCTTGTCGACTAAGAAGTATACGATTCATATTTTATGTGTGATTCATATTTTAAGTGTGCTGGGTATGGCCCTGGGTAACTCGCCCAATACGGCGGTGGCGACGAATAAGGAGGCAACTGGTTGTTCCAAGGAAAGACTGGTGGGTATGCGTACTCTGGCTTTAGATCATGTCTCACCACAAAAGATCTTCCGGTATACGGTGAAGGTTGGTACGGCGGAGGCTGGTACGGTCGACCTTGGTAACCGTGGTTCATGTTGAGGGCAAGGTTGTTAATCGATGCCAGTTTTGCTTTTCGCTCGACGTCTTCAGCCTGTTTTCTTTTCTCCTTTATACGTCTGTTTCGGAACCAAGTTTTTACCTGCAACATTAGAGATAACACAAATGGAAGCTTTTTAACATAAAACGCAAAAGGATTGCCGCTAAAGTGACTACAATTTAGACAAAATTTCCGTCCCATGAGTGAAATTTGAATACCAGGACACAGGGATATTTTACCAACCACTTTCATTAGATTGTTACAAAAACACATCATTATACAATCACGACAAACCCAACAACACTAACGCTAATGTGCAATTTGGTTCGCTCGTGTACTTCAAGCACAAGATAACACGATAACACGAACCCGACAAAACGAAAAAAAATAAAAATATCGACAAACAGTAGAATGAAACCAAAAATTGCAACGAGCGTGTTTAACTGGATTAAGCACAACTGAGATTGTAGGAACAAATCGATACTTTTTCAGTAGAAAATTGCCGATTAAGTTATAAACGGTACCGAACCATGTGACCAGGAAAACGAACAAACCCGAATCACGACGAGCCAAAACTGAACGGATTCAAGCGAAGAAGCTTACCTGTGTTTCGGTCATCAGTAGCTTTTCTGCACTTCTTTTTCTTTCTCTGCTTCCCAGTATTTTTGGTGTTCAAGAACTCGCTCTAAGTGCAGCATATGTTCGAGCGCAAAAGACGAACGAGATTTGGTGGACTTCTGTTTGTGCATTAGTTGCTTATCAGAATCTAAACATCAAAATGAAGGCAAAAATACTCAGTACGTAGTTAGGACTGAAACAATTGTTGTGCAATATCCACACCTGTTAAATGAATTTAACTCTTTGTACTCTTTGACAAAATCACCCACGAGCCCTCGCGTCGTCCGCACCATCAGTAGGGAGCCTCAGCAACGATAACGGTGACGTCAACGAGAATGTCACAATTTTGCATACTTGTGGCCAAAGACAATAGCTTTGCACGCTCTGCGCGTGCCTTTTTTAATTTTGTCCATTTCGTTGCCGTCGTCAGCAAAACAACAACGTGAAACGACCAAATTTTGAGGTTTTTGAAGGATGTTAGCATTTGAAGATAAATTTTCATTTTCTCCTCTAAATAAAGCGCTGCTCATAACGTTTTCATTGCTGAGGGACTTCCATACCTTTCTCACATTAAAAACCTTGGAATAGTCGTGAAGTGATTACAATAATGAGAATTTATGATTTGAGATGACGTTCTCGTTCCCGTTTCCGTCGTCATTGCTAAGGCTCCCTAATGTCTTCACTTCGCTTAAGTTGATCAAAGGGAGGAGTGCGCTACCCACTGGATTAATAATAACTAACCAGTTGACAAAAACTATGTGGTTTTGCTGACGGCTAATAGCGAAATCCACCTTAAGAATAAACAAGGCGTAAAATCAAGAGCTTGTTTGCAGGTTGACAAAAATAAAGCTATTTGCTGTAAACGGGCCGGAAAATTAACTAGCGCGGCAGACCACCCTTCAAAGAAGTGAAAAAAAAACCCCGCACTGAGCATACCGTTGGACAAAATCAACAGCTTACCTTTGGTGAGTTTTCTACGTTTCATTTTATTTATATAAGTTTCTAACTAATTCAATGTGCGTGTTTTTAAAACCCTCGTAGGTTCAAGCAATCCGTTTCGTAAAACATTTTGGGAAAATTGAGTTTCGTGAATCAATGTTAAAACGAAGTCGTTAGTATACAGTAAGTATATGGCTTGTACTATTATGGTATTTAGCTCTTATTAACCGAGCAGGAGGTCTGTATGGGAGAATCTTGACCGAGGTCGTGAGTACAGACCGAACGCAGTGAGGTCTGTACACACGACCGAGGTCAAGATTCTCCCATACAGACTGACGAAGCTCGGTTAATAAGATGTTTATTATATGGCAAACAAGAACAATTTAATTCGTTTAATGTAACTGGTTTGTACTAACTGACATTGTGCTTGCGAACGGCGATGGGTGGCGATGAGCTGAACTTAATTCTGTCAACGTTTGCTCGTCATCCTCTCTTTTGTCATCATGCTGTTTGGCACTTCCATAAATAAATATTGGTAGAAGAAACTACTCATATTTTTGCATTTTAGTTTGCATCTTTTCACCGCAAACCATTACCGGTCTAGATGCCGGTCTAGATGGGAAAATCTAGACCGCGGTCAATATAGATTTTAGCCAATCAAATTCGTCAATTTGGTAGTTCCCAGTCCTTGTGAGACAAAGCCATATAATAATAGTAAATACTAACGGCTAGTAATGGCTTTATATTTGCCAAGCAATTAAAATAAGTGTAATTGATTTCAGTATTTCAAAAATTAGTTGCTTGGTGACGAGCGAAAGGACAAGTGAAAAATTCCTCGGTCGGGAAGGAATCGAACCTACGTGATCTGTAACACCGATTGGATGCTCTGTCCATTGAGCTGGTATGTCGGCTCTATAATGTCCGCGGCTGAAATGAACATTTGGCCGAGAAGCGTAGCTTCGAGGGCAAATATGAAATCTCTCAGACAAGGACATTATCCGCCAACATACCAGCAAGCGAGAAAAGGGTTTACTTCTTTTATAAGCCTCCCATGAATTTTCATATCGCGCAAAAAAACCGCTCTTAAAAAGCCAGTGTTGAATGTAATGGCGATGCTTCATAATTTTTAGATTCACTGTTCAAAATTTGATTAGAAAGAAAGCGTGTCGGTCTCAGAAAAAAAAATCAAATCGTTTTAATTGTCACTGCCAGTCGAAAACTCGAAAACAAAGCGCTTTTTTGCTTTCAACCATGAAAGACAGAATGTGCAAAGTCTGCATGACAGTGTTTTCAAGTGCGGCTAGAATTTTCTCTCCTTCGAACGGTTGGTTTATGTTATAGTTAGTAAACATAGTGTATTAAATTCTCATCTCTATAAAATGACTTAGTTTAAGTTCGCGTAGGATTAAATCTCTTAATTCTGATCATAACTTTCTTCACCTTCAAAGGCGTTGACGGCATGTTTTGTTGACTTTCTTGTACTTTCCGGAAAAGCATTTGCGACCAGCCTTTTAATGTCACTATCACTAGATTCCAGAAAACGAGTTGGTTATTCTTCCATCTAAAATGAAAACTCTTCTGCTGGCTTTTTTCCACCGGCTTTGTTTCTTTTCAACAGAAATGATCGTTACAGCATTTCACAGGGCAAATATCAACGCAAATGAGGGTTATTGCGTGACGTAAATCAGCCAATGAAATCGCCCGAAAAATAATGAGTGGGTTATAAGGTGGTTTATCTAAAATTGCAGGTCCTAAATTGACAATCTGATTTTTCAGTTGTTCTTTCGCACGTTGCCAAGCAACTAGTTTTCCAACCTTTCCACTGGCGCATTAACCTTAACCCTTTCATTCCCAAGATCAAAACGTTCGTTCTCCTAACTAGTACAATATATTTCTTTGTTGATTAGTCATGAGAATTTGGTGTTATATCAACAATACCCGTCTGACTGACATTTCATTGAAATTGTGTGGTGGATTTACATTCTGAAACTAGAATGAAAGTTTAAATTTGCGCCCAAGAAGTTTAAAGGAGAACCAAACGTTTCCCTCTCTGGGAGTCAAAGGGTCAAAACTTTTTTGCGTCATTTTGTTTGTTTTCTTAAAGAAATTCCATAAGAATCCGTTTGTGGCGGATTACCTTTGACAGAAGTTTCTTCATTTTTCTTTTTTGATTAATCTTAGAGCTATATAAGCAAATGTCATTAGGACAAAAGTCATGGCAGCCAGTGCCAGTTGATTGTACCACAAGTGATCGACGTTAATTCCTTGTGAGGACAAGTATTGATTGCCATTACTCAAGCTGCAAAAACGCAAAACAATGAAACAAAGCAATCCTGAAGCAAAATCATGATAAATATAATGATACTAATAATACTACTACTACTAACAGTAAATATTAAAATACTATATTAAATTATATTAATATTATATGTTCTTAATATAATAATAAGAAGGAAAAACACGAGTTCCCTGCCAAAAACACAGACAAGCAAAAACATTATAATAATAAAAAAAAAATAATAATAATATATATATATATATATATATATATATATATATATATATATATATATATATATATATATATATATATATATATATATATATATATATATATATATATATATATAAGCGATAACCTCTCGTTTTCCGCTAATATGGCCTTTGGTCGGGGATATATATATATATATATATATATATATATATATATATATATATATATATATATATATATATATATATAAGCGATAAGCGATAAGCGATAACCTCTCGTTTTCCGCGATATATATATATATATATATATATATATATATATATATATATATATATATATATATATATATATATATATATCCCCGACCAAAGGCCATATTAGCGGAAAACGAGAGGTTATCGCTTAGCGCCAACACTACTCCACTCTGATTTATAAATAAAAATATGAACACATAAAAACGTAAATTTCATGACGAATATTTATTTCACCATTTCCCTTGCGGGATTTTTCAGGTCCAAAAAGACAAACTGTCAAATTGTGCAGATCAACAGGAAAAAACGATTCATCATAATTCGCAGGAGGAGGGTAGCAGCACGCTGTTATACTCACTGCTCTCTGATGGAGTAGTTTAGAAACTGTGAACACAAAAGAATATACAAAGAAAACACTAACCCGCGACCCTAAACAAAATTGAGCTGTGTCGTATATCGATTCGATGAAATAACGGAATGAAAAGAGCTACATGGTATTTGTAGCCTTCAGTTGGCGGTTTTGTCTTTTCGAGGGCGGTGTGAGGGCTTCTTCTCCGAGAGAGACATTGCTGCTTGCTACACAGGCTATGGACTCTGAAAAAAGTAAAGCTGTGCGACATTTATGTATGTGTTCATTGATCTCTAGTATCTAGAAGACAATAGAGGAAATTATTACGCACCCAAATATGAGAAGAGGGAGTTTAAGAAACGACGACGGCTATGGCAACGAAAACGCCAAAAAGCAGTAATATTATTGGTTAAAACACGAAAAAAAAAAGATCGTGCTGCACGTGCGGCACGCATTTTTGTACATTTCTCTCCCGTACTCGTCAAAACAACAACTTAAAATGACCAATTCTAAAGACCGGGACACACTAGGCGATAAGTCGCTGCGACACGTCGTGGGGACAAGTCGCCGCAACAATTCGCCTAGTGTGACACGGTTAATTTCATGAAACTCTCTCATTGTTCATTTATATTTTGTCGCAGCGACTTGTTGCCGGAAGTGTACACACGATGCGACAACGCTGCTTTCGCTAATTTTGTCGCCGCGATCAGTTGCACGAATGTGCTCCGAACAGGCGTCGTGTCGCAGCGAGTTGTTTTGCAAGTAGTATGTCGCAGAGACCTGTCGCTGCGACTTCTCGCCTAGTGTGTCCCGGCTTTAAGGTTTTGACGACAACGTGGACAAACAACAATGAATTTTTCCTTCCCTCCGTTTCTTTCAAATCCGTACGTACCATGCAATCAGGTTATAGCCTACTTCGCCCATATTGTGCAACATAAACAAAGATGGGAACGCCGTGAAACACTAATAGTTTGAAACTTTAAAGCGCCACTGCCCTTCCTAGCGTTTTTAAAAACTAGACAACAACTAATAATAACTAAATACTCATTATTGCTGATTCAGGGATCGCGACATTCACACAACATTAAAACTCTGATTATTCCAGCAAAAGCTTGAGCCCACAAGTATAGAAAACCGTATGAACGCGAGTGTAATTCGTGATTTATGGGCACGAGTTATGTTTTGAAAGTTCTCAAAATTACGTCGAGTGCAATTTGAGAACTTTCAAAACAGCAGGAGCTACTCCATCACCGTGTTTCTATAGCAACGTCAGTGTTGCACTCTATAGCCTACTTATGTATTCGTCATTGACCAATCAGAAGCGTGATATTCTATTGATAATTGAAGTATACTACAGTTACCTCCATTGCATAGCGGAATATCCTGATATATTTTATGAATGCCATCCAACTTAGAACAGAGTTTAGATTTATTAAGACGCCACCAAATACCTGTTAGAGAACACAAAATAAAAGCGTTATTTTACGAAACTGATTTTAGTGCGAGAAAAAAAGTAGGAATAGCAAAAGCAAGCCTGCATAGATGGGTTTGTCCACGACGAAAGGCAAACCCGGGAGAAGAAGTGGAGAGAATGTGTTTTTATTACAAGTGTCCGGCTTTTTTAGTTTTGATTGTAGAATGCGTATCAAAAACGTATTTCTCAGCTTGTGTGGATAAAAAGTAAATGCTTCGTTTATTCCTGATATAAGAAACGAGAATCGTAAAGAAGCAATAGTGAGGATGGGCCTTACCAACGAAAACGATTCGTTGTGAATAACTTACTTTAGACATGATGAAAATAAACTTGATTTAACAGGGTGCCGAATTAAAACACAACAAAGAAAATCTCCTAACATTAAAAGCAAAAACGGAGTCAATAAATAAATTGAAAAAATAATCCCTTACCATCATGAACACATATGGTACACCAACAAGGAGGTTTGCTATAGCGAACGTCCGTACGCCTGCACTAACAAAGAAACCCACACTGCAGGCACAGAGATTCGTCAAAATGAGAGTGAACGTAAAAATAAAGAACTTTGCAACTTGACGATCAAGACCTGCAAGAAAATTGACAAAAATTGGGGTATTTTTTTGCTCAGAATGCACTAGAAAAACAATTTGAGCAATGGACTGAAAAAGAGCTTCACTGGGATTCGAACGTCTTATCCCTTGCAAAGCTCCAAAAAAAGTCCCTAATCTCAACAGATGTGGCTTCGCAGCTCATGTGAAAAGTATATGTAATCGAATGGGCCCAAGGGTAATTAAGGATTAATTTCAGGAGTATTTTCAAAGTTTTTACAAAATTGTCCGAATGTGAAGCGACGAGGGCAATTTGGAAAACTTCGAAAATAGAAGGGAAGTTTAAAATCCTTAATTGCACGACGGCACATTGTGATTACATGTTTATCACATATATAAAGAACACAATTTTTGAGGGAAGCCCATTCAGTGCGGCGACAACTGATAATCAACACAATCCCATTCGGTTAAAGTTCAATTCAATAAATTGTTTATGTCAACAGAAATAGCGCTTAAAATGTATTTTATATGTGGACAAAAAAAAAGCTTAATCTGGAAGAGAATTCTCTTGTAACCTAGCTTGCTCTGGTTAAGCAATTGTTAACCAATCAGGATCAAGTAATCTTGCCCTCTTGATTACCAAAATTGCCCTCGTGATTAAGGAAAAATGCCCTTCGTCTCAGCCAATCAGCATTAACTAAAGTCCCGCGTGTCATAAAGCATTTTATTATATCTCTCAGATAGTGCGCGCCCTATGATTAGTCACTTTAGCGGGCCGTATTCTGCAGTAGGGCCCGCTGTACGGCCAGCGAAATTTGAAATCTTGCTTTTAGCTTCTAGTTCTCCGGATTTTGACGCAATCTTTGTGGCAGTTGAACCTTCTGCTTGACTTCAACTAGTTTCATTTCCCAGACCCCTGATTACCTCAGAGACTAATAAATATCTTACTAACCTCGTTTTCTCGGTCCGTACTTTAAAATTACGGATCCACTTTTTTTTCCCCGCTGCGCGCTTGGGCCATAAATCAACGGGAAAGAACTCGGTCCGTACATTTACATTACGGACCTCAAGCTCGGTTAGTAAGAGGAACGCACCGGAATTGCGGAGGTCGTGACCTTGGATTTCGTCGAAGCATCAAAAACCAATCAACTGCAAAAAATTCCTCTACATTAATTCTCTGTATTTGTTCCAATCCTATTTTTTTGGCCAAACGTTCTCCTTCTGAGCAGCTTAATTATAGAGTCTATAAAAACTGGGATTAAACCCGCTGTATGGGAGAGCAGCAAGGAATGATGTAATGGATCCAACACCGGTTTGAGGTCATAATCTACTTTGCACTGGGATATTTTTTTTCAAAACAGTGATGCAAAAAAATAGTGAAGTCAAATCGACATTGATTCCATTCCCCTTCCATGCGCGGATTTGGATCAAACCATGGCCGGTTTTCGCGACTTAAAAAAGAAAAACATGGAAAAGTGAATTTTTATGAACAGGGTAAGAAAACAAAAGAATGGAAATGCCCGGTTGTTCGAAAACCGATTAGAGCGACCTTCGTATGTCCTTGAAAAAAGTGTTCGCAATTTGTTTCACGGACCAATGTTTGGCAAGATTAAAACAAAGCTTCTCCTCATTCCCGCCAAGGAAACTCCTAATATGGGCTGTAGACAGTTTGATTGCCCAATCACATTACTGCATTTCGAATGACATCAAAGCGAAACTTTCCAGAAAGTTCCATGCAGAGACGACGTTGCTTGCATCCGCATTCGCTAAGCCAATGAAAAATTGTTTTCGTTCGATAAGTCAATTAAATGTTCTGCATTTTTGTTTACGTTCTGCTTTTACGTTTATTTTTCAAGCTCATATGGAAGTCGCTCTAATCCAGGATTAGCGCAAACGTTTGTTTCACTTTTTCAACATTTTTGGCAAAAGTTTCTTTTGCTTATTTTTGTTTCAAGATTGACTTATTCTAATGTAATTTTTTGCCGAATATCAGCGTTCAACAAAATTGAGAAGAGAATTTAACTCTTTAGTTAATTTTTTTATCTGGGATTTTTGAACAAACGGGATCCGGGAGGGTAAGCGAATACTTAGGAAATCACATCATGCACAATGAAAACAATTACTTGTCATAAAGTAAACAATGACTGAAAATATAGAGGCAGGTACAAGACGAAGGGGGATGAGGTCACAGAAGATACTGGCCAAAAAATACACCGAGATTCTGTAATATCCACTCGCTGATTCGTGTCTGCAATGCAAAGACAAGGCAACGTTAAAAATGGTAACAGAGCTTTCTTGCGCTAAGAATGAAGAAAGCAGATAGAAGTTGAACTTCTGGCTCCAGTTGCCTGAAGGGCGGATAACGCTATCCACTGGATAACTTAATAATTGGTTTTGCTAGTGTTATCGGCTGGATAGTGATTTATCCGGTGGATAACTTTATCCACATTTCAAAAAACCGAGGCCTGCTGTTCTGCTGAGGGGGGAGCAAAGGTGAAAAAAATGTCTTGTACAATATAAACCACTTATTAACAAATTGATCCAACCACATTTTGACGTTTCCTGTGCTATATTACTTAAAAGACGCACAGAAACGAGGAATCTATTTGTTTTCTAAAACAAAGAACTACAATTTTTTTATGATGACGTCAGCTATGCGTCTGTCCTCTAATATATCATAGGTGAGAACCAATCAAAACGAGCATATGATTGAGCTTATTAGATAATAGAAAATAGAAGAATATCCAACTACTGACATTGAATGTTGGTCTTTTCTTGACGAATAATTCAACTGCAGACAAATTTCCAAAAACCGTGTTCATCACCAAGAAGAAGAACAACAACGGAGCGCTCTCTGACATTGAACGTACCTGTCACGTAACGAGTTGAAGACTTTCACGACTTTCAAGACCTTTTTTTAGAAATTTAAAAATATGATGAAAAATAGCTGGATGAGCAATTTCCAGCCATGCCTAATGATGACTTCTAGTCACATTATAATCACAGAAACTGTACTTATAAAGGAATGGCTTCCCTATTTTCTTTGCGTCATGATAAATAACATGATAAATAAACAGTCACCTGTTTTGAATACCGTGTTCATCTCCCTTGAGTTGATAATAAATTGCACCGACAATTAGAGCAAAAATAATCATAACGATCAACTGTGGAGAAAAAATTAAAAGACACTGATTAGCACAAAATCACAAAAAAAAAATTGATATCATCATTGTTCAGTCGGACTTCCTATTAACAATGGCGGCTATGCGGGCAACGTGGCGATGGCGGCAAGGCTCACGCGACCCTGTTCGAGCTTTGGGCAACCTCGTCCCCAGGGTCTTCTCGGCTCTTAACATGGCGGCTCGTCGGGAGTAGAGCCACCATGTTGAAAGTCGATAAGATCCTGGAGCGACGTTGAGCTTTGGGGAACGAACGCCAAAATTGTTAGCTTTCAATTTGTAAGGTCTAAATGAACCGACCTTAAAATGGTTAGCTTTCAGTCATTTTAGCTGACGTCCACAATTATCATCTTCAAGCAACGAATTTTGAAACGTTAGGCATTTTGTAAAAACAGCCCCGCCGACTATGGTCAAATTGAAAAGGCACATTGAAAATTAACGATAATCGTAAATTCAACGGCGAGGATGGGTTGTTGTGATGGTCGATCTGATATACGCTGCCAACGAAAGCAGCGCCAGATTTGCCAGTTGAAACAAACGGTAGATGAAAAAGTTGGCAGTGAAAAACGTTTGCTTTATCAACCAGTCAGATGTCACTGTGTAATGGCTGTGTTCTCAATAAAGTTACCAGTCTCTCACTAAAAGTAATATATGGATTTTTCAAATAGGCCATTTTCAAAATATTATATATTCAGCTTGATAGTGAGGCAGCGACAGTGATAGAAACACGTTGGAATGAATGTGAAAAATATTTACATGTTATCCACTTTCCTTTGCCTTTGTTCTCACCCCTCACTATCAAGCTGAATTTTAATATATCGGAAAAGGTCTATTGAAATAACCTTTACTACTGAAGACTTATGTTTATGTTGAGGTCTACCAAACATGACGTTAAAAATTCAAATTAGAATATTCTAAACAAGTCATGTTTATTAAGTTAATATCAAGTTAAGAATAACAACGCTAACCAGCAAATAGCTAAATTAAGCTAATCTAGGCGGGTAGCAAGTGGGACTGTTTACAGAGTAAATATAGTTGTGAGTATTACATAAATAAAGCAATAAAATAAGTATATATGCACACCAGGAGGGTGGGGGGGGGGGGGGGGTGTACTTGGGTCAACGCTGGCCTCTCAGAACCCCTACCCTTTGACAGTCTGTTTTATGGCCAATTATAGACCTCATCGTAGTCACTTTTGGGTAAATGTAATTTTAGTGACCCCAACTTCGTCACTTTAAGTTTAAGGATAAATCTTACATATAGCCTTTTAATTGCAATCTCAAAACGGAATGTAATGCGGCTAGTAAATATTAAATAAACAGCACTACAGTTCTTTCTGTACCACCTTTTTTTACCGCGAATCTGTCCATTTTTAAATCCCACTAGCCAGAATTTTCCTACTCCCAAAATCCCGACAATTTGCAACCCCCCCCCCCCCCCCCTTCCCGGGATGCACATTGAATACTCATAAAGAAAGAAAGAAACTAAGTAAATAAATAAAATAGGGTAGAATGAAAAGCATCATGTTTATCACGTTGTGAGTTTAATGTTTCTGATTAAGACCCAAGCCTCTCATTGCCTGCAGAAGTGGGACACGTTCCAGCTGCGTCTGACGTACACAAACAGGCATCACGTGGAGAAAACTGCAAAGTGTCTTTATTATAGGTGGAGAGAATTAAATTTACAATTAAAAATATTTGAGGTTCCCTTGGATTGGTATAAAGCTCGATTCAAGGCTCTTTGTGAGAATAGAACGACAGAAGAAAAGGATGGGTAAGACGTTGGGTACAAGTGTGGACAACAGTTGTTCTTTGGTGATAAAGAGTATAAAAATGACACGACCTATCCTCAGATCGAAAAAACTGCATGGCAAACTGTACATAATAGTCAATTGTCCGATGATGTTTTCAATTTTTCATTTTTTATAAGAGATGAAACTCTTAAAGGCTGATTTCCAACGGTGAGCAAATCCTTCAAAACATTTGCTTCGTATCTTGTTTAGCATTTTACTTCAACTGGGCTATTATTTTCTCTAGGAATTTCCGGGTCATCGCTTCAAGCTATTGTTGCCGTTGTTTTCGTTTCATTAGGTAAGAATATGCGAAGAAAATTCTTCTAGTAAACGAAGCAAGGAGATTATACTAAGGATTTTGCACGCAAAGTGAATTCGCAAGGCAATATGTATTTGAAATGCATTTGATAAAAACACAACTTCTCCTTTCTGTCAACCAAAAGTATCCCGTTGGGCTTCAGGTGCCTCTAAAAGACAACAGGCCATTTCCGAGTTCATGTCTGCCTCCTCTTCAAAGCGAGTCTAAGTGCAAAGTTTTTCTTATGAAAATTAGTTTTTATTCATATGTAAAGTAGAACTAATTATCATCACAAAAACTTTGCACTTAGACTAGCTTTGAAGAGGAGGCGCACATGAACTCGCGCGATCGTAAAAGCCTTATTGCTTAAGTTGTTCAGATAAGTACAAGGATCACTTGTCCCTTTAATATCATGTTGGAAGCGTTTGCCGATAACGTTAAATGTAACACAAAACTGCCGCGAAACCTTAAGCGATCGGATTAAAGTTCAGATAACGGTAAGAAAAAAGAGTTGGTTTAATCATGTCTAAACAGCAGGATCACAAACAAAAAAATGTTTAGCGGATCCGAGGTTCACCCAAATCCATCGAAGTAGCCATGGGCCAGGGGAAATTCCTTTACTTATCTTGACATTTTGAAAAGTTATGGAATGTCTTACGATGAGAGCACACTTCTAATATTTCATGATTTGAAAATTTTCAGAGAGCTCATACACTGATGCCCATCTATGCGCTACACGTGAAAAAAGTGGAGAGATCATAAATTACAGATACATAACACCAATGACTTTCTTTGAAGAAGTGTTGGTCGCTTTCCTCATGGAGGAGACATGTTGTGGCCAGTGTTTTGGGAAACAGCGGAGGATATTTACGAAAGTAAGCCTAACAGATAAGATATGAATGTCATTCTATTTGAACTGCGCAAACTAACTTTTTTTGTAGAGAATGATTGTCCCACTTTCTATCTTGCCCTCTAAACCATAAGCAGAAAAGTGAAGAGATGCATTCATTGATGATGACTCGGGAATACTCGCAAAAATTCCGAGAGCTCCTAGAGCAGTTGAGACAACATCGGAAGTCAGCAAGTTACAGGACTACAGTCGACAATTAACTATGGCTGACATACTCCCCGCATACTGAAATGTTTTTAAGAATTTGACTTTACTTCAAAGAAGACTGGGATTAAACTTAGTTCCCAGAAGCGTTTCCTTTCGCTCCACCAAAAGGGTGGATCACAGAAGGTTCTCAGTAGAGTAGTTTTGAAAGTTAA
>OX421456.1:26744750-26749750 GCA_949126865.1 Montipora capitata
TTCCTGAAGATCTCCCGCAAATTTGGCGGCTTAGTTGAGGAATGGCCCTCTCCCATCGACACAACAGTTGTTTCTAAAAATAACAATCATGTTATTAGTTATATTCTTTGTTTTGAAAAAAAATTAAAACTACAATGTTGGACCGAATAAAATGGAACAGCAAACCCCCTTCCCCCCAAATCAAGGATGAAGCCGCGCAAAAGCCAAAACGCGCCAGTTTCCCATCCTTGATTTGGGGGGGAGGGAGGGGGTACAAATTTCCCGTCTATTTTGTCCAAGATTGTAGTTCATTCTTAAGTTATAACATTCAGGGGGTTTTAGCGTGACAGCGTGTAAATATTAAACTGGTTGCACAAGAATAAATTAAAGAAGGGAATGAAGCAATAAATGTTCGTTAAGTTCTGGATTCATAACTGTAAAAGATTACGACTCAAAAAGGTATAAAATCACGGGATCGAAATATTTCGGCTGCATTACTTTGCTTTCATCAGTCGGACTAGTAATGATTGGTGGCATAGCAGTTACAAGACGGAAAAACGGCCAAGTGCAACATTTCCTCTACCTTTGAAATGACGATTATCGACAATTCCTACTTTTCTCTGGATTGACTGTTGTTGTCAATTTAGATTACTCTGTCCCAGGACTTGTGGTAGCAGATGAAAAGACAAAAAGTAAAAGTTGCAATCCTGGACAGGATTTGAGCCCGGAGCACCCACTTTGAAGGAACTGTTTTTGTCCACTTAACCAGTAAGGATCAACTGGCTGACAATTGTACCGATTATTTACCAACTCTAATTAGTATATATAAAATGGAATGGAATGAATGGTGTTTCAGTCTAGTGCTTGATTTTAAAATGATTGCTTTTCTCTTGAGGTTTCGTAAAGAACATTTTCCCCAGTTTAAACTTCCGTAGCGGGTGATAACACACGTTTAAAACGGCATTCGGAAGAAAAATTATTGAAAAATAGTGTTCTGGCAGCTAGCGGTGTGGTAGGATAGTGGTTAAGTGAAAGGGTGTTTAATCGAACATTCCTAGGTTCGAGTCCTCCGATTTCAGGCATTGGGGTTCGGATTTTATTAACAGATTTAATTTCCCGTAATTCCTATCAAGCGCTAAGCGCCCTAAATTGACGATAAGGGTCAATTTAGGATAAGGAATTGTCGATAATCGTCATTTCAGAGGTAGAGTATGGGTTGTCAAGTGATGGGTTCTGACTTGTTCCCATATCTCAGAATGCCCTTGGACGATGAGCACCTGGGAACTAAAACAGATTTACTTGGCTCCAGATTCCGCTGATTGAGATCAAACGCGGTCTTTGGCTGGTGATGGAGCCTATTTATTACACTGACATTGAATTATTCGACTTAATATAACTGGTACATCCAACAGTGGAAGGGAACAAACAATGACGGATTCAGGAGGGGAGGGTTAGCAGATGGGAGGTAGAGAAGGAAAGGAAAAATACGGGAGGAGTAAGACTATACCTGAGCTGTTACTTAATCCGTGAACAGCGTCACATTCGTTTATTACATCCATGAAAAAGTCTGCTGGATTATTATGTGGTTCACAAACAAAATCTTTGAGCAAAAAATAGAAACGTAATCATGAAGGAAGATATATGCTATCTAAACGTAACGTGTGTGCGGACTATACAAATCAGGCATAGCCAAAAATTCTACATTACCCGAAAATGAAAGAAAGAAAGAAAGGCTGAGATGGGCTGAAACGTAATATTGTAGGTCAATTAAATCAGAGGGATTCAGCCCGTTTTTACTGAGGTGGTAAGGTGTTCAACTTTAGGTAACAACTTCAAAAGTATGGGCCTCGAAATCTTAAAAGCAAGATTTATCCATTGCAGAATGTAGAAAGTTCAGTTTCACAGCACAATGCCTTTTTTTAGTCTAACTCACTGAAACTTCAATCACAAAATAGCCATATGAAGAACATATGGGGCCGTTGACGGTTGCAGAATTACTTGGGTTAATTGCAAATGTACATAACCCACATAGCCAATCACACGCAAAGCAAATACGGGCAGCTCCGGAAAGGGCACCACAACACCGGGCTCTTCTACTTTCAGAAAGTATAAATAAAAATATCGTTTATGTCACTCGAGGAAGAAGAACCTGATTTGCGATAAGAGGGGGTGTTTACCGTTCCTCCCTTCCCCCTCCTACAATGTTGTTAAAAGCAAACAGCTATACTGCCAGTTTGGAATGTACAACATTGTATTTTCTTTGGGGGGGGGGTGGGGAGGGGGGTTGTGGTGCATAGATTAATCTGCATGGCGCGAAATGTCCCAAGAATTTTAACCATCATTGTAGTTCTTTGTCAACGGTTAGAAATAGGACGATCTTACTGCCTTCCTCATTTATTTGTTCTGAGTAGGACTAAGAACGCTCTAAGCAACAGTTCAATTATACCTGCAGTGATTGCTTGACTGGTAATACGTAAATGAATCTTAACGACCGAAGCCTTGTCCACTCCATTGAATATACCACCTCAAACGCCCTAGGACACCCCCCATTGACAAGTAAAATCTGTCAAGTGTCACTCCCAGGGGTCAGTGGGTTAACCCATTCACACCTCAAACGCCCTAGGACACCCCCATTGACGAGTAAACTGGTCTTGTCTTAGACAGAGTAAAATCTATTAAGTGTCACTGCCAGGGGTCAGTGGGTTAACCCATTCACGCCTCAAATGCCCTAGGACACCCCCCATTGACGAGTAAAATCTGTCAAGTGTCACTCCCAGGGGTCCGTGGGTTAACCCATTCACACCTCAAACCCCTTAGGACACCCCCATTGACGAGTAAACTGTTCTTGCGTTAGACAGAGTAAAATCTATTAAGTGTCACTCCCAGGGGCAAGTGGGTTAACCCATTCACACCTCAAACGCCCTAGGACACCCCCATTGACGGGTAAACTTGTCTTGCGTTAGACAGAGTAAAATCTATTAAGTGTCACTCCCAGGGGTCAGTGGGTTAACCCATTCACACCTCAAACGCCCTAGGACACCCCCATTGACGAGTAAACTTGTCTTGCGTTAGACAGAGTAAAATCTATTTAGTGTCACTCCCAGGGGCCAGTGGGTTAACCCATTCACACCTCAAACGCCCTAGGACACCCCCATTGACGAGTAAACTGTTCTTGCGTTAGACAGAGTAAAATCTATTAAGTGTCACTCCCAGGGGTCAGCAGGTTAACCCATTTACACCTCAAACGCCCTAGGACACCCCCATTGACGAGTAAACTTGTCTTGCGTTAGACAGAGTAAAATCTATTAAGTGTCACTCGCAGGGGTCAGTGGGTTAACCCATTCACACCTCAAACCCCCTAGGGCACCCCCATTGACGAGTAAAGTTGTCTTGCGTTAGACAGGGTAAAATCTATTGTGTCACTCCCAGAGGTCAGTGGGTTAACCCATTCACACCTCAAACGCCCTAGGACACCCCCCATTGACAAGTAAAGTCGTCTGGCGTTAGACAGAGTAAAATATGTCAAATCTCACTCCCAGGGGTCAATGTGTCAAACCCTAGTTGGACCCAGCGATGCTCATCTTCTTAAAACTAACTGAGGAGAAAGTGCTACCTTTGTAATTTCATCTGCAAATGGTTAGACTTTCAAGTCTTCTCTGATAAGGACTATAAACCGTGGGCCCCGTCTTACAAACCTTTCTGTTAACCAACAATGTGGGACCTTAAAGAACCCACACACTGGAGACCATCGATGTTGGTGGTCTAACTCTCAGAGAATTTACAAATCGCCACGAGACTGATGTGATATGTGCAGTATACAAATGCCTTACCATTACCATTAGACTTATCTGTACGTACTTTAGACTCCGCCACATGAAACAAGCCCAAGTCGCTAAGAGTTTCCTCTACTCTCTTTGAACGCTCGCGTTTACTCAGCTTTCTGGAGAGTCTTAAGGATGCAGAGAAATGCAAGTTCTCTCTCACCGTTAAAGTTCCCATCACAACATCATGCTGGAAAATTATAAACAACTGAATGCATAGAGTGGGGTTCAATTAAGTGTTGAATGAACTTCATTCGTAAGCAAGCGGTTTAGAAAGCATCAAGGACGGTGCCTACTAATTCAAAGGTATATTTGCGCGGTTTATGAATATGCGATAAAAGCAGATCTTAACAAGTGTTATTGAAATCCAAAAAGAAAATTGGGGGAAACCACGCATTTTTCAAAGATAATGAATCAACAATATTAATTATAAAAAGCTGTAAAATACAAGGCAACGTATGGCGTCGTTTTCCAAAATGAAGCTCAATTATCTCTAAAAAATGCATGTTTACCCCCAATCTTCTTTTTGGATACCAAGAGCACTTGCTAAGTTATGCTTTCTCCGCTTTTTTTTTTAATCGGATGCCCAGAACGTATGCACAATAATAATAGTAGGCACGGTCCTTAAATCCACTACAATTCTTAATGAGAAGTACGATCGTCCGGGTGAGTGTAGTCCTGAGGACTGAATAGGGTGACATTGAATGATGTTTAGCTAACCTAAGCGTAACTCATCTTCAGAGTCATGTGACTGGTGTAACGTCAGTAGACGGTATAAACGCTGTGGTCGATGATGTCACTGGTCAACTAAGCCGTCAGTGTTTACGCCTAGAGAACCATGCATAATGAACTATGATTCCATACATAATCGATAACAAGGAAAGAAAAAGCGGACGGACACAAATCCTAAGCAACGTCAGTTTGAGTTTTGCATCGCCTTAAATACAATTGTGCTTCATTTTCCAAATCATACATGATACGTTTTCTCACGTCGGCTGCACATATTAGTCAACATTACAATCCATCCACCAAAAACACGTTTCCCTTTTGCATGGAAATTCTGTGATCATTTGATGCTAATATGTTCATAATACGCCGTCTTCCATAAGCAACTCAGTATTTTGATGAGACAAAGCATACAACAACGTAGAATGATGTCACGACCATCTATGCGAAACAACATTGCAGAATTTCATTGCA
>OX421456.1:26759750-26764750 GCA_949126865.1 Montipora capitata
ACTTGCGAATGACGTCATCCCCTTTTTTTGGCGCAAAACGCAAATGAAAACCTTGAAAGCCAGACAAATCGACCTATCGCGACTTCAACGCTCGCTCATCCGCTTCGCGTCCGAAAAATCACGCTTCACTCGCCAAAACATTTTTTCTTGGGATTCTCGTAAGGTCGACTTGTGGCAAGTCTAATTTGATCAACATGGCAGCTGTCAGCACTACAGCAAAGATT
Organism: Montipora capitata; assembly: GCA_949126865.1. NCBI lineage: Eukaryota > Metazoa > Cnidaria > Anthozoa > Scleractinia > Acroporidae > Montipora > Montipora capitata. Next base: position 26,759,975 of record OX421456.1, read on the forward strand.
CCTTCTCCACTCAATCTTTCTGATCGTTTGCATCAAAGGCAAAAGTGGAAATCGTTTCGTCGTGAATGGAAGTTTTACGAGTTAGCGGCTGGTATTCACAAGAAATCACAGGAAGTTCGGGTGACTTCGCTGTTAAATGTTATCGGCAAAGGAGGGATGGACATACATAACACTTTCAATGGGGTAATTCTTCAGACGCTCTAAAGATCGACCAGGTACTCCAAAAGTTCGAAGAGCGTTGTTCACCGGCACGAAATGAGACTTATGAAAGGTGTAGTTTTAAACGTGAACAGTCATTGGATAAACCGCTTGATAGTCACATAACTTCTTTGATGACATGTGGTTTCTGAACACTGCGCGAATCTCTTGTTCGCGACCGACTGATTCTTGGTGTGCAGAATGACAGAGTTCGTGAAAAACTTCTTGGAAAGCGGGACCTCGACTTAGATAAAGGCATTGAAACGATCAAGGCAAGTCAAGTAACTCACTCTAAAGTCGAGCGAGCGAGATCTCAGAAGAATTTGCAGCGTCCGAAGAAATAAATGCAGAGACGTACAAGTTGCAATGTCTTTTGAAGGGCAAGCACCGAAAATCCCCACCTCGCAAGTCTCTCTCTCTTAACAAGAGTCGCACAAAGTCTCTTGAGTGATTGTTTTGTGGTGGTATACATGCAATGAAAAGGAAATTGTGCCCAGCCTTATGTCAAAAATGTAGAAAGTGTGGTAAAGATGGACACTTTGCTGTCGAATGTCGTGTTAAGTCTCACGGGGCGAAAGTCCACGCAGTTAAAGAAGAAGTCTTCTACATTCACAGTATCTGTGGACAGGATCAAGCTTTTGTTTCTCTCGCTCTAAACAATTCAGTGTCTGTGTCATTTCAAATTGATACTGGTTCTACAGCGAATATTCTGCCTCTTCAGGAGTACATTTAAGCCAAAATTGAAAAGAAAGCCAAAATTATTCCTAAGGAAATTACATTAGCTATGCATGATCTTTTAAAGAGAAAGGCTCATGGCTGAAAGTGGAACATAAAGGTAAGAAGCATGACCTTAACTTTGTTGTTGTGGATCAAAACTTTGCACCTTTTCTTGGCCTCAAGTCATCTCATTGCAAGGCATGGGTCTCCATGGGTCTCATAAAAATCATGGTATCTGATTATGACAAGAACTCTGTGAATAATATAACTGAGGCATCCAAGCAAGAGTTAGTACGTAGTTACTGTGTATGTCAAAAGTGATCCCGTGCTTGGACCGTTAGCGGAGGTATTTGAAGGTATTGGCTGTTTGCCGGGAGAGTACAAAATGTAACTCAACAAGGATGTTCCAGCTGTTTTTCACCCCACGAGAAGAGGAAGGGTTCCTGTCCCTAAGAAGGAGGCAACGAGGAAAGAGCTTGACAAGATGGTTGCTGAGAAGATTATTGCTCCCGTTACAGAGCCAACTGACTGGGTGTCCAGTTTGCAAGCAATTCTCAAAAAAGATGGATCAGTCCGGATCTTTTTGGATCCTAAAGATTTGAACAATGCTATTTTAATAGCATTCTGCCCATTGCCCATTGCTCATTGCCCATTGCTCACTGCCCATTGCCGATAGTTGAGGATGCGACTTCTCGACTTACCAACGCTAAAGAGTTCACTGTATTGGATGCCAAAAGTGGTTTCTGGAAGGTAAAACTCAGTGACATTTCCAGTCACTATGCCACCTTTAACACCCACGTTGGCCGATTCCGATGGCAGCTCTGCACCCGAGGTGTTGCAAAGAAAGATGCATGAAGCAATTGAGGGTCTCCAAGCAATAGAAGTGATTGCCGACGACTTCCTGGTTTGTGGATACGGAGACACGGTAGATGAAACAGTGACGGAACATGATCAGAATCTAACAGCTTTTTAGCAAAGAGGTATTATGCTCAATCTGACACTTAATCCTCAGAGGATAAACCTTCGCCATTCTCAAGGGCCATTTGCTCACATCTCATGTTGTGGTTACTAATCCTAGCAAAGTTCGCGCCATAGGTGATATGCCTACCCCGACCGATGTCAAGTCCCTGAAGGGATTTCTGCCGGGCATGGTCACGTACTTAGCAAAGTTCTTTCCTAAGCTGTCATCTGTGTGTGAACCGTTAAGGCGACTGCAGCTTAAAGACGAAGAATGGTGTTGGCTGCCTATTGATGATGAAGCTGTGCAGAGTGTCAAGAATCTTGTTTGCAAGCCCCAGTGTTGAAGTTTTATGATGTTACTGGTGAAGTCACAATTGAGTGTGATGCATCACTCAGTGGACTTGGTGCCTCCCTACTCCAGGAAGGTCACCCAATAGCTTTTGCTTCAAGAGTGCTAACCCCAGCCGAAAGTCGATATGTTCAGATTGAAAAAGAACTGTTGTCTGTAGTTTTTGCCTGTCAAAGGCTTGATACATACCTGCACGGTCGAGACATTGTTCATGTCAGAACGGATCATCAATCTCTTGAAGCTATTTTCAAGAAGGACCTTGGTTCCTCTAGTCCTAGGCGTCTACAGAGGATGCTACTGCGTTTGCAGCGATATAATCTCGATGTTAAGTATCAGAAAGGAAGTTTGATGGATATGTCTGATCCCTTGTCCCGAGCCTACTTGGACGAATCTCCCACACGGACCGAGTACTGCCATGAGCTTGAGAAGATAGTACTTGTGGAGGATTTTCCTATTTCAGAAGCACGATTGAAAAAAATCAAAGACGGTACTGTTTCGGATGACAACCTTCAGATGCTCATGACAGTTGTTCTTGAAGGTTGACCTACGAGTTTGGATGAAGTTTCAGCAGAGGTCAAGCCGTATTTCTAGTTTAGAGAAATCACTGCCCTAGATGGTCTCCTGTTCAAAGGCGAGCGCCTCACTGTTCCTTCCAATCTCAGGAAAGAAATGATTGAAATGGTCCACTCTTCTCATCTGGGTATTGAAGGATGTCTGTTACGGGCTAGAGAAGTGTTTTACTGGCCGCGCATGAATGCCAAGTTGAAGGATTTGCAACACTTTTAAGCCAGATCAGCTTCGAAAACCACGAGTGCCCCATGAGATTCCATCCAGACCTTGGCAAAAAGTTGGCACAGACCTGTTCCTGTTTAATGGGCGTCAGTACCTGATTACGGTTGATTATTACTCTTCTTTCTTTGAGGCGGATAAGTTGGACAAGACAGATTCAGCAACGGCAGTTTAAAATGCAATTTAGCCGCCATGGAATTCCGGAGATAGTCATCTCTGACAACGGTTCGCAGTATGCTTCAACAGAATTTGCACGGTTTGCAAGCGGCTGGCATTTTCAACACATCACCTTCTGTCCGCTTCATTCCAAAAATAACGGAAAAGTTGAGAGTGCAGTTAAAGTCGGTAAAGGTATATCATGAAGAAAGCAGTGCACGGACATTATGACCCATACCTCGCACTATTGGATTATCGTAATACCCACTCGGAAGTTGGTTCATCTCCTGCACGAAGGCTTTCAGCAGGAGGAGACGCAATCTGTTACCTTTGTCAGTTAAACAACTAGAGCCTGAGACAGTACCCCTACAAAATGCGCAACAAAAATTGATTGGCTCTAAACAAAGGCAGGCTTTCTACTACAACCTGAAGGGAACTGCATTGCCTGAATTGCAACCTGGACAAACTGTCAGGATGAAGAAGCCAAATGCATCTATTTGGTCACAGGCTGTTTGCAAGAAAATGATTAGTCCACGTTCTTACGTTGTTGCGTCGGATGGGTGAACCTACCGACGAAACCGCAGACACCTGCGATCAGTGCTGCAGTGAGAATCATTGCCAGTATCGAAAGCAGAGGCTGAAACACAGCAGTCAGTACCACAAACAGATTCCCTACTGTTAACGAAGCCTGCAGCTGACCCAGTAAAACCTGCACCCTCTACTCTGCTCACGAGGAATGGTTGCGTTATTAAACCGCCTGCTCGCCTTGTTGAACACTGTTGAAAATTTTTATCGTGTTTGTTATACCAAAAGAACTGTGCGGAGTGTTTCTTTTCTTTTTTTACAAAGGGGAAGATGTTATGATAATCGTCACGTGACCCGGACCACGTGCGAAATCTCATGTAGTTTTTGAAGGACCGAACGCCATTAAAGTTGTGTTGTTGTGTTTTAGAAGTTGTTGCACTCTGCTCGGTGTCCTACGTAGATAGAAACAGGGAGACTTGCAACAATTAGTTTGTAGAGTGGGAAATTTTATCAGATTTTTCTTCTATGTAAGTAATCATTTTTTTTACAATTAATTTTTTCTATATTTTAAACTATTATTTTACTTCAGAAGTCATAGAATATACGTGGTAAAAGTGTTTTTTGTACGTGTCATTTTCCATTTTGTTGTTCTTCGCAATTTTGACCACGTCACTTTGTCCGTAGTTTTAATATCTGTTTTTCGACTGGGTCACAGCTCTGGTCAGCATCTTTGTTGTTCTTTTCTTTTTCTTTCTTGACTCGGCACGAAAGGGTCAGGTAGAGGTCCGGCGTTGGAGTAGAAACCCCCTTGGTCGGTTGCGCTCTACCCCTGAAGATTCGCAGCCATTTACGAAGTCAATGGTGTCGCAGTCGATTTTTTTTTAAACTTTCGGGTTGTTTGGATTTGCCTCATGGAACCAGTGTTTCATTTTGCATAGGATTTCCTTAGTTTTCAGAAAAAAAATCCTTTTCCATATTTTTTTAAGAACAAAGATTATAGCATAGTTTTTTTTTTTTTTCATATCTATTACGTGATTCCTATTTTTTTAAGAACAAAACACTTTTCGTGTTCAAATATTTGT
>OX421456.1:26772250-26789750 GCA_949126865.1 Montipora capitata
AACGGCCACGACCTTCCGGTTAGATCACCGCTGCTCTACCGACTGAGCTACACGGTCAGACGGGAGCAGTTCAATTCCCACCCTGGTCAGTTTTTTCTCTGTCCTTGTGTGGGCTCAATTCCATTAGGAGCTAGGCTAACACTCACATGGTTTACTTGGGGAGAAATAGCACTTCAAATTACCCGCCAATAGTTAATTCTGTTAAATTAGTGTTGGTTACGAGTTTTGAACTAATCTTCATTATTCATGAATTGTAAGTCTTGATGTGAGGAAGTGCATGCGTAACAGTTTAGGGTTGTTTGTTATACATTTATTTAACATCGATGTACTTTTCAGCTATTTTGTTCGCTGAGAATATTTTCCACCGTTAGGAGGCAATGAGGATGTAAATTGACAGAATGCACGCCTACGAAAACATTTGGTACTTTAGAAAATAGTTTTATGCAACAACACCATGGTTTTCTCTTTCTTTTTCAGTTCCTTGCTGATACGTTTAGTTAAAATATGTGAGGATCTAAGTACTTAAAGCGTATTCAAGAATGGAAACCATCGGGCATCTTGCAGTCATAATATTTTCGATGTTTAGTTTCTGGAGTAAGTAAATAACCTTTTATTGAATTAATCTATACTAAGGGTGAGTTCCCAAGAGGAATTTAATTTAATTAAAGACCAATCATGAAGTCTTACTTGTTTAACCAGTCTGTTATTCTCGAGCTAAGACGGGAGCAAGCATGCAAAGGGGGCTTATTGAGAGGCAATAATTTTCATTTGATAAAAGGCTTTCAATTCTTCCTTTTCCACTCCAACCGTGTGAAAAGGAAACTCTCTTTACTATCAATGATGATGATAGAGGAGGAGCCTATAAAGTGTCAATGAATAAGGAAAAAAAGTTTCATCATTAATGAGACAGACCTTGGCTTACGGCACTCATTACGTTAATTTATTGGAGTGTTCTGCCTAACTGAAGAAAGAGAAGAAAATTTATTGGTTGGGTTCCCAAAAAGGAACAACCATTGCTTGATGCCGGCGCCATTGGAATGGTGTATAAGTTACCAAACTTTCCTGAAAAAATTGACAGTGCAAGCTGCAGGAATCTTGCAGATACGTTTACTAAGATAACAATAATTATTTGCTCTCATTTGTGTAATATAATGAGCTTTAATAGTTTGACTTCCTTGTTGTTTATTTTTGTTTACATTATGAATTTTTCTACAACAGTCTTAATTAAATTGTCTTTCTTTTGATGAATGAATAAGTTTTGTAGCTATCAGAAAAAAAAAGACCTTTCAATACACTGTAACTTTAATTATATTTAACAGTTATTTGCCAAAGGCAAAATGAGTGTACATCTGAGACGAATAATTGTGTGAGTATAACTGTGTGCAAGCTAAAAGCATCCAGGTGGCCCTCAGACTTCAGATCCCAAATAGTGGATCCCGCGTTGTATACGTAGATTCCAGATTCCAAACTCACACGTTCTATCGAAATGGATCCTGGATCCATCTAAATCTGTGGATTCTGGAATCCATACAATGGATTCCAGATTCCAAAGCCTCACATTTGCTGGATTCCAGAATCCCGATTCCTTTACATCGGGCGACATGAACCAAACAACTTAGTGGAGGGACAATTTTAAAATGAGCCTAAATCTTCTTAACCCTTTAAGACCCGAGGGGCCCCCCATTGACGAGTAAAATCGTCTGGCGTTACACAGAGTAAAATCTACAAGTGGCCACTTGGAGTTAACGGGCTAACAGATGATTTCACTGCTAAGATAGCTAGAGTTAAACTCTTTAGAATGGGGACAGTTATCTTGAGTGAGTATTATTATTGTCTTCGTCTGCTCAAATTTTTGCTTTTCATATCGCTTGTTTGATGAAAATGTCAATTACAAGCATAAACATTTCACAACTGTTACAGCAATAATTCATTTCACACGATCAGAACATCTCGAATAGTGCATCCATGTATACGCCCCCAAGCGTCTTGTTAGCATTAATTTTGGGTGCAACTCTGCATTGATACTTTAATATAAATGTTCATGGCTATGAATAAAATGACAAAAACTGATATTAGACTGAAAACTCTCCATAACATAGACATGTTGTGTTTCACTGCTAATTCCGGATAACATTTTATAAATTGAAGTGAATGTTTTATGTGCGTTTTAGTAAATACTTGCATATTATAATTAAGTGATGCTTTCCATTATCTTATTATGATTTATCATTAGCGAAAAGAGTAGAGATCTCTGTTGTCTTAGGAAGGGCGAAACACACCTACTATTTGACAAAATTTACTAGCAAAAGCTTTAAAATTCACTGGACATTTGTGATTTTCCTGTATATTTACAGGGGTAGATTCATCCGAACCATGCTCCTTCACGGTCAGTGGCTCAAGTGGGGCGATCAATTTGAGTTCCTCATTTATCATAGCAAATACTTGCAGCTGGATTATTGAAGTAGCACCTCGTCATTATATCAATTTAAGTTTTACTACCCTTAATATCTTGAACCAACCTGGCTCGAAATTCAGTTCCGTGAAAGTCTACGATGGAAGGAACAAGTCTCAAATGTTGCTTGGTCACTTCACTGAAATCAAGAGTCATTTCACCTTACAATCAACAGAACGCTACATGTTGGTAGTTGCAACTGGCAATTCAAGCTTCAAAGCAGTTTATACTTCTAGAACAAAAAAAGGTAACTTAAGAAACAATTCCTCATTAATAACACATGTACTGAGAACTTACCATCTTTATCATGGCCCTCCCCCTAAATTCAGATTTAAAAGCTTTCCTGTTTACCCGCAGAGCCAACCAAAAGCAAATGTTGGGCATCACATAGGTTTTTCTCAGCAGGTAAGCACTACTCTGTCCTCTGGACTGACAGAATTGATTGGGATATGAAGGGCTACATGTATGATAACATATTCAGATCTGAGATATTCGTTTTCCAATAAAGGTGATCGATTATTGGCATAATTCAAGTTTTATACTGTTTTTGGAAACGTTACAAACTTTTTTGGTGCCTCTTTGTGAGAAACATTGAAGTTAAAATTACATTATTCAATAATGTCGGCTCCAATGTGTAGTCGGCTCCATTTTTTTTTTTTTTCGGATGTTGAGGTTTTCACCTCTTATCAAAAAAGGGCATTTGTAGTTTGATCTGCCTTAAGTTGACGTGGAGCCTCTCCAAGTTGTGGGACAATTATTGATTCGGCTACATAATAAAGTCCAATTCTAAAGGAAATGATACACATATATCCAAAATGCGGAAATCACAAACATTTTCAGCAATCTAGGCGCTTTTCAACCGTTTTTAACTTGATGCAACCTCTCAAAATGGTTGACACAAGTGGTGCTCCAAACCAAGGTTCGTATTCCCGTATATAAGAAACGGAAAACCCAATATTTAAGCTTGGATTGTGACCTACCAGAAGAATGAAACAGACCTTGGATTCTAGGCAAATGTCAGTAAAGACTCACTGTCCGTCAATGAATCTATATCATTTACAAACAATTTCATTTCCTGTTGCATTTCATTTTTGCCAACTGAGTCCCAAACCCACTAGTAACGGAAGACGAGAGTAGAGTGTATCACATGTACCCCTTGTGATCGGCTATAAAAGCCAGGAACGTTTCCATAACGTTATGTGGTCAAGGGCAAAGAGGATTTTCTATCAATGATTCTTTTAAAATGGCTAAAATATTCCCTTTGTGACATAAGAAAACGAAACTTCTCACACAAATTTACCGATAACCATTCTTTATTACGAAGTGATTGGCAAAAATTAAACATGGATTGACACCCGTCAGATGACATCACATGCTAAGGTACTGCCACACAAGATAATGAGTGTTTTTAAATTAGCTATGGAACCTTCCAATTTTTATGAGAAAAAATGCTTGCTATAGTCAAGTCCTGTGTTTATGTTTAATATTTTGAAAGTTAACTTGAACAAAGCAATTATTTACAAGATTCAAATTTCAAGTCCATTCACGGCATGTCACAATTTGAATTAACGCAATCCATCGAAACTACAAACTTGGCATACACGTAACCATTTCTCTGGTAATTGCGAAAATAAACATAATTTGATCAACTTAGCACAATGTAACTGTTCTTAAGAGTCAGGAGTTTGGAGTCCTACAAAATTTATTGATGAAAGGTGCGGAAACATGGTGCAGCACAGAGACGGACATTACAGTCTGGGCAGAAGTAACTTGTCATCTTCCTCACACCAGAATCAAAAAATACTTTGCATCCTCCGCATGGTGACATGGTTAGGGCGTCGCACCTGTATCGCGAGGTCACGGGTTCAAATCCCGTTGAAGTCCTGAATTTCTCAGGCTTCTCTACGTAATTGCAATAGTTGCGTTCATAACTGCGAGGATCATAGCTTCACTTGATTTCATATCCCCAGTTCATATATGATCCATTTCATATATATATCATTTCATCATTGATTCATTCCTCACGGGAACATTAGAACCCACAAATGACCATCTCCCAGCGTCAGTGGCTTCATAGCTCAGTTGGGTAGAGCGTCGCACCGGACTCGCGAGGTCACGGATTCAAATCCCGTTGAAGTCCTGAATTTTTCAGGCTTCTCTACGAAATTGCAATAATTGCGTTCATAACTGCGAGGATCATAGCTTCACTTGAGACCTGTTTATGTTCGTGTGTTATGCTCGCGCTGCGGGCCTATTGTCACCACGTACTCTTACACTCTTACACTCATACAACCCGGGGACACAGTGTGTAGTGCACTTGCAGTGCACTACCACAAAAAGCGAAAAATGTGTGGACTAACAGACCAGTCGTCCAAATCAACAATACGGCTTAATTAATCCGCTTGCTCATTTCTGGATCTGGGTACCCATGAAGGCTCAATAGAAATGCCAAACCAGACTTCCTGCTACCGACATCAATAATACGCGCAACATTTGGGTTGTCCGTGTACCATTTGATGCATAATCCTGCAAGCTTAGGCACAAAAGATTGCCAAACTTTTCTAACGGCCAAAATCTCACGCATAGTGGAACTTTCCTTTGCTAAATCAGCCGACCAAACACCTTGCGCGGCCACCTTGGGCCCAAGTTCAACAATGTAACCGCCAAATCCGGTGTCACTAGCATCCGAAAATGCACTGCACTACTGCAAATATTGAGATGATCAAAATTGGATTTCCAAAAATCTAATACCACCACGGTGGTGTTCAACTAGAAAGCCTTCGCTACTTTGACCACCAGACACATTTTATAACCTGTACTGTAATTATTTTATCTTGTAACCATGTGTTGTGACTATACTTTTCTTTCTATGTTAATGTTATGTAAATAGTGTGAAATAAATGAACCATGAACCATGACCGAATCTTCCAAATAAAAATTTGAAAAACAGGAATTCTGAGCTGAAATTTGGGCGTACATGGCACGAGACATTAAACGCACAATGTTTCCAATAGCCAAAAAAATGGAGTTCAACTGACCAGCAACGCTAGCTAGATCCCTTGCGTTAACGAAACGCTGAGCAAGGATTCGTGAAATACTCTCCTGCATAACTTCGCAATCTTCGGAAGAGGGACGGCGATGAAATTAAGACGGAAATCTCGATGAAAAGCAAGCCAGGTGTGTCCTTCCGATGCACAAGCGAAGCAGGTTCCTCTCCTAAACTGAGACCTGGGCAGAAATGCGGCTTGCCGAAACTGAAAGGGCTGTCGAATGGAACTCTTCCAGCTCTTTTTTCGCCGTATCCGGCTTCTTTTTTTCAATGGCAGAGATGGCTGAATCAAATCTAGCTTCCACAGACTGGCATATTTTCCTGCTAATTACCAAGTCAAACGCAGGAAAATACTATTCCAGAAAACTACGAGTTTCGGGGGATTGATTGTTGTCCATTGCAGTTTTCTTTTCTGAGACATGTTTAAACAAGTCCATCTCCTGATGCCAACTGACAGGGTTTCCACACCCAGATTTCGGCCAAGCAACAGATGACACGAGTAGATTGTGTTATTTGTACTACTCCATGCACCCCTTGTGATCGGCTAGAGGCCGGGAATAGTTTGCCTGCCTCCATGAGCCCAAGGGCTGACATTGTAAAATATTAGTAGAAATAAAGTACATTTAACGAAGTCCCAAGGTGCTGCCAGTTTTTTTTCGTCACAGAGTGAAAACGTGCAACACCCCTAGGGGAATTTTTTCAAGAGACGTTTAATAATGATTTTTTTGAGAGTAAGCCTAAACTTACATGATATGGTAAATTGAAAACATTTTTTCTCGGTTTTCTCTTGAATATGTTTATCTCATTTGGGTTAGATTTTTCATTACGATACTGATGATTATGCTGAGCACTTTTTACACTTATCAAACGTTATGGACGTATTTATTTATGCGAAGTGCGAATGCTAGTCACATAAATCTTGGTTCACCAATCAGTTGAAAGATGTTTTGAAACTTAAAGTTATTTTATAGGTGGCACTAAAATCTGTAAATGGACTTTTTTGCAGATAAACCAAGGGTAATAATTCCTTTACGAGTGATTCGAACGGTGCCACAGCATTATGTGTGGTGCTTGTCTGAAGGAACGCCCCCGATCAACATATCATTGATGAACTCATCTACAACCTTGTCTTCCCGGATTGGAGTGGTGTGGAGCAAACTGAACCACAGTGGTAATTATAGCTGCATCGCTACCAACAAAGTTGGCTCTGAGTCAAAGACGTTTTACGTTTCTCTCACAGGTGAGATTATTGCTAAAGTAAACCATGCAGTAACACGAAGTCTAGTGACCGTACTTTGGTTGATTTTCAAGAATCAGGTTGATGGAGTCCTGTTTAATGCCACCTGAAAAAAAATTAAAACAAATTCTTATAATTACTGCTATTTTATCCTAAGCTTCTTATTTTCAGTGGCAGATGAAAGCTTATTTCCAGATTCAGTTTTGTTAAGCATTCGAGTGTGGTTACTTTGTTATCATATAACAGAACTGTAATAAATGAAAGTCAGATATTTCGAATCAACTGAAAGGCTATACTATACGTAACTGGAGAGAGAAGAGAAGCTCATACAGTGCATTCTTAAATTTCGACACACTCATCCGAAAAATTGGTTTTTGCCCTGAGCGGGACGCGAACCCACATCTCCCTGATAGCTAGTCGGGCATGATAAGCCATTACACCATCAAGCAAAGGCTACTACGCTATAGCCTAGCAACGCAGCAGATTAATGAGGTGAGTTAGCAGCGTGGGGATCCCTAGGGCCCAACTTTCTCTTCACCTGAGTTCCTCAGGGCAAAAAAACGCTCTGGGCAAAAACCAATTTTTCGGATGAGTGTGTCAAAAGATAAGAATGCACTGTGTGTGCTTCTCTTCTCACTTCAGTTGCGCATAGTATAGCCTTTCACTTGCCTCGAAATTTCTGACTTTCATATGTTCTAAGCCCCGTCTGGGGTCATAGAGGCAAGGATACACACTCACGTGAAGAAAGGTTGGGCCCTAGGGATTCCCACGCCTCTAAGTCACCTCATTAATCTGCTTCGTTGCCAGCTTGGCAGCATTGATGGTGTAGTGGCTTAGCATGCCCGAGTACTAAACTGGAAACGTGGGTTGAGTCCCGCTCAGGGAAAAAACTAATTTTTCGGATGAGTGTGTCGAAAGGTAAGAACGCATTGTGTGTGCTTCTCTTCTCTCTTCAGTTACGTAGAACTGTAACACTAAAGCGCAATTCGAAAACTAGAATAATTTTCTAGAAGATTATAACCACTTGTAAAATGGTAACCGTGTTACATACATGGGTCATGCGTATTAGAATAAAGGCTCGGCTTCTCCTGGTTGTTCTGTTCTATGGCCAAAATTTATTGATTGAATTTCCGCAAATATAACAAACCGCACTACGCAAACCATTTATATTTTTGTGGGTCTTCCTCAATTCACGCCCAATTTCACTTAAAAAATAATAATAATCTGATGATTTATTCGCAATTTTAAGACCAAAGAAAACTTAATTTTGCTTCAAGAGCCTCTTTCACACCAAAACCACTCCCCTAAATTTTACCTTAAAAAGCCACTTGACCACTAGTCTTAAATGCAAAAACGATTTTTCCGATAACTGAAATTTACATTAAATCCTGTAAAGGCTAAGCTATTTTTGTAGTTTTTATCAAACTTATGATTTCTTTACAGCTTTTCGCGTTTGTGTGGATTTGTGTGACTGCCACAGCAGTACAAATACGTTTGAAGTTCAGAACATCTTTCGCTGCACTGGAAAAAACTCAACTCATATACTGAACAGCATTCCAACAACCACGACACAGCTGTGAGTTGTAAACTGATGGTACTTTAAAAACACTTCTATTTAGTGCTTCTACTCAAAAATAAGTCGTAGCAGTAGCGAACTTCACTGGCCAATAATAATTAAAGCCGATGTCACATAAAGACCGCAGTCCCAAAAGATACAAGTCGCTCACAAGTGTGCCCGAAAAAAAGCACTGTAGCTGTACTTGAGTGGCTTTTTGGACGCACAATCATTGATGGTTTTCAAGTTTGAATACAATTGAACAAACAGCAATTTTCTAATTTGGGTGTTTTGCCAGTGCATCCAGTGATAGTATCGCTAGTTTTGCACACTACTTCTACTTTAAAAAGAGAGGCTATTGTCCTACAGTGGATAAAGTGACTACCTTATTGATAGACCGGATAGAGCAGCCATCGATGTCATCTCCTCAAATTGAAAATTATTTCTCCTTATGTGACCGTCAATGTTCGATAACGAAGCCAATTTTATTTTTCTCTTTTTGCCCTTGGTATCAAATCCCAGTTTCTTCAGACTCCGTTTCAAAACTTTTTTCTGCATGATGATGCTGAATATGTACAATAGTACTATGTAGCCTGTTTTAGCGTCTCTTTATCAGGTCGGGAGGAGACGAAAAAACACACGGGCTTGAAAAAAAAACGAGTGAGGTCTAGGATGAGTGGAGGCATGAGAGCCTGCAAGCATATCTGCTATATCAGCTCTTGACATATCCTCTGATTCGTCAGTCTTGACCGTTACCCTTTTCCCCTTTGCGAATTCAGTGCTCTTTTGACAAACCTGGTGGCTCCCACTGATAACTCTTGATTGCGTGCAGCGATGAATCGCTGTTGTTGTTGTTGTTTTGTTTATCTTTTGATTTGAATGAATGCCTTCGCGTTTTCGTCACGTAAGATCACTATAGAAGGAACAGGAAAGCTGTTTTCTTCGGGGTTCTTCCATGCAATCGGTTTCGGAAAGAGCTTGATCTTTTAGATGTTTCCTCGACTAGCGAAAATATGGCGTCAATTCCAGTTGTCCGCCTTTAGAGATCAAGTGCGACAGTTAAAAGGGCTGGGCTTCTCAGCAGCCCCCATTGGTATTGATGGCAGTGGAGCACAAGAGGACGAGGCCAGAGAGAAAGATGAAAGATGTAAAATCGTTTTCTGATGGTTTCAGCAAAACACTGATCCCCTATAAATTTCATAGGAAATGTCATGAAATAGAATAAACTGATAAGTGACAAATATAAACTTAAGGTTACCCCAAACCATCGTGGGTGCTCTCCAGAAAAAAAAAAATCGTACGCGCGCTGTTTTAGAGGAAACTACCACAAACTATATATCAATATAACGGTTAAAACGAATTTTGACACGGCTGGTCAACCGTTCACTTGAGCCTCGATACGGTAAGAGCAATTAAGTGAACGGTTGGCCAGCCGTATCGAAATTCGTTGTAAGCGAGCCTCGAAGGATTTCGAAAATTTGAATATTTTTCGCTGTTTCTAAGCAATGGATGCTCGCTGGACCTTGAAACTTGGTCAAGGAGAAGTAAATTTATCCGGTGGCAATCGCCGGAGTTTTAAGGTGACTGATGCCGGAAAAGTGTGATTTTATCGGCGAGATGTGAGATGAGGTGTAAATTACTTTCCAGCCTTTCCTTTATTTAGGTACGAGTGACAACCAGGGAATTTGAGAAGTCGCTTAAATCGCATTCAATCGGGCAAATAACCACACAAAAACCGAGAAAGTCAACACGACAATTAAGTACAGCTTTTTTATTGAGAATTTTGCGGGTAAATATCTTTTCAGTTTGTTATCGAGATTCCCATACAAATCCTTATAATTTTTGACCCTCCTAGTCTGGGCCGCCTGTGATCACGCCTTCTCGGAGAATAGCCCATTTCCAAGTTGCTGCATGCCTCACTTTCAAAGCGAGTCCTGGTGCACAACCATTCAAATGGAAACGAGTTGCGTATTCTTATGCAAATCAAACTCATTTCCCTTACAATAGTTGAGCGCCAAGACTCACTTCGAAACCGAGACAGACAGCAACTCGGAAATGGCCCATTATGTCAGCATCGGGCTTACACTGTGAGCCGCCAGCCAATGATATGATAGGACCCCAGAAATTCACAGCAAGCAAAATGGCGTTCCAAAAAGGAATAGTGTTTTTGGTCACGTTTTATCCTAGTTAGCTTCCCCGCGCCTATTTTCCAGTGGTAACAATGTGGAAAACCAAAGGTAAGAAAATTGCAAGAGGGACGAAAAATGAAACCGAGAAGCAAGATTACATGGAGTCACTAGTGGGCAACATGAAAGCAATCGGTTAGAACTTGCCCTGTGCAATTTCTTTTGCTACTGGTTCCAGGTAAAGACTTGTCTTTATCCAAGGACTTTTCTCTTTTCTTGAGAGTTTCATCACGACGAAGCGACTTTGTTATTTATGAAAAGCATTTCGCGAGTGTAAACTTAAATGCTAATTATTTGGAATAGGAACCCTTTTTGCCGCGAAAAGCTAGCTGAAGAGTTCACGATTTACAAAGATTATAATGCCTTTATAATTTATCAACTGAAAAAAAAATCTTTGTGGTCTAACTTTAATTTGGTCGAGAAAAAAAAAATCGGTAAAAGTAGCCCACGAACGTTAGGAGTAACCCTAACAGGATTTGTAAATTTGCCGAAGATCGTAACCACAACTAAAAGTAAAACCGCCTCGCTAATTGTTGTCATGGCACCAAGCAAATGTCTTGGCATGAATGGAAAGATCCGAGCGTTTCTTCTCCCTGTCCGGGGCGAGTGGGATCTGGTCTGGGGAGGGGGGCTGGGTGTTTAGCGGTCTGCTGAACAATTTGTCTCGTCAAGCTGTGCCGCGACTTTCATTTATCTACCGTCAACAAGCTTGCCACGGACGCTTCAGGTAAGAATTCAATGACAAATCAGAATTTGCGAACAGTGAATTAAAATTTCACTTCTTTCAACAAGAATTCGTTTACCCTCGACGAATGAAAATACAAATCAGGGAAGAGCTGCTGTGGGAAGAGTTGGAATCGTGTGGTAGACAATAGGGTGGGTTTTTATGACACAGGCGCATAAGGGTACCACTAAATCTCCCAAGAAATCCTGGTAAGTTTACTAACATCATTATCAATTTAT
The DNA here is from genome assembly GCA_949126865.1 of Montipora capitata. Taxonomy (NCBI): domain Eukaryota; kingdom Metazoa; phylum Cnidaria; class Anthozoa; order Scleractinia; family Acroporidae; genus Montipora; species Montipora capitata. The sequence continues at coordinate 26,783,693 of OX421456.1, forward strand.
TTATATTTTTCACTCTACATTATTAAGATCTTTTTTTAGATTTCCTATGAATTTTACAGGGGACCGGTGGGGTGTCAGTTGGTATCAGTATACAGAGGGTCACCTGTTTTTGGAAGCTTACAAAGCTGGCTATCAACAACGTCTAAAAAAAGAACTAAAGGGAGGCAAACTGGGAAAGCAAACGGTAAAGGGTCGTTCATCTTGCAATGCAGTGTTGACATGCCTCTGAATAAAACAGAGTGATCACCACAGAACGCCGCCTGCTTTATGGTATTCCAACTCACTAGAGATATTGTAAAACCATTTTTTTGATAAAATAATAAACTAGTAGAAACGGACCCAAATATTAAATATTTTAAACAAGAACCGATACAAGGTAGATTTGCGTGATTTATTAATGTCTTTTATAATATGGGCAAACTGGTCCTTGATGAAAAGGAGAATTCTGATTGGTTCTCTGAGAGGTACGAATTTTGCAATACGGACCGCCAAGATGGAAGATGGACCAGTCACGAAGCAGTGCATATATGTTGCCAAACTGTTCCCATTTTCTGTTTCCATTTTCTCGGACATAAAAAAAAAAATGCGAGAAATATTCTGTTTTTTAATTTGTCATTCATGTTGGAGTTCCAGTACGGATTTTGCTTTCCAGAACCGTTAACAGATGAATATAATAAACTTTATTAAACTAGCCTGCCACAAGTTGGGTCCACACTGGGGAAATATTGATCTCGTTCCTTTCTTGCAAGTTTATGTACCTCAACTTTCAGGCTCGGCCCCTAAACTTGCAAAAAAAAAAAGAAGTCAATCAATATTTCCCAGGTACGGAACTTCACAGTACTTTAATAACAGCTATATATATTCGATACCCAAACCAGCTTTCTTCGTGTGCAGTTAGAATTTACTGTCCACGGTTGCTTGCTTTAAGACTTTCAAATATTAATATTTTTCAAATATAGAGGTGCTTTTAGTGCAAAATTGTAAGTAAAAAGCTCAGAGGAAAAAGGGCGTAAGTGAATTTTTCTGCCGATTTTAAGTTTTCATCATTTTTTTTTTATGACTGAAGGCCTGGATTGCTAAATTACAAAAGATAGAATTGAGCAGTTCAGCCCTTCAATAACATAACAAATACTTTTGGAAAATTCAGCTCAGACTAACAAATCCCAAGAACGAATCAGTGGGCCAGTAGGGTGACGTCTAGCAAGCAACATCCATGGGGAAGGGTGTGGGAGAACGTTCCAGGCAAACCACCACTACCCTATGTATGTAGCCACCTCATTGTGAAAACTACAGGATTGAGCAGCACAATGGAGGACAACTGCCCCCCCCCCCCCCTCCCCCAGCTGGTGGGCTTACATATCCCAGGGAGTTCCCACCAAATCCCTACCCCAGGTGGAGGCACTTCCTCGACGATCACCCTACTCACCACTAACTTATCCTTCCAGGGACTCATCAGTTGTTGGCAAGAACAGGTGAGTCAAAGGGTGTGTAGCTCTCAATCTCACAGAGATACGGCCGGTTGATCTTTGCGTAAAGCGTGGTATGACCGATGTTTCATCGGCTTCACAGGAAGCAGGGATTCAAGGACACGGATCGAACGAGGTTGTACATCGCCAAGGTGCACTGATCGAAACGTTATCGCGTGCCAAATCGCAACTCTTAAGTTCACAGAGATACGGCCCCTTTCATCTGACCTTCTCAAAAACGCCATGGCAGCCTGCCTACTTGCACCTTTTATTTTACTGTTGCATTGTGGGTAATCCTTTCCCGCCCTTCGAAAATGGATCCCAAGGAAATAAACAAGATTTAGTTATAGTATGGTGAAGTCTCCATTGAGGCCACGGAATTCAATCCAAAAGTAGCACAACACAAGGCAAATGGGCCCCGAGTCCCGCTGCTTTGCTTTCTTTCCAAAGCTTTCAACAATTTACGCCACCAACCGCTTGGAAACTTCACTATAACCTGACTCCGTCTGGCTCAAGAGGACGGCAATTCAGGCATTGCCGACCTCGTAACACACCTTAGTTCTTTAAGAGGTGAACTTGACTTGCGGGGTTCAAGACTTAATGATGTCTGTCCACCACCAGACGGTGAAATAGCTCGATAACAGCCCAACAAATGCCGTCTTCGTCAACAACCATCCATCGATCGTGACAGTTAGAAATCGAGTATGCCTGGGCCAGCAACTTCACCTTGCAAGTCTTTCTGTGATTACAACGCACTTTTAAAAGTTACTCAGAAACGCAGAATATATTCTGGCTGGAGTTTGAACCTTTCACATCACAAACTAACCTCATTTTTGCTGTCTGTGTTTGGCTCTAGAAAGCAATGGATTTTGTAAGGACTGGAATGGACTATTGGATAACCACGCTACATCAATTCAGCCTTCTGTTTCACGTGCATGGTTCATCATTCATTGGTGCAACGGCTCAGCAAAACAGTATGTGCATTTCACTTTAACCCTGACAAGCTCTGCTGTTATTTTATTGCTTTTTGCTCACCTACCATGCCCAATAAGCGTCTCCTTTTGGTCAGCGAAAGAAAACGAAACTGTAGTATCCACCGATGGAATGACACTTCTGCTACACGTAAAATATTGGTTTGCTTGCTTGGTTGCTGACTAGTTCGTTACATCATCATATTTTTACAGATCTAAACACCATTGCCTTTTGTCTGTGCTTTGCACGCGCATTGACACTTTCCTGGGGCTTTATTGTGTCATCTGTCTCAAAAACTTCTTGGACAAATTTTATCGTGATAAAAATCTATACTTAAGTGGGCTTAAAACTTGAAATCCAAAGCTACTTAATGTTGTATCATCTTCATGTGATTGAAAAGTGTTTTTACAAATAATTCCAAGTCTATTGCTCTTGCAGCCATCCAGTCATTTAAATAAAAAATAGATTGAAAACCTAGCAGGTGACTATTTTCGTGCAATTTTTACTTTTGCTCAAAGATATTTCTTATTGAAGGGCTGAACTGCTCAGTTATATTTAATCTCATGATATCTTTTATAATTAAGCAATCCAGGCCTTCAATAATGAATAAAATTGATGAAAACTGAAAATCGGGCAGAAAAAGTCATCTAGGCCCTTTTTCAAATGCTCTGTAGGTATTTTATTCGCTCTGTCCTTTCCTATTTAATTATAAGCATAAGTAATTACTCTAATTATCATTCTTTAAGAGTCTTGAGGAATAAAAATATATCCCGACCATGACCTAATCCATCCTATCTTCGAGATGTCCAATTCCAGAAAAGTTATACTTTGAATTTACTTCAGATGGAACATCATCTAAAGAGAGTGGCCTACCGCGAACCTTTGCCGCTGAAGAAGACATAGGAGCTGAATTTTCCAGAGGCTGTTTCCCATCTAGGGAAACCCCGGTTCCAAAATTTGTTGACTAACTTTTTTTTTCTAGGGATGTTGCGGGAACACCATGGTTTGAAGAAGCAATTAACCTTAAAAAAAACCGAACGGTTCAATATCGTGCAACATTTGTTGCTTAAAAAATGTTGCACGATGTTTTGTTTAGCCTGTTAAGTAAGAGTGATCTGTTTGATTTAAGAAGGAAAGTTGTTGTCAACATAACGACACTGTACACACTTTAAACGATATTAGGTGGGGGCACGATATTAGTTAGGTTGGTTAAGTGTGCTCCTCTCCTATCCCCTGACTATCATATTGTAACAAAGTCCATAGTATGCTGTCTTAAAAAATAGTAGAGAGGAGAAAAAAAACAAGATGAAATTAACACAAACAAATCATACAACGTAAACAGCTCCCCGCGAGAATTTGTGGTTACTAATAAAACACGAAACCCAGACAGATTAAAGAATATAAAATGAAATCGGGAAACATTGGCATAGAGGTTGACATGTTGATCATTTCTGAGTTCATTTCTTTTTCACAGCAAGCTAAAGCGCGAATGTTGATATGGTTATTAGCTGAGTTGTAAAACAAACGTTCATTGAAAGTTAAGTCGTACCCGGATGGGGAACCACAAGAGAGATACGATATGATATTGCCTTTCAACGACGTCGTATGCTTCGTAATGCCTTCTTTTTTAAATCGGAATACTCATATTCAAAATTAAAGAAACCTTACCATTTATCACTTTAGGACATAATTATAGAGTAATGGTAATACAGTATCCATTTCCTGTTACGTTCTTCCTCCCTTCATCCGGAAAAGAGACGAGGTGATTGTTGATTTTCGGCTATCCGAGTAAAAAAATTGGTAATAACGACTCCGAAGCTAAAAGAGCTGCACGTTTATCACCATGCATTTATGCATGTGTTCACCAAACATAGCATTGCTTTTAATTAGCCTTTCAAAATAATGAAAAGCAAGTTTTCGCCCTAGGGTTTTCAAACGCCCCTCCAGTTTGAGAACTTTAACTACATCACGAAAGTCTATTTGATACCAAATGGTAATCTTGTCCATTTTTGTTTGATATTTAGCCCCCTATTATTATAAAAACTCTCTGTCTGAATTTTTTCTCTTTAATATTTTCGGAAGTTGTTCCGGAAATCTTGATCTTATATCAGACAAACTATGGCTGAAATGATTTTGTGTGTTACAAAGCTTTTATATGTCGGGGTCAAACGTTCCTGGTATCGACCAAAGAACGCAAGCAAGTCGTTTGTGTATGTGACTCGATTGCAACGGTTGCAGCCGTCTTTATGAATAACTGATTGGCACAAATTATTGTCGAACAAAATAACATAATTTATTTTTCACATTTTGTAAAAAAACGTCCATCCCCTTTTTACAAGAACGGAGAATCGACGACAAACATGTACTTTGTCGATGTCTGTTTTATATTTGAATCGCAGTCGCGATGTGGGCCGCGTTAACTTTGATTAGTGTTAGAGCCGCGCTTTCCTTTCTTTATTGGAAATATACATTTCTATTTTTCAAGCCAACTTTTCTTCAGCTCGCTTAAAGGAAAGGACACAAATTGTCGCTTATTTTCTCCCGAGTGGCTTCATCAAGCAGAATAAAAACTTAAACGCGCACAAAGTATGCCGTTCTACAGAGAGTCTTAGAAATAGAAACGTTCGAGGTCATCTGAATCAAGTTAGCGTTCGGTGTTATTTCTTAGAACAGTGAATAAACAGCTCTCGTGGGAACTCAAGCTAAAGTTTTCACCAAGGTTTTATTAGAAGCTCTTCCCCATCCACGGCATATTGCAGTGTCGCCAGGATATTCGAAACTATACCATCTGATTCCCAGCGGATGAATCAGGCAAGCTACATTGGGACTCATTGAACTGTTCTCGCTCAATTATAATTGTGTACGTTGCCAAGTAGGCCTTTAAAATTAGCATTGAGATAAATTAGTACAAATGTCTTATACATTGCTTTCCATGCTTTTATTTCTAGACGGCTTGGTGACAATGAAATCAGTGAACTCCCAGAAAAGGTTTTCTCAGGGCTCACAAGTCTGCGATGGCTGTAAGTGTTGTGGCCCAAATAATCTTTCAAAAAAAAAAAAAAAGAAGAAAAAAAAAAAAAAAAAAAAATATATATATATATATATATATATATATATGTATATATATATCGCTATGCACCTGGTCGCAAAGTTTTGTTTGACTTAGTTATAACTAAGTGACTCAAACAACTATTTTAAATAAAATCTGAGAATTAAGTAGTTGATAACTCTTTTACATGTAGGTCTACAATTAAATTGCATTTGGAGATTGGCCTTCTAAACTTAAAGTTAAGGTTAGGGTTAGGGTTAGAGCTTGTGCTTAACATGGCGGCCACTTTCTCCGCTAGTTTACAGCATAATCTTTGATTTAGACAACCATGTTATAGTCATTTGACACCTGTCAAAACAAGGCATTCGCTGACCAGTATCATGTGATCATATCGCGGGTTCAAGTTTAGAGCTCATCGATTGATTGAATAGCAATTTATGAGTGACGGTCCGTAAAACTCAAGCAACCTTTGAATTCCGTGGCAAACCTTGAAAAATCGGTTTCGCTCATACTTCCAAGTTTGAAAGAGTAATGTGTACCAAGAAGCATGGTATAGTTAGTTTGGGTGGTT
>OX421456.1:26794750-26844750 GCA_949126865.1 Montipora capitata
AGCTATGCGCTAGTCATTGCACAAAAATTTGTTTGAGTTACTTAATAAGTGATTCAAAGCTGCTTACTTAAATTAAATCTCAACAGCAATTGAGAATCATTTGAAGCCTACAATTAAATTGTGTTTGGACCTTGGCCTTGTAATTCATTACATCAGTTTCTTCTTGGTTTTCTCCCACAACGTAAGCTTGTCTTTGACCTTGCGTGGGGTCATCATTTTTGTGAGGAAGAAGCACATAATTATCAGAACAATATTAAACACGTTTTTCGCTACTGACACGAACAGTTGTTACTTTTCGAGTTTTGGAATTGACAAGATCTCCAAGGAATTTTTAATTTGGATATCGGTTCTCGTAATATACTTTAGATGTGAAGGACCATTATCAGAATTAAACAGTACATGTAGAAGGGATGTCACTGTTTTAACTGCGTTTATTGAGAAATTCGCAAGCTAATTATCTCATAAAAACAGGGTGACACGCCGAACATACAAAGGTGTCAAAGAAGCAAAACCAAGAAAAACATCACTTTCACGCGAGCCATTCGCCGCTGGCTCCATGGTTGGCAATCTTTGACAAGTAGAACCAAATCACCGACTTCTTCATTCTGTGCGGCTTATGCTACTTTTGTCTCTCCTGCAAGGATGATATGTATTCCTTCAACCACATCTTCCAAAAGTAATCTGCCAAAAGCTTTGCCTGTCTCCATTTCGTTCTTGAGGATAAGTCTTCCTTTACAAAAGATTCAGGTGGTAAGTTGTGGACCGCTCTCTGCAACAGTAGGTGGTTGGGTTTCAACGGTTCCTGATCATCGGGGTCATCACAGGCAATACAAAGAGGTCGGAAAATAAAATTCGCTTCAACTTCAGTAACGACAGTAACCAAGACTTCCTAATCCACTAAGCTGTTTCCATTGTATCGCTCGCAAGGCTGTTCGAGTGTTTCGGATTACTGAGCCTCTCCCAGATCGCACTAGCATGTGATGCCTTGGGTAGATGGAAAAGCCACTGACAGCCTTCTTGGATCTGTTTCTTACTCAATTTATCGATGGCCTCTTTAATTTCTCTTGCTGCCCAAATAAAATTGTTGCCATTGTCGGAGTGAATAGTCTTATGTGTACCTCGTCTACTGATGAATTTCCTTAGAATGTCAATGAAACAATCCGTTTGCATGGAAGAGGCCAATTCTAGGTGTAAAGCCTGAGAGTTTAGACAAGTGAACACGACGCCTCCTCTTTTGACGACTACTCTTCCTCTGTGTGCGTTCAAAGGGACAAAAAGGTCGACTCCAGTTGCGTGAAAATGGGTTCAAAGGCTGTTGTGCGGAATGTTGGTAAGTCCGCCATCATCTGTTCCATCCTGGCTGCTCTTTGCTTCTTGCAGTTTAGACAAGATTCCAAGATCTTAGCAACTAAGAACCTTCCTTTTGGAATCCAAACCTTCTCTCTCAGTTGAGCAAGAATGTAACTTTGACCTGCATGGCCTAGTTTCTGATGCTATGATCCAATCAGAAGGTGGGTAACTGGGTGATTAGGTGGAACAATCATTGGGAACCTTGCATCAGGTGTGACTGGAGAGTCACCAATGCGTCCACCCACTCTCACCAAGCCATTATCCAGTATCGGTCGAAACTCCACTAACTTGCTTGAACGTTTCACACTTCCTCATTTCTCAAAATTCTTCACCTCTTCAGAGAACTCCTCGCTCTGGGCTAATTGCACAATGGCAACAGTTGAATACTTCAAATCTTCCACTGCGAGGTGTTTGGAGAGTTCCAACTTGTCATCTCTTTTGCGACATCTTAGGCACTCTTTAAACTTCAACAACCAGGCAATCATCATCAGAACTGTCCACCATGAGTATCTTGTGAGTATCTCTTGTAACTTCTCTGGTCCCGTCGCCACAAATATGGGCTTCTCATTCTTGATTCTTGGGTCGCTGTCTGATAAGGTATCAATGTCAGTATTGAGCCATTATTCTTTAGGGTTAAACAGCAACGCTGCACCACTGAACCATCTTTCAGATATCAATAACTGATGCACTGTTAAGCCACGAGAGGCATCATCAGCTGGGTTCAGTGAACTTTGACAGTACCTCCATTGATTGGGTTGGGATATACTTCGAATTTCGCAGACTCTGTTGGCCACGTAGGTATTAAACCTTCAAGACTCAACCTTTACATACTGGAATGTGACCTTAGAGTCTGTCCAGAAAAAGGAGGCAGAGATCTCCAAATTAATTTCTCTTGAGATCAGGCGATGAGCGTGAGCTCCGATCGTAACAGCTTGCAATTCCGATCTTAGCACAGAAATGTACTGTTCCTGTTAAGTTTGAATTGTTCCTTCGGGTTATTATAAGTGGGGTGTCTGTAAACTAGTTTGATAGCCAAGTGTACTTCCATTATAAACAAAGCATTTACATTTTTACAGCGACTCTTTGCCATGATGAAAGTGGATTCACCAGCTCCGTCACCAGACTCATACCTCAATTTAGACTCTGTTCCATAACCATATTCAGAGGCATAATCAAAGTGGTGAAGTTCAAAAAATGCATCAAGGAAAAAACCTCCACTTAAATAGCACCGAGGAAGACGTAAATGGTTAAGGAGCAACGGTTCTTCTTTCCACCTTGTCCAGCACTCCAGCAAGCCTACGAGTAATGAAACATCCCAATCAAGCTTCAGTTGCCAGGTCCTTTGCATCAACCTCTTAACGGGAAGTAGAACAGGACAAACGGAGCCAAGCAAATCACATGTAGAACTCACCTTATTTAAGCAATCTTGTCTCGTGTGGTTATTAGCCTCACCATGGGAAGTTGACACTTGTGTGTCCCAATGTAGACCCAATGTCCCGTTAAAGGGGAAGCTTGTCCAGATCAAGACTCTTAAATGTTCTCTTTTCAGCTGGTACAGCCTCCAAGACTTTCAAGTCGTTGGAAGTGAACTTGGTCAGTCGGAAATTTCCTCTCTTCAGCAACTGCTTAAGTCGTAGTGACGTTCTAATTCCTTCTTCAGTGGTAGGGACTGAGAAAAGGCAGTCGCCAAAGTAGAAATTATTTCGGACAATATCTCAAACATCATTTTCAAATTTAGGCTCATTATCTGTGGCTGTTCTTTGCAGGGTCCAAGTAGCGATGCAGGAGGAATCTGCCTTTTCGAATAAACGGACTTTAATTTTATGGTCACTTGAAGATTCATTCAGCCCATCAATCTACCACAGAAAGTGCAAAGTATCTATGTTTGGTTTCACACAACCAACTCTGCAAAACATGCTTTCAATGTCAGATGCAATAGCAATTTCTTCTTTCCTAAAACCGGAGCAGAACGCCAATAAGTGAATTAATAACAATAACTTTATTTATATAGCGCACATATCCTGAGCTTGTTCAGTTGTGGTCCCTGCAAAGTTCCTTGTTGAGTGAAGTGCCTCCTCAAACTGCATCTGCATTGTATACAACTCTAACTTTGGATTTGTTTGGATTTAGTACACCATGGTGCGGAAGGTACCAAGTGTCGTCGGACGAAGAGGCTGTTTTTTTCACAGACAACTTGACAGCATATTCTTTTTCAATGTAGTCATTCATATATTGGCGCAGCACAGCTTGGTCGCATACGGCTCGTTCTGCAGATCATTGCGCCAGCAATAGTCGAAGATGATATCAGTTTGTGGAACAGCTTGACCAATAAGGACAGACACTTCACTCACATCTACTGGGTGGTTAGGCAGCTTCACATCTTTCATGTGTGGCCATTCAGACAAATCTACTTGATTAGGGCAGTAGCGATTGGACACATTCAAATCTTCAATTTGAAGAGCATGGTTAACATGGTTGACGAGCTGAGGTGATGTGGAATTTCACCTGGGATAGATCACAGTCGTGACTCGTACGAGTAACGTACAGTGTTCAGACTGACTTTATCAGGGACTCCTTTTCGCTTCCATTTCGCACAGCAGCACTGACAGCAGCTGTGTCTAAGAAACCATAGGTATTCAGGGCCAAACCACTCCCAGAAACAACACGGACTAATACCTTGAGTAAAACAAATCCCCTATCGGAATCAGTAACAGATGCGTTATGTACTCGTAGGCTGGTACTTGGTGATGAACGCTGACGACTATTTTCTTTCTCTTGGTAAACTTAATGGCTCCTGATTGGCGCAACCAAGTGTAGTAGGGGGTGGTGAATTAATGGGTGAGCAGGGTCCTTCCCAGTGCAACCATCCCTTTTGAGGGTACTTCCTTTGTAAACGAGAAGGAGAGAGACAACGATAGGAAAGCGCATTAAACCTGGAGAATCGTCGACACCAATTTACATTCTTAGCCAAGAAGACAGGACATTTATGTATTTCGTGTGATCCTTTGCAAGCCTTGCAGGTGTCTCTGATAGACGCAGCTTTCAATTGTGAAGGCTTCAGTTTGCTTACATCAGTTACGAGGGTGGTTACTCGCATACTATGTGTAAACCTAGGACGGAATGCAGATTTCTTGGAGGTGTCAGCCTTAACTTTCACTGGGATACTGCTGTTTCTGCTATATATACTGGATTGTTCTCAGTCAAGGATTCTGTACATATGAAGTAACTAAGGACTTTCAAGGTTGGCTCTCTATCACCAGTCTTGTCACCAAAATTTTCGCTGATTTACGCCACTTGGCCTGCGAATGATCTGGTAGGTGGTCATATATCTGCTTTAGGTTGGTGGTACAATCTAATTCCCACGAGTTTAGCTCCATCATTGCATGGCAACAGTTTGCCAGAAAGCGTGAGAAGTGCTTCACTATTACCTGCCCTAAGCTTTGGTCCCTTTAAAATCGACGATTTCAAAGCTTCCACAATCATAGAATTTTGACCAAACCTTCACAACTCCTTATGTAATATGACAGCCGTTTGGGAGTCCTTGATAGTTTTCAATAGGTCTTCGCGCTCTTCCAGCCGTGTATGTCAGTAAATAGTTCATTTTCTCACTGCCACTCAAAGATATTTTGCTTTCGACTTAATCTCCATATTTAGATGTGAATCGCAAGTACTGTGCTGGATCACCATCACATGGAGCTGGTGTGGGCGGTGGTTGGGACATTGGAAGCTCCATTCTTTTCCAGAAAGACGCTTGCGCTTCATACAATACAATACATACTTAACTGACCACTCCCCATAGGGGCTTTTTAGGGCCAATGAAACACAATCATGACAGAACAGAACATTCAAAAACAACTGTTAAGAATCCCAACTGGCCAGAGGCAAACCAGTTGGCTATTTACAAGTGCAGATGAGAAGTTGAACCAGGGACTACCAGGAACAAATTGAACCATTGGTCAGAACGTGTCTTAAACCCGGGGTCTCAGGATCTCAAGACAAGCGCCATAACCACTGCCCCGCACTGCCTCTTCATCATAAATCTTTGGAGGTTCGCAATCTTCTCCATTTGGAATCATGTTGTTCACAGTTCCTGTGATGTTGTCATTATCGATGTGCCGTGGCAGAGGAACAGATAATTCAAATTCAGGAGAGTAAGGATTGAGGTGGCCCCTCAATTATTTGTCTGCTGACTGGGCTGGTTGATTTAGCTTCATGCCAAAACTATTTGACTGTTCGATTCTCTGGCCGAGAGGGAGAATCCCTTAAACTCAGAACCTTGCCCACCTTCCCTTCCAATTTGGCAATGAGTTCCTATGTCTGGCTCACCATCCGGCTCATCTGAGCCTAAATACTTCTCATTGTCCTCCTTAATGGCATCTTTGTAGACCTTACTTACAGCATTCGAAGCAGTGCATTCTGTTATCAATCTTACCCTTCTGGTCTCCTTCCTAGCCGCCACATTATGATCTAGCTGTGCTAATCTTGTTTCCAACTCAGCACAATTTGCCCTAGCTTCGAGTCCTTTAGCTCGGGAAGAAGTGGTTGACAACTGAGAGGCTTTTAAGATCTTCGATCTCACGCTCTGTATGTTAGACAATAATAATAGTAATAATAATAATAATAATAATAATAATAATAATAATAATAATAATAAATATAAAACTTATATTGCGTGTTACGGTTTTGTTTCTTTCTTTTACCTGTAATCAACATCTATTTCTGCCCTTTGTTCTCGGTCTCTGTTTCATGTATTAGCCTTGTGTTTAGTGTTGTAATTGCACACAGTAGTTTTCCCAGCATATGTAAATTCATGTCACTAATCTCGTATATATATCAAAATCGTCTTCATTGTCTCACTCGCTCTGCATCCTAATCCAGCAATTGGTAAGTGTTTTTTCCGTCCTCGTTATAAGTTAAACTAGCCGGATTCGTTGTAACAATTCACTTACTCTGTTTGTATTTTTTTTAGGTATTTATCAACCCTTTGCATTAAATACAATTGCTGTTTTTTTAAGAAGTCGTCTGTTAATCGTTTCCCCAGCCCTCGCCACTTCACTGCGCATATGCAATACAGATATTTTCGTATGCGCATAACAGACAATAAGATCAAAATTAATAAGTAAATTAAAAAAGCTATTACAAAAAAATATGTATAAATAAGTCAATTAAAAGCTGTTTTAAAAAAGTATGTTTTGATAGCTTGATTAAAAGATGTGAGGGTCTAAATGTTTCTGATTTCCGCCGGAAGACTGTTCCACAGTTTCGGAGCAACCGACCGTAAGGCTCGGTCACCAAGTGTGGGTAGGCACCCTGCCTTGGCTGGCACCAACAGAGTTGCATTCCTGGACTTAAGATTATATCTTGACTGGGGAGCGACAGTCGTACGTCCATAGAGGCACTTGAATGTTAACAGCACAATTTTGAATTCAATTCTGTATTTGATGTGCAACCAGCGAAGATCTTCTAAAATGAGAGTGATATGGCACATGCGAGGAGTGTTAGTTACAAGTCTGTTGCAGTAGCCCAGTTTACTAGTAATAAACGCGTGGATGAGGGATATGGCAGATCGATGAGACAAATACTTTCTGATCCTACGTATATTGTCTCTATACCATTTCACGTATTATCCGCTTTTCTACACCACTAATCCATTCATTTACACTCATTTAAAGGGATGTAATTTCATTATGCATAGCAGGAAACATAAATTGGAATCAGATGAACATCACCGTTCTCCTTTAATTAGACTTGCCGCTAAGTATACTTTAACTAAAAAGTAGTACTAGAAGTACCTATCACTAAGTGCCAACGAGACAGTTGATATAATACATAATTTGCCGATTTGTATCGGAGTGCCCTTTTGGAACCAATACTAAAACCCTCGCACACTTTGTATCAAGAGTTTGTATCTCGAAAAACAATGTAAAGGTTAAGGTGGTTTGCAATAATATTGAAAGTACTGCTGTAATTTTTGAACGGCTGCGGGTATGAAACATGTCATGGGAAATCAAACTCTCTTGCGTGATCATGACACATGGAAGTTGTTTCACTTGTAGAATTTTTATTTTGCAAGGTAGAGCTATGAATTATATGTCAAACTCATCGTTTAATTGTGTACTTTAGATACATCATCATTTCCTTTGAAAGTTAAATTAAGTTGTTCAAAACAAGACAGTCACAAAACAAATAAAAAAATAAACTCAACGATGGCACGCGGACCGAAATTGACAACAGCGGCCGATAAGAACACGTACGCTGGTTCAGCTCGAAGATAAATATTAAAGAATACTCAAAACAAGTGTACCCAAGACAATGGTCAGATAAATGGAAAAAAAAGCATGTTGTCACTCACCTCCAAACATCCTCGTGAACTATGTTGCGTCATGCCAATTTGTCTGATGACAGCACATCAAAACAAGCGCTTTCATTGATTTTTGACGTCACATAATAAGCGGCCCCTTGTTCCCTTACCTTACCTAACATTACATTTTCTCTGAAAAACTCGACACTTTTTTCCGCATACACAACACTCTCGCGCTTCGGCTCTATTAAGGCAGCCTCCTCGTCAGCCTCACGTCTTCATTTGGCTGACTCGTTGGCAATTAAACCCATTGACACCTCAAACGCCCTAAGAAACCCCCTCTGGCCCAGCGGTCAATAAGTTAAGATAAACTATTACTACTCGAACGCAGCTTTGAAGAAATTTTCTTGTAAATTGCTTTCCATGCGTTCTTTTCTAGATTGCTTTATAAAAATGAAATAACTCAACTGCCAGAAAAGGTTTTCTCAGGGCTCACAAATCTACGACGGCTGTAAGTATAGTGTAATATTCTACGCTGGGTATTGTTATTAATGATATAGTGTTATGAGGATCAGAATTATTTTTAGTTTATCTGTCATGCAATTCCAGACTTTTCTAGAATTATCTTACAATCTGTAATATTCCAGATTTTTTTTTTTTTTATGTGACTCAGCAGTTTCTAGAAATAGTACATCTTGTGATAGGTTATAAATAGCAACAGAACTTTCTAGATGTTTAGAGTAAAAGTATAAAAGCAGGCTTGTAAGTAATTGAAAAAACTCTTTGCCCGAGGGCTTTCCCTCGTGGCTGGCTGTGATTGATGGATGCGATAACTGTGATGAAGCTATAATCGACTGCAATAACTATGGTGGAGATATAACCTTTGACCTTGTTATATCCGGAGAGAACAAAGAGACGATAGTTGAAAAGGGAAGAAGATAAAGAGTTCAGAGTTTATTATGAAGCTGTTTTTCGCAAGAGTTTGTGCACAAAGAAAATCAAGTGAATGGAAAGAATCCAGTGAATTAAGAAAGTCAAGAATTGTTGCTTACAGTCCGTGGAACTTGGAGTTCGAAGTTAATGGGTAAGCTATGGCCTCCGCAAAGCAGATCTTCTATCTTCCAGCCCATGAGATAGCTTCAGTCCTTGGACAAGAGAAAGCCTCTGTGTTACCAATGTTTCACGCCCTAACAGGCTGTGACACAGTTTCATTTTTTGGTGGTCGTGGTAAGAAATCAGCATTTGACGTCTGGAATGTTTTTTCCAAATCTGACGCACACCTTGGAAACTCTGATGACGGGCCCAGAAAATGTCAGTGATGAAAGTATGGCCATAATCGAGAGATACGTTGTTCTCTTGTACGATCACACCAGCAACCAGAAAGAGGTGAACAAGGCAAGGCAAGAGCTTTTCTAAAAGAAGTGTAGGCCGTTAGAGAGCATCCCTCCAACGCAAACTTCCCTTGTCCAGCATGTCAGAAGAGCAGTGTATCAAGGTGGTCATGTATGGGGCCAGACATTGCTGAAGGAGCCTATTCTACCAAATCCTGCTTTGTGGGGCTGGAAGGGTGATGGTAATGCGCGGGTTCCGCTGTGGACCACTCTCCCACAAGCTAAAGATACCTGCTACGAGCTGATAAAATGTGGTTGTAAGAATGTGTGCAAGGGTCGGTGCAAATGTTCCAAGGCCAATCTTGCCTGTACTCAGCTGTGCAACTGTGGTGGTAGCTGCGACTAATATGCATTTCAATTAATTTAAAGAAGTAACATAAATTTTGTTAATTATAGTTTTTGTCAACCATTTATGACATTACAAGGGTTGATCCAACTAAGCATCTATCTCTTCACTTTAGAATACACTTCTTTTAAATGTGAAACAAAGGAACTGAAGAGTTTTAGATGATTATCAGTACGTTTACAGTCATTTTTTTAGGCCAAACCAAGCTTTGACAAAGGAATCCCAAACAACCACAGGATACGCAACCATGATTGGAAGAAAAATTCTCTTAACGGGGTCGTGTGTCAAATAAACCAAGCTAATCTGATTTCTACAACATAGTTGCTCAATGCTAGCCAATATTCCACTAAACTTTCACTAAAAATTGTCTGTTTTCAATAATTTTCGTCTTCAGCTCATTTGCATATTGTCAGTTTTGAGACACGCGCATATCTTGGCTTCGGGTGTCAGCTGGAGGTGGTTCCATATCCAGAATTATTAGTTACCGTAACAGTAATTATCATGCCAAATTTCATGCTTTTATCATTAATGTGAACAATTTTGGACGATAGCAGCTTAACTATAAGTGGGGTGCCTGTAAACTAGTTTGATTGCCAAGTGTACTTCCATTATAAACAAAGCATTTACATTTTTACAGCGACTCTTTGCCATGATGAAAGTGGATTCACCAGCTCCGTCACCAGACTCCTACCTCAAATTAGACTTTGTTCCATAACCATATTCAGAGGCATCATCAAAGTGGTGAAGTTCAAAAGATGCATCAAGGAAAAAACCTCCACTTTAATAGCACCGAGGAAGACTTAAATCGTTAAGGAGCAACGGTTCTTCTTTCCACCTTGTCCAGCACTCCAGCAAGCCTACGGGTAATAAATCATCTCAACCAAGCTTCAGTTGCCAGGTCCTTTGCATCAACCTCTTAGCGGGAAGTAGAACAGGACAAATGGAACCGAGCAAATCACATGTAGAACTCGCCTTAGTTAAACAATCTTGTCTCTTGTGGTTTTTAGCTTCACCATGGGAAGTTTACACTTTTGAAGCTAGTGTGTCTGTCTCAGTGTCTTAATGTAGACCCAATGTCCGTTCAAGGGGTAGCTTGTCCAGATCAAGACTCTTAAATGTTCTCTCTTCAGCTGGTATAGCCTCCAAGACTTTCAAGTCGTTGGAAGTGAACTTGGTCAGTCGGAAATTTCCTCTCTTCAGCAACTGCTTAAGTCGTAGTGATGTTCTAATTCCTTCTTCAGTGGTAGGGACTGAGAAAAGGCAGTCGCCAACGTAGAATTATTTCAACTCTAACTTTCGATTTGTTTGGATTTAGTACACCATGGTGCGGAAGGTACCAAGTGTCGTCGGACGTAGAGTCTGCTTCTTTCTCAGACAACTTGACAGCATATTCTTTTTCAATGTAGGCATTCATTACTGCTTCAAACTGACTGCCAAACGTTGGGTCAGGCAGGAACCGCTTCTTCAACTATTGTAATCTCTTTTCAGCTTGTGGCCTGTTACTATCGGATCTTCATTCCGCGACGAAAGACCTACTACGTATCTTCCATCCTCAATCTTACTTATACCGTTCAGAATCTCCAGTACTCTTTTACCTTCAGTGTTCTTGGTACTATCAGCAGTGTTAATGAATCCTTGCGACTCACAAACCTTAAACGTCTCTACCTGTTTGTGCAGATAAACAGCTGACTGACTCTCTTCAATGGCAAATTCAAAGACTGAGGGGGCGACTGGCTAAGACATATCGTCTCTCTTATTGACTGGGCCGGCACAGCACAGCTTGATCGCATACGGCTCGTTCTGCGGATCATTGCGCCAGCAATAGTCGAAAATGATATCAGTTTGTGGAACGGCTTGATCAATAAGGACAGACACTTCACTCACATCTACTGGGTGGTTAGGCAGCTTCACATCTTTCAGGTGTGGCCATTCAGACAAGTCTACTTGATTAGGGCAGTAGCGATTGGACACATTCAAATCTTCAATTTGAAGAGCATGGTTGACATGGTTGAAGTGTTGAGGTGATGTGAAATTTCATCTGGGATAGATCACAGTCGTGACTCGTATGAGTAACGTACAGTGTTCAGACTGACTCTCTCAGGGACTCCTTGTCACTTCCATTTCGCAGCAATGCAGGGGTTTATCATGGAACTGACAGCAGCTGTGTCAAAAAAACCATAGGTACTCAGGGCCAAACCACTCTCAGAAACAACACGGACTAATACCTTGAGTAAAAAAAATCCCCTATCGGAATCAGTAAGAGATGCGTTATGTACTCATAGGCTGGTACTTGGTGATGAACGCTGACGACAATTTTCTTTCTTTTGGTAAACTTGGCTCCTGGTTGGCGCAGCCAAGTGTAGTAGGGGGTGGTGAATTAATGGGTGAGCACAGTCCTTCCCAGTGCAACCATCCCTTTTGATTGCACTTCCTTTGTAAATGAGAAGGAGAGAGACAACGATAGGAAAGCGCATTAAACCTGGAGAATCGTCGACACCAATTTACGTTCTTAGCAAAGAAGACAGGACATTTACGTATTTCGTGTGATCCTTTGCAAGCCTTGCAGGTGTCTCTGATGGACGAAGCTTTCAATTGTGAAGGCTTCCGTTTGCTTTCATCAGTTGCGAGGGTGTTTACTCGTGTATGTCAGTAAATAGTTCATTTTCTCACTGCCACTCAAAGATATTTTGCTTTCGACTTAATCTCCATATTTAGATGTGAATCGCAAGTACTGTGCTGGATCACCATCACATGGAGCTGGTGTGGGCGGTGGTTGGGACATTGGAAGATCCATTCTTTTCCAGAAAGACGCTTGCG
This sequence comes from Montipora capitata, assembly GCA_949126865.1. Taxonomy (NCBI): domain Eukaryota; kingdom Metazoa; phylum Cnidaria; class Anthozoa; order Scleractinia; family Acroporidae; genus Montipora; species Montipora capitata. The sequence goes on from OX421456.1 coordinate 26,806,956, forward strand.
CTTCATACAATACAATACATACTTAACTGACCACTCCCTATAGGGGCTTTTTAGGGCCAATGAAACACAATCATGACAGAACAGAACATTCAAAAACAACTGTTAAGAATCCTAACTGACCAGAGGCAAACCAGTTGGCTATTTACAAGTGCAGATGAGAAGTTGAACCAGGGACTACCAGGAACAAATTGAACCAGTGGTCAGAACGTATGTATAAATAAGTCAATTAAAAGCTGTTTTAAAAAAGTATGTTTTGACAGCTTGTTTAAAAGATTTGAGGGTCTGGATGTTTCTGATCTCCGCCGGAAGACTGTTCCACAGTTTCGGAGCAGCCGACTGAACGGCTCGGTCACCAAGTGCGGTAGGCACCGTGCCCTGGCTGGCACCAACAGAGTTGCATTCCTGGACCTAAGATTATACCTTGACTGGGGAGCGACAGCAATGAGATCAACCAGATATTGTGGTGCAAGTCCATAGAGGCACTTGAATGTTAACAGCACAATTTTGAATTCAATTCTGTATTTGATGGGCAACCAGTGAAGATCTTCTAAAATGGGAGTGATATGGCACATGCGAGGAGTGTTGGTTACAAGTCTCGCAGCAGCATTTTATAAATAATATGAATTGCAGGAAGGCCATATAAAAGACTGTTGCAGTAGTCCAGTTTACTAGTAATAAACGCGTGGATGAGGGATATGGCAGGTCGATGAGACAAATACTTTCTGATCCTACGTATGTTGTAGACAATATATCATTTCACGTATTATCCGCATTTCTACACCACTAATCCACTTAAAGAGATGTAATTTCATTATGCATAGCACGAAATATAAATTGGGATGAACATCACCGTTCTAGTTTAATTAGACTTGCCGCTAAGTATACTTTAACTAAGTGCCAACGAGACAGTTGATATAACACATAATTTGCAGATTTGTATCACAGTGCCCTTTTGGAACCCAATAATAAAACCCTCGCACATTTTGTATCAAGAGTTTGTATCTCGAAAAACAATGTAAAGGTTGAGGTGTTTTGCAATAATATTGAAAGTACTGCTGTAATTTTTGAACGGCCCCGGGTATGAAAAATGTCATGGGAAATCAAACTCTCTTTCATGACACACGGAAGTTGTTTCACTTGTAGAACTTTTATTTTGCAAGGTAAAGCTGTGAATAATATGTCAAACTAATCGTTTAATTGTGTACTTCAGATACATTATCATTTCCTTTGAAAATTAAATTAAGTTGTTCACAACAAGACGGTCACAAAACAAACAAACAAAAATAAATCGACGATGGCACGCGGACCGAAATTGACAACAGCAACCGATAAGAACACGCACGCTGGTTCAGTTCGAAAATAAATATTAAAGAATACTCAAAACAAGTGTACCCAACACAATGGTCAGAGCATGTTGTCACTCACCTCCAAACATCCTCGTGAACTATGTTGCGTCATGCCACTTTGTCTGATGACAGCACATCAAAACAAGCGCTTTCATTGATTTTTGACGTCACATAATAAGCGGCCCTTTGTTCCCTTACCTTACCTAACATTACATTTTCTCTGAAGAACTCGACACTTTTTTCCGCATACACAACACTCTCGCGCTTCGGCTCTATTAAGGCAGCCTCCTCGTCAGCTTTGCGTCTTCATTCGGTTGACTCCTTGGTAAGTAAACTCATTGACACCTCAAACGCCCTAAGAAACCCCTTCTGGCCCAGGGGTCAATGGGTTAAGATAAACTATTACTACTCGAACGCAGCTTTGAAGAAATTTTCTTGTAAATTGCTTTCCATGCGTTCTTTTCTAGATTGCTTTATACAAATGAAATAACTCAACTGCCAGAAAAGGTTTTCTCAGGGCTCACAAATCTACGACGGCTGTAAGTATAGTGTAATATTCTACGCTGGGTATTGTTATTAATGATATAGTGTTATGAGGATCAGAATTATTTTTAGTTTATCTGTCATGCAATTCCAGACTTTTCTAGAATTATCTTACAATCTGTAATATTCCAGAATTTTTTTTTATGTGACTCAGCAGTTTCTAGAAATAGTACATCCTTTAATAGGTTATAAATAGCAACAGAACTTTCTAGATGTTTAGAGTAAAAGTATAAAAGCAGGCTTGTAAGTAATTGAAAAAACTCTTTGCCCGAGGGCTTTCCCTCGTGGCTGGCTGTGATTGATGGATGCGATAACTGTGATGAAGCTATAATCGACTGCAATAACTATGGTGGAGATATAACCTTTGACCTTGCTATATCCGGAGAGAACAAAGAGACGATAGTTGAAAAGGGAAGAAGATAAAGAGTTCAGAGTTTATTATGAAGCTGTTTTTCGCAAGAGTTTGTGTACAAAGAAAATCAAGTGAGTGGAAACAATCCAGTGAATCAAGAAAGTCAAGAATTGTTACTTACAGTCCGTGGAACTTGGAGTTCGAAGTTAATGAAGATCAGTACCTGTATGACCAAGAAAGACAGTAAGCCCGTGCTTTACGAACTGCTTAACTTAATCTTTAACCTTATTAAACGAAACAGTGTAAAACTAATTAAATAATAGTGAAAAAGTGTAACTGCTCGTTGTCACACTTTTGTTGCGTGCCTTATATCGTACTCGGGAATTATTTTCATTCATGACTTGTTTGCGGACATCTCTTGGTTATTCCAGCACGTAACAATGGTAATAAGGTGTGAAGAATCGCTCAGGCCTTCCCCAAGCCTACCTCCATTCTCATCTTTCTGATATCATGTCTATTTACCTCAATTCCGTAACTTAAACATGATTTACTCTTCCAAAACATTGTTTATCGCAATAAGTAGTATATCCTAATAAAACCTTTAACAAACTTAAGAAAAACACAAATAAGAATTTCCTGGTGGCGGCAAATCTGAAGAATATTTGACTCGCTTATAAACGCCCGAAAACGGACGGGCAAATTCGAGAATGTGGGCTCCATATCGAATCCACCTGCCAATACGTTCCACTAGGGGATGGTTCTCAAGTACATTATCCTAAGCCTTAACGTTCTGGTGGAAGCCACCAACGAAGAAACGATCGGGATCTCTCAATTTCAAAGCCTTTAACTCAGGAGACACGCCCAACGAGAGGACATCCCTCCAATCAACAGCCTCCGTCACTTGCACCCTGGTCTCCATTTGCTTCCTTTAATCTGATTTTGGAACTCTACCCAGTTTCTTGCTTGCTCCGGAAACAAAGAAAGCTAGTGGTACCGGGGTTCACGACCAGGAGGGAGCGACTTCAGCAAGCCTGAGAGCAGGAGGTCAGGTTGGCTACCTAGATAAATGGTCAACCAACAGGAGTCAATCACCCTGATCAATAGCACAAATAATCCAAGATCCATTTCAAAAACCACAGGAAAACCCTCATGGGACTTCAAATCCAAAAAAACCTTACCAAAGGCAAAACCCCATAGGCATTATTAATGTACATTAACGAAAAGAGAACTCACTCCACAAATCTAACCCTTATGATCAGTACAATTCCGCTGCATTATCAGAAGAGTTCCGAATTCGCCACGCAGGCAAACCTAAGACGTTATTATAACATAAATAATCGCCACATAGGCAAACCAAATAGGCATAAGCGATTAAAATAAAGCTCCGCCACCTCGGCGAGCCACACTGGAATATAACAATACAAAACATTCAAACACGCAAATAAGTCTCCCAGGCATTAACAAAGCGAAAGGAAATTCGCCACACTGGCAAGCCCCACAAGCAAACCACGCCGGCATCAACAGAACAAAGAATTTCGCCACTTAGACAGACCCCACAGGTAAAACCAGTACAAACTTGTGGCATAGGCAAGACCCACAGGCAAATGAGTCAAAATTCCGCCTCACAGGCAAGCCCCATAAGCAAACCACGCAGACAATATAAGCACACAAATTCGCCACGCCGGTGAACCTCACAGGCACTAAAGAGAACTAAAACCTCGCCCCACAGGCAAACCTCACATGCATTAGCAGCACAAATTAAATTGACCAACAAACCAAGCAGCGTGACATTATGAATCAGGAAAAACTAACAACTCGTACGATACTGTACGTCATTCGCCAGTACAGCTGGTTGAACTCCAGCTGCCGGTTGTACCTCAGCTGCTAGTTGAACTGCTGTGTCCGCTGGAGGGTTTAGTTGTTCCGCTGTAGCCTCCTCCGCTACATTGCGAGGAACATGATCCGCGACGGCCATCGAGTAAGTCGGGTTGATCAGACAAAATGCTTCCCTTTTGCCTCCTCGAGTAGAATGATGGGGTGGAGCACATGTGACCTATGTATAGTCTCATTTGCATGTACTCCAGGGTATTAATTACAAATGCAAATCGAGTTCGCATATTGCCCCAAATAATATCTTTCAAACCGTTATATCGCTACGAGCCTGGTAACTCCACAAATATTTGATTGAGTCAGTTAAAAGTGAGACAAACATCTGCTTTAAATGAAATTTGAGAAGTAGTTGATAATACCTTTTGGGTCTACAATTGAATTGCGTTTGCAGCTTGGCCTTTTGAGCTAAAAAGACTATTATGCCATTCCACTACGTCTTTATTTCTTGTTTCTTTTTCGTTTTGGTTTTTTTGTTTTTTGGTGCAACGTAACCTCTTAATAACGCTTTGCACTACTAAATATAGACTTTGTCACATGAGCCGCCCGTGTAGACTCAGACAAACATTTCGATCGACTGAAAGGAAATGTATGAGTGAGGTAAGTGATAGTGCAGGAAAAAAAGAAGAAAACTTGATAAATCTGTAGAGTTGGTTTCTAAAAAGGAGGTTGAATGCTTAGTACTAAACCCTGTTGATGAAATCAGACTCACAGTATCCAGATAAAAGACCATTAATTGCCGAAATCTCTCAAAGAGTTGCACGAATCAAGAGAGGAAGTCTTCATACCATTGCCAAAACCGTCCTAAAACATCGAGAAATGTAAGCCTTGGCTAATCGATTGAACCCGGAAATTCTTAACTGTGAAAAACATATCATTTTGTGCTCTACAAAGTATCCCACAGCAGAATTTCCTAATGTCCATTAAGAAAAACAAGAAGGTTCATAAAAGGGAAAGCATTACCGCTTCGAATAACAAATTTTTCCCATTCTAGTTTTGAAAAACGCACGAGACTTTGAAATACGTCTAAAAAATAAAGGATACCCAGAGAGCAGTGTTAAAAGGTATCTCTCTGAACTAAAATTCTCCAACAAAAAGAGGTCATGCACTAGGAGATGAAAACGCACATGTAAAAGAATTCTGACTTTTGTCACAAAATACCACTTTGCTCACGAGGAAATGGCACCTGATAGAAAATTACCCACATCTAAGAGAACTAAATTCATGAAAGATATGTTTGTCAGAGCAAAACAGACAACCATTTGCGAACAGCAGGGGTAGCGTAGGTCAATCAACACTTTTCCGACATGCCAATCTGTCGACGGAGTAGAATAGGGAACAGAACTTGCACAGGTACCATTTCCTTCCAACATCGAGCCTTTTTTTTTTGGTATTTTTGCCACAGACCAAAGGGCATTATCGATGCTGGGATCAAGCGCGTGGTCACTTCCACTGTTTACGCGACCTGTTACAGCCCCTCACTCGTTTAATAAGGTCGTCACGTTTGCCCGTCAATTTCAACCCCCTACACTTAAAACACTGTTCTAGCTGCTCAATTCTGTACTGGTCTGGTTCTCTCTCGAGAATAGAGCCAAGAACACGGTCGACGTCGCTTAAAACCGAAAGGCTGGAAGCGAATATTATGCCTCATTATCCTTGTGACTCTTACAGACTGAACCTAGTTTGTCGGAGTCACTTGGGGGTCTATAATTTCATGACATCGTTAGTGCAAAGCGCTATTGACCTGGGGTGGGGTCCCCATTTTTGTGAGGGAGACGCACATTTCATGATAACAATAAAAATAATAAAAAAAGTTGATCGTTACTGACATAAACAGTTGTTACTTTTCAAGTATTAGAAATGACAAGATATCTAAGGAATTCGCAATTATCAGGTTTGAGTAATAGTTTTATAGTTTTCAAACAGCCATTCAATTTGAGATCCCTCAGAACATCATAAAAGTATGTTGATTTTGAATAATATGAGGAAAAAAAAAAACTCCGCCATTTCGTTTATGATACGTTCAGCGATATTTTCATGAGCAATGCTGTACAACGTCTATGTTTTGTCTATAGACTGCATTTGGTTATGAAAAAACTTCATTTTTGTGTGAGAAAAGCGTTTGTAGGCAACAGTGGTCGGTCGTGTTGTCAGACAGCACTTTGAAATCTGTCTGTTTCATTTCACTGCAGGGCTTGCAAACCCTAACAAACTACTTTGCCTTCAAGCTTATGTGATATTCGCTTTCTGCTTCAGACCATCTTCCCCCCCCCCCCCCCTCCCCTCCCTCATCCTCATCCCCTGTGGTACTGTTGTTCAAGCTTGGAACTTGGAACCAACCCCTGAGTAGAGACATCATTGTGCAAAATGTGGTGAATTTTCCTTGTTACAATACTCCTCTTTGATATCCACCACGTAATACCTGACATTGCTCACCCGAGAGCGGCATGGGTTTGTAAAAGTCCCCATAGGTACACTTAGTAGAGTTCCCCATAGTCAACTCCTGGAAGGAAAGAAACCATCAAGGTAATGAGCTGTGCTATCCCCCTTATCGTGGATGTGGCTTTTTCTAGAAGACTTTGAGCTGCCCGCTGAAGTTTCCTATGATTTTCCTGAGATATGGATACGCTCATGACCATGGAGTTCAAAACAAAGCCCACGGGGTGAATAACCTGTGTTGGTGTTGTTACTGACTCCTCTTCATGGGTTAGGAAGGCCAAATCTTTAATGAAGCCTAGGGTATCTCTAACATTGTTTTAACATTCACCGAAAGTGTAACCCACTAAAAATGAGTCGTCAAGGTTTTTTGGAGAAAACTAGTTTCATCATTTTGGAAAAGATGTCCAGCTTTAAGATCATGTGGTAATATCCATCTTTCTTTGGTCTTAGGAAGAAATTAGAGATAAACTCCTCTATTCGTGTGTGCTTTCCTTGATAATTCCCTTATCAAGAAATTTTAAATTTTTGAACAATTAATGATTGTCTCCTCATTAGAAAATCTTATTGGCCCAGGGCTAACAAACTGCACAGGTTGGACTAAAAATTCTGTTTTGTATCCTGTTACAGACGATACTTTGGAGGAGTCCTGTGTAAGCACCCTCCAATTCTTAATTAAGTTTTGAATTCTGCCAGCTACTAGAGCTGTGGTATCTGGGTTTATCATTTTCTCAGAGGAATGAGGCAAAAGACTATTTCTCTTTCTCCCCTGGAGCTTTTCTAGATTGATAGCCAAGTTCGCCCTCCTGGTTGTTGCTGTAGCTTCGTCTTCTTTGGGAGAGCCTTTGATGGAAGTGCGCCCCATGATAGAATAAAACAAAATTCCATTTGAACGGTGTCATCCTTCGAGGAAGATGCTGCTTTGATTTGTCTTTGGCTTGTGAGCTGTTGAAAAGCCCATTTACTTTCTTTGCTTTCATAAGTTGCCTAGTCAAATCATCCTCAAACAGCTCTGAGCAAATTGGTTCTTTGCTGCTGCAGATGGTTTTGTGCTTTATATCCAAATCAGCTGTAAAAAGTCACGACGACACATTTTCAGATCACGATTGGCTGAGTCTATCAATAGGATAGACTGTGACACGCTCTATCAGAGTTCCTCAACTGCTGGCGTACTGGATTTCTTTTCCACTGTCTCTCCAATCACCTCTGTGAGGCAGGCTATGGGTCTTAATATTTTTATCATGGAGTCCGACAATTTCTGTACTTTTCTTGTCCATGTGCCATATTTCGGCATTTAGTTTAGTGACCCGTAAAAGATTACAGTAGTCTGTTCCTTACCCTTCGTCAAGACTTTAGGTCATTCAAGCCGGAAGTTAAAATGCTGTCGAGGACTCTGGCGATGTTTTCATTTAAGGGTTTGTCACTGTGCTTGTCCTCATTAGATTTCTGTATTAGGCCGTCTACTAAACCAACAATACACTAATTAAGTTGACCTGAGCTACATTTGCACTTTTCTTGGCGAGGGCTCCCCCTTCGGCTTCGCTGTTCTCTTCGCCCACGTTGTCCTCCACCTCACTCTCCTCAGAAACCTCTCTCAAGGAGTCAACGTAAGCTGTTTTTAGCCTTCTTTATAGCGGGCTCAAAAAACGATTGACAACATGCACTAGCTTGTCAAACTTGTGGCTGAGCTCGTCGATTCCTGTCGGTCCCTTTGTCGAATCGTGACGACTGTCGTCATTGACGACTGTTGTTGTTAGTCCTCTCCGAGGACCCTTTCTCATCCCTATTGAAGTGGGAGCATTGGAAGTATTTGCTGTAAAAAAAAAAAATAAAATAATAATAATAATAAAAAAATCAGGTGATTTCATCGATAATAACCTCGCGGTCCTTGTGAAGTCGAAATATTTGTCACTCTTACAATTTAGGCTTGTCTCGAAACCCAAGTAAAAGGTTTCTCACAACAGCATTGCAAATAAAAAAGCAGAGGAATGTTGTGTACGTAAACTGATGACGAGGATAATTGTAGATTATTTCCGAATGCTTTACCAGTCATGCAAAGATGGCGAAGCGTAGCTTGGTATGATTGGCTGTCCCCATGGGTAGTGATCTCGTAGAATCTCTGCGATAGATGACTCATGGAATTCATTTCACCGCTCTCGGTCGTTCGAGGACACTTTTGAGGACAATCAGTGAGAATAACTGTACTGGTCTTGCCTAATTATAGAATTTAGCAAGGCCAATAATCCATTACCCAAGAGTAAGAATCTGGTGTCAGGTTTGTCCCCATGAGCGTCAGAAAAGTGTTTATTTTTTAAACCACGTTCTTAGGGAAAATATACATGCAATAGACCAAATCGGGTAATTCACTGTTGTACTTAATTCAAATCTCTTGGAGCACAACATTTAATTAGCCGAATTGGTCTATTGCTTAATTTCAAGCAAAACTAGGTTTTAAAAAAAGACTGTTTTCTAACCTTGATGGGGACCAGGCCAATTTGAGTAAGTCTTAGTCTTGGGATGATCCCTAAAAAAAATTAAATTGGGATGAAAATCACCGTTCTCGTTTAATTAGAATTGCTGAGTATACTTTAAAAAGTAGTATTGAGATAAATTAGTGATATGGTGTTTAACCGTTGCAGACGGTTCCTTATGCTTTTATTTTTAGAGATCTCGATGACAATAAAATAACTGAACTCCCAGAAACGATGTTCTCAGGACTCACAAGTCTACAGAAGCTGTAAGTTTATTGCTCCACATAAACAGTCACAAAATTATATGGTCATGCGCCTGGTCACTCCCCAGAGATTTGTTTGAATTACTAATCATAGAAATAACAATTTGCTCGATTGTGATTGGTTTAGAAACTCCTATTTTCCACTAATTCACTTGCCAATTTGTTATCGGAGAGTTTGTTATCAGGCAGTTCAGTGAGCCATTCACATTCAAAGGTGTAGTTTAAATCAACAGATCACAACCTCGGTTTCAATCATCATAGAACCAGAGTACAGACTCCTAAATTGGGGCTTTCTTTCTCTCTTTCTGAGCGACATTAAACTATTTACGCCTCCTTCCTCAGTCTTTTAATGCAAATACTCTCTTTCTTTCACAGCTTTGTTCTTCTTCTTTTCTCGGAAATCGTAATTTTGAAGATTAGTTACTCGGGCCGACCCGTAAGGGCACCGAGGTATATAGCATGTTAGATTTCGGTTTTTTTTCCTGTGCAGCAAAATGCACAATAGAAAGCAGGTGGCGGTGTTTTGATTGGGCAATGCGCAATAGAAAGCACGTTGCGCTGTTTACATTGGTTATTAAAAGCAAACAAGCGTTGTTTGGATTACTGAAGATCGAGTTTGCGTTGGCTTAATCGATTTCTTCTTGGGGCGCTCAAAACACATACCAAGGAAAGCACACGCTTTTCGGGTAGACCGTAGACTAAAAGGTGTCTAGCGTCAGCTTCGAAACAGCTCGTTCCGCGAATCGAACTGAATGAAACTCAAATGTACTCAAATTGTAACTGAAATGGACGCAACTACAGAAAGCGATACAAGTCAAAATACAAATTCTTTAATGAGCAGCGGGTACTTTATTGAGAACTACTCTGAAGATGATAGCGACAGAGAAAATAGCTAAAAACAACATAGACTCCATATTGGACTTCTTCTAAAGACAAGGTAAAAACATTGGCACAGCGAACAAAGCCTCGCTCTTGTACCATTTTCACAGCGAACAAATAGCATCTGTTGCGTTCTTTGTGTTTTATTGTTAAACAGTTTGTTTCTTTGTAATGTTCTTAATATATCCTTTGTTCAACTAGCCATGTTAGCGATAGTGTTCATTGTCATCTAAAACTCCATCTTGATATAGTTCTGTTCCAGTTTTACAAGTCAGATTTGATATCATCAGTGGAGACTATGATCAGCTCTTTAGAAAATAATCGTGATGTAGTTTGAAAAGTTGTACAGTTATCTTTGATTATTATACATTGTAGTCACCATCTGTCTTCTCATTGGCTAAAAGCCTACAGTCAATTCTGGGAAACAGCGCAACCTACAGATTATTCACTAATCTGTTCCTACAGATTAGTGAATAATCTGCAGGTTGCGCGCACAATGCATAATTTCCAAGAGCAATGTCACTCAGTTGTACATTTTTAAGTGTTTGAAAATAAACTGTGATCGCTGAGATAATGCGTTTGTCGTTATTTTCTTCAAAACAATCTATAATAAAACAATTATTAGATTCGGTTTTTGTGATATCCGGAATAATCAAGGTCGCGGTTAGTGAGATAAAGACTTGATTCCAAAGGAGAAATACAGGTCTTGATATGCAAAAGTTTGTTGTCGTTAGTTGTGATTTGCGTGTGTATCGACACGTATTAAAAACCGAGCAGAATTTCAGAGAAGGCTGAGATGTCTATTTTGTATTACTAAGAGATCACTTGGTCGTAAACACGAGTAATGTTGTATAGCAGCTACCTCAGGTATGCCGTTTAAATTAAAACGCGTGGTATGTAGCACCTTTCCAAATGCTTGGATGAACAGGTAAATGTAAAATGAAAGTTAAATTCAGTACAGAAATCATAAATACCCGGTACGATTTATAAAATAATAGCATAGAGGGCAAAATTACTGAATGCTGACTGGTCAATGAAGAAGGCAAAAATACCTGCTCCTGATTGGCTGAACTCACCGCTTTCACGTTCAGTTGACTTCTTCATTTTTAGCAAAACAACTTAGTCTTTTTCGAAGTTTGTCTTTAAATATATTCGCGTTGCATTCGATAAAATACCAGAAAGGACCAATGACTAGATACTCCGGAAGGCGAATTTTTGATTGATAAGAGGAACAGCAAAATATTTTTCTCATGAAAAGCTTTAAGTATAGCGCCCGGCGTAGCGGTATTGTGAGGTTGAAAACAATGATTCAAAGCGTCAATGGCTTTCACGTTTTTACCAAGGCATCTTGCAGCTCGCCAAAAAAGGTCACAGAACATTTTTTTATTGATGGGAGGAACGAGCAGCTCAAACTTGGTGGAAGAAATTCTTCCCGTGGACAAACCGTTTGCTTTTTTTACGGATGCGTGTTTTAAGTGGATTCTTATTTTTAATTGGTACAGTATGGGGCCCAGTTCTCGGCCACAAAAAACGTAAACTTGCATTTCTTCCCTTGGAATAACCGTAAGGACTTGAAATTTCACAGACAACTACAATGATTGTATAATGCATGTTTTCATGAATATAATCAAATTCAAAGAGTGTCAATGACCACGGACAGTTTGATATGTAGATCTCGTGAGAGTCCCCATACTGATGTAGTTTGAATGCTACTGGACTGTTGCGTGTGGGTTTTTGGGGACAAAAAGGTACCTTGGCGTTTATTGCCAAATGAAGACAATCGCGTGTATGACAGTTCTGAAGGTTCTTGATTACTCGATTTACTATAGAGAGAGTAGTTATGGATTGGTTGCAAGGCAATAAGCATGATTTTCATTCAAGACAATTGAATGAAACGTTCTGCCACAGAGAGAGAGACTGCAAATGCAACAAGTAGTATTTATCTGACTGTGCGGTGGCAAGCACTGAATTTTAATTATAAAATCCCGAAGGAACTTTACCGGGAAATCCCGCCAGGTTCCAGATGTTTTGAAACTCCAACCGTAGGATATGCTTTTAACCGTGGTCTATGTTAGAGGATCATTACGAAAACAACTTAACACCAACCATTCAATAAAACCACAATTAACAGATAGTTTTAACGGTTAACAGGGAAGAGGCAATGAAAACACTAGATGGTCATTGTTTTTTCCTTGATTTGCACGTTATTCGTTGTTAACCGTTGAAATGACCACACTTTCTTCTGTTAATCGTGCCAACTGCCTTAAATCATCGTTTCGGGTTCATTTTGTTGTGAAATTGCAAACCACGAAGATGACTCCACCAAACATTGAGACAATTATGTTCTTTACAGGAGTACCCAACGAACACTTTTTCTGAATTCATCTGTTATTGACTTACACGATATGAGGGCGTCCATTAAGACATTTTTGGTTAATATTTAACTACCCTGGGAAATAAATATCCGCTCTTCAGAGCCAGCTAGCAAGAGATTATTTTCCGAGGTCGCCTGCCAGTATCCATTATTTTGGGGCCTTTTCCCAGCCAGGAAGGTATACATTTCGCTGTGGGCGCCAGCCAGCGGCATTTATCATGTTGAAACCCTTCCCAGCCAGCGAAAGTTATTGGAAATTTTCGTTTTGCTAGTAAATAATACACCACCCTACAATAAAATTTACGGCTGAGATCTCGAACACTGAAGCCACATTTCTAGACACTGTTGTATACAAAGGCAAACGTTTTAAAAATCAATCCACTCTGGATGTAAAAACACACTTCAAGCCAACTGAAACCTTTCAGTACACCCACTTTTCCTCCTGCCACCCACCAGGTGTCAAAAAAGGATTCGTGTTGGGCGAAGCCCTAAGACTCATAGGCACTAACTCTTCAAAAACAACATTTGAAGAGAACATTTACAAATTTAAATCACGTCTCCTTGCTAGAGGTTATCCGAAACGTCTGATTGAGACACTTCTATCGGACATCAAATTTACAGAAAGGGAATCAGCGCTGAAACAAAAAAATGAAGACCCAAACGATATCTTGCCCTTTGTGACACAGTATCACACCTTGAAAAAGTTTTATTAGAAAAAGGGCACTTAAAACAAAATCAGCCTTCTCTACGGCAAATTTTCAAAGAGCCACCACTCATATCCCTTAAAAGAGGAAAATCTCTCAAGGACGTGCTTGTGAGAGCGAAACTTTAAAGAGGTCAAAGACCAAAAAATACAATACAATAGCCTCATGTGAGAGTGGATCTTTAAAGAGGTCAAAGACCGGAAATACGGTACAAAAATCTCAACCGTCAAGGAGTTGTGTAGGCCTGTCAATCCTTGCTACCTCCTACTGTGTAAAGTGTGTTACGCGTATTCACGGTAACGCAAGAGTCTTTGCGTGACCAACTTGAAAACATTTTCTGTTTCTCTCAAGGACACAACACATACGATAAACAGTTGGTATTTGGTACGCTCCTTAATTAATTTCTTAAATACAATCTTGTCAATACGGCCCGTCATAGATGCATATGCATTTCAACATCGTATAATTACTCCTCCTTGCCGAATACTCAACTTACTTAGACCTTCTCCAGCATGAGGTTTCTCTCCTATGCTTTGTCTTTTAATTCTATAAACAGACGATTTCAAAATGTTGCACTTTTCAATTATCTCTCCCGTTAAAAAAATTTTCTCATTGCGTGCTAAGAAAGCAATAACTTCCATTTTCCTGGCTCTATGACGCCAATAACGACCATACTGGTCACTTGTTACTTACTGATTCGCACTGTCCCCCATTGTTAAGTCACAAAAGATTGGCTTTCATTGCATGAATGATCCCATAATTTGAAAAGACAATAGCATAAATTAAGCAGCATATAATGAGGTAAAATTTGGTACAAAGGATTATTTGGGCCAATGAATCTGTTGTAACTTTTTCTCATTTTCGTATTTTTACAAGCTTGGACAAAACTCGTTGGGAAAATGTGACACGCTAATTTGTCTGTGTGATAAAGATTTAATTCTTCCCACTTTACCCCCTCCCCCCATTCCAATGTTGGTTAAAAGACGGGCAAAGGATTGCATAGTATATTTTGCATCACATTGTCAACATTGGTTTGGGGGGAGGGAGGAAGGCCCAATATACTTTGTAACCCCATGTCAAATGATGCTTAATCTAGAATTTTTCCCAAGAGTTTTGTCCAAGATAAGCTTCAGCATTCAGTTTACACATGTAAAGCTATTGACTGCTCAACGCTGTTTTCTCCCGAGTAATAACGAAAATGGAGGTTTCGTTCGTGGTCCCAGTTATCGGACAGCGGGCCCAGTTCTCGGCCAAAAAAGAGTGCGCTCGATTCCTGAGAATAAACAACGCTTTATTACCAGCTTTTCGTTGTTAAGATGATCTGAACGAGTAAAATCGATGTGATTTTGCCAAGCTCTTGGAAAATTTCGTTTGTCACGCTTTTGCGTGACCTGTCGGGAAAGGACTGGAACCCAAGAGAGGATCGATCGTTGAAGGGATGAAAGGTTTTTACCGAAAAAAAAAACTTTCTCGAGCATAGCAACGAAGTTTTAAGGCAGCGTCATCTTCATTTGGTTGGTGTTTTGTATAATATCTCTCCATTGCCGTCATGCTCATCTTCTGGAGTGAGTTTTTTTGTGAAATCAGAAACCCATAAGGGTTGAAACGTGTAACGGCCCCTTGTGTTCTGGGAAACAAGCTTCTGAATATTCAATTTGCTAAGTACCATATTTGGAACAACAAGAGCGAGGGGTTTCCAACCGAATATGGTACTTAGCACTGAAACATTCAGCCAATCAGTTCGCACTGAATATTCGGAAGCTGTGAACGCGCGTTACACGTTTCAACCCTTATGGGTTTCTGGTGAAATTTAATCGCTTGTTGTTTCCACGCAGGTCCGCACTATTCAAGCGTACGAGGACGAAAATACTGCTCTATTTTCACGAAAGTAAAGGAAAAGAAGTTTAAAAAAATTAAAAAAAAAAACAGCCCCATTAAATTTACGCAACGGTTCGTCCTCGAGATTTCCAAACATTCAGCCACTACTCGATCAGCTACCTTTTCCAGAGCTTTTCCATCCTCCCGCTCACTTCTCTTTAAAGTTTCATGATGATTCGGAAATAAATGTGCCATTCTTTTGCCGGCCTGGAATTTTTTTTTTAACTAATGCTTGAAAAATATGTATGAAAGTCAGTCAAGTAGACTAGTGCACGACTGATAAAACCTCGCGAATATCAGTCGTGCAGTCGTCTACTTTACTTTCATAAATATTTTAAGTCAATTTTGACTGATCACAATCTTCTCTGATCCAATGCTAAGCAAGACTTGTCGTCCACGGTTTTTGCAAAGGTTTTAAAACCTCAACTTCACTAATGCTCGAAGTAATGCGTGACATATTACAGTCGCGTTACCTGCACAGTAACGTTGCGCACAAACAATTAGTGCGAACGTCCTTAAGAGCAGCGGTCAGGAAATACCGAGCATTTGGTGGCAGAAATAAATAAAAGGGTTTTCTCCCAGTTTTTGGCCACAAATAGTCGCTTGATATGAAAGAAACGTGGTATGTTTCCCTTCCCTTTGGAGCGCTTTCATTGTGAGAGAATTGAGAAAAACTAATTTTACCCGCAAGGATCCCGAAAGTACCCGCAAAAAGTTTAAAAGTGGTCATTCAAATTGTCTTGCTGTCCGCGAACAAAACGAAAAACTCCGGTGTTTTAAGACTCTCTATTAATAAAGGAAGTATTCACCATTGAAAACAAAGATATTGGCTTAATGGGATTTTGGTTGGGAAAACAAAACAACGTTTGGGAAAATGGTTCCTGTTTGCACACGACAAATCTCGCAATAACTGTTAAAATTCAAAGAGTGTTTTTACTATGTGGTATAAGTGCAATCTTGCTCAAAAGTGTGCCTGAGCAGTACATTGGTATTATTATGAACTCACATTTCAGTGAACGCTGCCACCTTGAAGCATTCGTGATGCTTGCGTTAATATCGTGACACAAGCCGGACTTTTTTTCCTAGACGAACATACTGAAAGTCATTCAGCCATCGGCTTTGCCGCCACACGTAAATTTTGGCTTCGGGAAAAAGTCCACTTTAATATAGCGATGTCTTTTCTCGTGAAAAATGGGTTTAAGTTTTGCGCAAACTTGAGTTGACAAAGTCGAGCCGGTAACAACATGTGGGTGTCAATTGCACTCCGGCCGCAAAATACCTGTACCACAAACGTTTTCTTTGCAAACAAGAACAGGCAACGGGCAAAAATAGTATACAGCTATAAATTAAGATTCTCGGGTTTGGGAAAATCCAGTGAACATTAAGGAAATAAACCGTGCAAGAGCTAGCCAGAGAGTAGTATATTGCATGCGTAATCAGAATAACAATCCGCGAAATAAAATTAATTATACTTTCATTTTTAATTGCCGTGAATGAGAAAACGTAAGCATAAGTTTGTAGCCATCATGGAAGTGATGTGTTCTTTCAGCTCCATAGTAGGAGGTCGTTGTTCTTTTGACCCGAAAGACACGAAAAAATCAACGGAAGTAATTCCATTTATAAATTGTAATAGGGACATCGCAGGTTACAAATCGTTCCTGTCGTTGACTGACGTACAGAGCGAAATTGAACTCATTCTGTCAAGAGCGGCTTTTTTTTCCGACACAGAGTTAAACCTTTCGGAAATGACGATTTTTCCGCATCACCGCTCATCTCTCGGCATCGGCTGGCGTCGAGGATCACATAAATGCCAAGTTCCACCTCCTCTTTCAAAACATGATGAGCCAGCAAAAGTGGCAAGAGCACAAAGGGGGCTTGGGAAAACGGAATGCCATTTGATATGGGAAAAAATCAGGAATATTTATTCCTGTAGGGGCAGGTATGTGCTGACGAGCTTTTATTAATCTCTTTGTAATTTACTGCTGTAACTTGCTAGAGATTGAGTAACATGGTTCATAGAGCTTTTACACTCCAACTTTTGAACGATTCATTTTACAGGTGTTCGTCGCAAGTGCAGAGATGTATTAAGAAACATAAAGAAGCAAAGTGAGAGGATCACAAAAACAAAATCAAATGACGAGGAAAATCCTGAAACTGAGAACCACTCTTCAGAGGAGGAAACAGTAAGCACAGTTCGAATAATTGACTACACCCATAAATTACCTAGTCGGTAGGCCACACGCAACCATAAATACAACATTTTAGATAAAAAACCTGTTTAATTTAAACCTTCAATTGTCTAATTTTCCAGTAAACACAACTGTTAAAAGAACCTAAAAATGAATTGAGGGGGTAGTTTCTAAAGAAACTGTGGTGCTGCGTCGGTGGGGAAGTAGTATACAAAAATTTGGTTTTATCAACGGAGTTGATAATGTAAATTGGCGAATCGATTCGCTCTGACGAAGGGCTAACGCTCGAAACGTCAGCTTTTAGAATCTCTGTACGGTGGCCAATTTACATTATCAACCCCGTTGATAAAACCAAATTTTTATAAGAACCTGTTTAGGATAAAAACCTTGGTTCTAATACGCGGGTTTTTACTGTAGTTAACTTGGAATAACTTCTTTTTAATTGGTTACGTGCTTCGAAAGTAATTATCTGTCTGGTGGAGTTGGGGCTGGACAATCTGCGAGCCATGCGAATTTCGCATTTAAGTCTAAGCACCCATTTCAAATAGCGCTGATAAACAGTTATTAAGTCTAAGCACCCATTTCAAATAGCGCTGATAAACAGTTATTAAGTCTAAGCACCCATTTTAAAACGGTTAGCTTTCAAAAACTGTGTGACTCGCATGATGACTCACATGGCTCGCCATTTTGGCTCGCATGACTAGCAGTCATGGCTCGTACATTGTCATCACTCCGTCGAGTTTATCAGCAAGAAGCTATTTAAAAAATAAACACCTGGTAGTGTTTCATTTCCGGAACGGTAAATGTCTCAAGGGAAGAGCTGGAGACCGGATTAGGTAAAATATTGCCCGCGGTCCTCTGTTTATCATATTAATTTCTGTGCTAAGGTTGAAACGCTCAAGAAACATGGACAGAAACGTGGACGCCAGAATAAAATACGGAAGCCTAGAAGCTAGCGTGGGCGTCGGGGACATAGTATTAAGAGTTCATATCGATGCATAGACGAAGACTAATGGGAGGGGATACGGCTTACCCCACTTCAGTTTTAGTGTGGATTTTGTGGGGCGAGTCAAGTCCATTTCAGGTTTAAACTTCTGCAAGTTCTGTACAATCTTAAGAGCTTGAAATTTACATGTCGATATCAATCATTGAAGCACTGACAAACAGGTAAGTACAACTTGTCTTCGGCACTCCGTTTTGGCGAGTAGGAGTGACAAACACAAGCATGCATAAGTGAAGAACATTTTTTGTTTTATGAAGCGTGTGGATTGGTCAGTTAAGTCGCTCTGCTTGACAGATATTTATTATTGGGTTTCTCATTTCCGCAATACATGAGGATTTCATCTTATTTCAAAGCTCTACAAGAAGCTACAAATACTATTTTTAAAGTCAAATACCAATTAAATTCTACTTTTCATTTGTTTAATATACTGCCCTAATTAGTAGTGCTACAATGATTAGTTTCTGATATGAAAAGTTTTTGTACTTGTATTTTAAATAATATTTTGTCCCTTCTAGGAAGAGAAAACTATATCGACACCCAAACCCGCCACAAGCACACCCTTTCATGATAGTAGGTGTCATCAATTGCCAGAGATAGCTACACCTGAATCGAGCTTGTATTTACCACCAACAATACTAGAAGAAGATCAGACAAGCGCTAGTGGCATTGAGTTGGAAAGTGATTGCAGACCCATTAAACACCTGAATACTCTCTTAATTAAAACGTAGAGACATCAGTCCTGTAAGGTACACTCTGAAAACACCATGGGAAGAGGCTAGTGTAAGGACGAAAAGGCAACACGAACGCAAAGCTAAGCAAGCCATTTCAGCTGTCCTTGATAAAATTGCTCCAAATGATGCTGATCGACTCTGGAAGGCTATTATAGCTTCTCAAGATCACACTGGTTCTGATGGCGTAGATGAAGTCTTGATGGATACATTAGCAAAGTGCTATAAAAATGCAAGCGGATGGGATTCTCGTAGGCAGATACTGGCCATTATGGCGGATAAAGTTATCTTGGCAAGAATTCGAGATTGGATCCCAGCCCTGACAAGATTGCGTTCTATGGTCGCTAGGCAACATGCTCTAGTTCACGGTAGTGGAGAACCTGTACAGACCCAACCACAACCAAGAGAAGTTATTCATGAAGCAAAACTGGCCCACTTCTTGGATTTTATTACCAGTTCGAACGTTATACAGGACCTTCCATTTGGAACAATAATGTGTCCAATAACGAGATCATGCAAGTTCCTAATGTGGTTCGGAATTTGATTGTGAGACAGTACAAAGCCTATTCTGCAGAGTCTAACTTCACAACCATGAGTCGTAGTACCCTGCTACGAATTTTGCGTGTATGTTCGGCCTCGACCAGAAAGTCCCTTCAAGGGCTTGATTACATTAGCTCGTCAGGTGCCCAGGCATTTGAAGATCTCCAAGGTATCGGTCACAGGCTTGGAGAAAAAGGAATGAGTCTTACTTGGGCCAAACGACAAGAAGAAGCGATGAAGGAGGCAAAACGGTACCTTAAGACGGACTACAAGGTGAGGTTGCCTTCATAAAGTTTTGAATAATAACCTTTGCACTATGTCAGTTAGTTGGCAGGAAGACGACAACTAGTTTATGCACAAGATGCATTTGATAGCTGTAATGAATATTTGAAGATATTAATTATCATATTATCATAGGGCCCAACAGAAGCACTTTCATAGAGATCAATTCCTCCTACTGAATCAGGCGACGCTAGCCGGTGTGGATGAAGCTATGCGACAGGCAAATGTCACATAAGCCTCAAAGGTTCAACTTTCATTGAACCTTTTTATGTAGTTTAAATCTATTTAAGCGTATACTCAGTATTTTCGGGTTGGGCATGACATCCAAATTCTTGATTTTGGATCATAGTGTGTATGGCAGTCAAGTCGGTTATTTGCTTGACGGTATCACTAAGATGCTATTGACCAGGGCTGGAAGATATTCTGGTTCTACTTGGCGCTTGATGACTTTTCCTCAATACTTCCGGATTTCAAGTCCAATATTTACATTTTTATTAACTAGGTGCACTAGCAGAGAGTTCAAGAATCCCAGATCACTGTCGAGTTTACGCTCTCAGTGACCCCAAAGACTCAGATTACCAATCTACTTGCCTACATCATCACGACGACCGCTGTGGGCAATGCAGTAGGCTTTATTTGACCATAGAGGAGATAGAGAAAGCAATACAGAACACAGCAATTGCTCCTGAAGTACACGATGAACTGAACTTTTTTACTGACAAGGCAAAACGAGAAGTAAGTGCCTGGAAAGCGCATTTACTGCGATCCGTACACCAGAATCAAGCAAGATTGGACATCCTTCAATTCCTTGACGGCTCATCTGAGAAAGCCAAACAGACTGGTTTTGGGAAGCGTGGTATCCCATGGCATGTAACTGTAGCCATGCGGAAGGGGAGTGACGGAAATTGCGAGATGCTTACCTTGTGTCATGTTTTCAAATCCTGCAGTCAAGATAGCTGTGCTGTTCTGTCTGTAATGTCTGACCGCCCTCAAAGATCTTAGGGTGGTTATGCCCCAACTACAGTCTGTCTATTACTGGCAAGACAATGCTGGATGTTTCCCTTGCGCCGAGGGTGGGTCAGCCTCGTGGTATGACCGTTAAGCGAATGGATTTTTGTGACCCGCAAGGTAGAAAAGGGGCATGCGACAGGAAATCCTCTGCCATCAAGTCTCATATGAAGGTTTATTTAAATTCAGGTAACAACATGGAAACGGCGAATGAAATGAAGGAGGCTATTCTGTCATTTGGAGGAATGCCATCCGTGAAGGTTACAGCATGTGGACCTCCCATATCTGCAAGCTTTCCGCCCATTAAGCTTGAAGGAGTGAGTTCGAGTTCAAATGTAGAGTACAATCAAGAGGATCGCGCGTTTGGAAAGCTTACAAAATTGGCTCGGGAAAGCTGATTCCGTGGAAGAAACTGACAGTGCCAAACAGTTCAGAAGTTCCATGCTTAACTGTAGTGAACAATGACGATGTAACGGGGGATTTCTTGTCTTTAAAATCCAACCGAAAAGAAAATGTTCTCGGAGCGAAGGCTGAAGACGAAGATACCAGTGAAAGGTCGGATACCGAAGAGTTAAAAACAGAACAACCAGATGTCCGCCTGTTTTCGTGTCCAGAACAGGGATGCGTAAAACAATACCAACGTTACTCGTATCTGCAACAGCATTTGGACTCCGGAGAACATACGTTTGTACTTGAACAGGAACCACTTTTAGACCGAGCAATATTTGGCTAGACTGGAGGTACCGAACGTTGGAGTTCCAACTGTACAGTGTACCCAAGATGTGTTACGCGAAATTCCAGTGCAACCTACTTTATCAATGGGCTGGGCATTGAGGTCTTCTCAGACGCGAAGGACTCGTTTCAATGCCAGACAAAAAGAATACCTGATGGCAAAGTTCAACATTGGCAAGACAACAGGATGCAAAGCTGATGCAGTTGCTGTTGCAAGGCACATGATGAACGCCAGAGATACTGATGGAGAACGTTTATTCAGTAGGGATGAGTTCCTAAGCAGCCAACAAATAACTAGCCAGTCGCCTAGCAGCAAAGAAGAGTTTATCTGATGCCACAGACGACAACGATGAAGATGTTAACAAGGCTGCAGTCATTGAGAGTGCTCTTGAAGACCTTAGTAATGAAGTGCGGAGGGAAGTTGCATTGCAGCATCCTATTGTGTTTGACTGTCATAACATCTGCGACCTTGCCAAGCATGACAAGCTGAAAAAAATTAACATAACAATGCTCAAGAGAATGTGTGAGCAGTTTGGACTTGACGTTGATGAGATAAAAGTCAGGCTGAAAAGGCCTTATCGAGAAATTGCCTGCGTTCTGTCGCAGCTGCTCATCTCAGGATTAATAAGTTGACTGATACTTGCGTGTGTCATCCTTTCCTGCTGAAGGCAGTTCTCATTGTCACCTGTGGGGAAAATCACTAAACATCGCCACATCTTTTTTAGAGAATAGCCCTTTTCATGGTTAGTTTTTCTGATTTGCATTACAATGTAATCTAGCATGTATGTGAGGCAATTTCGGGCTATTTTGTAGTTTTAACCCGAAATTGCCTCGCATCCACGTTAGATTACATTGTAATGCAAATGAGAAAAACTAACCGTGAAAAGGGCTATTCAGTCCAAGAGCTCGTTTCTTAGTTAAAACTAGAATCCTGACTAATGCTTAGAGCTTAAGAGAATAAGGCCCTGTAGGATGCCTGCCGAGAATTTTGAAATTCTGTTTGTTAAGTAACGTTGACTTCATATAGTTGAAGAGATTGATCAAGGTTTTTTTTTAAACTGACAAGGCAATTTAGATGGCAATGCTTGTTACTAAAACGTGACATCACTTAGTGACTTCACGAAATTCGTTTTCTAAAATGGGGTAAGGTTATACAACATATTTGTGGAACACAGCAACCACAACCATATTCTCCCTTGTACGGTTATATTTGGAAGTTACATAAGACGCTATTCATATTTTTCAGTCAGGTGAGCTGTTTCCCTTAATTACGCAATCATCAACAATGACAGACCTGCTAACAAGGCCACTTCATAAAGAGTACCAAGTATGCAAGCTTAAGAGATTGATACCCGAAGGAAGTTCAGTTAATTTCAGTTATTACTCCACATTTCGTAGAGATGATTTTATTCGTTGGTAATCGATTGTAAGGCACGTGACATTGGTTGGTTTGCAGGCTTCATATTGTTGAGGATACCGAGATAATGCCGCGTTCCAGTTTTCAGCAAGATTAAAGAACAACCCTGTCAAAAAGGAAATATGCCATTTAAGCCAGTGAAGCGACGAGAAAGGAGCAGCTAGAGTAGTCCGGATACCATTGATAAGTCGTATGATATTGGTCTGATAATATATGTCAGAATTGCAAAAGCTCACCGCATGGAGCGTGGAAACGCTAGGATTGTTTCGGTTTCCGGCCATCAAGCTTTAACGAGTTTAGCCAAGTCAAGGAAGATCCTTAATAAATTTGTTACAAAAATGGCTTCTGGCTCTTTTCTTTGGGTTAATTACGTTTTTCGCACTCGCGAGCGTTTAAGACATCGTGTGCATTGCTCAGTCCTCATCCTACCAAAACTAACTAGGGTTGACACTACATCCTGAGGTGTGTAAGGCACGTATATCACTGCCAAAGGCATGAAAAAGAAAAAAAAACTGAGAGGAAAAGCGACCATGTGAAAAAAACGCCAACTTTTAAATTCAATCACCTCACGCCCACTTGTGTCACGCAACCTGACGTGAAATTTGACCTTGCGCCCTAACCAATTTCGATGTCACGAAACATGATTGAAGGCAAGACGAAGGGGTTTGGATCTTTCCTCTTCAGTCTGAGCTCACAGAAAGAAAAGGATAATGGCGCCAGAGCGCAAAGCCCAAGAAGAGGTTGACGGTGGCATTATCGAAGCTCTTGTAGCCGTTGACGTTTCACAGTAGGTTGTTTACCACCATTCCTTTTGTCACTTTGAAATGAAAAATGGTCAACTTTAACAGCATCTGGAGGAAAGTCAGAACAAGAACCCGGGCTGGTTTTCAGACATGATTTAGCTTAAGGCTCCGATTATTTAAAGTCAAGGGTTCAAGAAATATCAAGTTATACCACATGCCTAAAAGTGCCTTTGACTTTTGGTACTAAAATGCCATATGCAGTACTCGCCAAACATGCTAGTTTTCTTAGAAGTGTATAAAATTGCCAGATACCTTATGAGCCATAAAACTCTTGTTTTTCGGGTCAGACGAATAAGAGCGTTTTAGGCAAAGATTAACAGCACCACATTGTTTACCTACTTAAAGGTTAGTCATACACCAAAGATGAAGGAAATCCATTTTTCTACTTCTGCCACAAAATTCAGATTTTGCTCGGTTTTTCGTGACCGCTGGTCTTAAATATTCTATTGTGTACATGTCAACCAGACAAATCTACGCATTTCCAGTACCCCCTCAACCCTAACAAAATACGCGCAGAAGACTCTATGCACAAAGACATCCTTAGCAGGGGAGGAATAGGCAAGACTTTTACCGACACGGAAAAAAATATAGACCCTCCGTGACGGTACCCTGGGTTCCCTGTGGTACGTGCACTGTTCCAGACAATTTTTTTCAAGTTGGGGGGTCATTAAGACCATGTAAGGGGTCACCCAGAAGTCATACCAGCAGAGGCCCTTTGGCTCACAGGTCCTCACACGTTCGTACGACGAAACAGATCCTTTTCTGAGGTTAAAAGCCTGGCTACCGGCCTATTAATTAATCATTTGTCAGAAAGAAGAAATTCCTGTCCTCTTTACAAAAAATAGACAGGCATTGCCTACGTGGGGTAGTGTAGTAACACAGAGATTTATTCCATATAAAATGTCAGCTGAGCTGTGTGTTGTCTTCCAGGAGATTCATGTTGTCCTTGCGTAATATGTAGCTCTAACAGTGCACTATATTGTTTTGGTATTGTCTATCATTGTAGTGCCATGGTAGAAGTCTTGGGTAAATAGCCTGAGAAGATGTGGTTACTAGCAAAGTACTGAACCCAGAAAGATTGAAGAAAATAAATGGGAAGTGAGAAACATTGGCTTCTGGGCTGACATGTTGATAATTTTCAAGCTCCCTCACAACTTCTTCTCCACAAGTTTAAGCGTGCCCTCTGAGAATCTGACAGCTTTGTAATACTAAAGTTTACTGAAGTTAAGTGCCCACGTTAGTGCAGTCCTCGAAATGTTACTAGGAAAATACTATTAACGCTAACAAATGCAAACTCAGCAAGGAAAGAGCAGAAGGAAGTTTCCAGGACGGTCGCTCGAGAATAACATTTACGACATGAAAACAACATTAATTTTGAACCGTGAATATAGAATATAAAAAGTTACGATCAGCGACAAACATTTTGGGAGATTTTTGCTACGTTCAATTTTGTTATTCTACTTTTGGCTGCGCAAATAAATCGCAAAATCGAAAATGACATCGCCAGAATTCAGCGGGCGCCGTGATTAAGTTACCGCGGAATGTTTACTCGCCAAACAGTGGAGCATCTGTGTCAAATGATGGCAAGATACCGAGTTTTCGTAAGTTTCTTTTTCTGTCAAGTGTTATAAAGTTTGATAATAAATGTGCGAAAACCAAAGAAATATCATAAATCACCCAAACTCTTGAGGTTGACCATTGTTTCTGCAAAGTCAAAAATTTACTCTCCAAGACGAGGTTATTTATCACCAGGTAACTCCATCATTTTGGAAATAGCAGCTACTTCATTATTCAACGGCGTCACAATTTTTTGCTGATTTTGGGGCACATTTTGTTGGAACTTAAGCACGCTTCCAACAGACCTGTTTATTTTCGTGAACCTTTCCTGCCAACAGAGGACTACTAAAAATATCCTCCCGTATCACATTTCAACGGAAAATTCAAATTCACAACATGATATTATAATTCACAAAGGCATAAAATATCACAGAATCCTTTTCCAGCGAAACATTTTATTGAAACAAACAACATAAGATGTACTAAAACGCCATTCGCGTTGCAATGACTTGCTGGTTAACGAGAATAACAAACTCACGAGGCAGGATGTATATTTATATTTAATTAAGTTAGCACAACAGAAAAACGCTAACCTCATTATATTTTGACACGAAAATGCTTTACTATTGCCATAAAAACTATCCAGTTAAGCTCGCATATTATAAAACATGATGAATTCATAAAGGCCACCTTTTCCAGCGAACAATTTTTTGAAACAAACAACATATTTGCTATTAGAGGCATATTTCATTACCTGCGTGAAGACAAAAAACTCAATCGTGTCAAATATGCGCAATATTACAACAAACTAAAATTTCAGGATCAAACCGTTTCCATGAAGAACCTTTTTCTTGAATAATGAAGCACAAAATAGACGACAAGCTTTCTTTCAAATAATTATTGGTTGTCACATTTCCAATTTTTTTTTTTTTTTACCTGAAGACTGTGCAGAGTTGATCACAGATCCTCTTAAGGTGTTCGATTCGTTCTCTGTCTTTGTTGAACCCATAAGTTACCAGAGAATTTTCCATTTGGTTTCAGTGTTCTACATAACAGCACACTTGGTAAAAAAATTAGAAATGCAGCTCACTTTGATTTTGGCTCGACTGGCGACAGATTGTTGTCGAAGCCCATTACTCGTCGCTTTTAAGATTCCGCCACCTGTCTTGTTCAGTATCCAATTGACTTGCCATTATTGAGCTTCATAAGGGTATATTTTGTTCAAAGATCCACTAAAACACCATTCGCGTTACATGACTTTGGACGCCATTGCCGTTTAAGTTAAACGTTCTACTGTGTCCACCAGAGAAATCTACGCATTTCCCACTACCCTCTCGATCCAAAGAAAATACGCACAGAAGGCTCTATGCACAAAGACACCACTTAGCATGGGAACCCAGTAAAAAGGAAAACAAATTAAAACGCATTTTCTAACTGGATTGCCTTTGGCAACCCAGTTAAAAAAAGAAAGAAAAAAAGAAAAAGAAAAAAAAAAAGAAAAGATAGAAAACGAACAAATTCCACCGATGTTTTGACTAGGATTGCCATACTGGCAACCCAGTAATAAAATATGAAATGTCACGCAAATAGTTTTGCTTGAATTGAGTCTGAGTGGACAATGAGAGATGATGTTACGAGATTTTCTAAATAGCAGCATTTCGTGCACTAAACAATCAAACTTGTTAAGGTCTTTCGGAACAATACAGTGTTCGTTTATGAAGTGTTTGCCAATGGATGAGGACTGTTTAGTGAGTTTAGCTGCTCGTTGGTGCAAGTGTATGAGAGTATAGAATGTGACCGTTTGAGGCCAGTATTCTCTGGGCTGAAATATACACAACACCTTATCAACACTACAGTCAGGTCGTTTGTTGCCTCTAAAGTTAAAGATCCGCAGCCAATACCTGCCCGAAAAGGGAAGCCAGCGGTCTGAATAGTCCTTCCATTCAAAGTCCAGGATTTAGCAGACTTTGCCCGCAAACAGCTGAAAGACCTGAACTTGAAGACCCGCACTGTCATTGAACCGGTTTTTTCATTGATAAGATCCATTGAGAGATAAAAGTGCATGAGAAAAACAACGCCTATTGTTAACCAACAACGTGTAGTTTATAAATTTCAATAGGGAGTTTAAGCACGAGACGTTTTTTAGCTGCGGGCGGCAACCGAAAATGAACATTTTGCATGCCAGGGTAGTAGCGTCTCCCAGATTTCTAACCTAATATCATCTTTAATGGAGGAAATATACTTACCAATATAGAGGTGGTAGTGACAAAACGAGTTAAAGTGGAAAACAGTTCACTTCCGGTTGCCGTCCACAGCTCAAAAACTTCGCATGCTTAAACTCCCTTTTCGAAATCAGAGACGTACTAGCTCATGACGTGACAGATCGTTGGGAAACTTGGTCAGTTCAGGGTCAAAATGAGTTTTTATTGATGTACTTTGGATCGAATCCATTCTAAAATGAGGGAAGATGACAAAGTTGTTCAGCTTTTTAAGGTTTACGATCATGCTGTAAGATCCATCTTTCTTGATCTAAGAAAGATATTACAGCAGGAACCCATGACCCGGAGCCTACAAGTCCATTATGTTCGTGTCATGGCGTTTTCACAGACCGATTAATTTTTTGATTGAATTTTCCGCGAATGAGACTCCCACTGGAGCCCGGTCACTAATTACAAGAAACTAACCAAACGTCATACGGTCACCGAACGGGAACTTTCTTTGTCTTTTCGAAAAGGTAGTCCAAATTTAGATCGGTCTGTAAAAATGCTGTGACCTAGGCCCAGTATGGGAGTTGTAGGCTCCGGCTCATGGGTTCCTGATTACAGATAAACTCCCCCTATCCGTGGGTGCTTTCATTGATAGTTCCCTTATCAAGAAAGTTTAAAATTTGCGAGGAGTCAATTATTGTGTCCTCATTAGAAAATGTAAATACCCCAGGGCTAACAAACTGCACAGGTTCGACTGAAAACTCGATTTTGTATCCTGTGACAGAGAGTACTTTAGAGGAGTCCTGTGTAGGCTTTCTCCATTTCTTGATAAAGTTTTGAATTCTGCTAGCTACTACAGTTGTGGTATCTGAGGAATGAGGCAAAATCTTTTCCTGGATACTCACAAGTTTAAAGCCTATTTCTGCTTCTCCCTGCAACCTTCAACCTTGTTCCCAGGGTCTCCATTGTTGTTGAGAAGAGACCCTGGTTGGGGCTGGACACGTATCTCCCAAAATCTGTGAAAGGTTTTTTTTTTTAAATATGTGTTTTGGGAGGGGTGGCAGTGGAAGGGAATAACAACGCATTAGATTTTGTGGCCGGATGCTTTCGCCAAGATGCGGGTCAAAATATAACGAAGACTCTACCCCACTGGGAAAATGCTTGTCGTGGAGAGCCACGTGACCAGCCCCAACCATGGTCTCTCTCCTCATCGACAAAGAGACCCTGGAAACGGGGTTGGCTCGTCTTTCTGGTTGTTACAGAAGTTTCCACTTCCTAGGGAGCGCGTTTGGAGGAAGTGTCACTCTATGATGGAATCGAAAACGTTCCCTTTGAACTGTGTCATCCTTTGGAGGAAGATGGCTTTTGGTTTGTTAGCTGTTGATGGCTTTTTACTTCCTTTGACTGATTTCAAGCACTCTGTAAAATCATTCCCAAACAGCTCAGAGCCAACAGGTTCTTTGCTGCTGCAGGTTGTTTTG
The DNA here is from genome assembly GCA_949126865.1 of Montipora capitata. Taxonomy (NCBI): domain Eukaryota; kingdom Metazoa; phylum Cnidaria; class Anthozoa; order Scleractinia; family Acroporidae; genus Montipora; species Montipora capitata. The sequence continues at coordinate 26,836,036 of OX421456.1, forward strand.
TGTTCAATGTCCACGTCAGCTTTAAGAGTGGATTTCTGTAAATGTCGACCGGGCCGGGAAATATGAAAAAATCGAAAACTACGAAAAAAAATTCCCAAGATAATCCTCAATGACCTGTTCATGAAAATACAAATTTGAGCTCGATCAGATAAATATTTTGGAAGTTATGCGACATTTTATTTTGGACGGCTATATGCCTTCGTCCTGAGCTTTTTTCGGAGGCTTGAAAGGGGTTCAGACTACGAATAGCTCCTTTGATTAAGGATATCCTGAGCAACATTTTGATGTGTTTTGGGAGCAAAAGATTTTAATGTGAATTTTTGGCAGATTTTTCAATATTTTCGTAATTCGGATGTCATTTTAGGAGCGAATTTTCGCCCGAATTCAAGTGCTAAAACCTGAGTTTTTGCAATTAAACTTATATCATGTGAAAGAGCATTCTTTGAAGGTCTAAAATCTAATTTCAAAACACAAGGCAACACCACTTTCTGATTTTTAGTGAAGCGAAATGCAAGTACCACTTGACTGAAATTTGACCTTTTCACCACGCGGTCACGCGACTGCCAGGCAATAACTCGAACAAAGATTCAATACAAATATAGTTTATTTTACCATTTCTATGGCTAACAACCAGATTGAAATACAATTAAGACTATCCTTTGCTGGTTTCTTAATTAAAATAAAAAATTGCAAGAGTATAAAACTTGATTCAGACCTCGGATTGCAGTACGTTGTTTGTGTTGACACGGTCAAGTTTGACTCGAGTAATTATTTCCCCTATCAAATTTTTCTACAAAAACGTTTGAAAACTATAACCAGACTACAAAATATTCATGTCCGTACCTTTAGCTACGTGCTCGGTGCCTTTGGTACCGGAGATCCTTTGGAATATAGGCGGAAACATGGCAATATATGGGCATCTTTTGCAAAGCAGTATGTCAAGGAATGAGCGTTACGTGACATCAGGACACAGGAAGCCCACACTAGTACGCAGTGGAAGCATTTCAAGGTTGCGCACAATAAAAACAATAGAAACAATAGAAATCTTTAACAAAATCAATGGACTGAATTTTAACTCAGCCATCTTTCTATCTTAGCAAAATATATACATCATATATAATATTTATTCCAGTTTCATAATTAAAGGCCCGTGACTGTTTTGGCGCTTGGCAGTCACTTTACTTTGAGCAACCCCGCTCTCTGGTATTCTACCATTAAAAATAATACATCTTTATAATGAAAATGATTGCTTCTCCCAATTATCCAGGAGAAAACACAAAGTTATGAGTCCGTCTTTCTTGTTCAATATGAAGTGTTGAGTGCTTGTTTTGGATTAGGACTGGCTGGTGCAGGAACAGGCGCTAACAATTTCTGAAAGGTAGGTGATATAGGGAGCCCTTCTGTGTTTGGTCGGTGGCTCATCCATGTTGAAGTACATGCAGATCTCTTTGAGCGTGGCAACACTGAGTGTGGACATCTTGTTTGTCGAGTAGAGAGTGCAGATGTTGTAGGTGTCATACACTATAGGGTGCACGGGCTCGCACATCGCCAAGATTTCTTGTCGGGTGCTACAGAATGCCTCCTCCTCCACGGCCGCTTGAATGTTATCTTCAACTTTGCAGCAGAGCGAGAGAAAAAAACTTTGAATTTGCTGCGCTGTCAAGAATTCCTCCACCTTGAATCGCCGCTGACCACTTTCATCGCGGGCATACCGCATTTCTTTTGCCACTTTCTCAGGGTCTGCCTTATGGCCGGTTTCTTGACCGATTTGGAACTTGTCGTCCAAGTACTTCCTCTGATCCTCGGTAAACCGCGCTGCCTTTCGTTGACGTTTTAGAGCCCAACCTTGTGTCAAAGGCGCCACTTCTTTAGCCTGATAAGATGCTTGAACTGTCAAGGTTGGCTGAGCACTGATGTCCTCGGAAACCTTCTCTGTGTATAGCAGTTTTGCCTGATCTAGCAGGCCACGCTTTTTTTTCGAGGTGCAATGTGCATTTACCACACGTCAGATGGTTCTCAAGGTTGGAGTGAAGCTTGAACACTTTGACGCAGCCATCTACTGGGCAACAGAATAGCCCACTCCCCGCCATGTGATCAGTGTCCTCCTCAACATTGCCATCACTATCTTTGCTTCCTTTGGATTGCGCATTAGACTTTTTCACGGACCAACACGGGGGAAAGTCTCCATGTGAGAATTCAGCGTCATATGTCTCTGACGGCAGACTGCTGGGAACTAGAAGAATGAAGAAATTTAGAAAAATTTCTTGTCATTGGTCGGTATCATAGAATTAATAATACGTTTACTCAAGGTTCATTCATAACGCTGGATATTATAAACATACGGCTTCTATAAAAGAGCACGATGAAAAGCTCGGGGATTTATCATGCACACCATTCATTTGTAATCATTTCTTAATACTGAATCAGAAGACACGCAACCAGGGCGGTTGGTGATTTTCAGCCTACACTGATCGAGCTAGTAATTATTTCCTGTTTTATAATGATTTGCAACGCTAACAGCGACGTTGCGACCGACTCACACGACCTTCAGTAGTTGACTGCATTTACCATTATATTATTTCGACTGGATGACTCAGAATATTCATCCTTACATTTCAATATTTCTATCATCAAACGCTTAATTTGGAGATCTTTGGAGACCAAAAGGTATTAAAATTTTGCCAATCGACGATCACAAATCGCACTCGCCGTGGTCGTGTGTCATGTCATTCAGTTATAAATATGTTCGCCTTATTTACGGGTGCTACCATAGGGCTTACCTTGTAATTGCGACCAAGGTGTCAATAGCCCATCTCCTGTGTTGTACGCCTTATAGACGGTCACTTCACTGTTGTCGCTGTAGACAAAGTTGTTCAACGAATTAATGGCCTCCCAGCGTGTAGCACTTTCTTGAGACGGTTTGGCGCTGCCTTGAGCACTGACTAGGGCAACCCTTACCCCAGAGGTGCCACCGTAGGACAGCATGTACTGTTCGAAATCCCTTGCTGTTGCCACATTATGCCCCTCATTTAGGTATCGACGTACGTGAGCCTTGATCGCCGCTGCCTTTCGATCGCATGCACCTTTACCCCCTTGTGGATCGCTGAAGTCGACGCGGTTTACTTTGATGCCAGTATCGTCGCCCATCAGTCGACAAGAGGATAACATCTAGGCGCTATGGTAGCACCCAGCGTTGTCCTGCCGAAGGGAAGCGGTCTTGATCTCAGGGTGCTCTTTCTTTAAGGCCTTCAACGTTTGCCGCAGCAGCTGCACTACATTGCCCGCGTCCTGATTGCAGTGTTCTACAATGTGGACAAACGTCTGCTGTTGAAGATCGCCATCCACCCTCCGCACGACAACGCTGATGTGCCACGATATGCCGCGTTTCCCAAACCAGTCAGCTTGGGTTTCTCTGTACCTCTGCGGCAGCCACTTCATGGCCCAGTCTTGGGTGATTAGTACAGAGGACTCGTCAAGGCTGTCAAGTACGTCGGTACGGGCCTGGTCTTGTTCGAATGAGCGCAATTGGTGGGCTTTCCATGCCGCTATCGCTTCCTTGGCAATACGGAAGGAATAGAGAAGATCGTCGCGTTCATCCTGAGATAGCAATGTCTCATTCGTCAAGGCTTCTTCGATTTCCTTCAGCGTAGACTTGAGATCTTCACAGCGCGGACACCTGTCGTCATGGTGATGATCGCAGTATATAGAGAGAGCTTTCACCTTTGGATCACTCAAGGCGTATGCCGTACAGTGGTCGGGTATTGTTGCATCCGCAGACAGATGGACCTGGAATGAATAATATACACTGATTACACAACTAGGGTTTTACAGTCATTTTCACAATACTTTACCGCCACGTAATTCCGAAGTTCAAACCACAATTCATGTTAGATTACGGAAAAACGAGGGACTGAAAATCGATTAATTTGTAAAGACTCATTTGATTTTAGGAGAATCTTCTAGTTAGCTAACTATGAACTTGAATTCTGTTGCAGACTTGAAAACCAAGTTATGGGTACACAGAGCGTGTAACGAATATGTTTTGTATTGTATATTGTGGTCCATGACGTACTCTGACGTATGTATATATACATATACATATATATATACCTATCCAAAAGAATTCTGCAAAATCCAAAATTTTCAATCTATATATGTCTTTTGTATTTCCATGAAACGGCAATGACAGTTGCTATGGCACCGGATACAATACTTTACAATGACTATGTGATTGCTTTGTCTCGAGCAAGGGTGTGATGTAATGTGTTTGTTTTACTCAAACCCCTCATCAATACTCGAGACAAAGCAATCAGATAGTCATTGTAAAGTATTGCATACATACACATACATATATCCGTTTGAGGGCCGGGGCACGAAAAAGAAAATGCTTACTTTCCTAGTTCTAGTTAAAAGTAGCTAGCTAACCTTATAGTCCGCCTTGATGTATTGTTTCCCCTCCTTGAGGGATCTCCGAAGGCGGTCAAGCCAATCCCTGTCACAGCTCAGTCTTGGGAGGATAGTGATGAGGTCATCGAATGCTTTAGCACCGTCCGCTGCAAGGTATTCCAGGCCTTGGAGGGATTTGCGCACAGAGGCTGAGCAACAGTCGAGTATTCGCAGCATTGTAGACCTGCTAAATGGCGTGAAGTCCACCTCCTTGCAGTACTCTCTGTACTGCGCCACGATACGCTCAGGGATGAGGGTTCTAATAAGATTAGGTGTCTCAAGTACAGTACCGTCAGCCAGTGTTAGCACCTTTTGGCCAAAAGGAAGATCTTGAATCACATGAGGACTCGTGACAAAGGCTAGGAAATGATTTAGCTGGCGCCGATCGACACGCATACGGAGGCTCTTGGTAGTTGTGACTGGAACTCCACGACCATACTGCAATGCATGATGCCTTGCAGCCTTTACCCGATATTCTGTTATATCAGGTAGATAGCGCTGTAGTATCCTGAACGGTACAAGGTCTGCCATAATTGAGAGAACCTGACGCTTTGTATCCCAAGTAGATGCATTGCTGTAAGTGTTGGCTAAGTTCTGGAGGTACTTATCATCTGCAGGGGTAACTGTCGCGGGCAGTCCAAGGGATTTCTCGACTTCACCGGACGGCAGAAGAGCCTCCCACAGACTTGCATTATCTTCCGGACTTATCGCATCCAGCGTCGACACAACTGCGTCCCTTGTTGTCCCGATATATTGCCGTTTTTGTTTCGAGCCCAGTTCCTTCCAAGGCTTCTTTTGTGCCGCCAAGACTGGTTTTTCACTTGCTGCCAAGAAATCGTTGAGTCTGTCCCGACGTAGTCGCAAACTGGCACTGTGGACTTGTGTGTCGCTGGACAGTTCACCACTACTTGGATCTGTGCTTTCTGGGACGTAGAGACTGGCCTCTGCGATAGACAAATTAGCCATGGCTTGGCACAAATTTGGCCTGTCACTATTGCCCTTGAATTAAAGAAACAACAAACCAACTTAGTGAAAACGTTAACGTTATCGACATTGACTCAATATCAATCACACGTGTGTCTCAAACCATGTTATTGGCGCCAAGGTCTTATACACGCCATGGCACCATTAATAAAGTCATAGCGTCACCTCACATGTAGCTATGTACTTACATTCTCACTAGTGCTGGAGTCGCTAGTCGCGTCGGCCGGGGCTAGCGTCTTATTACTTTCCTGACGGGTTGATCTCTCGAAAGTTATCTCAGGACTTAATGCTGGCACTGCAGGCATTTGACTCTGTGATTTTTCTGCAAGGGAGCCACGGCACGGTCTACATATCGCTATAAAGAAGTGAAATTGCGTTTACTCAGTAATGACATTAAAAGATTTTTGAACTGTAAATTTCATCGGTGTCATTACAATTGCGTGATGCGCACTTACGAGCTCCAACTGGAACAAAGATGGCTGTTTCAGCAAATATATGCCTAGAATGAGAAAATGTCAATGTCTTTTCTTTTCTCCTTTTCTTGCTTTTGTGATGGGGCGCCATAGACTGTGGAACTTGACACAGTTTTTTTCTGACAACGCCACCTAATGCCAAAATCGTTACGGTGCTTCGGGCATATGGTCATCAAAAGGTGCTCATCATGCATATCAAAAATGCTTGCGATAGACAATAAAATGTAAAATATACGTAAAAATTACTTGTGAAAGAGTGCGACTCGCATTTTGCTTTTACCGCCTGAAATGCACGTTGTTACCACTGGTTAATCGGTTAATATATCCCCTTTCACATGCAAACATTTCAAGTGCAGCTTTATAAGGTGACAAACAGTGTCCCCCAATTAGTGTGATAAGCGCTAGAGAAGAAATTAGGACAAATAAATAAACAGTGAGTTATTTATTTTTTAAACAAAACGCTTGACCTTATCCTTCTCGCGCGTAATGTTTTGTGGCGCAAACTCCAATGAACTGTAAAAAAGAGGTAGCTATAGCGGTTGAACTAGTGTGAGCTTCGTCGGTGTTTCTATTAAAACGATTCGTGATAGTAATAGGTAACTAGCAGTAAAACTAGTGTAAGCTGCGTCCGTGTTTCTGTCGAGACAATTGTGATAATAATAGGTAACTAGCAGTAAAACAACTGTGATAATAATAGGTAACTATCTAGCAGTAAAACTGACTAGTTTGAGCTGCGTCGGTGTTTCTAATGAAACAGTTGTGATCAAAAAGTATGTTTTAGGGACCATTCATTTTTAAGAAAGGGGGGGGGGGGCCGGAGGAATTTAGGGGGGTCAAGAAAAATTTACACTGTAAAAAGGGGTGGTTCACTTCATATTTTCTTGTCATTAGTAAGGGAAGGTCACTGAGAAAAAGGATATATAGGGGGTGGCCCACTTTTTTATCTTGAAAGGCAAGAGAAGGGGCTAAACATTTTTTAACTGGTGCTGTTTACGATTCCTCGCCCCCCCCCCCCCCCCTCCCATCCAAAAAAAAAAAATGAATGGTCCCTTATACCGTAAAAGTAATGGCAGAGAACTCACTGACGTTTCGGACATAGGTCCTTCGTCTGAGTAAAGAGAAAGGAAGGTTATATATAAAAAGAAGAAATCAATAAAAGAGTGAATAAAGATAATTTTTAAGGGAAAATACCGTACTTTTTTTTCAATATATGACCGTGTCGCATCTTTTTCGAGCTCTTCTAGAAATGTACTCACATGAACTTTGAACCTTGTCCAACGTGTTGGCTAGTCCTGGACAACAAGGTATGTGCCAAAGCAGACTGTGTACGAGGTTCAGTACATTACTAGAGTAACTATTAAATTAAATAACGGCTGGTCGAACACTGTTAACCTTTAACAGCGTACTTACTAGAATAAGATAAGGAAAGACTTTGAAGAGTAGAGCAGATTTCGTATGACTGTGAAAAGGTCAGGGCGCGGACGCGGTTACGGCGCGGCAAGGCAAGGCAAATAAAACATAGACATCACGGTCGCGGCAAAGCACGCACACGGCAAGGACCTTTTCACGGTCATACGAAATCTGCTCTATCACCTAAGCTCAACCAACAAGGTTAAGTAGATTACTTAGTAACAATAGCGTTAACTGCAACACATTTATTCACTCTTAGATATAGTCAGAAGTTCATGATATAGTGGTTTCTTTTCTTTCTTCTTCTCTATCTAACCACGCTTTCTAAACCTTCCTTTCTCTTTAAGTTTTCTTTACCCCTATCATGGACTAGCATTTGAAGCGTCAGTAAGTTCTCTCTTATTTTTACGGTTTTTTTTATTAGAACTGTCAATAACCTCATTATATGCACAAAAACCGAAACGTACCCGCCCTGGCTAGAAGAAGTTGTGCTTCATTTTGCAAGCCGCAGTTCACGAAACTTGCTTCTAAGGTCTTCTTGAAATGGTCTTCAATGGACCTACAACACTCCACCAAAGGAACGTGTTCCGTACTAGTGGAATATTTGGGACTAAGCCCGCATTTACCTCCGACCAGAGCTGCATACTCACAATCGTTGCCGTCCATGTCGAAGAGCGAACAGAGATCTGAGCGAAAATTAGCGAGCGAGCTGAAAAATGTTCATTGCACAATATTTTGCGAGTGGTTGGAATATATTGCCAAATATGTCCGTATTTGATGTAGTTAATGACTTAAACAAACAAATGGTACCTACTTTTTGTTTGCTTCGTGAGAATTTACACCACCAAGTATATGTGGGCTTCCTGTGTCCTTATGTCACGTAACGCTCATTCCTTGACATACTGCTTTGCAAAAGATGCCCATATATTGCCATGTTTCCGCCTATATTCCAAAGGATCTCCGGTACCAAGGGCACCGAGCACGTAGCTAAAGGTACGGACATAAATATTTTGTAGTCTGGTTATAGTTTTTAAACGTTTTTGTAGAAAAATTTGATAGGGAAAATAATTACTCGAGTCAAACTTGACCGTGTCGACACAAACAACGTACTGCAATCCGAGGTCTGAATCAAGTTTTATACTCTTGCAATTTTTATTTTAATTAAGAAACCAGCAAAGGATAGTCTTAATTGTATTTCAATCTGGTTGTTAGCCATAGAAATGGTAAAATAAACTATATTTGTATTGAATCTTTGTTCGAGTTATTGCCTGGCAGTCGCGTGACCGCGTGGTGAAAAGGTCAAATTTCAGTCAAGTGGTACTTGCATTTCGCTTCACTAAAAATCAGAAAGTGGTGTTGCCTTGTGTTTTGAAATTAGATTTTAGACCTTCAAAGAATGTTC
>OX421456.1:26847250-26862250 GCA_949126865.1 Montipora capitata
CTACCACCACCACCCCCCTCGAGACCTCGGGCACAGTTTTTTTTCCTAACATGTATTTTGGTAAAGGGTTTGGATTGGGTAGAACATCGAGTAAGCCAATTTGGTCTATTGTCTATTTCTAAACTAGGTTTAAGAATAAACACTTTTCTGACGCTGATGGGGGACTAGGCCAATTTCGATAAATGTTACTCTTGGGCGATGGATTCTTGGTAAGGCCGTGATCGGCGAGTACTCGGAATGACCCTTAATAAAAGCTAAGTCGGAAGGAATATCGCTGTTCTCGTTTAATTAGAATTTCTGAATATACTTTTAAATGTAGTATGAAGATAAATTAGCGCTACGTTAACTTTGCTTTGAAGGAGGTATCTTTTACTTTTATTTCTAGATATCTCCATGGCAATAAAATAACTCAACTCCCAGACACGATTTTCTCAGGACTCACAAATCTACAATACCTGTAAGTTTATTGCCCGGCATAAGCTGTGACAAAAATTACATAGCTATGCGCCTGGTCACTGCATGGAGATTGGTTTGAGTTAGTTAATAAGTCACTCATATCTGTTTAAATTAAATGTCAACAGTAACTTGTAACTCTTTTTACTCTTCAATGAAATTGCATTTGGTCGGGACCTTGGCTTTTAACTTACTGTAATGCCATTCCACTACATTTTTTTGTTTTGTTTTTGTTTTTGTTTTTTGGTACAAGGTATCTTATTTAACGTTGCGTGGCGTCCCCTTTTTTGTGATGAAGGAGTACACATTATTATTAATAACACAACAATAAACAAGTTGACCAGTACTGACTCAAACAGTCGTCATTTTACAAATATTAGAAATGGCAAGATATAGAAGGAATTCTTAATTAGCTGGCACGTTCGAGTAGAGATTTTATTAATGTCGATATTTCTCCGCAGAATAATAACTGAAATAATGAAAACTGTGCATTTTGCAAGTGATCTCACTAGCTTGCTAAGACTTCGATCCGCAAAAAAAAGACAACTACAAAAATGTTGGTTGTTATTTGGCCACCAATGTGGCTATTTATTATTATGTCATCAACGAAATCTATATAAACCACAGTGAATTAAATCAATGTTGGGGCCAGAAACAGTGCCTACGCCCAGGGCTTCTAATGTTTTACGCGAAAAAACTGGCGAAATAACGCAGCACTGACAGCAAATTGCGCGGCAAATTACGCGATTTTTCTTTCATCTTATTTTACCTTGTCACATATAATTATATCTAATTTTACACGGTGTATTGAACGCGTGATACGGCAATCTTAAATTTAATATTAAAACGCAGTTGCTCAAATAGTAAGTATGAAATCGAAAAATGCGGAGGGTGTTTTCTCGGACTCTCTGGTATTTAATTTACAAATAGACCATTTTGCATCTTTGTTTCCAGGGTCCTCTCTTATCCTCGCTCGAGAAAGTCCCCTGGTTGCGGCTGGTCACTTGTCTTTGTATAAAAATCAAATCCGCACTGATGGCGGGTCCCCGACTTAATTTTATCAACAATAAAATTCAGTTCTATCAGGAACCCATCACCCGTAGGGTGCAACTTAACTATTTTCGTGCAAGGGCGTTTTCACAAGTAATGTTATTTTTAGATTGAATTTCCCGCTAATGAGACTCCCACAGGAGCGCCGATGACCAATTACAAGAAATTAAGCGGACGTCATAAGGTCACCGAACCGTAACTGCCTTTGTTTTTTCACCTAATTCGCGGGAAGGGCTAGTCTAAAAATAAACCTACTTGTGAAAACGCCGTTTCACAGACGCTGTATGGAAGTTGCACGCTCCAGGATGGGCCCCTGGTTCTATCTTGGGGAGGGAGAATCCAATTGTTTTTTTTTTTTTTACCAAACAGCGCTCACGCTCTAAGTACACTTCAAATTCAAATCAAATCAAATTAAGTACTTATATAGCGCATGATCCATAGGTAAATGATCTCAGGTGCTTAAAATTAACAATAAGGTTATTTACAATGTTTAAAAATTATGACTAATTATGATTATTTTTACAGTTGTATTTTACAGTTACAGTTACAGTTATATTTACAGTTGTATGATTATATTTACAGTTAAAAAATTAATAATAAGCTTTTTGAAATAAAAATGTCTTAAGTTTTGTTTTAAAAGATTTTAAATCGTTCTCTAATCTAAGTGATTTTGGAAGTTTGTTCCATTCAGTAATATTTTTGGCAACCCACGCGAACTGATATCCAAGGGCAGAGAGGACTTACATTCCATTTTTTTTTTTTTTTGAGATTGGTTTAGATAAATAGACATGCTTGCGCCAAGTGAGTTTTAATTTAGTAAGATAATGGTTTGACACTGACTAGTTTTTGATGTTGCTGGTGCTTAAGCCTTCATCAGTTGCAATATAACGCTCCTGACTACCACTACTCTATTTTTGAGTTTTAATTTCCACTTCCTACTGGGCTCAGTAGATGGGTTCAGTGGAGGCAAAAATTTAATCATCGTTCTCCTCCCTTCAATTAGCTTTCTGGAATCTGCAAAATCTAGCAGACGCGTGGCCAGCCGCAACCAGGGTACTTTCTCGAGCCAGGAAGAGAGAGAAGCCAGGAAACGAACTTGACCATTTACAGTTGTGTGCATAGTTACCTGATCTTTGTATGAAAGTGAGGCTGGAGTTGACCTTATTTTGATAAAAACCTCACTGCTTTTTTTATGTAAATTCCTGCTAATTAAACTGAAAACATCATTAACACAAGAAAATCAGGGAGGTTTGAATTAAGAAAAAGGTAAAATCCTGCCTAAATGTCATTTTAAGGCCTGGTAATTAAGCTCAGAACCGTAAGATAAGGAAGATAAGGTCTACTTACTGGGATCCACTCGAAATCTGTGTAGAATTTCCCCATTTTTTCCTCTGTTGGAAATTGGAAAAGTTGCGCAATAGGGTATTTCCTGTCATTCCCCTGCTAAGTATTGTCTTTGTGTCTAGAGTCTTCTGCGCATATCCTTGCTAGGTTTAAGAGGGTAATAGAAATGCGTAGATTCAGGTAGATTTTATCCGGTGGACACAGTACAAGCAATGGCGGCAAAGCCAATGTAACGCAAATAGTGTTTCTTTGGATCTTTAAACAAAATATACCCTTATGGAGCTCAAGAATGGAACTTCAATTCGATAAACAACACAAGCAGTGAAAACTGAATATCCGGAATCTTAAAAGTGACGAACAATGGACTTCGACAACAATTGCATCTTTCGCCGCCCGATATCAAAGTGAGCTGTGTAACTGTGCACAACTCTGAAACCAAATGGCAAATTCTCTGGTGACTCCTTCTGGTTGGATTTGGGCTTGACAAACTCAGAGAAGGAATTGTACACATTGAGTGGAACTGGATCTATGTTTACTTAAGTGTGTGCTCAACTCTGCACAGTCTTCAGGTAAAACAAAAACAAAAACAAAACAAAAACAAAAACACCAACAACAACAACAATTGGAAATTTGACTAATTCTCGTTAATCAAGGATTTTTGAAAGAAAGCCTGTTGTCCATTTTCCCCTTTATTATTCAAGGGAAAGGTTCTCTAGAAAAGGGTTTCTTTTCTGAACTCCAGTGTGATATTATTTAGTTGAGTATGATTTTGGACACGGAGTGCGTTGCTTGCTTGCTTTTTGCCTCTAATAGCAAACATGTTTCTTTCAATAACATTTTTGGCTGGAAAAGTTAATTTGGGAAGCCAACGATATTTCTTTAAGCTAATGTACTCTTATTTTTACGTTCTTGACCAAATTTAATTTATCCAACAATTATTTACAAACAAGAATCTATTTTAAGAGCCTTTCGTACGGTGCCCGTACGCTGACCTATATTTCATATTCGTAAGGGGTTCATCTCGGAAAGGTTATTACAAGTTCTAATCCTAACTTTCAACGACATACCCACCCAATTATTGAAAGATAACTGTTTAAATTGGGTGCTTAGACTTAAATGCGAGAAACACAAGGCTGGTGAGATGGCTGGTGACATCGAACGAAGAAGGTATTTCGTGAAATTAAACTTGCATCAATGCCGTTGTTTGATAGCTAAACTGAACATAAAAGAATTTAAGACGAAGTAAGACTTCCCGAGTGTTATAGAATGTTTTCGCTCACGTGATCAATAACCTGGTTTTTCCACCGAAACAAAAGAAAACATTTGCTCCATAAAAGAGGTTAATTCCCGGATGATCAGTTGGGGAGACCAACATGTCCGCCGTTCCTTTGTTTAGGGACACCAACATGGCTGTCGTGACGTCACATGAAAACACTCTATTAAACCGGTAATAATAATTCCGAGAAGACTTCCGTATGAGAAGCAAATATAGGTCGGTTGGTGTACGGGTCCCGCGCTAATAGACTGTATCGCGGACAGACTTAAGCACCGGTATAGTAAGTCTGCGCAACGGCACCAAAAAGCTGGTTCAGAGTTTACAGGGATTCCTGTATCCCTTTCTGATTAGATGGATTCTTACGCTCTTTGGGATTCGACGCACATTTACTTGACTAGTCAAGCATCCGTTATTTGCATGAGAGAAAAAGTGTTTTGCATTTCAACAGCCGAAAAGTCAAAACTTAAGAGGCGATGTTTCATTACTTTGTTTATTGCAGGTTATGTCTTCGCGTTCTCGAAAAGATACATGAAAGAGTATTGCTTGCGAAGAAATGGGAACAGTTCGACAGACACACTTGCCGAAATTGAGACTTTGAAGTTGTCTTTTTACTTGCAACACAACAACATTTCATAAATATCTCTGGTGTTCACAGTCACAAATACATTTCTACATACAAGAAATTCCCACACGGAGTTTTCCTGCTCAGATATGAGACAATTAACTCAAAATTGACCTTTTAGGGCTTTGAACTCTCTTTCCAACCGTCATTAAAATGGTTGCGTGATTTTGTGAGTGAGTAAATGTCCAATTACAGAGTGCGTAAGATTCTAGCCAATCAGACAGGGGTATAGCAATCCCTGGAAAACTGCGAGATATCAGAACAAGCTTTTGGCAGCCGTTGCGCAAACGTAGTATATCTCGCTTTTGAGATCGGTTTCGAGTTACATGCCCAGCTACGTGCTAATAGGCAGTGTGATTTTTAAAAATAAATAATGTTTCGTTTCCGGACTGATAATTTGTTAGGGTGTTTGGCAATGAGTACAAAGATTTGAGGAGGGCAAACACATACCAAGGGCTACCCAGTTTACGCTCACGGAGCGGCTACAACAAGTTGCAAAAACAGTGGAGACGCTTTACCTTCTTGGGGCATTATTAATTTGCATATTATCTCTCACATTGCGGCCCCCTTCACCCCCCCCCCCCCCCCCTCCCTTATCAGTGTTGATAGCAAGACAAAACAAATGTTCGAAACTTAAACAGTGAAAATTTAAAGGGGGAGAGGGGTGGGGGAGTGGGAAAGGTTTAAATTATAGATACGGCGGGTATTGGAACCTAGAAAAGGTGTTTTTTTTTTAATGAAAGTGTCTCAACAATATTGCAACTTGCTGTAGTTTGTAAGAAATGCCAATGATACACGGATGTTAGGTTCAATTTTCTCAATCTCCAGTGTGAGCCTTGCTGCTGTTTCTTACTCCTTGACTTTATTCATTTTCTAAATTAGAAAACCTCACAGATACAATAAAAAGGAATGCAATTTGTACTGTGTATATGAGCACGTAAAATTAACTTTATTTAAGACGTATATTGAGGCATATTTTCTAATATTCTAAGCAACATTCAAGATCGCTTTATTGTATGCAAAGCGTTCTAAATGCAGGGTGCTAAGAACGTAGATGGAAAATTGAAATGTGCAAACCAAGTTAAGTGTCGCAAACAACCTCGTGCCTAGCAGTTAGTTTAATTAACTTTCCCATGGGAAAAATGATTAGGCGAAAGCGAATTTCCGCCGATGTTGTTGGAAACACGAGGACCGTTTTAGCGGCTATTTCTGCAGGAGAAGTTTGTAAGACCGTCCATGTTAGTTATCTTAGCGTAGATATCTGTTGGGCTAGTCTTCCTGTGTTAGCCCCCATGGGTTTGGTGTAAAAGACCGCGGAAACTTACGATTTAAACGCCAGTTTTTAGTAGTTTAATGACAGAGCTGGCTGCCGGCAATGGTAGAGTGCTGACGTTCCAAGCCAGAATAATGAAGTTAAAACATTGAAGCTGTGCCCTAAAAAATCTGTCTAGTAACACATAGATCACACGCTAGAATTGGCCAGTTTCCATGATGCAATTGCCAAGTGCTTTACATTTGAAACCGGTGCAAGACTCTGCGCACCCAAGGCCTGATCGCTCATTCTTAGAGCAATGATAAATCGACCTCGATATAAATGGCGAGTTTTGAACGGTTATCAAAGAGTTTTCTTACAATAAAATATTGCTAATGTATGTACAGTTTTCAAACAAAGTGCAAAAGTGGGATTACGCAGGAATGAGCAAATTACGGGAACGTTCGTGATTTCAAGCCAATTTCACGCCCGTAATCTTGTAAGGTAAGAAGCTCTAAACACCTACGAATGAAAGAGCAAGAAGGGACCTCGTTACTATGCGTGGAGATCCTGTAACATTTCGAGGCAAGTGACGTGCAATAAGAGATGAAAACCCACGCATCTGGCTTTAACCATGCCGGCACCGAGCAAAAATGGAGGCTGTATTTGGGTGATCCCTACTATAGGTCTATATGATTCCAAAAATTTGCATAGAGTGTCAATTAAAGCACTGAACATCATCTTTTTTATGTGAGATGCGTAAAAAAGCGAAGCTCATTTTTTTTTTTTTTTTTTGCGAAGACGTGTGCTATCATTTTCAAAAAAAGCACGAGAAAAAAAATGGTTGTGTGAAATGTGTTTGCGAGGTGACTTTTGCAAGACCAAGATAATAATTAACGAGGAAACGTTCGAAATTGTTTGTACAGTGCATGGGTTTGCAACGGTTTTTGGTCTAGATATTAACTTTGAAAAAAAGTATATAAGACCAAGGCAAACGAAAGAAATATTTCGTTGTCGACACATTTAAGTTAATTTTGAAGACCCGCTTATCCCAGATGGAGTTTATAAAAGATCGGAGGAACTTTTTGATGGGTTCAACCTTTTTGCTAAGAGAGGAAAAATAAGAACGGGTATAATTTCACACAAATTAATTGAAGTTCTTTCCCCTGAAAGGGAAAAAGACCAGATTTACAAACCTAAAAAGAAGATTTTATTCTATTCATTGGTTGGTTTTATTTTTCTGGAAACGTTAACATTGCAGCACTGTACGGGTCCGCAAATGATCCCGGAAAAAAAGTAAGGAATGGCGTGGAGGGTGGAATGGTCTGGATAGATAATTGGAGTGAGGAGCGCTTATTTTTTATTAAAATCACTTTAAATCATGGCTCAAAACAGGTCATTCAGCGGTTTTCATGGCGGAAAGAAGCAAGATCTTTAGCTCTCCAAGATTTTGACGTTTATCAAAAAATGTTTACACAACGGATCAAACTTATGCCCTGTTGAAGAAAAGGTGGAATTCTTTGAGGACCATCGGGTATTTGAACCGACATTACGTTGTTTGTATCGAGCGGTTACCGCCCATATTGGATTTGTATGTACATCTCGTAGAACATATAGAAAGTCGAGTGTAAATTATTACAGCAACTCCGTAGCAACCTTCATCTTGGATTATTTACTTTTGTGTGGCGATATAAATCCTAACCTTGGACCTGATTTTTCCCTGCCGTTTGATGCACTCCACACGGTGAGAGACAATGGAAAGCAAGGAATATCTACCGGTCATTCAAACGTACGAGATCTTCGCAAGAATCTAACGGAAGTGAAACTGCTCCTCGAACACACCAACGTAGATGTCCTGACCGTATCGGAAACACATTTGACAAATGATATACACAATGAGGAGGTAAACATTGATGCATACTAAATCCTGAGAAGAGACAGAACACACAAAGCCGGAGGTGGAGTCGCTATTTACTCCAAAACTCTGCTGGATTGTGCACGTTTATCCAAATATCATGACGATGATATAGAAGCTATCTGAATTGAACTAAATGCTAAGTCTCCAAGATTACTCATTGGTTGTCTATAGACACAACCAATGCAGGGATGGCGCATTGGTGAGCACTCGCCTCCCACCAATGTGTCCCGGGTTCGATTCCCAGACTCGGAGTCATATGTGGGTTGTGTTTGTTGTTTCTCTACTCTGCACCGAGAGGTTTTCTCCTCAAAAACCAAAAAATTGATTTGATTTGCGTTAACTTGTTAATTTCAATTTAAAGTGTCCCCGATTAGTGCTCTACGGCGCTAGAAGATTAGACACTCAAATAAAGTTCCCTTCCTTTCCTTTATAGACCTCCTGACGTTTCTTCATTCTTCGATAAATTAAAAAAAAAGTACGGGATAAAGTTTGGATGACACATAAGAATGTTGTGATTGTGGGAGACTTCAAATCCGATCTGCTGGGTTAGGGTTGTGGTTCAACTCCTAATGCATTCAAACCTCGAATGTTGATTTCAATCTTGTCAAACAATTCACGCAATTTCTTTGTTTCATGCACTGAATTGACAGATGGAAGTTTCCATAAGGCATCCATATAATTTGATATCAGCAACTGCGGTTTACCAAATCGGGCCTTAAGAATGTCAATGGCTACTTTATAAGTGTCTGCGGTCAGAGGCAGTCCAGCAATTGCGGATTCAGCATTGCTCGTTACACAACTCTTCAGATAGGTGAATTTTTCAATGGCCGAGATGCCAGTATTTCCATCGACAGCAGATTGAAATGTGTCCCAGAAACCTTGCCATTCTTGATAATTTCCCGAAAATGATTTGAGTTCGAGTTTAGCTAGTTTCACTTTTGCGCTTTCGGTATTTGTGGTACTACTATTTTCCTGATTTGTCGCATGGGCCTGTGTGTGTTCGCCATGTTTCGCTTTCTCCAAACTCACATCGATTTTCGCTAAAATACTGTAAACGTGCACACAAAATTCACCAGAATCTTCATCCAGCTTTTTGGTCGTTTCCAATTTTTCGGTCAACAAGGCTTTCAGAGCCGTTTACTTTTCTCTGAACGACGTTAAATCTCCCACGTGTTCTGTCAAAATTTTCTCCACATTCCCCACTGTTTTGTACGCAAAGGTCCTGTGTGCATCTCGTATTTTCCTGTTCTTGTCGATATTCATGACGCTTTATGTGCATAAACTCCCTTTTTAGAGTAGACTTCGCCTTTTTCCAATTCAAAAATTCCTTCGATGACGGCAACAGGTTTGTTGTCCCTCTCCTCAACCATAATGCTCCTGAATTGGAATTATCCATTCCTCTGCGACAGCACATCGTTAATGACAACATCACAGGAACTGCGAACAACATGATTCCAAATGGAGAAGATTGCCATTCTCCAAAGATTTATGATGAAGCGCACGCGTCTTTCTGGGAAAGAAGAGAGCTTCGAACAATCCAATCACCGCCCAAAAGAAAGAAACCAAATTATCCTTGAGTGACAGTGAAAAAATGAACTACTTAGTGACAAACACGGCTGAAAGAGCGCGAACCCTTATTGAAAACTTTCAAGGACTCACAAACGGCTGTCAGATTGCATTACAAGTTCGAAACCAAAGGTTTGGTCAAAATGCTATGATTGTGGAAGCTTTGAAAGCGTTAGGGTTAGGGTTAGGGTCATAAAATGGGTTGGTATTTAGGCCTAGTAAGTGGATTTTTGACTGGTTAACTAAGTAATGCGGTTTGGGTAACAGACACCGTCCACTAAAGTAACCAAATGTATAGATTCATTTTATCTTTCAAATTTAATCTGAATACAAGTAATAAAGATGCAGTGAAAACAAAGTGTTGTTACTTCATTTATTTGCAAACTGAACAAATGCTACTGACAAGTATTGTTAGCTTGCTTATAAGCAGCTGTGAACGAAATTTCTTTGCAATAATGGAGTGTCACATTCCTCGAAGTGCAAGCATATAATCTTAATGCTTCCTTGTGGAGTAACTATTTTAGCATAGTCTTTCCTAATACCCATTATTTTGCGCAACAGCATATTCGGGTGTACAGGACGTGTTTTCTCTACCCTGTCTATTTTGATTGCAAACACGTCATCGATCTTATTAGGTGCCTTCCTTGACTGTCTGGTTTGTTTTACCACTTCTTCATTGTATTGACTCTGTCGATCACGTATCTTCTGGCGTTTGGCTGCTCTTTCAACAGCTTCAACAGGTACAAGGCGAAGAAGCCCCCTCGTTTTCCAAATTGCCTCCCAAATATCGCAATCCAATCACAAAAAAGACGTAGCTTTCTTTACTGTCTTTACTGTAGAGGGCAAGTCACCGTTTCAACTGTGTTTATTGACAAATTTGCAAAAAAATTCGCACATAAAAACAGGGTGACACTGATCATACAATGGTGTCAAAAAAGTTAAAAAAAAAAACAACAAAACATCATGTGAAGCCTAAGGCGCGAAAATGCTAACAGGGAGCCGTGGTTGGAGCAGCTAAGTGTAGTAGGGAGAAGTGGATTGATGGGCGAGCACAGGCCTGTGCAGTGCAACCATCCCTTTGTGGGCACTCTTTTTGTAAACAGTGAGACGCAAGAGTACATCTTTTAATTTGACAGAGATCTTAGAACATCACGAAAATCTACTGATTCCGAATAATACACGGGAACACATAATACACTCAGCGAAATAATTTTGATCAATGCTGGAGGAAAGTTTATTTCATTTCTTTCACTTCATTTGACTATGAAAAACCTTCATTTTTCTGTGAGAAACGTTTACCTTAGTTTCAGTATGCTAAATTTTAAATTATTATTATTTTGCCTTTTACCCGCATTGTTGTCTTTAAAACTGGCAAGTCTACTGTCGTTCATTTTAGTTTTCACATTGATTTGACCACTCTCAATCGTTCAAGGACATGATATCACTTTTACTAATCATCGCCTACCTAAGATAGGTTATGTCCAAAACGACCTTTGTACTTTTTGCGGAGTTGAATCAGAAACTTTGTATCACTTATTTTATGAGTGTTCTTTCACAAGCCAAATCTGGAACTATTTCGCATCCTTTTGGTTTCTGGTTTCTGGCAAACGAGTGGACCACACTTTACGAGATGTGTTATTAGGTAAATTAGATGCAGAAGGAAATTTGCTGAATTTCTTCATTACACTTGTTAAACTACATATTTGGATAAGTAGGAATCATGGTGTAACTCCTAATCTAAGTGCTTTTAAGGATATAGTTAAGGCTAAATTTAGAACGGAGACATATATAGCTATAAAAAATAATGCAGAACGTAATTTTCAGGCTAGATGGCAACTTTACATAAATAGTTTATTAGATACTTAATTAAAACATTTAATTACTTTTATTAATGGGACATGTAAAATTATGAATATCAGTAATGGTAGGTGTTATTATTAATGTGATATAATTGTTTGAACTAAAAGAAAAGGAAGTCTGAAATAAAGGTGGAGAAGTGAAAAAAAAAAACTTTATTGAAGATAACCAGTGGGATTAATTGTAGAGCTCTTGTCTTATTATAAAATTGCGTAAACCTGTGATCGGCGAATTTAGTAAAAGCTAAATTGGGATGAATATCATCGTTCTCCTTTAAATAGAATTGCCGCTAGGTATACTTTAACTAACAAGTAGAACTAGAAGTAGCTATCGCTAAGTGCCAACGAGACAGTCAATATAATACATAATTTGCAGATTTGTATCAGAGTGCCCTTTTGGAACTCAATAGCAAAACCCTTGCACACTTTGTATCAAGAGTTTGTATTTCGAAAAACTATGTAAAGGTTAAGGTGTTTTGCAATAATATTGAAAGTACTGCTGTAATTTTTGAACGGCCGCGGGTGTGAAACATGTCAATTGAAATCAAACTCTCTTGCATGACACATGAATGTTGTAGAATTTTTATTTCGCAAGATAAAGCTATGACTTATATGTCAAACTGATCGTTTAATTGTGTACTTTAGAGACATTATTATTCCCTTTGAAAATTAAATTAAGTTGTTCACAACAAGACGGTCACAAAACAAACAAAAAAACTCATTGATAGCACGCGGAGCGAAATTGAAAAGAGCGGCCGATAAGAACACGTACGCTGGTTCAGTTCGAAAATAAATATTACAGAATATTCAAAACAAGCGTGCTCAACACAATGGTCAGCGAAATGGAAAAAAGCATGTTGTCACTTACCTCCAAATATCCTCGTGAACTATGTTGCGTCATGCCAGTTTGTCTGATGACAGCACATCAAAACAAGCGCTTTCAGTGATTTTTGACGTCACATGATAAGCAACCCTTTGTTACCTTACCTTATCTAACATTACAAATCCTCTGGAGGACTCAAAACTTTTTTTCCGCGAACACAACACTCTGGCGCTTCGGCTCTATGAAGGCTTTGCCTCGTCAGCCTCGCGTCTTCGCTCGGCTGTCTTGTTGGCAATTAAAGCCATTGACACCTCAAACGCCCTAAGACGCCCCCGTTGGCCCAGAGGTCAATGGTTTAACATAAACTCTTACTACTTAAACGCAGCTTTGAAGAAATTTTCTTGTAAATTGCTTTCCATGCGTTCTTTTCTAGATGGCTTTATGAAAATGACATAACTCAACTGCCAGAAAATGTTTTCTCAGGACTCACAAATCTACGAGATCTGTAAGTACAGTGTAATATTCTACCCTGGGTATTGTAATTATCCGGAGCGAAGATGGCACAGTCGGTTAGTGCGCGGCCTTGGTGCAAGAGGTCCTGAGTTCGATTCCCGGATCTCACATCCTTGTTTCGACCTCTTTCCGTTCTGTTTAGCTTAAGTAGCTTTAAATACCCGTAAAACGGAGCACTGATGGAGAGGGGGAAGTAAAATGAGCGCACCGTCGACCTCAGGTTTGTCAGTTGAATTACTGTTACGAGTTATCGACGTTACATATGGTTGCTTTACTTTACTTTACTTTAATAATATAGTAATAAGGTATGGAGAATCGCTCTGGCCTTCCCGTAGCCTACCTCCTCTCATCTTTCTGACATCAGCAGATGTCTATATTCCCCTCAATTCCGTAACTTAAACATGATCTACTCTTCCCAATCCTTGTTGAACGTAATAAGTAATATAACCTAATAA
This sequence comes from Montipora capitata, assembly GCA_949126865.1. NCBI lineage: Eukaryota > Metazoa > Cnidaria > Anthozoa > Scleractinia > Acroporidae > Montipora > Montipora capitata. The sequence continues at coordinate 26,860,379 of OX421456.1, forward strand.
CTTTTAACAAATTTAAGAATAATTATAACACGATTACTGAATAATTTTCTGAGAACCTTCTGCACGCCGCATGGTTTGGAAACTGTTTTGGTGGCGGCAAATATGAAAAGTATTTTACTTGCTCATAGACGCCCGAAAACGGACGGGCAAATTCGAGAATGTGCGCTCCGTTTCGAATCCACCTGCCAATAGGTTCCACTAGGGAATGATTCTCAAGTACATTATCATAAGCCTTAACGTTCTGGTGGAAGCCACCAACGAAGAAACGATCGGAAACTCTCAATTTCAAAGCTTTTAACTCAAGAGACACGCTCTACGAGATGACATCCCTCCAATCAACAGCCTCCATCACTCGCACCCTGGTCGGGAACCCCGTTTGTATTCACCCAAGTTGTACAGTGTCTCGATCTGATTCCTTTAATCTGATTCTGGAACTCTACCCAGTTTCTTGCTTACTCTGTAAACCCTTCATTGGAGACCATCGTCCTTCGCTTACGACCCACCATCCAAATAAAAAAGGGGGGAGGGTTTAAATAGGGATTTCACGATTCCACCTATTCCAATCGATTAATAAGGCACATAAAAAACAAAAAAAGCTAGTGGTACCGGGGTTCCCGACCAGGAGGGAGCGACTTCAGCACGCCTGAGAGCAGGACTTCTGGTGGCTACCTAGATAACGTAAACTCAACCTGATCAAGAGCACAAATAATCCAAGATCCATTTTAAAAACCACAGAAAAACCCTCATGGGACTTCAAATCCATAAAAAAAACCTTACCAAAGGCAAAACCCCATAGGTATTATTAATGCACATTAACGCAAAGAGAATTCACTCCACAAACTTTACCCGTATGATCAGTACAATTCCGCCGCATTATCAGAAGACGTCCGAATTCGCAACGCAGGCAAACCCGAGACGTTATTATTCTAATAACCACCACACAGGCAAACCACAGAAGCATAAATGATTAAAATAAAGCTCAGCCACCTTGGCGAGCCACACTGGAATTTAACAATACAAAAATTCTCAAACAAGCCACGCCGGCATCACCAGAACAAAGAATTTCGTCACTCAGGCAGACCTTACAGGCAAAACCAGTACAAACTTGGCACGCGGGCAAGCCCCACAGGCAAATGAGTTAAAAATTCCGCGAAACAGACAAGCCCCCACAAGCAAACCGCGCAGGCAATATAAACAGACAACTTTCCCAAGCCGGCGAGCCTCACAGGCACTAAAAAGAACTAAAACCTCACCCCACAGGCAAACCTCACAGGCATTAGCAGCATTATTTAAATTGACCAACAAACCAAGGACCCGAAGAGTCCAACCAGGGAAAACTAACAACTCGTACGATACCGTACGTCATTCGCCAGTCCAGCCCCGCCTCCGCAGGAGGGTTTAGTTGTTCCGCTATGGCCTCCTCCGCTACATCGGGAGGAACATGATCCGCGACGGCCATCGAGTAAGTCGGGTTGATCAGACAAAATGCCAAACTCTTCCCTTTTGCGTCCTCGAGTAGAGTGATGGGGTGGAGCACGTGTGGCCTCTTTTATAGTCTCATTTGCACGTACCCTAGGATATTAATTACAAATGCAAATCGAGTTTGCATAGTGCCCCAAATAATATCTTTCGTACAATTATATCACTACGAGCCTGGTAACTCCACAAATATTTTATTGAGTTAGTTATAAGTGACTTAAACAGCTATTCTAAATTAAATTTGAGAACTAGTTGATAATCCCTTTCAAGTCTACAATTGAACTGCATTTGCAGCTTGGCCTTCTGAGCTATTATGCCATTCCACTACAACTTTATTTCTTGTTTTTTCGGTGCAACGCAACCTCTTAATTGACCTTGGGTGGGCTCCCCATA
>OX421456.1:26872250-26892250 GCA_949126865.1 Montipora capitata
TTTGGAGGAGTCCTTTGTAAGCACTATCCTTTTCTTAATATTAAACTCTTGAATTATGCTAGCTACTATAGCTGTAGTATCTGGCTTTATCATTTCCTCAGAGGAATGAGGCAAAAAAACTATTTCTGCTTCTCCCCTGGACCTTTTCCAGATTGATAGCGGGATTTGCAGAAATACTAGTAGCTTTGATGATATGGATAAAGTCTGACTACGTAGGCATTCCAGCTAGAGTTATATGCTAGCAATATGCAGGTAATTTCCAGTGAAATCTGATTGGCTCACATTTATAGCATGACCCAAGATAAGATCACTCTTGACAGACAACTCGATAAGAAATGGTATGAGGCGTACCTTTTCACACCCTCTCTAAATAAAGAAAAGTACGCCTGATCGCAGGTTAGGGTAGTACTTTCGTTACAAACTGCTCCCCATCCATTTTTGGAAGCCTGACAAGTTGACTATTAAGTTAACTCGATATCTATTCCGTTTCCCTGAAATTTTTATTTTTATTATATTGAGGAGAGTGTTTTACTGGGAACTAAACAACTCGTAGATTCCATACGCCACTTCATCCAGGACCCGAGTGGCGTATTTTCCGTATGCCACCTTTGTGAGTGTCGTATCGTTCAATGACGTCACGATTCCCGCCTTTGTTTTCCCGCCTTTTTTTATAAAGCCCAACCGTATTTTTAAAACTTGACTACATTGAAACACAATAAAATCGGAAATTTTCAATATTTAGTATCCATATAATAAAAAGAACATTACACGTTGGCTCGAAGATATGAATTTTATGTTCTCGTGGCAAGAACAATATTGTTCTTGCCACGAGAACATAAAATTCATATCTTCTCGCCACCGTGTAATATCCTCTATATATTTTGCACATTAAAAACGTGCAAATCTCTTGTCTTCTATTTTTGGTTACCATCTCCATTTTTCCCAGTGCTAGCTCAATCTCGTTCGCCGGCAGCGAACAAAAATGGAGGCTGCACTTAGGTGATATCTGTTTAAAATCACTGCTTTCGTTATGCAAATGTGTCAACCACAGGAACAAAAGACTCTTTGTTTCGACAGCCAATGAGGCTCCAGTTGGCACATTAATGCCAATAGGTGACGTCAACGATATCTTTGTTATAGTACTGAGAGTGGTATTACTCACCGATATCTAAAGGGTGCCCGCATTTTACAGCACAACCGGTCGTACAATTCTCTGTTATGTTTGCTTTCGCGCCTTCTCTGCCGTGCACACTGGGAGCTCACAGTTTAAAGGCAATCTATTTTCTCGTCGAAGGACAAAACGGCCAGAAACAAGAGGGTCGTTATGTGGTATCCCAATCCATGGTCATCCATTTTCCATTTTTTCTCATTTTTTCCAAAAGCAAAGCCCCACCTTCTCTTTGAGGTTTTTCGAATTGCGTGGGGGTGCATCCCTCTTCCCCTTTCCCCTCCCCCCCCCCCCCCGAAAGGCTCATTTAGAGAAATAATTTAGAAAAATAATTTGTGCAGAATATGATTCCCAAAGTTTGCAGAGAGTCAATTAAAGCACTGAACATTATATCTTTAGGTGAGATCCGTAAAAAAAGATTGGCCCATTTTTTTAGGGAGTCGTGTGCGAGCATTTTCAAAAACAGCACAAGAGAGAAATCGGTTGCGTGAGATGTGTCTGCGATGTGACCTTTGCAAGACCAAGATAATAATAATTAACGAATAAACGTTTGAAATCGTTTGTACACTAGTGCATGGGTTTGCAACGGTTTTTGGTCTACATATTAATTTTGAAAAAGATATGCATAAGACCACGGCCAAAAAAGAAATATTTTCGTTGTCGGCACATTTAAGTTAATTTTAAAAGACCAGCTTATCCCAGATTAGGTTTGTAAAAGATCGGAGCAACTTTTTGATGGGTTCAAACTATTTTCGAAGAGAGAAAAAATAAAACAAAAATACAATTTGTCACAAATTAATCGAATCTCTTGGCCTAGAAAGAGAAAAAAAAGATTTGCAAACCAAAAAAGGAGTATTTTATTCTTTTGATTGGTTGGTTTTATTTTTCTGGGAACGTTGATATTGCAGCACTCTTGTTAAAAGGTGCTGTTTCTAAGGGCCTGTCTATATTGTCTCGGTTACCGAGACAGCACTCCTTCTCGAGACACGTTTAGCTGCGGTTCATATGAGAATTACGTGACCGAGACAAAATTGTCCACATATTTTAAGACCCATGCTTAAGAATACGTATCATCGTTTGCCCTTGTTTCCTTTTAGTTCGTTTTTATTAAGTATAGTTGCGTTTTCACATTCAGAAAATGGACTGCAGTCTTAACGGTGCAGTAATATGTAGTTTAAATAAAAGGCTGTTTTTGAATCGAGAGTTTCCATTGACTGCGGTGAGAATTTTAGCGGGAAAAACCTTTTCATTCGAAAGGTAACGCTAGCAGCATGTCTAAGCCCTCAAATTGTTGATTCTTTGACTTTTATTTTATGCGTGCGCACTTAAGATTAGGCTGTCTCTTCCCGGGTAGTCGGTAGTCAGACTGGGGGTTGTCTCTCACCCTAATCTATATACCCACGGAGCCCGCGAAGCTCGGGAACAAGCCAATGACGATTGGTATCCATAGAAACGTAAGGGCCATCCAAGATCGTTTACTGTGCTTCTGTATTGCCTGTCCTGGACCGCTACATCTAAGAAATAAACAGGCTAATTTTTGATTCCGTTTGGGCAGGGAAACCCACTAATGTAAAAAGGAACACCTTAATTGGTAAAAGGAAAAATGGTGGCCTTAAAATCTGCGATTTCAAAATCATGGGAAGATAGCTTGGGTTAAGAAAATTATAGATGATTCACAGGCCTCCTGGAAAATAACTCTTGCATAAACGTGGTAATCTCTCTTTCTTAACAAAATGTAACTGCGAAATGAAGAGGCTCGACCACAATAATCCTCCCACATTAAATGATTTCGGAGTATTGGTGCAAGTTAAAAAAAGCATCAGGCTACGGTATCAAGGCGCGACAAAAAAAGGAAATATTATGGAATAACCGCAATATTCTTGTGGACCAAAATTCGTGTTTTGTAAAAGTTTGTTTGATGCCGGAATTACTGAAGTAAACAATTTATTAAATCAGCAAGGCGATATTTTAGAATTGCATGATTTCACATGGAAATGCTATTTTAATGTTGCTTTTACAAAATACTATGGTCTTCCTTCTGCAATCCCAAAAGAAATGGAAAGGAATTCAAACCTAAACAATCCTACTTGGACTGTTGATCGCAATAACGCTGTCTTCATTCTGTCCACCAGATACACTCCTCTGTTTTTGTGAGAGTGCTTGTTCCTCCTACCGCAGCGGCTGGAACCAAGCTAAGATACTCTACCAAGGATTTACAAGAAGTAAAATTCAAAAAGTTTATCTCATACCTTTTTTTAGTCACAACAGAAGTGAAAACAATGTTTTAATTACAAAGTGATCCCTAATATACTGCCCACCCGGGGCTACCCTTCATCCATAATAACTCTTTATCTCAACTATCAAACAATGAGTAATATTTACAATTTTAAGCTATCTATCGAAATTATTTACAAATTTTAAAAGCTAACTTATATGTTCACAAAAAAAAACTATTAATGATATGTGAATGTTTTAAAAATGGGAAAACGACAATTAAGAATTAAGAAGTCTCCTGATGGTCTCGTAGAAAAGCGCTACATGTGACTTAACGCAACACCGAGGAACAGACGCTACACTACGTTGTAACAAGTTGCGTTATTACGGCTGGTTTTGGTCTTTGTTCCAAAATTGGTGGCACAACGGAACAAGCGAAAACTAATTTACCCACAAGCCAGATACTTTACGGCTGGCTTGGCAGGTCAAAGGCTTGGGGAATTACTAAACTACTGTTCACTAACTGCCAAATATTGCATTTCTGCGCATGCCTCTACGGGGATGAACTGAATTTCCAAAGCTTACTTTTTCGTATCTAAGCAAAAAGTTGAAATTCTTAAAGAGATCATGACTGCAAGTAAATCACTACATGATTATTACCGCACGTGGGTTTTTACTGGGTTGCCGTATGACAATCCCAGTCGGAAAGTGGGTGGTGTTTCTTCGGTGTTATTCTTTTTTTTTTTCCGTGTCGGTAAAAGTCTTGCCTGTCATTCCCCTGCTGAGTAGTATCTTTGTCCATAGAGCCTTGGGCTCGTATTTTTTTAGGATAGAGAGGGTAGTGGAAAGGCGTAGATTTCTCTGGTGGACACAGTAGAATGATAAACTTTACCGGGAATGGCGTCGAAAGTCATGTAACGGGAATGGCGTTTTAGTGGATCTTTAAACAAAATATACCCTTATGAAGTACTTTATGAAATACCCTTCCTGGTAGTCCCTTGTTCAACTTCCCAGCTGCACTTGTAAATAGCCAACTGGTTTGCCTCCGGCCAGTTGGGATTCTTAACAGTTGTTGTTATTGTTTCATTGACCCTGAAAAGCCTCTATGGGGAGAGGTCAATTAAGTATGTATTGTATTGTAATTTTATTTTCCTGTGAGCCGCATTACGCTTACACTAGGTGCAAATAGTGGCTTCTAAAGTAGAGGCTTCTAATAAACCCTGGAAAAGGTGGATTCTGATCATGAAGACCAACCTGCTGTTTTCAATTGTTCATCTACCGAAACTTAGACATTACTGGCTGCGGATAATGCAGCAGCTCTAGTGCTGTGGAACTGTGAGGCTTGGTATAACTTATCTGAAGTTGTGATTCTGACCCTGATCCTTTTGTATTCTCTGAGAATGGTAACTACACACGATCGTAAATCTTCATTGGCATCTAAAGATAACAGCGGTCTGGTCAATCTCGATCCCAGAGCTCTTCTCTTGACTGAGGGAGAGAAGAACTCTGGGGAACCCTGAGTTTGTAAGAAATACCAGTGATATCAATTCGCCTAATTTCAAGGGTGAACGTTGCTGCCGTTTCTTAGTGTTTGACTTTATTTATTTTCTAAATTAGAAGACCTTCCAAAACACAGTATAAAGGAATGTAATTTGCACTCAGTATGTATTAGCACGTGGAATTAACTTTATTTAGGGCATACGTTGAAGCATATTTTAAAATATCTGAATCAAGATTTTCAAGATCACGTTATTGCATGCAGAGTTCTAAATGCATGATGCTAAAAACGAACATAGGAAATTGAAACGTGCAAACTAAGTTAAGTGTCGCAAACAACCTCCTCCCTCGCAGTTAATTTAAAGTGAATGCATTAGGAAAAAGCCAGATTTCCGCTGATGTTGTTTGGAAACACGAGGACCGCTTTAGCGGCTATTTCTGATTAGTTTGTAAGACCGACCATGTTAGTTATCTTAGCGTAGTCATCTGTAGCGTTAGCTTTCCCGCGGTTAGCCGGCACGGGTTGGTGTAACGAACCGATTGAAGATTGAAGTGTCTAGCACAAGTATTGCTGAGGGTTTTAGAATCACGTTTGTATAATTTTTTAAGCTCTTTGATCAGCTATAACTGCCTATTTGGCACCCAAAGCTTACTCTCCAAAGTGCTTCACTAAGGAAAACCTTGTAACTTTTTGTGACACTCACTTATTCGTCTAGTTCAGGTGCAACGCCCGGGGCACGTAATCATACGCCCAGGCTGTCACCTTTGTTCTTCGAAGGAAATGTATTGATTAACCAATCACAGCTCAGCAAGAGCAGTTTTTAGTAGTTTGATGACAGAGTTGGCTGCCGGCAACGGCAGAATGCTGAAGTTTCACGCCAGAATAAAGAAGTTAGAACACTGAAGCTGTGCCTACAAAATCTGTTTCGTAACAAATTTCTGGAGGATGAATAGGGTACAGATTCTCTGGTAAAAGAAGCCAATCAGTCCCAGTCAAACCGCGAGTTCTGTTGGTAAAACAGTTCAGTTTAGTGTCATGGGTCGGGGAAGCCAAGGCAGAACTTCTAAGCCGCCTAACTTTCAATGTGGTGCTTCCTTAAGGCGATCACCATAACCAACCCTTCTGCTAGCTCTATTATGTTTTCTTTCCTTGTGCCGCTCAATTTAATTTCTTAATGTTCCTGTCAAGAACCTTTGCGTTGATTTGTTTTTAGCTTATAGTTTCAAAAGAATTTAATACACTTGCAAATCGAGGCAGATAAATCCTGTAGTTCGGCGAGTAGATGGGTGATTACACGGAGTAAGGCCAAATTGACGTCCACGCTAGAACTTCTAGGGTTCCACAATCACTTCAGATTAGTGACGGGGTGTGCAGAAATACAATTAGTCACGAAGGGCCAGAGTCAACCCAAAATTAAATATCTTTATCTCACGTGGGCTCGACACAAAACGCTCAATTAGTTTCAGATAAAGAGTCCTTTAGGTTCTGATCACGGGCCGCAAACTTCGGATCTTCCATTAAACTAAATTTTAATCATGGACACAGGGTAGATCGTAAAGTTGCTTTCAGACCATCCAAAAGAATTAGTAGGCCACTTTGATGCACAACTGGTGACTCTTACAACTGTCAACTGTGACTGTCAATCAAATTCACACATCCTCATTGGCGGACAGTTTTTAAAAAAAATTTTCTTAGGTCGAACTGTAAATAAAGTTGTTGTTATTATGATTACTATTATTATTATTATTATTATTATTATTATTATTATTATTATTATTATTATTATTATTATTATTATTATTATTATTATCTTTGTGAACTGGATGATCTTTTTTCCGGTTTGCTTCCTAAAGGAGCGGGTCATGGCCTATGACCAAAGGTCCCTTACAGTTTTCTTTTTACTCTAGAGCTCCAACACCATTCTCAAAATCCTCGCCGTTCCCAGTAACGTAGTTTTCTGTAGTAATGAAAGACGAATTTTGACATTCAACTTTCCCAGCCACTTGTCCAAGTTTTTTGTTACACTTCCCAATGATCCTACAACAATTGGTACCACCTGCACAGTTCTCATGTTCCACATTCTTGCAATTTCTCTTTTAAGGTCCTGATACTTTTCAACTTTCTCATTCCCCTTTTCACCAATTCTTTTATCCGCTGGTACGGCGATATCAATAATAGTGCATTTTCTATCCTGTTTATTTACAACCACAATGTCCGGTCTTCTGGCTTCAATGACATGATCACACTGTATGTTCACGTCCCACAGTAGTTTAACCTCATCGTTTTCACTTACACTGTCCGGTGCGTGTTTGTACCATTTATCCTTCGTTTCCAGATTTAATTTAACTTTTTTTCAACGTTGTCATGTCTCTGATTTATATTCCCATTATTATAATTACTATTATTATTATTATTATTATTATTATTATTATTATTATTATTATTAGTAGTAGTAGTAGTAGTAGTAGTAGTAGTAGTAGTAGTAGTAGTAGTAGTAGTAGTAGTAGTAGTAGTAGTAGTAGTAGTAGTAGTAGTAAAAAATCGGAAATATTGAAGGAGGCACGCTTAATTTTACCTTCATCAGTGCACTTAGCACCAGCGGCGAGAGTTCAAACAAACCTATGGTTTCCAAGCCGCGTAAACGTCGTGCTGTGATATCCGATGATTCTGATTCTGATGGAGAACATTTTATCCGTTTAAAAGTGAAAACTGAATTGTGCAAGCGGAAACTTTTAGAAGTTTTGTGCATGCGTTTTTTAACTTGTCATTTGACAGCTGACAGTTGAAATTTCTCATCTGTCATTTCAATGGCTTTCTCATGAAACCAGTATTGAATAATAATAATACATTTTCAGAAAACAAAGAGAAAATGTGATTTTCTTTATGGATACTATACAAGTTTAAATTAAAGTAGTTAAGCAGCTACAATATATTACAATTGCAGGACATTTTGATTACAAAGGGCATTTTTTTTTTTCAATTCTGTTTCCTTCGTGCCACCTCCCTCCCATGTCTCAACGCAACCAAAAAGAGATAAAGGTACTTTTTTTTGTCAATATCGATAAAACAAGTGTGCTTTGCAATTTAAGTAAAACAGATTAATATAAAACCCGAGAGAGTGTGAGTACAGGCGACACTTTTCTCAGTCTTTAAACGATTTTCGAGGTTTCTCTCCTCCCTTCCCTTGATAAAAGCTAAATCGAAATGAATATCACTGTTCTCGTTTAATTAGAATTTCTCAATATACTTTTAACAGTTATATTAAGATAAATTAGCGCTAAGCTAACTTAGTTTTGAAGAAGTTTCTTTTACTTCAATTTCTAGATTTCTCTATGGCAATAAAATAACTCAACTCCCACAAACGCTGTTCTCAGGCCTCACAAGTCTACAAGGGCTGTAAGTTTATTGCTCCACATAAACTGTTACAAAGTTATAAGCTATGCGCCTAGTCACTCCACAGGGTTTGTTTGAGTTACTTAATAAGTGACTCACTGTTTAAATGAAATTTCAACAGTAATTGAGGAAATTCATAATTTGTTGGTTCGAGTAATGTTTTTTTATTTTTCAAACAGCACGTTTCCGAATTAGAGACCTCTCAGATTATCAAGAATGTCTACGGATTCCGAATAATACGCGAGAACACTTCACACTTAAGTGAAATGGTCAGAGAAATTTTCTTGATCAATGCCGGAGGAAAAAAAATTCTATAAGCTGCATTTGTTTACCAAAAAAAAACTTATTTCCTTTGTGAGACCATATTTTGAGTATTCTCGATTTCATATTATTACTATTATCTGTATCTTCACCATTATCATCATCATTATTTTGCCTTTTGTCTTCAAAACTAGCAAACTGTCCTGCATTTTCTCTTTGATTTGACGTTCCACCTACCTTTACTTAGCTTTGCAGAAGGTTCCTTACACATCACTATTGAATTCCTTTCCTGTTAACTGGAAGCAAACTTATTCTTTGCCTTTTTTATGAACGAAAGAAACGACACGTAGGGTTTTTAAATTTCTTTTGACTTTCTTTACAGAATAGGAATTCTCCTGACCAACCTTTTGCCTTTTTTGTGGAGAAGTCCGAAGAAACTTTAATGCATCTTTTTTTTAGCTGCGAATATAGTCAACTTTTTTGGAAAGAGGTCCTGGCATGGTTAAAAGACAGGCTCTGTCAGTCTGAGGTTTACTCTCTTTCCTGCTTCATGTGCCTCGGTTTTGTGAATGAAACTTCTGACCTACTGGTTCTACATCTTCTCCTTATTGCTCGAGTCTAGATATATACTTGTAAACTTAAAAATACTATTCTAGCGCTGACATTCTTTACAGAACTAGTTATAAACAGCACTCGAATAGAGAAGTGGCTCGCTCTTGAGACAAACGCTCTCGGCTGGGTTCCGTCTTCTTCCTTTTTTTTTTTTTTCGAAGGGGTTTATAAATGGAAAAATGTATTATCTGGTTATTATTATTATTATTATTATTATTATTATTATTATTATTATTATTATTATTATTATTATTATTATTATTATTATTTTATGTTTTGCTGGGGGAGGAGGGTGTAACATAGATAAGTAATGTAGTAACGTGTGAAATGAGTAATAGTTCTAGGTTCTGGTGTGTAATATAAGTTAAATGATTCTGAATATAAGTAGCATGCACTTGTGTTAATGAGAGATGCCTGACGTACGTAAAGTTTGGTTTTCACTAGCGACGCAAGCATAAGCACAAGTTTCCGTCAACCTTTGCGTTGATTTGTTTTTAGCTTATAGTTTCAAAAAAATTGAATACACTTGCAAATTGAGGCAGATAAATCCTGTAGTTCGGCGAGTAGATGGGTGATTACGCGAAGTAAGGCGAAATTGACGTCCACGCTAGAACTTCTAGGGTTCCACAATCACTTCAGATTAGTGACGGGGTGTGCAGAAATACAATTAGTCACGAAGGGCCAGAGTCAACCCAAAATTAAATATCTTTATCTCACGTGGGCTCGACACAAAACGCTCAATTAGTTTCAGATAAAGAGTCCTTTAGGTTTTGATCACGGGCCGCAAACTTCGGATCTTCCATAAAAATAAATTTTAATCATGGACACAGGGTAGATCGTAAAGTTGCTTTCAGACAATACAAAAGAATTAGTAGGCCACTTTGATGCACAACTGGTGACTCTTACAACTGTGCGAACTTTGCAAGGAGGTGTGACTGTCAATCAAATTCACACATCCTGATTGGTGGACAGTTTTAAAAAAAAAAAACTTTGTTAGGTCGCACTGTAAATAAAGTTGTTGTTGTTATTATTATTATTATTATTATTATTATTATTATTATTATTACTATTACTATTACTATTATGATTACTGTTATTATTATTATTATTATTATTATTACTATCACTATTATGATTACTATTCTTATTATTATTATAATTATGATTACTATTACTATTATGATTACTATTATTATTATTATTATTATTATTATTATTATTATTATTATTATTATTATTATTATTATTATTATTATTATTACTATTATCTTTGTGAACTGGATGATCTTTTTTCCGGTTTGCTTCCTAAGGGAGCGGGTCATAGCCTATGACCAAAGGTCCCTTACAGTTTTCTTTTTACTCTAGAGCTCCAACACCATTCTCAAAATCCTCGCCGTTCCCAGTAACGTAGTTTTCTGTAGTAATGAAATACTAATTTTGACATTCAACTTTCCCAGCCACTTGTCCAAGTTTTTTGTTACACTTCCCAATGATCCTACAACAATTGGTACCACCTGCACAGTTCTCATGTTCCACATTCTTGCAATTTCTCTTTTAAGGTCCTGATACTTTTCAACTTTCTCATTCTCCTTTTCACCAATTCTTTTATCCGCTAGTACGGCAATATCAATAATAGTGCATTTTCTATCCTGTTTATTTACAACCACAATGTCCGGTCTTCTGGCTTCAATGACATGATCACACTGTATGTTCACGTCCCACAGTAGTTTAACCTCATCGTTTTCACTTACACTGTCCGGTGCGTGTTTGTACCACTTATCCTTCGTTTCCAGATTTAATTTAACTTTTTCAACGTTGTCATGTCTCTGATTTATATTCCCATTATTATAATTACTATTATTATTATTATTATTATTATTATTATTATTATTATTATTATTATTATTATTATTATTATTATTATTATTATTATTATTATTAGTAGTAGTAGTAGTAGTAGTAGTAGTAGTAGTATTAGTAGTAGTAGTAGTAGTAGTAGTAGTAGTAGTAGTAGTAGTAGTAGTAGTAGTAGTAGTAGTAGTAGTAGTAGTAGTAGTAGTAGTAGTAGTAGTAGTAGTAGTAGTAGTAGTAGTAGTAGTAGTAGTAGTAGTAGTAGTGGTGGTGGTGGTGGTGGTGGTGGTGGTGGTAGTAGTAGTAGTAGTAGTAGTAGTAGTAGTAGTAGTAGTAAAAAATCGGAAATATTGAAGGAGGCACGTTTAATTTTACCTTCATCAGTGCACTTAGCACCAGCGGCGAGAGTTCAAACAAACCTATGTTTCCAAGCTGCGTAAACGTCGTGCTGTAATATTCGATGATTCTAATTCTGGTTGAGAACATTTTATCCGTTTAAAATGAAAACTGAATTGTGCAAGCGACAACTTTTAGAAGTTTTGTGCATGCGTTTTTTAACTTGTCATTTGACAGCTGACAGTTGAGATTTCTCATCTGTCATTTCAATGGCTTTCTCATGAAACCAGTATTGAATAATAATACATTTTTAGAAAACAAAGAGAAAATGTGATTTTCTTTATGGCTACTAAACAATTGCAGGACATTTTGATTACAAAGGGCATTTTTTTTTTCAATTCTGTTTTCCTTCGTGCCACTTCCCTCCCATGTCTCAACGCAACGAAAAAGAGATAAATGTACTTTTTTTTATGAATATCGATAAAACAAGTGTGCTTTGCAATTGAAGTAAAACAGATTAATATAAAACCCGAAAGAGTGTGAGTACAGGCGACAATATTCTTAGTCTTTAAACGATTTTCGAGGTTTCTCTCCTCCCTTCCCTTGATAAAAGCTATATCGGAATGAATATCACTGTTCTCATTTAATTAGAATTTCTCAATATACTTTTAACAGTTATATTAAGATAAATTAGTGCTAAGCTAAGTTAGTTTTGAAGAAGGTTTCTTTTGCTTTAATTTCTAGATCTCTCTATGGCAATAAAATAACTCAACTCCCACAAACGCTGTTCTCAGGCCTCACAAGTCTACAAAAGCTGTAAGTTTATTGCTCCACATAAACTGTCACAAAGTTATAAAGCTATGCGCCTAGTCACTCCACAGGGTTTGTTTGAGTTACTTAATAAGTGACTCACTGTTTAAATGAAATTTCAACAGTAATTGATAACCCTTTGTAGAGGAAATTCATAATTTGTTGGTTCGAGTAATGATTTTATATTTTTCAAACAGTACGTCTCCGAATTAGAGACCTCTCAGATTATCAAGAATGTCTACTGATTCCGAATAATACGCGAGAACACTTCACACTTTAGTGAAATGGCCAGAGAAATTTTCTTGATCAATGCCGGAGGAAAAAAAAATTCTATAAGCTGCATTTGTTTATGAAAAAAAACTTCTTTCTTCTGTGAGACCATATTTTGAGTATTCTCGATTTCATATTATTACTATTATCTTTATCTTCACCATTATCATCATCATTATTTTGCCTTTTGTCTTCAAAACTAGCAAACTGTCCTGCATTTTCTCTTTGATTTGACGTTCCATCTACCTTTACTTATCTTTGCAGAAGTTTCCTTACACATCACTATTGAATTCCTTTCCTGTTAACTGGAAGCAAACGTATTCTGTGTACTGTGTCTGTGTTCAATTTCTCCGTTTTTTTCCTCTGTCGGAAGTCAGAAAAGCTGCGCAATTGAGTCTTTCCTGTCACTTCCCTGCGACGTATTCTCTTGTTGCCTAGATTCTACTGCGCGTATCTTTGCTAGGTTTTAGAGGGTTATAGAAATGCGTAGATTCAGGTAGATTTTATCCTGTGGAAAACGCAAATGGTGCTTTATTGGATCTTTAAACAGTGCATTACCCTTATGGAGCTCAAGAGTCGAACTTCGATTCCATAAACAACACAAGCGGTGAAAAATGAATATCTGGAATCTTAAAAGCGACGAGTAATAAACTTCGACAACAGTTGCATCTGTCGCGGTCGGATATCAAAGCGAGCCGTTATTCTAATATTTACTAACTGTGCTGTTATGTACTGTGCACAACACTGAAACCAAATGGCAAATTCTCTGGTAACTCTTTTTGGTTGGATATGGGTTTGACAAACTCAGAGAAGAAATCGAACACCTTGAGTGCAACAAGATCTGTCTTTACTAAAGTCTGGCTATTTGTCGGGAATCCGTTGTTGCGTTACGCGTTACGTCTCTGGTCACGTGTTTAGCTTCAAGTTGATTGACAGATTAGTCATTTGCGAGAGAGAGAATGTGCGAGATGTTGATTGTCAAAAATGAGAGTAAAGAGGAGTGTTTAGATAAAAGGTTGTTTACCTTGATAGATCGAGATTGTTACGAGATTGTGAAGTTACAGTCCTCAGACGGAAGAAAATAAAGATTGTGAAGCCCACAGATGTGTGGATTTCTTACACAGTGGTCCTTCTAGCCGGAGAACCGAACTTGAGGTCGACAAGATTGGCCACGTGTGCGGACTGAAAATATGTCGGTCGAAGAAGACATAGCGAAGAAAATAAAAATCTGAGCGGCCCACAGAGGATCTGCCACGAAACTTCTTAATCGTTTGAAAGACAGGCTGAGTGATGAAGAGAATCCAGTGGAGAAATTCTGGTTGAAAGAATCAATTCAGTCGATGCGACTGAAGATAGAGTCGCTAAAAACATTGGATGACCAAATAATTGAGCTTATTGCAAGTGGAACGGCCGAAGGTGTCGACAAGCGTATCGAGAAAGAAATAGAGACCAGCGATTCAGTGAGGGCGGAATTGAACGATGTCGTGATGAGAATGGAAGAAGTGATGAGTAAAATTGAATCGCCACCGCCGATAGTTCAGACAAATACCGTACCACCCGCGGAAGTTCATTCAAACGTGGCGTCAGGAATTCCTCAGCAAAGCAAGACGAAAGCAAGACTTCCCAAACTTGAAGTGAGGAAGTTTAACGGGAAGGTCCAAAAGTGGCAAGAATTCTGGGACGCCTTCGAAAGCGCCATCGACCAGAACGAAAGCCTCACAGCCGTGGACAAATTCGCCTACTTACGAAGTTTAGTCACTGAACCGGCCAGAGCAACTATCGCGGGATTCTCCTTGACAGCAGTGAACTATGCGGCCGCTGTTGATGTTTTGAAGAAAAAGTATGGAAAGGAAACTGTCATACAGCGTGCTCATGTGAATGACTTGCTAAATTTGACGCCGGTTTTCAGCGATGAAGATACGACTCGTTTGAGAAAACTATACGACAGCTGCAGTGCTCATTTTAGAGGTCTCAAGACGCTCGGAGTGGACGAAACTACCTTCGCAGCAGTAGTAGGTCCCGCCGTTTTACAAAAGTTGCCAGAAGCATTTCGCCTGACCATCACAAGGGGAGCCGATTTTCTGAACTGGTCAATGGAGCAGCTGTTGAGCGCGTTTTTAAAGGAGTTAGAGCTGAGGGAAGATCATTACTACGCAATGTCTTCGGTTGGAAATATGCAGAACAGGAAGGACAGCAACACATTTTACATGAAGCAGGAAGTCGAGAACTGTGCGTTTAGCCTTGGGAGACACGCACCAGCGAACTGTAAGAAAGTGAGCGATGTGAATGCACGTAAGAACATTTTAGTTAAGTACGGTAGATGTTTTAAATGTTTGCAAAAGGGACACCGAGCCCGAGATTGTAAGTCGATTGAATTATGTAACAAGTGTGGGAAGTCCCACCACAGTTCGATTTGTGATAAGCAGTTTAAGCCAGCAGTCAGTGAATTTGAAGTTAGACCAGAGGCTAACCCTACCACTACTAGCCCCAGTAGTTTTCATGTTGGTGCGGGAGATCGTGTAGCCCTACAGACTGCCCGTGCAGTCATCACTGGGGAGGGTCAGCCACAGAGGGTTAGAGTTTTATTTGATGCTGGCAGCCATCGTTCCTTTGTCACAGCCGGAGTTGCTCGGCTTGCACGGCTTCCTGTAACCAGGCAAGACTGGCTTGCAATAAGTACATTCGGTCAACGCTCAAGAAATACGAAGCTAAGGGACGTTGTCCAAGTCAGGGTGAGTCCTATAGGGGTGGGGGGGGGGGGGGGGGGGGGAGAGCTTCATTAACATGGAGGCATATGTAGTTCCCGAGATTTCTAGTATACCAAATACCCATGTAAAATAAGTAAAATCTGATTATCCCCATTTGAAAGGGTTGTGGTTCTCTGATGTGAGTAAGGGACGGGATGAGATGGTTATAGACGTACTGATCGGGGCTGACTACCTGTGGCATTTTCAGAAAGGGTGCACAATCAGGGGCATGTTTGACGAACCTGTTGCTGTAGAAACAAAGTTGGGGTGGGTTTTGTCAGGACCCTTGAAAGGCCAAGACACCTGTGCGGATATACGCTTCACCCAAGTAAACTTCATTGCAAGTTCTGTTGAAGAGCAAGAAAGTCTAGAAGATGTTCAAAGATTGTGGGATCTGGAGACACTAGGTATTAGAGAGATTACCGATCAGGTTCATGAGTCATTTGAGAATAACATCTCATTCAATGGGTCCAGGAAGGAAGGGCACCCAGAACTACCCACTAACTATGGAACCAGTCTGTATCGTCTTAGAACCCACATGCAAAGACTGGAAAAGGACCCTGACATTCTCAAAGAGTATGGGAACATCATAGAAGAGCAGCTGAAAGCTGGGGTGATAGAAAAGGTAGCAGAATTGGAAAATGCCCCCAGGGTTCATTACTTGCCTCACCAAGCAGTTGTTCGCAAAGAGTCAGCTACTACCAAGGTAAGAGTGGTATATGATGCATCCTCAAAGGAAAGTAAGAGTGTCGCATGTTTGAATGATTGTTTGCATGTGGGACCCCCTCTGACCCTCTTGCTTTACAACATTTTGCTTTGATTTAGGGAAAATAGAGTAGTCCTGGTAGGGGACATTGAGAAGGCTTTTTTAAATGTGGAGGTTGACCCAGGGGATAGAGATTGTTTGCTCTTCTTGTGGGTGGAGAAAACCCCCTGATTTGTCCCAACTTGTTCTCTACAGGTTTTGTAGAGTTGTATTTGGACTGAATGCATCACCCTTTCTTTTGAATGCTACACTTCGACATCATGTCAAAAGGTTTGAAATTTCCGACTCAAGGTTTGTAGCGAAGTTATTGGATTCGTTTTATGTTGATGATTTTGTTGGTGGTGGAGCAACAACACAGGAAAGTATGGAGTTGTACCAGAAGACTCAAACTCGAATGGCTGAAGGAGGTTTCAAACTCAGAAAATGGCTGACCAATGATCCTCAGGTAAGGGCCAAAATGGCAACTGAATCCCAGACTGGTGATAAACAAGATGTGGTGACAGAGGAAGACATAAGTTATGCTAAGTCTTCCGTGGGCATGAAGTTGGGATGCAAAGGCCAGAAGATGTTGGGATGTGAATGGGATTATGAAGCTGATGTCATCACTGTTGATCTGACATCGGTCGCACAGCGTGCGGAAGGCTTGCCCGCCACTAAGCGGAATCCATTGAGGCTACTAGCAGGAGTCTATGACCCCCTGGGGCTAATAAGCCCGGTAACATTGAGTGTGAAGGTTATATTTCAAGAGATCTGTCGTCAAAAGTGTGGATGGGATGAGCAGCTAGAGGGAGGTTTCAAGAAGGGTGTCGAAGATTGGATTAAGGGCCTTATTGACTGTCATAGGATTGATGTAAAGCGCTGCGTTTATGACCACCCTCGCGAAGAGGTGGAGGAGTGCTCACTTCATGGGTTCGCAGATGCAACTAAGAAGGCGTACTGTGGTGTGGTGTACCTTGTTTACAGAACCCAGGTAGGTAGATATGCACAAATGTTGACTTCCAAGACAAAAGTGGCACCCTTGAAGGAGCTGTCAATTCCAAGGCTAGAGCTTATGGCAGCATTTATACTAGTGAAACTTATGGTCAATGTTGAAGGTGCTCTTGCCTCGCAGCAGAGTGTTAAGCGTTCGCAACTGTGGCTGGACAGTCAGACTGCCCTGTTCTGGATTATGAACAGAGGGGAATGGAAACAATTTGTCAAACACCGTGTGAACGAAATTTTGAAGCTGAGTGACAAGGGAGATTGGAGGTACTGTCCAGGTCAAGAGAACCCTGCGGACATTGGGTCAAGAGGAATGCCTGCATCCGAGTTGAACCAGAATGTATTGTGGTGGCAAGGTCCTACTTGGTTAACAGAGTCAGAAGAGAGTTGGCCTTCAGAAGGATCAGTGTCACCTACCACTGAAAGTCGAGAAGAAGAAAGGACAACTAGCATCCTTGTAACCCGAACTGATCTGGTAGTGGGGATAGACAAAGTCATTGAAATTGACAAGTACAGTTGCATAAGGATGGTTTTGAGAGTGACAGCGTGGCTTAAACGGTTTTGCTTCAATGTGTCCAAGAAGACAAAGTCAGAGAGGAAGCATTGACCACTATCCTTGCATAAGCTGACAGTGGCAGAGATTGACTGGATAAAAACAGCACAAGAAGAGTTAAAATGTCAAGAGAACTACAAGCAGCTTTCCAACAAGTTTGGTCTGATTGAAGACCATAAGGGTGTGATAAGATGCAGGGGACGGCTGGAGTATGCTGATTTGCCCATGGAAGCAAAGGAGCCGATATTGTTACCCAAAGACCACCATCTGACGTTCCTAGAAATTCAAAGGTGTCACAAGAAGGTGCATCATTGTGGAGTGAAGAGCACTCTTGCAGAACTGCGCACCAAATTCTGGGTCCCCAAGGAGAGACAAGTTGTGAAGAAGATATTGTCCCAGTGTGTGACATGCAAGAAGTGGGAGGGTACTGCATTTACCCAACCAGCCACTGCGAGTTTACCAGAATTTAGGGTCAATCTGGCTCCACCCTTCTCAAGGGTTGGAGTAGATTTTGCTGGGCCAATGTATGTCAAAGGACGAGGTAAGCAGTTAAAGAAAGCTTATGTTTGCTTATTCTCATGCTGTGTTACTCGGGCACTGCACTTAGACTTGGTGGAAGATCTCTCAACTCCAACATTCCTGAGGTGTCTGAGGAAGTTCACTGCTCGAAGAGGGACTCCTGCCTTGATTGTGTCGGATAATGCTAAAACTTTCAAAGGAGCAGAGAAAGAGATACGCCCACTTTTCCGACATCCCGAAGTGAGAGCAGAGCTAGACGACAAGGGTATTGAGTGGCGTTTTAACATAGCGAGGGCCCCATGGTGGGGAGGATACTTTGAGAGGATGGTGAAAAGTGTTAAACAGTGCTTGAAAAAGGTCATCGGAAATGCAAGGCTTTCCTTTGGCGAGATGTTAACAATTCTTGTGGAGGTTGAAGATACCCTTAATTCAAGGCCCCTGACTTATGACGACGACAACCCATCAGAGGAGGTTCTTACCCCTTCCCATTTGATTCATGGAAGAAGAATCCATTCATTGCCAGAAGTACTAGAGCCAGAAGAAGAGTTTGGAGAAAACACCGCAACATACACCAGGAGGCACAAATACCTGACTAAGAAGCTGCAACATTTTTCGAAGAGGTGGCAACGGGAATATTTAACTGCCTTACGGGAGAGTCATGAAAACAAAACTGCTGGGAAAGGAAGATTGCCAAAGGAGGGAGATGTTGTAGTGGTACATGAAGATGGAGTGAAGAGAGGCCTGTGGAAGATGGGAGTGGTAGAAGGGTTGATCTGTGGACGAGGGAGGGATGTACACATAACTAGGCCAGTTCAGAAATTGTATCCAATTGAAGTTCATGCAGGGCCAAATGCAGGTAAGAGACAAGACACAAATCAAGTGCAACCAACAGATTTGCATGGGAGCAGTCGGCCTCGCAGAGTGGCTGCTTTGGATGCGGCTAAAAGGATAAGCCATCTGACAAATCAGTAAAACAATTAACCTTGTGGCAGTGTTCTTGACTCACACGAGTCAAGAGGGGGGAGAGTGTCGGGAATCCGTTGTTGCCTTACGCGTTACGTCTCTGGTCACGTGTTTAGCTTCAAGTTGATTGACAGATTAGTCATGTGCGAGAGAGAGAATGTGCGAGATGTTGATTGTCAAAAGTGAGAGTAAGGAGGAGTGTTTAGATAAAAGGTTGTTTACCTTGTTACGAGATTGTGAAGTTACAGTCCTCAGACGGAAGAAAATAAAGATTGTGAAGCCCACAGATGTGTAGATTTCTTACACTATTTATGATTTTATTTATTTGTGTTCAACTCTGCACAGTCATCAGGTAAACAAGAAAAAAAAAAACAACAACAACAATTGGAAATTTGACTTATTTTCGTTAGTCAAGAATTGTTTGAAAGAAAGCTTGTTGTCCATTTTAAGCTTCATTAGTCAAGGGAAAAGTTCTTCAGAAAAGGGTTTGTTCCTGAAATTCCGGTGAGAAATTTATGTAGTTGCGTGTGGGTTTTGACATGGAGTGTGTTGCTTGTTTGTACACACAGAATGAAATAGGAAGGGTTTTTTTTTTGCCTCTTATAGCAAATATGTTGTTTGTTTCAAAAAGATGTTTGGCTGAAAAAGGTAATTTGGGAGGTCAACAATATTTCTTTAAGCTTATATACTTTTATTTTTACGTTCTTGACCAAATTCATTTTATGCAACAATTATTTACAAGCAAGCAGCTATTTTAAAAGCAGTGACCTTTCTTACGGGACCCGTACGTCTAGCTATACTTGATATTTATACGGGGGTCGTCTCAGAATGGTTATTACAAGTTCTAATCCTAACCTTGAGCGACATAGCAACGCACGTATTGAAAGCTAACTGTTTAAAATGGGCGCTTAGAGTTAAATATTGTTTATCCTCGCTATTTGTAATGGGTGATTGTACTTAAGTTCGAGAAACGCATACGTGCTGAGATGGCCGGTGACATCGAACGAAGAAGGTATTTCGTGAAATTAGATATGCATCAATGCCGTTGTTTGATAGCT
>OX421456.1:26897250-26899750 GCA_949126865.1 Montipora capitata
CGGTAATTTTTTTTTCACAGCACATCTATTCAAAAAATTTGAAATCACATTATTTATACAGATTTAATTGTTTAACAATTTACATCTAGGTACTCACACTATTGCTGTTGTGAATGGCCCTGAAAGCAGAGAAACTTTTGAAAGTAGCTCCAAGGAGATTTTTGATGAAGTTAATGACATAATTAAGAATGGCTATATAACCGTCAGTGGAAAGCGAGTAGATATAGAAATGTTTCTTGGAGGTGATTACAAGGTAATTAATATTATATAAAAGGTTACTTTAAAAATCCATACACTAAAAGGTCTTAAAGGTTTGAGGCTTGGTTTTAGGTAAGCAATAAATAACATAATACTGACAGAATCTTATTGCATTCATAAAAGGTTGACATTTCAAGGCATCCTGGCACCCACTCATGTAATTAGGCTCTTAACCCTTTCACCCCCAGAAGTGATTAGTATGTAACTTCTCCTTATAATATCAATTCACTATTCAGCAGTCAGGTGATGAGAATGAATAAACTTATCAGTCAGATGGTGTTATTTTGATCAAACTCAAATTCTCTTAACTAATATAAAAGGGAATGTATAGCTGCTAGAAAGGAGAATTTCTAATCAGATCTTGGGCGTGAAAGGGTTAATAACTTATTGTAACATTACATTTATATCTTTTCAGTTTCTGCTCTTGGTTATGGGCATCAGTGCAGCAAATTCTACCTATGCTTTTTTGTGGTGCAAAGTTCATAAGAAAGACAGGTATCAATCACTGACACATCCATCTATATGTAATAGCTAACACTACAAAATTTGCACTTCTGTATAAAATTAAAAGCATTTTTTTATTTGGTAACTGTAAAGCATAGCAGCACTTCTCAACCAACTGTTGGGCCACTTTTGTTAACCTGTTAGCCCATGAACTGTTCAGCAGTAGTGGGTTGAGAGGAACTATTCATCATAGCCAATAAATAATTTTAGGTTTTGTTGTGATTGCTTCCATGTATGTCTACCACAGCCCCACAAGCTCCCAGCTTTTATACAGAATAATTGTGTATAAATAAAGTTAACCTACCTACCTACCTACCATCATTTTGTCGTATTAAACTAATGAAGAAATAATAATCCCATATGCTGATCATATATTATTTTCTTAAAGGGGAGACATGAACAAGCCTGACAATTATTATAATGATGAACCACTCAGAAGGACACTGGAAGAACTTTACGAATTTGCTTCCAAATCAAGGGGGAGAACTACTGTTGTGTGCATCAACCTCTCCTTAACATCCCACTGGATCACATCATCTTAGATGAGCTACATTTAATGCTTCGCATTACAGATGTTTTGATTGGCAACTTAGTGGAAGATGTCATGCAGTGGGATGATAAGGAGAGTTTCCTCACTGGTAAGAAAAAAGTCCACCTTGACAAGGTGATACAAGTCATCAACAGTTGTGGGGTGTCATTCTCCGTCTGGGAAAAACGAAATGCTGATGGTAAAGGTTCGGGAACATGGGACTGGACAAGCCTCATGGGGGAT
Source organism: Montipora capitata (assembly GCA_949126865.1). Taxonomy (NCBI): domain Eukaryota; kingdom Metazoa; phylum Cnidaria; class Anthozoa; order Scleractinia; family Acroporidae; genus Montipora; species Montipora capitata. The sequence continues at coordinate 26,898,785 of OX421456.1, forward strand.
GACAGGAAAACACTTCTGAGGGTTCTTCCCAGTAAATTAGAGCCCTTCATCCAGCAGGATACTGCCAGAACTGTAGTAGAATTGTGGAAGGTACTCACTTTAAATGACATTTCAAATATGAAAGATAAACACAGTTGCTGAAATCATGTAAAGTTATCAACTATTTCTGTAAATCTTTTACAGGGATTTGCTGATATGTACTTTAGCTTCATCTCCTCTTTTAAACCAACTAATGTTGAGGAATATCGGCAAAAGGTACATTGTAAATTACAACATTAAAGGTTTAACAGCTATCCCTACCCATTAGGAACAAACCCATAATGCTATTTCCTTTGTAGATAAAAACATGGATTGATACCTTTTCTTTACTGGGAGATAAGAGGATTGGCTATGCAAGAGAGCGTGTGACATGCTACATGCATTCAGCAGCATACCACATTCCTCAAATGGTGGAGCAACACAAAAATCTAAAACAGTTTAGTGGCCAAGGTACATTATTTTTGTTTTTGAGATTTTGGAATGTACCATTTCACTACACTTCAGTTCAAACAAGAAAGTACATGTTAATAACATGTTGATATTTAAACTTGCAGGGGTGGAGAAAAATAATGATGACGCACGCAAGATCATACAAAGAGAGAGTAACCACACTGATGACCCTGCTGAAGTTCTACGAGTTGAACATCGTATCCGTGCTCTAAAGCACAGGGAGAGGAAACCCAGACAATACACAAAAAAGAACACAGAATACTGGGAAATCAACATTAAAACAAATCGTAGACTACGCAAACGAATTAGCTACGACAAGTCCCCGGAAGCGATACCAAGGGAAGAAGTACAAATAGCAACTGAGCCACCACCCCAACAAAATAAAAGGGGGAAAAGAAAACAACCTCTACGTACCAGCAAAACTAAAGGGAAAAAGCAAGCAAAACGGGCTAAGAAACAATAACTGAAAACTAAACA
>OX421456.1:26912250-26929750 GCA_949126865.1 Montipora capitata
CCATATTCCAAAATTGTCTTATACGCTCATCAAAACCTTATTATAAACTGAAAATGAGGGTAGGTTAGTTTTTGAGCTGGGCCACGATTTGCTCGAATTTTCTGTACATTCGCTCTTAAATTTAAAGTGAAGAAATTTCTTATGGGCAAATCATGATTTCACTGTATTGAATTATTATTATTTTTTTAATTCTATTTTTATGTTTTAACTATTTTTATTTTTTTAAATATTATTATTATTGTATAATAAGTATCTCCATTATATTATATGTATTTGGTGGTCTGCTTTTACATGGGGCCTGGGACTTTTGCAGACTCTCCTTATGGGCTTTTTCTATATCTCTCTTTATTACACCTGTATATACGTTTTTCTGCCATTAAATTTCAATAAATAAAAACAAGCCGTGTAAGTGTTGTTTACGATAAATTTACGTCACAGTTCTTTCTTTCTTTTTGCGTGTTTGGCATGTTTTTTATTGCCTTCCATGCTCCTTTTTTGAATATTTGAACAGAAATGAACCAAAAAATGGTTTTGTCTGGCGCGGACTCCCAAAGATAAAACGGCTGCAAGTTTATTCCCATGCAGTCAAGTTATCGATGTGTTTACTGCAGATAAAATTGCGTTATTCCATCTGTTGGTATCTCTTGAAAAATAAAAATCAAAAGCCTTTTCGCCATAGAGATCTCAAACGCTCCTCCAATTCATGGACTTTCACTAGGTCAGAAAAAAAGTGTATTGATACCCACGGGTAATGTCGTCCATTTTTATTTGATTTTACCGCTCTGAGATCTAAGCCCTTATGATTGCGATGGGAAATTAATTGGGACTAAGGACAACTGGATTAAAGTTACCGTTTGGTGTTCCCCGGCTTAGTGGCAGTTTGAATAGTGAATGAACAGCCCTGGTGGGAATTCAAGCTAAAGTTCTCACTAATCTGGGTTTTATTACTAGCTTTCCCCGATCCGCGGTATATATTGCATTATCCAATGATCCAGTTTTTAATAATTTTTGGCTAAGCCATAATGGGTTATGAGCCACTATACCATGATCTACAAACACGGCAAGCATATGCGTGATTTTTTGGGCCTTTTTATTTTTATTGTAGTCCAGTTTTCTATATTTTGGGGGCAATTTTAATAAATTAATTATTCCACTCGCGCTTGTTGGATATGAGATGATTATAGCCAACTCGGCGCTACGCGCCTCGTTGGCTATCTATCATCTCATATCCAACGCGCACTCATGGAATAATTGTTAAATATCACCAGAATATTCAAACTGTTTTATCCGATTCCCCGCTAAATCAGAAATTGAGATCAGCGAAAGCTGGGAACGAAACCAAAATAAAACCTACATCAGGACTCATTGCACTGGTCTCGCTCAATTAGAGTTGTGTAATGTTGCCGAGTATGCCTTTAAAAGTAATACCAAGATAAATTAGTACTACTTTTACGTAGCTTTGCAACACTTTTCTTATGCATTGCTTTTCATTTCTAGATCGCTTCGTGACAATGAAATAAGTAAACTCCCAGAAAACGTTTTTTTAGGGCTCACAAGTCTGCAACTGCTGTAAGTATAGTTGTCCAAATAATCTTTCAAAACATATATTTTACTCGGGGCCTGATCACTCCGCAAGGATTTGTATGAGTAAGCCGATAAGTGACTCAAACAGCTGATGTGAAATCTGAGAAGTAGTTGATAACCCTATTAGGTCTACAAATTGGAGCTTTGCCTCCTAAGCTTAAGACTAAACGCCATCGACTACGCCTTTTTCTTGATTTTGTATTTTATTTTTTCGCAACACAACATAACCTTTCATTTGAACTTGGGGTCCACATTTTTGTGGGGAAGAAGCACATTTAATAATAAAGATAACAATAATAAACAAGTTGATTGCTCTAAAAACTGGTTTTGCTTAACCTTCATTCTGCTGTGAGAAACGTTTACCTTGGTTTTAGTACTGTTGATTTCATATTATTGTTTCATTTGTTTTAGATTTTCGGTTTTTTTTTTTTTTGAAGACTAGCAATTAATTGAGAAATGAAACATTCCTGGTACTTTTTGTTCCTTCCAGTTCGTATTTCAGATGGATGATGTTTTGAATAATTAGGATATTTATCAAGGTCTTCGTATACCTTTATAGAGATCCTTTGTGAACATTTCATACATTAATGAATCTGTGTCAGTCATTAATAAATTTGTTTTGCTACCATATTTTCCTTTATATACACAGTGAAATCTTATTCGTTAATACTTTTGAATATCCTGATCTCACTCAATTAGAGTTGCATAATGTTGCCAGGCATGCCTTTAAATGTAGTATTAATATAAATTAGTACTACTTTAACAAACGTACTTTGCGAAACTTTTCTTATGCATTGCTTTCCATGGATTTATTTCTAGATGGCTTTATAACAACGAAATAAGTGAACTCCCAGAAAAGGTGTTCTCAGGGCTCAAACGTCTACAACTGCTTGAAGTATAGTTGTCCAAATAATCTTTCAAAAAGTTATATTGCTCGCCTGATCACTCCACAAGGATTTGTATAAGTATAGTGCCCCAACTAATCGTTCAAAAAATATATCGCTATGCGCCTGGTCGCTCTAGTTATACTTAGTGACTCACACACCTGTTTGAATGGGATCTGGGAAGTAGTTGGTGCTATGTTGACTTAGCTTTGAAGAAGGTTTCTTTTACTTTTATTTCTACATCTCTCTATCACAATAAAATAACTCAACTCCCAGAAACGATGTTCTCAGGACTCACAAGTCTACAACTGCAATAAATCTATTCCTCCACAGAAACTGTCACAAAATTGTATAGCTAAGTGCTTAGTCACTCCACAGACATTTGTTTGAGTTACTTTTAAGTGACTCACATCTGTTTTAATGAAATCTCATCAGTGTTGAGTACCCTGTGGCACCATGCCTCGATTCGGTGCAGATAAGCTTCGTGTGTTGTATGATTCCATGATGGCAGATTAAACCATCCAGTTGTGTTTACAATCCAGTGTGTCTCTTGTCTGATCACGGTCATCGAACAATACATGGTGTCAGAAGTGGTATCGTAAGAATAGATCAAGCTCTGGAAAGGATTATTTGAGTCCGAGGATCAAGGATGCCTGAAGGATCTTCCAGCGAAAATCAAGCACCGATGATCAATCCTGTGTCGTACCAAATATCGCCACCAGAAGAATTTGACTTCTCGAAACCTACCGAATGGATCAAATGGATAAGGCGATTTGAGCGGTTTCGTTCTGCGTCGTGATTAAGTAAAAGAGATGAGGAGAGCCAAGTAAATACGCTCCTATATTCTATGGGAAGCAAGAGTGATGACATACTGGCGACCTTTGGCCTCACAACTGAGAATTCCAAGAAATATGACGTCGTAAAAGACAAGTTTGACGGCTACTTTGTAAAGCGAAGAAATATTATCTTTGAACGTGCAAAATTTGAACAACCGCCCTTTGACATACCTTGAAAGCGACGGAGGAGAGGAACAAACTATTGGAGAGAAACAAGTATTCGAATACCCTCCGAGTAACAGTAAACTTTGTGTTTTCTCCTGGATTATTGGGAGTAGCAATCATTTTCATTTTCATTATAAAGATGTATTATTTTTAATGGTAGAATACCAGAGAGCGGGGTTGCTCAAAGTAAAGTGACTGCCAAGCGCCAAAACAGTCACGGCCCTTTAATTATGAAACTGGAATAAATATTATATATGATGTATATATTTTGCTAAGATAGAAAGATGGCTGAGTTAAAATGCAGTCCATTTGATTTTGTTAAAGATTTCTATTGTTTCTATTGTTTTTATTGTGCGCAACCTTGAAATGCTTCCACTGCGTACTAGTGTGGGCTTCCTGTGTCCTTATGTCACGTAACGCTCATTCCTTGACATACTGCTTTGCAAAAGATGCCCATATATTGTCATGTTTCCGCCTATATTCAAAAGGATCTCCGGTACCAAGGGCACCGAGCACCTAGCTAAAGGTACGGACATGAATATTTTGTAGTCTGGTTATAGTTTTTAAACGTTTTTGTAGAAAAATTTGATAGGGGAAATAATTACTCAAGTCAAACACAAACAACGTACTGCAATCCGAGGTCTGAATCAAGTTTTATACTCTTGCAATTTTTATTTTAATTAAGAAACCAGCAAAGGATACTCTTAATTGTATTTCAATCTGGTTGTTAGCCATAGAAATGGTAAAATAAACTATATTTGTATTGAATCTTTGTTCGAGTTATTGCCTGGCAGTCGCGTGACCGCGTGGTGAAAAGGTCAAATTTCAGTCAAGTGGTACTTGCATTTCGCTTCACTAAAAATCAGAAAGTGGTGTTGCCTTGTGTTTTGAAATTAGATTTTAGACCTTCAAAGAATGCTCTTTCACATGATATAAGTTTAATTGCAAAAACTCATGTATCGGATGCGTTCTTTAGCACTTGAATTCGGGCGAAAATTCGCTCCTAAAATGACATCCGAATTACGAAAATATTGAAAAATGTGCCAAAAATTCACATTAAAATCTTTTGCTCCCAAAACACATCAAAATGTTGCTCAGGATATCCTTAATCAAATGAGCTATTAGTAGTCTGGATTGTATTTAGCGTAGAAACAAAACAAACTCGTTTCTTGAACCCCTTTCAAGCCTCCGAAAAAAGCTCAGGACGAAGGCATATACATGGCATCTGACAGGATGCGGCGATGCGGATCCGCATAATTCACTGAAATCCGCATCTTCCGCATAATTCCGATATTTTCCGCAAAAAACAGAAGAAATATCTGATATTAGTGATAAAGGAGCTCCTTAACATCCTCAAAAACATAAAAGCCGAAGAAATTTACTGTTTTGAAATGTTTACTTTCCTGAACATTGAAGAAAACAAACCATTTCGTTCGCAAGATGAAAGTTTTAAGAAAGATCGTAAGCAGTTTCCGCGCATTTTTTCGCCAATGAGCCTGGACACGAGTTTTTGTTCCTACAATGCATTCAATGATCGAGGGAATGGATCGCGCTCCAAAGGTATTACAATTTTGCTCCATTATCTCCAAATTGAAACAAAATTCATGACGAGAAACAAAACAATTTTTTATCGCTTTATTTATTTTACCAAAAGTTGCGGCAAAATTCCAACTGCTAACCCTTTTATTTTAACGGTGAAAGCTGGTCGCAAATTGGTGACTCCTCCATGTATTTTACTCACAAAGGGCAAAAATTCAGTCACAAATGCGATTGTATTGGTTGCAATTCACTCCACAAACTTTACCCGTATGATCAGTACAATTCCGCCGCATTATCAGAAGACGTCCGAATTCGCAACGCAGGCAAACCCGAGACGTTATTATTCTAATAACCACCACACAGGCAAACCACAGAAGCATAAATGATTAAAATAAAGCTCAGCCACCTTGGCGAGCCACACTGGAATATAACAATACAAAAATTCAAACACTCAAACAAGTTATTATTATCATTATGATCTTTATTATTTATTCTTATTCTTATTCTTATTCTTGTTCTTGTTCTTGTTCTTGTTCTTATTCTTATTCTTATTCTTATTCTTATTCTTATTCTTATTCTTATTCTTATTCTCATTCTCATTCTCATTCTCATTCTCATTCTCATTCTCATTCTCATTCTTATTCTTATTCTTATTCTTATTCTTATTCTTATTCTTATTCTTATTCTTATTCTTATTCTTATTCTTATTCTTATGATGATGATGATGATGATGATTATCATTATTATCATAATCATCATCATTATTATTATCATGCCTTTGGTTGTCTTTAAAACTAGCAAACTGTCCTGCATTTTCTCTTTGATTTGAAGCTTAATCTACCTTTACTTAGCTTTGCAGAAGGTTCCTTCTGCATTACTTTCCATGCTTTCATGTTATTGACCAACTAAAGCGTGAGGTCAAGGTGGCTGGATATTGGCCAATTTTTTTTTTCTGCGTGTTTATGGTCGAGGTCCATAAACACGAAGAACAACGAGGCCAATGTCCAGCCATCTTGACCAAACAAGCTTGGTCAGTAAAGACTTTATTATGTGGGATAAAACACCACAAATGATCTTTGATCTTGTGGCCAGGAACCAAACGAGAAATTCCAAGCGGGCAAGTTAACTCCATCTTGCCGGCTCGGGTAGTCAATCACAAGGGATTGGGTTCATCTTGCCCGCTCACGGAGCTAGTCATAATAAATCTTCATAACAATAAAACAACTCAGCTCCCAGAAAAGATGTTCTTATGACTTTCATGTCTTCTCGATCTGTAAATTTATTGCTCCAAATAAACTGTCAAAGATATATAAAGATATGCACCTGGTCACTGCACAGAGATTTCTGTGACTTGCTTAATAAGTCACTCATGGCTGTCTAAATTAAATACCAACAGTAATTGATAACTCTTTCAACTCTTCAAGGAATTTGTCTTTGGACCTTGGCCTTTAACTAAATACCATTCCACTACAATTTTTTGCTTTGTTTTTGGTACAACGTAACCTCTTATTTGACCTTGCGTGGCGCCCCCATTTTTGTGATGAAGAAGCACATTTAATTAATAATAACAACAATAAGAAACAAGTTCATCGTTACTGACACAAACTGTCGTCACTTTTCAAGTATTGGAAATGGCAAGATATCGAAGGAATTCTTAATTAGCCAGAACGTTCGAGTAATGATTTTATTTATGTCGATATTTCTCCCCGGTCTTGATAAATAATGAAAGCTGTGCATTTTGTGATCTCACCAGTTTGCTAAGAAATCCGGAAAAAAAGGCAACTACAAAAACGTTGGCATTATTCGGCCACAAATGTGGCTATTTATTATATCACCAACGAAATCTAGAAAAGTGAAGTAAAGGTAAAGTAACGTAGGTGTTTATTAAAATCAAATTGCAGCCCATAGACTGAATTACGCAATTGTTTATATACTAAAATTTATAAAAATTACAATAATAATAAGAGTATAATATAGATGCCAATTATTCTAAAAGAGATCTAGTAAACAATAAACAGTATAATAAAACCTCAACTACAATTGTTACAACTATGATAAATAATATAATGGCGAAAGTAAGCTGTCCAACCTATGATCTATATCGGATGCGATGCTATGGAATAATGTATCACCATTGGTGTAACCCCAAGAATCTCGCATGCGTTATTGTAGGTCGTGCCGGGCATAATGATTGACATCGCCTCTTTCTCAATTCGAACGAGCTCGTTGATGAGATACCGCGGCAAGCCGTTATAAAATACATGAACATAATCAATAACGGACCTTACGCACGTATTGTAGAAACGAATTAGACCTGTTGGCAGTAATTTCCCGTGTTTGAGCTGTACTAGGAAATATAATCGCTTACTAGCTTTCTTAAATGCTTCTTCAATGTTAGGTTGGCACTTACAGTAAGTCCCAATAATATTAATTGACGGTACTTACTTCTTCTACTTCTTTTGTATCGATAACAACTGCATCCAATTCAACGGGCTCGGGGCAAACAAAATTTGGAGCTCCTTACATTTATCAGGGTTGAGTTGCACTCCTGTTCACATGGGACCACTCAATAACCTGATTAACTATACTCTGTGCCTCATTGGTAATCCCTTTCGGAACGACTTCGGATCCTGTAGTGTCATCAACAAATTTCCGTAAATGTGGAGTGTTTACATCCAAATTATTTATTATCAATACAAAAAGCCATGGCCCAATTTGGTAAACCTGCGGTATCCCAGAAGGGACTGGGCCTACTTGCAATAACAACCTTCTTTGAAATCGATTACACAGAAAATCAATGAGCCAGTTAACTATACTACGTGATACGGCTAGATTACGTAACTTGTTGACTAATATAGAATGATCTATTAGATCAAATGCCTTCCGATAATCGAAAAGTAGAGTTCTTACAGTCGCTCGGTTTTCGTCAGTCTCCAGGGACCACCTATGCAACATGCTTATCAAAGCCAAAGTACTTGAAAATTTCGAGACTGCCCCATACTGGCTACTATCAATAAAGTCTAATACAGCAGGCTTGAGATAGTCGTCTACAAGGAATCCTTCCGCAATTTAGAGATAGAAGGCGTTAGAGAAAAAGGTCTTAGATCTTTCTTCAGATCCAGAACTGGTTTCTTTTTCGGCACGGGTGAGACATCGGCATTTTCCAAACAGATAGAGCATTTAGAATCTCCGTAATCGGAAGGCCAAGATTTCGGCGTACTCCTTGAGTAGCCAGTTCGGGATCATGTCCGGTGTGGCAGCTTTAGTGAGGTTGACTTTCAGTAGCGTTCTTTTAACGCGTTTTTCAGAAACACATAGGATCTTTGGAATATCCTCTGTGGGGAGACTTTCAAGCGGAGCTGGCAACTTATATTTCTTTAGATTCGAGGAAGGCTGTGTTGACGAAATGAGCCTGCTTCACTTGGGAAAGGTCTGAAAAGTGATCCGCATTAATTTGACTACACAAATCGCCATTCTTGGTCTTTGCTCCACTCAGACCCTTCATTTCGTCCCACCATCTTTTAAGATGTTTATCCTTTAGATGTTGTATCCTGGACTCATAATACCTCTCTCTACAATTTTTCCTCTCCCGGTTTACTAAATTTTTGCAATATTTGAACACAGTCGAATTCGTAGCGTAGCTGGTAAAGGCATTATGTTTTTCCGGATCACGTTCGTTAGTCTTGGGGTCATCCATGTCGGCTTAGCACACGGGCATTTTCTTTGAAGGCATTCTGGTGAGGATATCTTGCTGAAATATGGCCCACTTATCCTCGCAGCTCCCAAGCGAAGCTAACAACTATGGCCAATCAATCCTGTTTCGATATCTCTCCATTGCTGCCTTACAACTTGGCCGTTGATCGCGCTTAGTAACTACTCTATTGGTACCAGTGTTGGGTTATCCTTCTCAGACGTCGGAGAAGCTACCACAGTGCTGTGGTCATAGAGACCAAACGGTGGGAAGGCCAGTGGTGAAGTTTAAAACTCATGCATCTTTGCGAGGAGACGACGTAACGTTTTGTTTCAGATGAAAAAGTCTCAACAAACGCTTAATGTCCAATCGGTTAAAATTGCCAGCTATTAAAAAACCATAGTTTAAGTATTTAGACTCAACCAGGGCAAGCAATTGAAACCGATAATTGCGAATTGATATATCGTCTGCCTTTGGGGGATGGTAGATTACGGCAGCAACTATGCAGGAGAAGCCTCGAGGAAAACGGGTTGGTCTCAAAAAAAGCAATAAACTTTCATGATCATCGCAACAGGACATTTCGCTTAGTTGTTGGTACTTGCACTTGCCCAACTTGATGTAAGAACAGCATCACCGTTTCGGTCTTCACGGACTAGATAATAGGGAGTTCGATTTTGTTACGAAAGATAAATTCACTAACCGCAGTTAATTAAAGTCATGTTGAGCAAAGGTGGGGCCAGAAATAGTACCTACACCCAGGACTTCTGATGATAGCAAATTTAGCAAATTGCGTGACGGATGACGCGATTTTTCTTTGATCTTATTTTACCTAGTTACATATAATTATATCTATTTTCATACGGTGTATTGACAGCCTAATAAGTCGATCAGCCAGAAAAAAGCTCCGAAAATTCTAGGTGACCTTTTTAGAGTAAAAATCCGTTAAAAATGGGCAATTATACCATGTTTTTGATGTTCGAAAAACCTAGGCCAGGCAGGCAAGCAAGAAATTGAACGTATAATCGTCAAAGTCGAAAACCTACTCAAGTGAACAGCGGAAAGATTACATTCCCTGAGAATCCACTTAATCTAAAGAGAAAAACTAAATCCGAAGCAGACGAGAAGGAAGCTGCGATTCAGGCACTTAATTAGCTGCCGTAATGAACAATACACACAACGTTTGTGTTGTCTGTAAGCCATGCTGGCCTACCACAGAGGCCAGAAAAACCTAGCATAGACAGCCATACAGTGCAGTCTTCCTAAAATAGTATCAGTGTGGCTTTTGACCTTAGCGATTCTGCGCTCAGTAACAGACATACACTCTGAACCTTCATAAGTATCGAGAGCAATACCCAACCAAGTGATAACTTGCGCTGGTTCCCATTGGGACTTTACCTCATTAACAACAAAACAATGCTAAAGCAAGTTAGTACTTAACTGACAAACTACTAATCTTGGCTTCGTTATTGTTAGTTCCGATCCCGCTCCAAAGCCGTGATCGAGAAAAAAAGACAACGGAAATACCTTTTCTTCTCGACTAAGTCAATAAAGGCTTGAGTAACTTTAAAAAAAACAAATACAGAGCGGAGGGGAAGCCGAAAAGCAAAATTGCACACTGAAAATATTTGAACTTTTTGGTCCCCAAAAACGCAGGATATAATCAGACTTGAGGTCACAAAACTGACAAATAAAAAACCTTAGAAACGGTCTTCAGGGCTGTGGAAATATCTTCACACCAGTAATATATATTTGCTTTAAACACAAAATTTAACGTACCTCAAATCAAGCATATTTTTTTTCTTCCTGAAATTTGCACAGAAACTGAAAAGGGGATTAATAATCTCAGGTGGGCAAAAAAGCGGTTCATTACATTTCTGTGTTTTAACGTTATTTTTGAATATTTAAAAATATTCAAAAATAACGTTAAAACACAGAAATGACACTAAAGATCAATCCCGTGGCACTTATCTTAACCCATTCATCATAACATTTCGACAAATTGCCCTTAACAAAAGCTTACTGGAATTGTTCTTCAATATAGCCTCCGAAATTAAATAATCATTAGTAAAACAGTCTAGAAAATACTAAAAGCAAAATTGGAAATCACTACACCTTCGACTAGACTTGGACAGCCGGCTAGTCGTTGACCGGTATGAGACTTGGAAGACATAAGGACATCAGGTTTGCTTTCTCCAGGGTTTCGTTGACCTAAAAGAAAAACTTTACCGAGAAAGTGGTCTTGGCGTATTCTATCGTGTCAGACAGCTCCATATTAAATCGAAACTGGTCTCCGCTTGCCTTCATCTTGAGTCGAAGTGACTCGTCGAATATCAGCTTCTAAACTTCTCTCAGATATGTGCCGGCAGACTCACTGTTGGCTCCATTGAAGAAGGGCATTAACAATATCAGCACCTCATCCCAAGTGAAAACCGTCATTAACCTAAGCAACTGTTGACTCAACTATTCTCACAACTTCAGAATTCAGAAATAGGGAAAGACATATACTTAAGGTGATCTCGAAAACTGCGGGTAAACAGTGTCGACCTAGAATGACTAATGACATACTCTACCTAGATTAAATACACCAGTCACTACCCATAATGCCTCTCTTACACCTACTGCAACCAAGGCCCTGTCGCTCTAGTGACGCAAAAATATTCAATTTTAGGCTTTTTCGTTCCATTCAATCCCCAGAAATTTCCTTTTTTTTATAGTTTGTTTTAGATAAATAGACATTCTCGCGCCAAGTGATGTTTAATTTCCACTTCCTACCGGGCTCAGTAAATGAGTTCAGTGGAGAGAAAAATTTAATCATCGTTCCCTTCACTTCAGTTTTTTGTTTTCTGGAATCTGCAAAATCTAGCAGACACGTGACCAGCCGCAACCAGGGTACATTCTTCATTGAGGAAGAGAGAGGAGCCTGGAAACGAAGTCGACCATTTCCAGTTGTGTGCATAGTTACCTGACCTTAGTATGAAAGTGAGGCTGGAGTTGACCTTATTTTGATAAAAGCTTCACTGCTTTTCTTATGTACATTCCTACTAGTTAGAATGAGAACAACATCATTGACATAAAAAAAGGAGGGAAGTTTAAATAATAACAAGATCAACTCCAGCCTAGGTGCCACTTTAAGGCCTGGTCATTAAGCTCAGAACTGTAAAAAATGCTATTCAAGATAAGGTCTGATTACTGGGTTGCTATGTATGGCAATCCAGTCGAGATCTGTGTTGAATTTCTCCGTTTTTTCCTCCGCCGGAAGAAAGAAAAGCTACGCAATTGGGTCTTTGGTCTTTCCTGTCACTCCCCTGCTAAGTATTCTCTTTGTTCCTAGAGTCTTCTGCGTGTATCTTTGCTACGTTTAAGCGGGCTATAGAAATGCTTAGATTCAGGTAGATTTTATCCGGCCGTGGAAAACGCAAATGGTGTTTTATTGGATCATTAAACAAAAAAATTACCTTTATGGAGCTCAAGAATGGAACTGCAATTCGATAAACAACACAAGCGGTGAAAAAGTGAATATCTGGAATGTTAAAAGCGACGAATAATAAACTTCGACAACAATTTCATCTTTCCGTCGGATATCAAAGTGAGCTGTGTTTCTAATATTTTACTAACTGTGATGTTATTTACAGTACACAACACTGAAACCAAATGGCAATTTCTCTGTTAACTCTTTCTGGTTGGATATGGGTTTGACAATTCAGAGGAGGAATCGAAACCCTTGAGTGGAAGTAGATCTTTTGTTTATTAAAGTCTGGCTATTTATGATTTTATTTATTTGTGCTCAACTCTGCACAGTAATAGTTCGCCCTTTACTCCTTCTTAGGAGCATAGACCATCAACAGTCTCTCTCCATAGCCTCCTGTCCTGTCCATCCCTCTCGTAGCTGGTAGCAAGCCCACGGGCAAGAGTTGGTACCAGTACTCCGCACAATCTTTAGGTAAAGAAAAAAAAAACAACAACAACAATTGGAAATTTGACATTCTCGTTAGTCAAGAAAAAAAGCTTTTTGTCCATTTTACGCTTTATTATTCAAGGGAAAGGTTCTTCAGAAAAGGGTTTGTTCATGAACTCCGGTGAGAAATTTATTTAGTTGCATATGGTTTTGGATACGGAGTACATTGCTTGTTTGTACGCACAGAATGAAATGGAAAGGTTTTTTCGCCTTTAATAGCAAATATGTGATTTGTTTCAATAAATTTTTTGGCTGGAAAGGTTAATTTGGGAAGCCAACAGTATTTCTTTAAGCTCATGTACTTTTTATTTTTACGTTCTTGACCAAATTTAATTTATGTAACCATTAGTAACAAGCAAGAAGCTTTTTTTTAAAAGCAGTGACCTTTCGTACAGGACCCTCACACCCACCTATATTTGATATTCATACGGGGGTCGTCTCAGAATGATTATTACAAGTTCTAATCCTAACCTTGAAAGACATAACCACGCAATTATTTAAAGGTAACAAACACAAGTCTGATGAGATGGCCGGTGACATTGAGCGAAGATGGTATTTCGTAAAATTAAACATGCATCAATGCCGTTGTTTGACAGTTGAACTGTACATAAAAGATTTCAAGACGAGGTAAGAGTTCCGATTGTTACAGAGAGTTTTCAATCACGTGATCAGTAACCTTTCTAACCGGGGGATCAGTTGGGGAGACCAACATGGCCGCCGTTCCTTTGTTTAGGGACACCAAAATGGGCGGCGTGACGTCACGTTAAAACACTCTATTGAACCTGTAATCATTCCAAGAAGACTTCCGTATGAGTAGCAGTATAGGTCGGTTAGTGTATGGGTCCTGCGCTAATAGCTTGCGTCACAGACAGACTGAACCACCGGTATAGTCAGTCTGTACAACGGCTCCGAAAAGCTTGTTCGGAGTTTACAGGGATTCCTGTATTCCTTTCTGATTGGATGGATTCTTACGCGCTTTGGGATTCGACGCACACTTACTTGACAAGTCACGCATCTGTTATTTGCATGAGAGAAAAAGTGCTTTGCATTTCAACAGCCAAAAAGTCAAAACTTAAGAGGTGATGTTTAATATCTTTGTTTATTGCTGGTTATGTCGTCGGGTTCTCGAAAAGAAACATGAAAGAGCATTGCTTGCTAAGAAATGGGAACAGTTCTACAGACTTGCCGAAATTGAGAGTTCGAAGTTGTCTTTTTACTTGCAACACAATAACATTTCATAAATATTTTTTATGTTCACGGTTTTTGGATTGTCACAGAAATTCCCACAGCGAGTTTTCTTGCTCAGATAGGAAACAATTAACTTAAAATTGATCTTTTAGGGATTTGAACTCTCTTTCCAACCTTCATTAAAATGGTTGCGTGACTTTTTGAGTGAGTAAATGTCCAATTGCAGAGTGCGTAAGATTCTAGCCAATCAGACAGGAGTACAGCAATCCCTGTAAAACTGCGAAATATCAGAACAAGTTTTTGGCAGCTGTTGCGCACACGGAGTATATCTCGCTTTTGAGCTCAGTTTCGAGTTACATGTCCAGCTGAGCGCAGGCTACGTGCTAATAGGCAGTTTGATTTTTAAAAATAAATAATGTTTCGTTTCTGGACTGATAATTTGTTAGGGTGATTGGCAATGAGTACAGAGATTTGAGGAGGGCAAACACATACCAAGGGCTACCCAGTTTACGTTCACGGAGCGGCTACAACAAGTTGTCAAAATAGTGGAGACACTTTACCTTCTTGGGGCGTTATTAATTTACATATTATCTCCCACACTGCGGCACCATCCCTCCCTTCTTATCAGTGTTGCTAGCAAGACAAAAAAAATGTTGGAAACTTAAACAGTCAACATTGAAAGGGGGAGAGGGGTGGGGGAGTGGGAAAGGTTTAAATTATAGATACGGCGGGTATTGGAACCTAGAAAACGTGTCTTTTTTTAAATGAAAGTGTCTCGACAATATTGCAACTTGCTCTAGTTTGTAAGAAATGCCAATGATACACGGATGTTAGGTTCAATTTTCCCAATCTCCAGTGTGAACCTTGCTGCTGTTTCTTACTTCTTGACTTTATTCATTTTCTAAATTAGAAAACCTCCCAGATACAATAAAAAGGAATGTAATTTGTACTGTGTATATGAGCACGTAGAATTAACTTTATTTAAGACGTATGTTGAAGCATATTTTCTAATAATCTAAGCAACATTCAAGATCGCTTTATTGTATGCAAAGCGTTCTAATTGCAGGGTGCTAAGAACGTAGATGGAAAATTAAAATGTGAAAACCAAGTTAAGTGTCAAAAACAACCTCGTGCCTCGCAGCTAGTTTAATTAATTTTCCCATGGGAAAAATGATTTGGCGAAAGCGAATTTCCGCCGATGTTGTTGGAAACACGAGGACCGTTTTAGCCGCTATTTCTGAGTAGTTTGTAAGACCGACCATGTTAGTTATCTTAGCGTAGATATCTGTTGGGCCAGTCTTCCTGTGTTAGCCCCTATGGGTTTGGTGTAAAAGACCGCGGAAACTTACGTTTCCGGTGCTATCAGTTAATCCAGCAATTTGATTAACTCGCATTTATCTAGGCTGAAGTGTCTACCGCAAGTATGTACCACAAGCTATTCCCCCATTGTTGGTGAGAGTTTTTTGGATCTGGTTTGTGTAACTTTTCAAGCTCTTTGACGAGCCATAGCGGTATTTGGCACGGAAAGCTCACACTTGAAAGTACTATACTTGTAACGTTTTGTGACACTCACTTATTCGACGAGGCCAGGTGCTATGCCCGGGGCACGTAATCATATGCCTGGGCTGTCACCTTGTTATCCTTTATTCTTCGAATGAAATGAATTGCTTAACCAATCACAGCTCAGAAAGAGCATATTTAAACGCCAGTTTTTAGTAGTTTAATGACAGAGTTGGCTGCCGGCAATGATAGAGTGTTGCCTTTCCACGACAGAAAAATGAAGTTAAAACATTGAAGCTGTGCCCTACAAAATCTGTCTAGTAACACATAGATCACACGCTAGAATTGGCCAGTTTCCATGAGGCAATTGCGAGTGCTTTACATTTGAAACCAGTGCAAGACTCTGCGCACCCAAGGCCTGATCGCTCATTCTTAGAGCAATGATAAATCGCCCTCGATGTAAATGGCGAATTTTGAACAGTTATCTAAGAGCTTTTTTACAATAAAATATTGCTAATATATGTACAGTTTTCAAATAAAGTGCAAAAGTGGGATTACGCAGGAATGAGCAAATTACGGGAACGCTCGTGATTTCAAGCCAATTTCACGCCCGTAATCTTGTAAGGTAAGAAGCTCTGAACACCTACGAATAAAAGAGCAAGAAGGGACCTCGTTACTATGCGTGGAGATCCTATAACATTTCGAGGCAAGTGACGTGCAATAAGAGATGAAAACCCACGCATCTGGCTTTAACCATGCCGGCAGCGAGCAAAAATGGAGGCTGTATTTGGGTGATCCCTACTATAGGGATGACATCTGTTTACAAACACTGCTTTTGTTATTCAAAGGTGCCAACCACAGGAACAAAAGACCCTTTGTTTCGACAGCCAATGAGGCTCTGGTTGGCACATTAATGAAAAAAAAAGGTCTGTGATTCCAAAAATTTGCAGAGAGTGTCAATTAAAGCACTGAATATCATCTTTTTTTGTGAGATGCGAAAAAAGCGAAGGTCATTTTTTTTTTAAGAAGACGTGTGCTATCATTTTCAAAAACAGAGATGTGTTTGCGATGTGACCTTTGCAAGACCAAGATAATCATTAACGACCAAACGTTTGAAATTGTTTGTACAGTGCATGGGTTTGCAACGGTTTTGGGTCTTGATATTAAGTTTGAAAAAAGGGATGTATGACCAAGGCCAAAAAATAATTATTTCGTTGTCGACACATTTAAGTTAATTTTGAAAGACCAGCTTATCCCAGATGGAATTTATAAAAGATCGGAGCAACTTTCTGATGGGTTCAACCTATTTTTTAAGAGAGGAAAAATAAGAACGGATATAATTTCTCACAAATTAATTGAAGTTCTTGCCCCTGAAAGGCACAAAGACCAGATTTACAAACCAAAAAAGAGGATTTTATTCTTTTCATTGGTTGGTTTTATTTTTTTGGGAACGTTAACATTGCAGCACTGTACGGGTCCGCAAATGATCCCGGAAAAAAAAGTAAGGAATGGCGTGGAGGGTGGAATGGTCTGGATAGAGAATTGGAGTGAAGAGCGCTTATTTTTTATTAAAATCACTTTAAATCATGGCTCAAAACAGGTCATTCAGCGGTTTTCATGGCGGAAAGAAGCAAGATCTTTAGCTCTCCAAGATTTTGGCTTTTGCCCAAAAATGTTTACACATGCAACGGATCAAACTTATGCCCTGTTGAAGAAAAGGTGGAATTCTTTGAGGACCATCGGGTATTTCAACAGACATTACATTGTTTGTATCGAGCAGTTACCCCCCATCTTGGATTTGTATGCAAATCTCGTAGAGGATATAGAAAGTCGAGTGTAAATTATTACAGCAACTCCGTAGCAACCTTCATCTTGGAGTATTTACCTTTGTGTGGCGATATAAATCCTAACCCTGGACCTGATTCTTCCCTGTTTGATGCACTCCACACGGTGAAAGACAATGGAAAGCAAGGAATATCTACCGGTCATTCAAACGTACGAGGTCTTCGCAAGAATCTAACGGAAGTGAAACTGCTCCTCGAACACACCAACTTAGATGTCCTGACCGTTTCGGAAACGCATTTGACAAATGATATACACAATGAGGAGGTACACATTGATGCATACTAAATCCTGAGAAGAGACAGAACACACAAGG
>OX421456.1:26937250-26944750 GCA_949126865.1 Montipora capitata
GATGCATTTACTCCTCTGTTTTTAAGAGTGTGTTTGTTCCTCCTACCACAGCGGCTGAAGTCAAGCTAAGATGCTCCGCCAAGGGTTTTTTCAAAAGTTTATCTCATGCCTTTTTTAGTCACAATAGAAGTGAAAACAATGTTTAAATTACAAAGTGATTCCTAATATACTGCCCACCCGGGGCTACCCTTCGTCGTGATGGCCTCGTAGAAAATGCTACATGTGAGTAAACGCAACACCGAGGAACAGACGCTACACTATATTGTAACAAGTTGCATTATCACGGGTGGTTTTGGTCTTTTTTCCAAAATTGGTGGCACAATGGAACAAGCGAAAACTAATTTACCTACAAGCCACATACTTTATGGCTGGCATGGGAGGACAAAGGATTGGCGAATTACTAAACTACTGTTCTTTAACCGCCAAATATTGCATTTTCTACGCATGCCTCCGCGGGGACGAACGTATCTAAGAAAAAACTTGACATTCTTTAAGAGATCATGACTGCAAGTAAATCACTACATGATTATTACCGCACGTGGACTGGGTTTTCCTTTCAGTCCGTAGGCTGGCGTTTGTATATATACGTTTTTTTTATTCAGTAACTACCTCTTTGTAAATTCGTCTTGTGCATCTTAAGTATATTCTCTATTTATGAAGCGTAGTGTTTAAAAGGAATAAAGTATTTTTTAAAAAAAACACCCAGAAAACAAAAAAAGTTTGAAAAAGCCTTATATACAAACAAAAAGATCTTCGGTAAGCAAACTTACGCGTGGATGGAGTACGCCTGAATTATGTCAAAGAAAATTCCACATCCACCACCACATTATGCGGAAACTGAAGAGGAGGTCTCCCTCCGGTGCTTTCGAACCCAGCAAAATGCTGTGCATGCACATTCCCACAACAAACCAGACCAGCATCTTGTTGGCTGTTTACCAAATTTCTCACAAACCTGTCATTAGAGTTTGCAGAAATATGAAATTAACATAGTCTGGACTACAAATGAGTCGGCCATAAAAGGAAATCAGAAATTTGACTGACAAAATTTGGGAAAACTGAAAAAAGAAAAAAAAAAACAGATACAGCAAGTTATGAAAAATCGTTCTGTTAAAATGCTGTAATAACGGCTGTCAAGCTTACTTAATTTCCATTATTGCAGACAAATGCTTCAAAAATATTAATAAGTGAATTTGGCATAAATAAGCATCCTTCAGACCTTATTTTAATCTAGATGTGTTACCATGGTAACAGCCTGCAGAACGCATTAATTGTCTAAAGTATAAACCTTCGTGGTAGCACTTATCAGTGACCAGGTTTGAGCTTCTAGGCAAAAACAGCACTGATAAATATGGCAGAAATTTAAGAATAGGTTCTGCTTAAAGACTGTGTTCAGTCACCCTAAAGGAGAACGGAAGGTAAAAACGGATGTTTTGAAATCTACTTGAAAGCATAGCACAAAGTGTGTTTGAACATAGCTTTCAATATTTCTGCTTTGGCCGCCATTTCCAGGGTGTTTTATGTGCAAAAAATATCTCCAAATGTGCGTCCGCCATCTTGAAGGCTTGGGTGCTAAGCGTGACGTGATTGTGCTTACCACCAAGGCGCCAAATTATGAAATTCTAATTTTTCGAGATGTTTTACTGCGTTGTTGTTGCTTGTTCACATCGATCTCCGAGAGACACAACGAAGGAATAACTTTTCATATGTTTCCACTGAGAGATCAAAGGCGGCTAAGCATATTGGTGGCGAATATAAAAAGAGAAAATATGCCACCACTGAGGAATACTATTATTTGTTCGGCTCATTTTGAGCCCTCGTGTTTCGAGGAGGATTTTCGAGGGAAGCTCTTGCCTGGCAGTTATGGAAGAAGTCGTTCTTTGAGGGACAATGCAATACCTACTATTTTCTCTCGTACCAAAAGTGCAAACGAGAGACCCGCCAGTGAACGCCGAAAACGTAAAGCTTGTCATGACTGAGAAGTAAGTGCTGCTTTAATATTGACCAGAAAGAATCCGATTGTATCAAGCGCAAAATAAATACCACTTAAATTGAACAGATTTTGTCTTCATTGCTTTCATTTGTGGACAATATTATAGGTTCTTAACCAAATCTTGGATAGCAACAATGCCAATACACAAGTTCTGTGTTTTACCTTTAGACGAAGTATCCGTGACGTCTGAGAAAGCTGTTGTTCAATGCAGACACCAGGAAAAATGCAAATGAAGAAAAGTCAAATTGATTCTTCAAAGATCAAACGAACAGTAGTTAATAGTTATACCCAAACTGAAATAATTTTGGAAGATCAAGCATGTGAGACGGATTTGCCTTATTACCCAAATTCCCCTCAGGAAATGAAATCTCATTCTCAGTTGACCTTCGTCATGCGGTTGCAAATGACCACGGGTATGCTTCCTCTTACTGCAATCCTTCCTCTAATGATTCTGTTCCCGACAATTTAAATAACATTTCCTTAGGCAAAAACTGCCAAAAGAGGTTACAATTCGTCGGAATTGAAGCGAAGTACACCGACCTCAGTGAGGAGCAAAGCGATGACGAACGCTTCTCAGAAATTTCAGACTCTGATGAATTTTATTTCACTGATGCAGAAAGCGATTTTAGTGAGGAAAGTTCAGACCTTAAGGAGATCGAATATGCAAATATGTCCGAAAAAAAGAGTAAAGTTCTGAACGTTCTGAAAGGCTGGCCTCAAACATGTTTCCAATTGAAGAAATAGCGAAGTGATAGTACAGTCTTATTCTTTGAAAGGTCATCCTTATGAAGATACAAGGCCAGGAATAAGGAACTTGGCATGCGTGAACGCGTGAACCATGGTCAGCCATTCACTGGCGAAAAATGTCTGACTGGTCGAGGCCTTGTCATGTGACTTCAATAGCTCAAATCAAACATGGCTACCATCGGGTGTTTATCCGATCTCCGTCGATAAAAAAATACACCTTTGTCAGGCCAGTAAAACGGACGAATGTTTTGACTGCATAGTGCGTTTTTATGCCAGCGAGATTCTCTTTTTAGTTGTGGGCCACCGTACGTTTTAGCCAACAGTCTTACGAGGGATTTCTTTAACAATTTCAAGGTCAACGCGAGTCTACAGTAGGTTGCTGTGACAGTGTTTGAGTGGAAATTTGTTTGTGGAGCTTACCGGCCAATAGAGTACCATCTTCATTTCAATTCATGCGTTTATCTTTTAAAAAGTGGAGCAAAAAATAAACCACTAAATTTCCAAATGGTTTTTCTTTCGACTAAATATTTGCACACTGTTTCCGCGGGGGCCCGCATCTAGCAGAAAATGTTAAGAATTTTGCATTTTTTTTCAAAATTAAGTTGTTAAAATGGACATTCAAGTGGTCCATGGAGGCAAATTTATTAAGACGGAGGAAAAAAAAATGCATGACGTCCCTGAAAATTTAGAAATGTATTTCAGTCGTTCAAAGATAAATTTTAAAGTGAATTTAGCAGCAATAATAACCAATGTCATACGTAACATGTCATATAAGCACCTCATATTGGGTACACTAGAAGGAAACCTCTTAGTTGCAATTATATTTTGCTATAGTCGTTTCAAGCAAAATGTCAATCGTTTGCTTCCCTCCAAATTATAGAAATAAACATAGATTAGGTTAACTCTGAATAGCCAAAACAACAATACCGGTATTCCAAGTTGAAAATTTGACTCAAAAATCCAGCTCACTAGCAGGGGGGATTTTACTTTAACAAAATATTACTACAGCTAATAATACGCTTTCATCACATTGTAGTGGGTTAATGTGACAACAAAAATAATTTATCAAGAATTGGTTTTATCTTCCAGCAATAAAATAGCAGGAGGATATAAAATTAGGTATCTTCAAAGTTTAGAAAACTTGTTGAAGGTGATTCAGTGCTATTATCCAAAACAAATTTTATGCTGGCCTACTAAATACTTTCAGTGCAATAAATTATTTAACCTCTCTTTGTGGACTCTGGTTGCAACACAGTGGTTTAGATTAGATTTAACTTTTAAAAAACTCCATAACTTCATATTTCTGTAATAATTGTTCAAAGTCATTGAGCAAAAGCATTCAAAGCTACATTTGAAAGGGGCATAATCCCATGTTGGAGTTTTCTGGAGAAGACTTTCACAGAAATAACTCTTGTTACCTTTCCATATGTAAAAAATATTTCAACATTAGGTGCAATGAATTTTTAGCAATTGCTTTAAAGAATACTAATCATTCATACCATTTCCAAGGATGAATAAATTAAAGTTGAATGTAGTAAGTGTAAGAAGTAAAAAAAAGTGGCATATTTTTTCAAACTGTAATCTATTTCCATTCTTGATTTAGTCCCTGGATAGTATTAAACAATGGTGGTAAAGTAAACAAACTGCCCCAAGGGGGACTCCCTTACGAAAATGACAGGGGTTCTTTTTATTCCTTTTTGGAGAAAAAAATGTGGATTTGTACTGCTTATGATGGTGAGACCAAACCGCTGGCGGAGTTGCTGCAGTACATTTAAGGCTATCAATCTGAAAAAATGACTGGAACTGTAAGGCAATTTGGTACACGAGCAAATAACTTTTACTTATGAATAATTCATAAGTAAAAGTTATTTGCCAGTCATTTGTCACTTTAGAACTGGTTCGTCTAAGGGGTCAGATTTCTTTAGCCTACGTCCACAAAAGAAGGTTCTGTTAAACCTTTAAGGGTTGTTTTGAAAAAAAAATCCAATAAGTGGCCTGCCATTTTTATAGGAAAAACCCCTACTGAGCAAACTGCATCCTCATGTTTGGATTCCCATTGATTTAATGACTTTAATGATATAGGCAAATTTGTTCTACAATAATACTCAAATACCATTATAGTCTTTATAGTTTACTCCTCGAGCCACTAGTTTCAACTCTGATACTTTGTTCTAAAAGCCAAAGCAACGCAAAGCAAAGCATGGTGGAGGTGATGATTAAACACTTGTTTTGGTTCAAATGAAGAAAAAGAAAGTCAAACTAACAATAGCACTTTAATTAACCCTTTCACCCCTAAACCGGCCATACTTAGCATTTCACTCCGTCTAACACCAGACGATTTTACTTGTCAATGGGGAATCCCCAGGAGTCAATGGGTTAATCACTCACGAAAAAATGTCCCAATAAAATATTATGTTCCACTAACGACCAAAACTGTACTAATAATTTGAATTACAGCTAAGGTCTGTCAAATTTCCATCTGAGTTACCTGACAGCTCTTACAGTACTTCTCAACATAAAGAAAATAAATTCTGTGGACTTAAACATTCCGAAATAGAAATGCTGTATATTCCAAATATCGTTACGTAAACTCCTCAAGATTTACCTGCTTCAGGAACTTCAAATCAATGAATATTTGGAATAATTTTCCTGGACTCCTTCAAACTATGTGCACTTTTTAATGGTTTGCCCTTTAAAAGTACCGTAACACTCAGAAGTAATAATGCAAATACAACTTAGGCTGTTTTGCCTTATCTACAAGACAAGACAACAATATCCTTTATTCAAACACAATCAATATTAAAGCAATAATACATGCTTGTGGGATCATGTGCTAACTATAATAAAGATACACTACAGGAAATAAAAGCTTAAAACTAACTAGGTGACAGACATAGGATATCTACACATAAGGGATAAGAAAAATAAATCAATTGCTATCCAAAGATCATATTGCAAATACACCAAAAGGTAACGGTTGATTGACAAGTTCCTTGTGCAAAATGGTAGAGCATGTTTGAGAAGTTATGATAAAAACTCTAAACACATTTTTACCAAAATTATTTTACTGCCATCAAACCCAATGAGACCTTATGCAAGGGACACTGTTTCTAGCTGCAGCTCCAAATCACATGATATATTAATAAATTTTGCCATCTAAGAAAAGAAGAAACATGTGGGGTGTAACAAAAAAACAGTCCAAGGCAATAAAGCTTCCTTTCAGCCTTTTCAGGAAAAACTATCCACTGTCAACCATACTTGACTCAAAACAGATTCCTTGATCCAACAACACATAACAGTCCCCTAAAACCAAAATTACATCATTAATGCTTCCAGAAAACAACAGTCTAAAAAAAGATTTGGAAAACAGTCACGAACCTGAATCTATAGATATCTATATACATCCGTACCTACACTTCTGTTCTTCCAAACATTATTTTAACTAACATGGATTTTGATTTTGATTTTAAACTCAAATTAATTGCAAATCCATAACTTGGTAACTACTTGAACGCAAGGATCGTCGAGTTGTGACTGCTAAAAAGTACAATAACTTAGACATTCACCAGAAAAGGGAATATAAATGACCTTAAAAGCAGCTGTTTAAAATATATGATACTAGGGTTACGTTCTCAATGGCACAATCACATTCAAACTCAAATTCACATCTGATCGAATCACTGATCATTCATGTAGAGCTGCCGATCGTAAGTGAGTAACGCATAAAAAAATTACCTTCACGTTGGACAATATTGCCATTTCCCTGCCACCTGGTACAAGCCAATTCACACATGAACGGAAGCCTTAGGAACCCTCCTTTCTGCACATTACAGTAACTTTTTGTATCCGGTGGCAACAAACTTTCCACATTAAAAATTGCGTAAAAAACTCACCTGTTTCGCAGTTCTTATCTCACGAAATAAAATTTTCCAGGAGCAAATTTTCCGAGGATACTGGTTGGATTGGAGTTGCAAACGTGTTACAAAACATAAACGTTCTCTAAGAATACATTCCACTTGAAACTGGCGTTAAAACTAGCCTTGATCGCTCTAAAAAGAACGTAAACCAACAAGCTACCGATTCTCAAACGGCAGCCATTTTTCTGTTCTTCTCGGGAGTGCTTTTTTCACGAGAGCCAATGATAGTCCCGGAAACGCGTCACGTGCCATATCGCGCGACTCATGCGCAGACATTTTTCGCCAGTGAAGGTCAGCCACGGCTTTCGGGCCTCCTGCCTTTTCGCCATTTTCCTGCTCTTGTGCTTGCGTGGCATTGGTGAAAATGGTATCTACATGTGGCTAAGGGTTTCCTCCACTGAGTTATTGAGTTTGCAGCCGGTGAATGGGGTTTTTTGCCGTGATTTTTACACAGTTTCATCCGCAGAACATCGTTATTCAGTCTCGGATGGCAAAGCATTACGTAAGGTGAAGTGGTGTCATCGCCCGTGCGTTTACTATGCCACCACAACGGCTTCATTCCATTGTGAACTTGTGGGAGATCTAGTGTTTAAGCTAAATCCAGGGCCTACAAATATCTCTGGTGGTCCGGTGCGTTCCTATGGGATTCCGGTTCACACTACCAATAGACTAAGTATGAAGAATGGCTATTGTTCTAGGCGTCCTAATGACCACAAGCGTCAGTGCTCCAACTTAATTAATATTCCTTTAATTGCATCGCATCAGTTGACGAATAACAAAGGGATAAAGCTTTGTTTGGTTAATGAGCAATCATTCAGAAATAAGACCGCTGACTTTTCAGACTAT
>OX421456.1:26952250-26954750 GCA_949126865.1 Montipora capitata
TATACAAATTGATACTAAAGACCCGGTAATACGGGCAACATTTTTCTTGCAATTTGTCGCGCAACAATGTTGCGTTGCAAGTTGAGCTGCTTTGTTGCGCGTATTACCACCTTCTTGCCACCAAAAAAATTTATGTTGCAAAAAGTAGACGTCGCTTTTACTTTTTGCAACATGAAAATTTGCAACGCAACATTGTTGCTCGACAAGTTGCACGAAAAATGTTGCCC
The DNA here is from genome assembly GCA_949126865.1 of Montipora capitata. NCBI lineage: Eukaryota > Metazoa > Cnidaria > Anthozoa > Scleractinia > Acroporidae > Montipora > Montipora capitata. Next base: position 26,952,478 of record OX421456.1, read on the forward strand.
TTATTACTAGGCCTTAAAGGGAAAGTACGGTCTAGAAAAAGTTTCTCTAAATTACTTTTCTTCAGGAATTCGAAAATAATTGCCGTTTTGTCCAGTTCCCTGTTAAAATGTGACAAGAGCGCTTTGAAGTTGCCTCTTTCGAGACTTGGAGAGCGCCATGTTGGACATGACGTGTTATGACGTAGCAATGGTCAAACAAACGTGTTCGACCTTACCAAGTTCATCGATCCCCGATCACTTTCTCAATGTTGTGTGACCTTTCTGCTTCGAGTAATTCAAATGTAAGATGAACTATGGTAAACGGTCTTGTGGTTCAATAGGTAGTAGGCCATGTAGGCTATAAGAGCGACAGAAGCTCAAGTCACTTAATACTTACAGATTTTCTAGTCAATCAAACTAGACGGCAAAAATCAGCCAGAGCAAATGTAAACAGGACAAAAACCTTGAACATGCGACAAAGAAATGTTCGACAAGCGTACCTTTTTCACTTTCTTCCTTCAACGACAGCCGTCTCCGATGCTTCAGCAAACGTATTTGTTTGCTTCCACACGGGGAAGCGTTTAATTTAGAATAAGCCGACGAAACTTTCTGATGTTGCTCAATACACGTAGCAAGGCTTTTTCACATCAACAATTTACGCTGCTGGGGTGTACGCTTTCGAGGGGGATGAAACTAGACACATGTCTAGCCGAAGCTCACACCGGAAAATTAAAATTTCAAGAAAAGTTCGCCGGCGAAAATAAAACATGGATGGATTCCTCAAACGTGAAAACATGACTGCCATATTGTCTGTTCGGGTCTGTCATTTTACTAAGGAGGACTTCAAGCGGGATCTTCAGGTATATGGATATTGGTCTTGGTGACATTCGCTTCATACTGAAATCCCAGTCAACTAGTCCAAAATATCATTATATTGGAGCGAGAAAACTGAATCAAGCCATATATAGACGACTTTCACTGTTATGCGCTAATAAACGTAACTTGAAATGTGTTTAAATTTTGTTAGCAATATAAAAACTACTGAAACGATTTACTCTTACCATTTGATGGAAATACTATGATAAATCGTGCATTTGTTTTGAAGTTGTAACAGGGATCTCGTAGAAAGCCACGGTAGCCAGATTAAACTTGATTTCCAGGCATTTATTTCATAGCAAGGAGCGCGGGATAGCACTGCAAGCTCTCTTTGGCTTTGTAAAACGTCTGCATATATCTTACCTATAAAACCCTGTTTAACGACCACGTACGAGGTAAATCTGTTCAGAGTTGGAGCCAGTATCAATACAATATAGCCTCTGGATGAAGATTCGAGTCTACAAAGTATTGCTCCCCTCGCCTGTATTTTTCTTCTTCACATCAAGTACATGTAGTCATCCGGATAAGTCCTCGACTATTGCTACGTCATAGCCTCGTTTGCATACACAAAAACAAAGATGGCAGATTTCAATTTCAATTTGCCTATTTTTGAAGCGTAAAAGTAGGCTATTTAAATACATTTAGTCCAAATGAGTGGTCAAGTATGACAATACAGGTAAAGAACTTTCGATTCAGAGAACTTTTTCTAGACCGTGCTTTCTCTTTAAGCAAGCACGCAATTCAGGTCTGGGTACGACTCCCATGCTTATTTCTTCCGAAAGCAATTCGTGGGACGGGAAGGGTGGATATGACTATCCTAAAACTCAATATAACTCAAACTTAACACCGATTTGTACAGCACTACTGGTCTGCTGTTATGTTCCTTCAGGTCAAAACTATTGGTTTATGGGCGGTGCGTCTTGAGGAACTTTCGATTCAGAGAAATTTTTTTTAAAAACAAAACTCACTGAGCAATCTGGGACTCCCCTCCCTCCAGGGGAACTTATTATACTCGTCACCAGGCGTCCCGAGTTCAGTGCCATTTTGAATTGGACACTGCGAGGACAACGGCTTCAGGCCGCCATTTTAGCAGGTTAACTTACAAGTTCTACGGAGCCTGGTGGCTTCGCGTTGCTACCTGGAGATGCTTCAGTGGATTCATGGTTTAGAGAAATTTCATGTTCCACGACCCTGACGTGTTTATTTAGAGACTGGATTCGATTTTCGCGAAAAGAATCGTGCTTGTTTTGGGTCTTATCGGAGTCCCGACGCTGGCTTCCGTCTCCTACCTTGTCACTATACTATGAAGGAAGGTGAACGGGGACCATTTTCCCCGAAACTTCGTGTACGTATTAAAGACAACAACAGCTCACCACATGGTAAGTTTCATCGATTTTTATTTCCATTTTCTAGCAAAT
>OX421456.1:26959750-26969750 GCA_949126865.1 Montipora capitata
GGAGTAGGCCAATTTGGATAAATCTTATTCTTGCGCGATGAATTCTTGGTAAGGCCGTGGTCGGCGAGTACTCGGAATGACCCTTAATAACTGTTAGTCTCGTTTAATTAGAATTTCTCAATATACTTTTAAAAGTTGTATTAAGATAAATTACTGCTACGCTAACTTAGTTTTGAAGAAGGTTTCTTTTACTTTAATTTCTAGATCTCTCTTTGGCAATAAAATAACTCAACTCCCAGAAACGCTGGTCTCAGGACTCACAAGTCTACAAACGCTGTGAGTTTATTGCTCCACATAAAATGTCACAAAGTTATAAAGATATGCGCCTAGTCACTCCACATGGTTTTTTGAGTTACTTAATTCAAGAAGTGACTCACTGTTTAAATGAAATTTCAACAGTAATTGATAACCGTTTGTAGAGGAAAGTCATAATTTGTTGGTTCGAGTAATGCTTTTATATTTTTCAAACAGTACGTCTCCGAATTGGAGACCTTTCAGATTATCAGGATTGTCTACTTATTCCGAATAATACGCGAGAACACTTCACACTTTAGTGAAATGGTCAGAGAAATTTTCTTGATCAATGCCGTAGGAAAAAAAAAATCTATAAGCTGCATTTGTTTATGAAAAAACCTTCATTCTTCTGTGAGACCATATTTTGAGTATTCTCGATTTCATGTTTTTACTGTTATCTTTATCATCATCATTATTATCATAATTATTTTGCCTTTTGTCTTCAAAACTAGCAAACTGTCCTGCATTTTCTCTTTGATTTGACGTTCCACCTACCCTTACTTAGCTTTGCAGAAGGTTCCTTACACATCACTTTTGAATTAGTTTCCTGTTAACTGGAAGCAAACTTATTCTTTGCCTTTTTTATGAACGAAAGAAACAACACGTAGGGTTTTTAAATTCAAGCTTCGCCAACGAAGAATCGGAACTAATGACCTTCTTTACAGGATAGGAATTCTCCCGCCTCGTTTGAGCCAAGAAGTCGTTAAAGCGACATGCATTCATCCCGCCGATATAGGCGGAATGAAATAACAGGCCGTTAACGGGCGATACTGCTAGGGCCACGGTCATGTTCCGTACTCGCTGGCCCCATACTTGTCTATATGCACGCTCACCATGCTTCGCCTGTAAAGATTGCGTATCGATGGCCAACGAATCACACAGATTGAACTAAACAATTCGAGTGCCACGTAAGACAAGTTTTCCTAACACGCATAGCTCGTTCCTGACACACAAATACGCAGACATCCTACATTGAGACCAGTCCCCACTTAAAATGTACTGTCTCAGGCTAACCATCTCTGGATCGCTCTCAGACACTTCTTCCACTTGTTTAGCCGAGAGTGCTACTGGTAGGCTTCCTTGAGCGACTGCCATAACAAAGTCAATCTCCTCTGCGCTTGTGTCTTTGGGGTTGACTTGATTAAGCCTCGAAAGTGCGTCAGCAATGTTTGCTTTTCCGGGTCGGTGTCGGTAAACGACCTTGTAATCGTAACCCTGTAATCTTAGAACCCATCGTTCTATACGCGCCGATGGCTTAGAGAGCCTGCCAAAAATGCACTCAAGCGGTTTGTGGTCCGTTTCTAGTTCAAACTGGCGTCCGTATACATAAATGTTAAACCTTTCACAGGCCCATACCAGGGCTAATGCCTCTTTTTCCGTCTGGCTGTACCTTCGCTCTACTTCAGTGAGGTTCCTGGATGCATACGAGATTGCTCGCCACTTCCCATCTTGAAGTTGAGTCAACACCGCACCCAAACCGTGTGGGCCTGCATCGGCAATGATTCGTGTATTGCAGTCCCCTCTGAAGTATGCAAGTGTGCTGGCCCCTGCAGCAAGCTCTTTTAACTTCTGAAACGACCTTTCCTGTGCTTCACCCCAAACGAAAGGCTCATTCTTCCTCAGGAGACTCCTAAGCGGCTCTGCTTCTTGCGCGAAGTTGGGGAGAAATTTTGCAGAATACTGCACCAGCTGAACGAATGATCTGACCTCTGAAACATCTTGCGGAGGACTTGCATTCATAATAGCAGCTACTTTCTCTTCACTGGGCGTAACACCTTCGCTGCTCAGATCATGACCGTAAAAAGTTAGCTTGGGAAGGCGAAACTGACATTTCGTTCCATTCAGAGTTAATCCTTTTTCTCTTAACCGCCTTAAAACATTATGCAAATTCATGTCGTGCTCTTCAATACCACAACCATGTACAATCAGATCATCTGCCAAGTTAGCCACACCCTTACACCCCTGCAAAACATCAGCAACTATTTTCTGGTACTTTTCAGGCGCTGATGTTATTCCAAACATCAAACGTTTGTATCGGTACAAGCCACGGTGTGTAACAAAAGTTGTAATATCGCGCGATTTTTCATCCAGTTCCACTTGGTGAAAACCCCATTTTAGATCAAGTTTTGAGAACACAGTTGAACCATTAAGATCATATAACACTTCCTCAAGCGTGGGGATGGGGTGTCTCTCCCTCTCTATTGCCATATTCGCCCTGCGCATGTCCACACAAATCCGGATATCACCGTCTGCCTTTGGGACCACAACCAATGGCGACACCCATTCAGTAGGTTTGTGTGACACATCTTCGATGATGTCCTTGGCTAACAACTCGTCCAACTTCTCGTCAACCTTGCTTCTCAGTCCAAATGGTAGCCTCCGTACCGGTTGTGCGACAGGTGTGACATCATCTCTTACATGAAGCTTCAGCTGGAAATCCCTCAGCTTCCCAACCCCTGTGAAAACTTCTGCGTACTTCTCACGAATATCAGCACCATTGCCCTCTGTCATTAACGAACATATTTCGGCTTTCATGGGACCAACCCTCAACACTTCCAATTTCTCCGCTGTGCTCTTTCCCAGTAGAGATCTGCCTGGACCCTTAACAACTGTGAATTCATCAACACACGTCTTGCCATTGTCCCCACACACAATTTCAGGCACAAATGTTCCAATCACTTCAATAGGCTCCTTTTGACCATAAGAAAACAACTTTTTGCTTGATTTCTTGGAATCACACTGTACACTCTCTTTCTTCATTGCTTCTCAGGTCGTCTGATCAATCACATTGCACGAAGCGCCAGAATCAATAAGTACTGCAGGTAACACAACTCCTCCAACCTTCAAATCAACTTTACTACCACCTGCAAACTCACCAGCTCCCACTGCAAACGCATAGTAATTTTGGGCACCAGTAGCTGAATTTTCTGACACTTGATATGCTCTGCCCCCGGAGGCTTTCCTTTTCTCAGAATCTTGAGAAGGAGCTTTGCGTTCCTTCGTTTTGCAACAAATAGCAAAATGTCCAACCTCCCCACACGAATTACACTTTTGGTTGCGAGCTGGACAATTCCGATCACGTGCGATGTGGTCACTGTAATTACAACGGAAACATCTCATCACCTTTGCACCCTGACAACCACCAGAATGTTTACCAGACTTATTTCCTCTACCTCTGCCTTGAGCGGTCTCTTTGCCTTTCCCCGTATTTTGAGGTCTGCCGAACGAAGCAGCATTCACCTGGCCTGACAAGCTTAACTGATCCATGGCCTTGACCTGCATATTTACTGCCTCATGTACACGAGCTACAGTCTCGGTCACAAATGTTGTAACACAGACGGAAATTTGCCCCCTCTCCCCCTTCAATGTTAATGTTTATGGGTTGGAGTGCAAAAACCAACCGGTAAATGCAACATTGATTGGAGGGAGGAGGAGGGGTACGTTATTAACAGCCTTGATGCGCTTCACTTGCTGTTCAAGCGAAGTGTTACAACTATTTATGACCGAGATTGTCTGGGTGTTGAATGACGCAATTCAGATAACAAAAAGCGCCATAACCAATGTATTCTGTAACGTTCGCTTTCATGGGACTTTCGTTATGAAAATATGTCGAAGCATGTTTAGCTACTTATAAAATTGATAGAAAGAGTTGACTTGTTGCTAAAAGGGAAATATATCTTGTAGATTTACGAGCGAAAAGCTGCACAAGCGTAATGGCCTTTAATTGAACCCTGTTTCGATATTAAACGTCACGCGGCCAAGAGCTTTTTACTGAAGCCACGTTAAATTGAAGGACGTTTTGATAGTAAAATTGCTGATTTTTGTGATATTTCAACAGCAACGGTGGAAAGAATATCCAAAAGAAATAGGAACACTCCCGCGTGTTTAAAAAATTCCTCAAAAAGAGGGCGTAAGTTCAAGCTACTGTAAGTAACACACTGAGAAGGCACCTCATTTGCTGTCTCAGGGTCCTGCGAAAAAGAGACGGGACTTTAAACTGTAAAAGAATAGACACTGTGCATAATGATCCGAACGAGGGGTGGTGGTACCAAGTATTATTTATTACCTTAACTCGTTTTCAGCTCCATAGCGTACAACAGTAAATGTTCTCTTTTTGGTGTGTAAACACATTCTTACACCGGTGGAGTATGTAGAAAAAAGGTTGTTGGTTTCATCGTAAGGTTGCAAGTACTATTTTCAACGATTTGTCTTCTACTTTTTACTTAACAATCAATTGTCTTGTTGTTTTGCCTTTTAATAGGTATTGAATTATAGCTCTGCAAAGAAAAAGTTATATTTACTGGTATATTCCCTTAGATGAAGGACTCCACCCATTGACTTGTAGAAAATTGCTTGTGCAAACAATGAACATCACCATTGTGATCACGGTACACCGTCACCGTTTCTTCCAAAATTATTCACGCTCCCTTTAAATCGGTCTTCTTTGCCCAATTGTTTACTAGAAAATAAGCACTAGAACACAACTTAACAATAGCGAGACTTTCAAGCCATTGGCTTCTTCAAAATCTCAACGGTACACCATCGTGATCCGTTGTCAGTAAATTAATTACAGTCTACTGAAATTATTTAGCAATGAACGGATCACCATGGTGTACCGTTGCAAATAAGCCTAAGAAATGCGCTGTTGTGATTTCTACTAATTGTGCTTACACATAGTAATTACTACTAGTTTAGAACGATTAAACTTCCTAGTTTTTTCAAAACACAACGCCAAAATTAAGATGAAAAGGATGGTGATCCGTCAACGGTACACCACAATCCCGTGTAACCAAAATAGGAACAGAGTTTAGGACTGGGGATAGACTAGTTCAGGAAAACAAACACTCAAACGAACTTGCATCATTCCAGTCTCTTTCATCCAGACAAAGGAAAGCTTCCCCTCAGCGGTACAGAAGATAGCCGTATCATAGGCGTATCTCCTTTAAACTGAAAACCCGCATATGTAAATGGTCTTGGGTGCTCGCAGCTGAACCTAATGATCTTCCAATAGTAACACCAAACCATGCCATAAGATGATATTTGCTGTTCATCTGAAGTAATTTAGAAATACGACTTCCGCCGCTTTTGTACCTACCCTGCGAAGGTTGTACTTGCCGGGTTGCAAAATGAGCTATACATATATGTAAGAAGACTTAAAAGAAACGTTGTACCTCAATTCGGTGGCCCTTTCAAATGCAAGATGCGGTATTTTTCTCTTCTTTTTTTCAATTAGATTTGGACTAATCGGTTATAAAATACGCGACTCGCGCTTGACGGGAATTCCATGTTCCAAGTGGCACAGCTCTTTCGCCTACCGCACCAACTGCGCCGACTAACGCAGTCTTCCTTTATTATTTTAACTGGTCAAGTCAACTTGACTTTGGAACCTTTTCAAACTTTCCTTTACAGCTAATGGCCTACATTCACTTTGTGGTGATTCTTTTCTGATGAACACATCAGTCTCTCAAAATATCACTAGTGCCGATTTTCTATAATTGCTTGTGCAAACACAAATTCAAAAACACAGCAAAAAACACGGAAAATCTGTATTTCACCAAATGAGTCTACATACTTTATAGTTTACTACAAAACCGTTAATACTATCGCCAAAATTCTATTTAGCAACAACTAACATTGCTCACAACCCTACCACGATAACTTCAGCAATCGTCACATCACTTACGGCGCTGAAAATAATTATTCCTAATAAATACAGTCTCGGTCACAAATGTTGTAACAGACGGCAATTTGCCCCCTCTCCCCCTTCAATGTTGATGTTTATGGGTTGGAGTGCAAAAACCAACCGGTAAATGCAACATTGATTGGAGGGAGGAGGAGGGGTACGTTATTAACAGCCTTGATGCGCTTCACTTGCTGTTCAAGCGAAGTGTTACAACTATTTATGACCGAGATTGTAGGTCTTGCAAATCCTTCAGGGTTGCGTTTGATTTTTCCAGGAACTTACGGCGGAGTCTGGAGTCCCTGCACCTCTCAATAAGCTGATCCCTTATCGCTTCATCAACTTTTTCAAACTCGCAGGTGATCGCTTTCTGTCGCAGGCGACAAATGAACTGATTAACCGACTCACCCGAAGTTTGCTCCATTTGCCTAAACTGATGCCTTTCGAACGGAACATTCAACTGGGGCGAAAAAAAAAACCATCCAGCAACACCATACTCTCAGAGAAAGATACGATATCCGTTCAGGGCACTAACGTATAGTAGAGTTCCTGCAAGTTCAATCCTCCGGTATGTAACAGCAACGCGGTTTTCTGTTCATCCTTCGTTATCCCTTTAGCCACCAAATACAAATTAAATGAGCGCTTCCACAACTTCCAACGAACGGCGAGAGTGTTCGGGTCTTTCTTCGGGTTGAAGGGAGGAAGACTGGCCACATCAAGAAGAGGAACAAACGCGGCAACTGGCTGGGTTTGTGTTGTCGTAGGTGTACTCGAAGTCGAAGGTGCGCTGCTTGTCATTATCCTCCTGGCAAAATACTCAGATCCTCTACGCAAATGACGCCCAACAAAACGAATCCCATCCTCGTCGCCAATGTAAAGATTGCATATCGATGGCCAACGAATCACACAGATTGAACTAAACACAACAGTAAACTTTACTTAACTCGCATGCCATGACACATAAAAGAGCATGGTTTCACATTTCCCATGAGTCTAAGTATGAGTATGCGAAATGTAATATACAATAGGTGCTAATTTGGTGTCGCTATGTTACACCAGTGTGCACTACAAACCTACAGATTCTCACAGTTATTTGTTGTATTCATCGTCACATCCATCACATGTCAAGAACTCCATTCCTTATTCTCAATTTCTTAGACTTCGACGTCTATGTAGTGATGACTCCGATTTTTCCAGCAAATCAGAGGAGATGTGCCAGTTCTTCGAAAAACGTGGCTATCCTGTCTCTGTGGTCAAAGCGGGCCATCATCGCACCCAACAATTTGATCGACAGTCATCACTACAAACGTCACAAAAAGATAAGAATGACAGAATTCCATTCACCCTCACTTTCCATCCTCATAATCACGCAGTCAAAAGCATCATTCTTAATAATTTTAAATTACTCCAAAATGATCCCGAGACTGGTATAATCTTTTCGCAACCTCCACTTATTTCATTCAAACGCGACAAAAACGTAGGCAATTTTTTAGTTAGAAGCGCGCTCAAAACTAACGAGCAACCCGGCACTTTCAAATGCGCGCGCTCACGATGCAAAACTTGTCTTTTCATTGTTAACACTAGCAAGATATCGGGACCTAAGCGATCTGTTAAGATCACCGATCGTTTCACATGTACCTCCGCAAATGTCATCTATTGCATAACCTGTACGTTATGTAATAAATTATACATTGGCGAGACAGGTAGACGACTAGGTGACCGATTCCGCGAACACCTTCGCGATGTTGAGAAGAATGACAAAGATGCATCTAAGCCAGTCGCTCGTCATTTTAATCTCCCTAACCACTCCAAAAAACACATGGCTATCAGCGGCCTTTCCCTACATCTAGGTACGACGGAAAGCCGCAAGAATCTAGAACAAAAATTCATCTTCCACATCGGCACCCTTAATCCTCACGGTATTAACGAACGCTTTTCATTTAACTAATATATTCCTATTTTTCGCGTTGCCATCTTACCACCAATAGCGTAGCTCCTACTCTACTATAAAAACTACACGTAACCCGTAATTCCTCGATTCGCGCTAACGCTCGAAACGTCAGCTTTCAGAATCTCTGTACGGTGGCCAATTTACATTATCAACTCCGTTGATATTACCAAACATTGGTCTGCGTGCTTTGTCCTAATCTCTTGCGTGACAGCTCTGACGACACAATCACGGCACAACTCACGAAGGTCACAAAGCGTTCGACTGGTTTACCGTTCGATGGTCGTTTGAGGGCTTCGAGGAAAATCCAACCAGCGTATACTTATATAAAGGAGGATATACCTTTCTTTTTGTTTGTTTTGCAGGTATGTTCAGAAAGTGAATTAAGGAAACTTGTTTGCGTAAAAATGTGGGATGGAATGAATCTTACTAGTATGCACATTTTTAGGTCAGTTATTTTAATTACCGAATATGTCACTCTTAAACCAAGACAGTTAAATTTCAATGACACGTTCCATTTTACCTACAGTAGTTCCAATAAACCTAAAGTCTCGAATTGTTCAGTGAATAAGTCGAGATTAGCGTGTGTGATTTCAATACACCTCGCCTCCGCTTTGGTGGTCAAAGGTCGACTTTTGTTGACAAACAGCATGTTGAAATTGGGCTTCAAATATCCTCCGTTTCATTTACCCAAAAATTCTATTGAATTTAATTGCAGCAGAAACATTACTTATTCCGATGAATATCGTCACGTTTGAGAAAGCCATGTACCAGGATGCTTTTTTGACGGTCGAATTTCGCACAAATTTGGCACTCTGTAATCAATCTAAAAAAGGTTAAGTTTTAACATTTGGTCAAAAATTCCAGTTTTGGTATATTGTACCGTTAACAGCGCTAATGGGTGAATGAATTATTGTAGCTGTGCCCTGTTGTTTTGATTTTCAAGTTACTCATTCGTTATTTCAAAAATAGTGATTCAAACAAGCGACATTTTGGGAGTCGTTTTCACTCGCTCACAAGGCGCATACCGAAAAAGTTGCCGTCCAGGTAAAATGATTATCGAAACAAACTAAGACTTATTTTTCTAAAAATGGTTTTCGTAGGCCTTTATTGTGACAAAGTTTGGCAATTTTTGATTTAGGAGCCAACCATGTGAAAAATGACGAAGGTGGGGTATTCAGTCTACATTTTTTTTTACTTGCAGGTTATTCGTATTTTTCCAATAGTTAATTTTACTTGTGGTTTTGATAGTACGTTATTTCTACTCTCAACAGAAGTTAGCAGATCTGTACTTGAATGTATTAGAAGCACCGTAAATTATTGCAAGGAATTGCGCATTTCAAACCATCCACTAACCATCTTCCTTAGTAATCTATTTTTATCACATACGTATGTAAACGAGGATACAATTTTATTTGAAAAGAAACAACAAGAACAAAAACAACACTTATCATGCAACAATGACGAGACAAATACACGGCATGAATGGACCAAAAGAAACCTTTCGTTACGTTGTGTTACATAATTAATTATTTACCAGGCTGGAAGGTCAACAGTCCAGAAAATGAGTTCGCAATGAAACGAATAACATTATGGACTCAAACTTTGAATAGCTCACTGAATTGCAAGTGCGTACTTCTTTTATGTAGCTTTCTTTCGATAGCAACCGTTCTTTCTGTCAAGTTCTATCATTAGTATCTTTGATGCGCAATTGACGCTCATTCAGTTTTTGTTTTTGTTTTTTGTGGTAGTTCACTGCACTACACATTATGTCACCGGTTTGTAAGAGTGTCTGTGGTGCCAATAGGCTCGCGGCGCGTCCATCAATCGCAAAAATAAACAGATCTGTTGGAAGCGTGTTTGAGTTTCAACAAAATGAGTCCCAAAATAGGCAAGAATTTGTGACGCTGATGGATAATAAAGCAGCTTTCCAAAACGATGGAATTACTTGGTGATATATAACTTTGTCTAGGAGATTCTCCTTGACGAAGTTATATATTGACGTCGCAAAAACAATGGTCAGTTCCCAAGGCTTGCTCTCGTTTGACCTTGCAGCTCAGTCGGTAGAGCGGCCGTGG
>OX421456.1:26974750-26984750 GCA_949126865.1 Montipora capitata
CCTTCAGCTTCGCCGTTCTCTTCGCCCGTGTCGTCTTCGACCTCTCTCTCTCTCTCTCCCCAGACTCCTCTCTCTCAAGGAGGCATCGCAAGCTGTTTTAGGTCGTTAACAACGGGCGTTAAACTATTGACAACATGCGTCAGCTGATTAATCTTGTGGGTGAGCTCATCGACTACCTTCGGTCCCATTGTCAAGTCCTCATTGACGACTGTTGTTTTTGCTCCTCTTTGCGGACTTTGTCACTCTTACAACTTAGGCTTGCCTCGCAAACCAGTTAAATGGGAGCAGGGCTGGCGTAGTGTTGAGAGCACTGGCCTACCACCAAGGTGGACCGGGTTTGATTCACAGACTCACTGCATAGACATTTGTTTGAATCACTTAATAAGTCGCTCGTAGCTGTTTAAGTTAAATCTCAACAGCAACTGATAACTCTTTCAACTCTTCAATGAATTTGTATCTGGACTTTGGCCTTTAACTAAATATCATTCCACTACATTTTTTTTTCTTATTTGGGACAACCTAACCTCTTATTTGACCTTGCGTGGCGTCCCTATTTTTGTGATGAAGAAGCAAGAAGCACTTGATTTCATATCCGCAGATCATATATGATTATATTATTATTATTATTATTATTATTATTATTATTATTATTATTATTATTATTATTATTATTATTATTATTATTATTATTATTATTATTATTATTATTATTATTATTTCGTTCGTTCACACGATTGTTAACGTGGTTTGTAAACTAGGCATCAAGCCACGACCTATGGCCTTAGGTGTCTAGTGTTCTTCTCAAGATTCTTGCCGTTCCCAGCAAGGAGGCTTTTTGTAGTAATAACGTGCAATCTAGTCCAATTTTCTTCAACGATGCTTTCAAATTTTTGCTGAACGTCTCTAGTGCACCAATGACAATTGGTACGACAATTACTTTTCGGCAGCTCCAGATTTTCCCAATCTCTCTTTTTAATTCTTCGTATTTTTCCATTTTCTCTTGTTCTTTTTCCAGCACTCTTGTATCAAAAGGGCACGCGATATCTATCTCATAACATGCTCTTTCTATCTTATCAAGAACAACTACATCATCACCTTTACTTGATCGTCGTTATTATTACTATTATTATTATTATTATTATTATTATTATTATTATTATTATTATTATTATTATTATTATTATTATTATTATTATTATTATTATTATTATTATTATTATTATTATATTCAAATATCGGAAATATTGAAGGAGGCACGTTCAATTTTACCTTCATCAGTGCACCTAGCACCAGCGGCAAATGTTCCGATCAACAACATTTTATCCGTTTAAGAGTGAAAAATTAATTGTGCAAGCGACAACTTTTTGAAGTTTTGTGCATGCGTTTTTGAACTTGTCATTTGACAGCTGACAGTTTAGTTTTTTTCATCTGTTGTTTCAATGGCTTTCTCGTGAAACCAGTATTGAATAATAATAGATTTTCAGAAGACAATGGATACTAAACAAGTTTAATTAAAAGGTTAAGGGCTAGATTACAATTGCAAAGCATTTTGGAATTACAAGGGCATTTTTCTCAATTCTGTTTTCCTTCGTCCCACCCACCTCCCATTAAACGTCTCAACCCAAACAAAAAGAGATAAATGTACTTTTTCTATCGTTATCGATAAAACAAGTGTGCTTTGGTATTTAAGTAAAACAGTGTGAGGACAGGCGATAATTTTCTTAGTCTTTACACGATTTTTAAGGTTTCTCTCCCCCTTGCACCTGCTTCCTGACCTTAGGAAGAAATAGATATATGTATCGTCCAAGGGCCAAGGTCGGTCCAGATAAGAAAAAAAAGGTGCCCTGAGGGCCGTACTCGAGACCTTGGGCACATTTTTTTTCTAATATATATTTTTCTAAAGGATTTGAATTGGATAGAACATTGAGTTAGCCGATTTGGTCTGTTTGTTAATTTCCCGCAAAAATAAGTTTAGAAATAGACACCTTTCTATCGCTGATGGGGAGTAGGCCAATTTGGACAAATCTTACTCTTGGGCGATGGATTCTTGGTAAGGCCGTGATCAGCGAGTACTCGGAATGAGCCTTTATAAAACCTAAATCGGAATGAATATCACTGTTCTCGTTTAATTCGAATTTCTGAAAATAATTTTAAAAGCAGAATTAAGATGAATTAGTTCTACGTTAACTTAGGTTTGAAGACGGTTTCTTTACTTTTATTTCTAGAGATCTGTCTATCAATAAAATAACTCAACTCCCAGAAACGATGTTCTCAGGACTAACAAGTCTACAATTTCTGTAAGTTTATTGCTGCACATAAACTGTGACTAAATTATATAGCTATGCGCCTGGTCACTCCAGAGGGTTTGTTTGAGTTACTTTATAAGTGACTCACATCTGTTTAAATGAAATCTCAACAGTAATTGCTGACTCTTCGTTTCCATTGTCCTCTCTCTTCCTCGCTCGAGAAAGTTCCCTAGTTACGTCTCTTTGTACAAAAATTGAAATGCGCACTCAGTAGATGAGTCCAAGGAAGACAAAAATTATTATGCCCCTCCCTTCAATTATCTTTCTGGAATCTGCAAAAATCTAGCAGACACCTGACGAGCCGCAACCAAGATACTTTCGCAAGTGAGGAAGAGAGAGGACCCTGGAAACGAGTTTGACCATTTCACAGACCTGACCTTTGAATAAAAGTGAGGATGGAGTTGACCTTGTTTTGATAAACATTACTACAAATTAGCATGAGAACAACATCATTAACATAAGAAAAGCAAGGAAGTTGTTGTCCCCAATTAGTGCGCTTGTGCTTAATCCATTGATAATTAAATAAGGTTGTTATTATTATTATTATTATTATTATTATTATTATTATTATTATTATTATTATTATTATTATTATTAAGTGAAGCTATGATCCTCGCAGTAATAAACGCAATTATTTCAATTGCGTAAAGAAGCCTAAAAAATTCAGGACTTCAACGGGGTTTGAACCCGTCACCTCGCGATACCGGTGCGACGCTCTAACCAACTGAGCTATAAAGCCACTGACGTTGGGAGCTGGTCATTTGTGGGTTGTAATGTTCCCGTGAGGAATGAATCAACGATGAAATGATGTATGAAATGGATCATATATGAACTGTGGATATGAAATCAATTGAAGCTATGATCCTCGCAGTTATGAAAGAAATTTTTGCAATTGCGTAAAGAAGCCTGAAAAATTCAGGGCTATCTACGCGAGGAGTAACTTAAACATCATCGATGTTTACAGATCAAAGATTTACGAGCTGCTATATATGATTTTTAAATTACCCTCTGGACATTTGAGGTTAACGTGTGGTATTTACCACCCGCCTAAACCTACATACCAACCAAAATTAAAGCCGATCAGACAAAATGTTTGCATTAGGGGATTGTAGAAAACACAGTAAGGAGGGATTGTACCTAAAACTAGTAAGTGAGAATTGGGACGGTGTCTTAAACTCAAATGACGTCGAGGAGGCAGTGAATAATTTGGAAGCAAAAATTAAACACCATATGGACGAGTGTATGCCGTTGTGGTCTGTGCGTATGTCATCGCGTGACCCGGTGTGGATGACACCCTTAGTAAAATCGTTAATGAGGGTAAAGTCAAGAATAGCTCCAAGCAATAAAGATCGGCTGGCTGAGATTAACAGGAAAATAAGCGAATTGATTAGTAAGAATATACGAACACTTGCAAAGGCAACTGTCGGATCCAGAGAATGGTGGAAGCACGTAGATAATTTGTCCCAACGACGCAGCATTTCTGATAACGTTACATTGGACACTAAATCACTGGAGGAGCTAAACGACTACTTCGCGGATTTGTGCACCGATGACGCATGTACGGAGCCTGTATCAGCTATCGTGGATAAGAGCCTAGAAGCCCCTCAGATATCAGAAAGACACGTGTGGAATTGTTTAAAACATCTGAACATCATTCCCTTTTGGGATTGGAGGGATCACGCTGATATCTTCACAAGTGTAAATCATAAGATCTGGAACGTTTCCCTGAAAACTAGCAAGTGGCCCTCCTCGTGGAAAAGAGCCCACGTGACGCCCCTCCCTAAGATCGACATCCCTAAGGGAAAGTAGGACTTCAGAGGAATTAAGATCACGCCTGTAATTGCACGCGCGTTCGAGAAATCTGTGTATAACACCATGCACGAGATATTGTCGAACAACATCTGAGTTCAACATAGTTTGCTTATACGACAGGGGGAGTTGCACTGATGTGCCTTTGAGCATGCAGCACACCATCTACAGCTATTTAGACGAGCAAGACTGCAAAGCCGTCCGAGTATTTGCAATTGATTTTAGTAAAGCATTTGACTGTGTTAATCATGAACTCCTGTCATCTAAGCTTAGGCAGTTGCCATTGAATCCCCTTATTGTGTACTGGTATTTAAGCTTTCTCGAGAAACGCCAGCAGCGAGTAGTTTATAACGGTTTTGAGGGACAGTGGCGTGAGGTAAATAGGGGTACGACACAAGGTAGTGTCAGTGGGCCATATCTTTTTAACGCGTTTATTAATGACTTAGAAATCAATCTAGAAGATCGCACAGCTTTGTTTAAATATGCTGATGATTCTACAATTATTATCCCTTTTTGGGGAAACGGCCAGCGTCGCACTGACTTGGTGGATCAGTTTCTTAGCTGGTCCAGCCGTAATCGCATGACATGCAACCCAACAAAATGCAAGGAGATTATTTTCCGTAAGAAAGCTTTCATTCAGTTAGTCAGTTAGTAATATACCGCAGTGCGCAGAGTTATCCATATTAGGTGTTACTTTCCAACAAAATTGTAAATACAGTAGTCACGTGCGGGCGAAGGTAATTAAGGCGAACAAGTCATTATTCGTATTAGGATCTTTACGAAAGGAAGGAATGTCCCAGGAGGAAGTAGATCACCTTTTTAACGCAATAGTTTTACCATTTTTTTCTTACGCTCTGTCGGTTTATGGTGCCTCAGATTCCGACCTTTCTGTAATACCGAATTTTTTAGACCGGTGTATGAAAAGAAAGTATACGTCCAAGAATGTAAATATTAGGGACTTGCTAGAGAAGGCAGACAAGACACTTTACAAAAAAAGATCGAACGACCCCGAATGTCCCAGTTTTTACCTAAGGAAAAGAAAACGAGGTACAATCTTAGAAAAACGTCAGTCTCTGTCCCTAGGATCCACACTGACAGATTTAAGAACGTTTTTAGTAACAGAATAATTGTTAAATATGATATGTAAATAGTTTCTAGAGTTTATATTTTTTCCTTCTTATTAATTGTAACTTAGGATATGTATTTTTATCTTAAGAAATAAAGATTATTGTAATTATTATTATTATTATTATTATTATTATTATTATTATTATGCAGTATGTTGTACGTAAGTATGCTTACCGATATAAGTAGGAAAAGGCACTATTGTGTAAGAATCTCTACTGTTAAACCCATTTACAAACCAATTGGTGATAACTAACGAACCAACATTTGAGAAAGGAACAAGAGTTTATATTCCTTAATAACTTGTCAAGACCTTGAATGACCTTGCTATGTTTAGGGTGTACGATAAAACTGCCTTCTGCATATTAAACAAAACCTGGTTCTCTCTATCCAAACCTAAACACTTCCTAACTTTCTCCGCCGTCTCCATAGAGTAGCCTCCGAGTACATCAACTATCACATTAAGCTGTGTGATAGTGTGGCCGGGAAACTGTTGGCGCATCTCCCATCTCAACGGCGCATACTTGTCAGTTTTCTCCTGTTCCTTCTGTTCTCTGTTGGAAACCCAAGGGCAGCTCATCTCAATAAGGATCACCTTCTTCTCCTTTCTGTCCACAATTCTCACATCAATTCTGTTAGCCCTGACTTCCGTATTTTCAGCGAATACTGGCACATCCCAGTACGCGCACGCTCGGACATTCTTGTACTCGGGTTTAGGTGAGACTGGAGAGTACCAAGTGGGGATACTCTGGACAAGATCTAAGTCTTTCAGGAACTCGAAGAAGAGGATTCTCAAGGCTGCATTGTGTCTCTGCATGTACTTAGTCTGTGCCAAGGCACCACATCGGCTAATCACGTGGGCCATAGATTCAGGCCCTTTTCCACACATACGACACGTAGCATCCGAGGTGGTCAGCGTCTTCGTCTTGCTTTGGTGGTACAGCTTAGGGGAGTAATTGCTGGTATAACTCATAGATTCCAGCGACAGTATGCACAGATGCAGACTTCACACTTACTAAGCCAAGTGAAGCAGTCAATAACTTTGTTATCATCCCATCTTTCTGCGAACAGCTTTCCTTGCCACCTCTTCTCTCTTACTTCCCTCATGCTTCTCTCTTCTTCTCTCACTCGTAATGTTCTCCCTACCTTTTTAACATGTGATTCCTCACCTGAGTCAGTTTGCAACGCCTTGGGATCTGGGTATGCAAGGTCCAGGGTAATGTCCATTTCCAAAGCGAATTTCTTGGCATCCTTTACGAGTGATCTTCTTCCTGCTCGTTCGCACTTCCCCTCAAACTCGCGCACTAAACTCATCGTTCGATCTTCGTTTGCGTACAACTTCATTGTGGTCTTGACTTTGGTCTACTTAAACAGACTCTCAAATGACTTCAGTCCCCGGCCTCCACACTTCCTTGGTAGGAATAGCAACTCGGTTGAACCGAGTGGATGGTAGCCTCCATTCTCTTTGATGATCTTGCGAGCTTCGCGATCGAGTTGTTGTAGATCTGCGAGCGGCCATGTTAGTGTCCACATAGGGTAGGTGACGACTGGTAGTGCGTATTGATTAGATGCTAAGACTTTGTGGAAGTCCGATAGAGGGCTCGACCATATAATTGACAGTCTCTGCAAGCAAACCTTTGACGCACCCCACAGAACAGAGCTGTCCTCCTGCTTGGAATTTTGTAAAACTCCCAAAAACTTATAGGTCTCTCCCTTCTTCAGATTTTCTATGACGTGCCTTTCTCCGATGGCAGTGCCTCCCAAACTGTTGTCCAATGAACCTCTCCTTACATGAGCTGTAGAACACTTCTTCTCGTTCCACTCCAAACCGACATCTCCCATGGCTTCTTTAACTGTCCTCATTACTCTCTCAAGTTTATCCTTCGACCCTGCATATATCTTCATATCATCTATGTACAGCAAGTGCGTAATCTTGCCACTCAGGGGTCTTGACAGCTTGTATCCTTCCGACGCTTTCAACTTCCAAGATATCGGGTTAAGGCATAAAGTGAACAACCTCGGACATAGGGCGTCGCCCTGCGGAAGGCCTTTGTTGAACCTTATGACGTCAGAGGTTTCATACCCTTCCTTTGTTCTGGCCGTGATCTTCGTATTCCAGCTTTCACACGGTCTCGCCAATGTTCTGCACATCCATAAGGGGAATTTGTGCATCGTTATCATTTCTTGCAACCAAGCATGGCTTGCAGAATCGAACGCCTTTCGCGACAAACCATTCTGTCAATCATTAAGTTGTCCATTGTTCCACTGCACTTGGTCCTGGCTCCCCTTTGCTCTTCTTCTAACAGGTTGTATGTCTCCAGATGTTCGTCCATTGGTGACAATAAGCAGGTGGTAAACCACTTATACTGCGTGTTCAAACAGGTTATAGGCCTCTGGTTCTGACTGGAGAACTCGCCCGGCTTGGGGATCAGATTGGTTTTCCTTCCTGTGAACCAGCTGGGATATCCGACTTTGCGCGTAACGATGGTCTTGAAGCTAGCTGCAGTCCCTTCATGTAAAGTGACAGCCCTTTTCCACCAGTACTTTTTTCTTGATCGCGTCTGCACACTTCGTCTGGTTAAGTTGGAAACTGTCTTGCCAAGGGACTGGGACTAGCTTTTCAAACGCTGTTCTCACTTCCACTAACTACCCAGGTTTACTATTCGCAGTGGAGCCGCTCGTCTCCCAAAGATGTTTCCAGTAACTACAGGCGTCTTGAATACTTTGAAAAACCCTTTCGTCATCCTTACTCGTTTGCTTAGTTGTTTTATAATTGGTCTTGTTGTTGTCGGCGTCTTGCTCAACCATTCTGCTAAGTTGTGCAAAGACACCACCAGGGTCAGCATGGAAACGGGTGTTCAAATCTCTTGCCTCCTCCTGCTTTTTCTTTCGCATAAAAGCTCTTTTCGCTTCACGGAGGTCTGAGTTTTTTCTCTCGATGTATGTGATAATGCTCGCCGCTGACAACTTTCAACACTTTCTTCTCGAGCATTGATCTGTTCTTTTTTCCCTTGTTTGTGATATTTTTATTTCCCTTTATCCTATCCAGCTCCGCTACTGCAACGGATATTTTTTTCCTAACCTCGGTAGCTTGTTTTACAAACGCTTCCTTAATCCTTTCACTAGGTGTTTTCCTTTTCCTCCGTTCCGTTGTCCCGGGTTTTTTCTTCCATCCTTTGTGTATCAAAAAAGCGACCAAAACAGAATAAAGGATGCAATTAGCCAGCCATAAGTACCCAAAGGGATTGCGAATAGGGTCTAAAGTATGTCCTTCTTCACGCCTCCTCATTGATGACCGTGTTGATGGCGTTGATGTCTGATTGCGTCAGACTTTGTCTTACTCTCGTGTCAATATCTCGGCTACTAAAATCACCGGTATTTGAGTTACTATTATTATTATTATTATTATTATTATTATTATTATTATTATTATTATTGTTATTATTATTATTTCGTTCATTCACACGATATGTTCTTAACGTGGTTTGTAAACTAGGCATCAAGCCACGACCTATGGCCTTAGGTGTCTAGTGTTCTTCTCAAGATTCTTGCCGTTCCCAACAAGGAGGCTTTCTGTAGTAATAACGTGCAATCTAGTCCAATTTTCTTCAACGATGTTTTCAAATTTTTGCTGAACGTCCCTAGTGAAACAATGACAATTGGTACGACAATTACTTTTCGGCAGCTCCAGATTTTCCCAATCTCTCTTTTTAATTCTTGGTTTTTTTTTAAATTTTCCCTTGTTCGTTTTCCAGCACTCTTGTATCAAAAGGGCACGCGATATCTATCACATAACATGATCTTTGAGAGCTGACAGTTTAGTTTTTTTCATCTGTCATTTCAATGGCTTTCTCGTGAAACCAGTATTGAATAATAATATATTTTCAGAAAACAAAGAGAAACTGTACGATCTTTGGTTCCTGATGCAATTTCATAGCTACCGAATAATTTCTCCATGCTTGCTCAAATTCCTTCCACTTTTCTGCCGCGTTTGAGTTATGAATATCAAGCTGTGCTGGCGGTGGTAAAGCAAATAAGGCTCCACTTCTCGCGCTCGAAATATCCCAAGACGAACTCGAAGACTGCTCAGCTCGTCCGCCACCCAGCATTTCAGCAAAGATAGTTTACGTAGATTCGGTAACCTGACACGTCCATGAAACGAACGGTACAGTAGCGGACAACTCACATTATAACAAGCAGCAACCAAAAAACTCTTTAATGCAAATAGTCCATCATCTTTTATACACAAGGTCATAATTATTCTAACACAAAAATAAGACATACCATGTATTGTTAAAGCCTAACGATGGTATTTGATAACATGCACGAGCATTCGTCATAGTGCTACTTTCTCAGATTTAGTTTTGATTGTAAGAATGCAGGAACTTTCTTGTATGAAATAAGTAAACATCAAGACAAGCCGTATAAGTGTTGTTTACAATAAATTCACGTCACAGTTCTTTCTTTCCTTTTTTTGTTTGTTTCGCTTTTTATATTTTTGAACAGAAATGAACTAAAAAAGAAAAGGTTTTGTTCGACGCGGACTTCCAAAGCTAAAACAGCTGCAAGTTTATCACCATGCAGTCAAGATATGGATGTGTTCACTGCAGATAGAATTGTGTTAAAGGAGCTGTGTCACGGCTACTACGCATGCTTGCGTTTAACACATGCAAATGAGAAATGATGTAAATAACGCCATGTTTGTATGAACCCACGTGAAAGCAGTCCACTCGCGTTATGAAACTATTCTTTTATATTTC
>OX421456.1:26989750-27004750 GCA_949126865.1 Montipora capitata
TGTCTAACTTTGTTTTAGAACTTCCGTACAGCTTAGTGTAGAATTGCTTTTGTGCGTTCATTATCGAGGGTGGATAGGTAGCGATAACTCCACTAATGTGTAATTTTCTAATGTGTTTCTTAATATGGTTACGTTTCTCCAAATTTAAAAAATATTTACTGTTCTTTTCTCCGTGTTTGTGCCATCGTGCCCTTGCCCGTATAATTAAACCCTCAACGTTTTTGTCATACATTAATTCAAGTTCGCTTTTATATCTTTCCATTGTAATTCGCCTCGGTCTTTGAGATCCTTTGCGTCCTCAAGCCAAATAGGCAATTTATCATTGATCATCTTTTTATATTCTTCATTCGCCAGTAGCGCCGTATTCAATTTCCAATAGCCAGGACCTCTGTTATTTTCCTTAATTTCTTCGAGTTCTAGAAGTATTGCAGAATGGTCTGATTTGATCGAGGGCAAAATATCCACATTTGTAACTAAATCATGCAGTTTATCGGAGATCAACCAGTAATCTAATCTACAAAATATAAAAGGAGAACAACGAGCCTAGGTGAAACTCTTTTGATTTGGATTTTTTATGCGCCAAATGTCATGGAGACTAAATTCATCTTGAATTTCTTCAATACATTTTACGACGTGCCTTCGGGGAACTTGAATTCCACCTTTTTTATCCAAATTAACATTCAAGGGACAATTAAAATCCCCTCCCATAATTATGTTTTCTTCATTTCCGAAATCATTGGTTCTTAATAGATTTGAAAGTTTATGATAAAATTGAACAGCTTCCGCGTCTTTGTTGGGCTCGTAGATATTTGCAATTGTATAACTTTCTTCTCTAATCAAAGCTTTGAACATCAAAAGTCTTCCTCTCGAATCTGTCCGAGTCAACATTACATCAATATCAAAGCCGTTCTTTATAAGCACCGCGACACCTCTTGCGTTTGTGCTCCCATGAGAGAATAATATCTCTGCACCCCATTCTTTTTTCCACTGAGCCTCACGCTCCTTGCTTGAATGCGTTTCTTGTAAAAAACGCTCTTCTTTTTTTAAAATTACTTAGGCCTCTCACATTAAAGGATAATAATCTAATTGTATCAGGCTTCGAGTTTTGTTTACTCAGCATTTTAACTATATAGAAAAGGTTGTTTCATTGCGAGGAGTAACTGCTGCCTGTTTAAATTCGAATATGTTAGAAACAATTTTTTCAATATGCATGGTATCAGTTTAAAAGTAGAGATTATTGCATCCAAGATTAAAGTGTTCCGCGCAGTGTAAGCAAGAACAAAAACCAATACACGCACAATGACAAAAACACACATACATATAAACGAAAGCGCACTTACCATCCTGTGGTTGTAATGCACTCCCGTCGGGATCTCCACATAAAGGCTATTAACACTCGAATTGAAATAGCTTACTTGTACTCAATTCTATACTGAAAAGCGAAAAATATTATATAGTCAAAAGGGTATTCTAGCTCGTAAAGCTTGACATACACTGCAATAGTACTGGTAATATTCTTAAAAGAACTACACGAGACGTTAATAAATCTGAGCTCGAATTAATAACTAGCATAACGAGCGAAAAACACTATTCAATACCAGGAAGTTTAAAAGCGAGATAAACTAGATCAATGTTCTTACAAAGATGAGAACAATCGAAGATATTTACGCTAGATATTTACAAACGTCAAAAACGTAGACTTGTTCGTAGTTCCTCCATTATTAAATCGATTTCACAAGAAAGTAAGTTGAACGTATTTACTCCGGAAGCTTGAAAGATTTTAATTTTGAGCAATTTCGATCCTTAAACAAAATTTGTGCCGGTACCGACCAAGGTATGAACGCAAATTCAACATCACTTCTTTCTTTAATCCCCTTGAGATATTCTTTTCGAAGCTTTGCTCGGTCTTTACGAACTTTCTTTGAGACATCATCAGTAATAAAAATCTGACTGTCCAGGAACGGATTGTCCTTCAAGACACTGGCAGCAACTTTAAGAATTTGAACTTTGTCAGAATATCCCAAAAGATAGATATGAATCGGCCTAACCATTGAGGTGTTTGCCTCCGTGGCTCGTTGGTTGACATTCGTTCGATGAGCCCTCATCACCTCAATGTTTTCAAGTTGCATGTGTTTCTCGAAGAATTCAACCCTCAGGAAATCTTCTAAGGAATTATGTGTCGCTTCTGCACCGTCCTTAAGACCCCAGATAACGATGTTATTTCTCTTCGATCTATTCTCGAGGTCCTCCATCTTCTTGTAAACTGACGCTAATTCTTCACGGCTCGCTTTGAGAGACAGCTCATTACTCATATCTATCATTTGCGCGTCCAGTGAGCGGTAGCTGTCTTTTAGAGCGTCAACGTCGGTGGCGGTTTTATTCTGTGAACTCTCTAAACTGGATAATTTCTCAAGGATACTATTCAACTTTGCTTCTTGTAAATCTCTTGACCTGAGTAAGTCGTCCATTTTGGCAAGGACGGCATCCAGCTTGTTTGAGGTTGAGTCGGTAT
This sequence comes from Montipora capitata, assembly GCA_949126865.1. Lineage (NCBI taxonomy): Eukaryota > Metazoa > Cnidaria > Anthozoa > Scleractinia > Acroporidae > Montipora > Montipora capitata. The sequence goes on from OX421456.1 coordinate 26,992,263, forward strand.
TAGACATTTGCAACGTTTTAGATCTGGTTCTCACACTCATATAGAACGCTTATCGAGCTTAGAAGATCTTCATTCGTCGAGAAAATGAAATTGACCAACTTCGAAGTGGAGAGCTCGAACTCGTGCGTCCTACCTGCGTCGCGTCATCACGTGACTCCCTATAATTTTCGGTTCACTAGACTTTCAGCTAGGAAATCCGAACAGATGAAAAATTTTTAGAGGATAAAAATATGCCTATATCTAAAGTACGTTTATCAATGCTATGTCTAAGTGGTTTTGAACTCTCTTCTCGTTGGGTGCCACTGACCTGAGTGATGCATCTACATTTGTTATCAAAGAAAGAACTTCAAATTGGATCATTGCTTCTTCACTGTTACGTCTGAGACAGATACGAGAGATGTGGAAACAGAAACCACAGCCACAAAATGCTAGCGAGTCGAAATGCCCGCATACCTGTTATTACCAGCCATTGCAACTGGACTTTCCACGGGTGGAGCAATGACAGAATCGTCACCCTTGCCTCTTTTCATAGAGTTCGAGGTGAGCAAATTAGAATCATCTGCAAAACCACATATAACTTTTATCTTAATGAAAAAAAAAATCACTGTGGATTGTCTATAAATTTTCCGACCATATGCACTGCTCGCATGGAAAAAGAGCCCCTAAACTAGGATTTCAGATCTGAGAGATTGATCTCATGCATCTTACCGGGCTCTTGTACTACACTTGGTTCTTCCGTACATGCACTCTTCTTCATGGCTTGCTTGGCTTTCAAACTGTTAAAATTCAGTAATACTATGTAGTTAGTTTCTAAGTTGCAGCTAACACTAAAAAGAAATATAATTTACAATTCTTATTTTGTCACCTTTGTTGCCTTAGCATCTCAAACGACAACAAATGCTGCAAGAAAGCAGTATAGGTGGAGAAGACACACTGAGCTTTCAGCATTTTAAATATGTCCAGAATGTCACAACGGACGTAAATCCTCCCATGAGCCTTGAGCCATGAACTCCGAGAGTCCGATCTCTTCCCTGTGCTCATAACAAAGCTTCCAGGTGACAAGAGCCTGCAGCCACTGCCATAGCGCCTCCTGCCTCGAGCCGACATCCTTCGCATCGAGCGCTAAATAGCGCTTAGGATTTCCACATTTCTCCAAAAATGTATTGTAACACGAAAACCTATGTCTGTAGGTAATTTAAATATATAGATAGAATACAAAACGAACACCGATTAGCGACGATGGAAATAGATTTCGACTAGCAGTCTCGCTGTTCGTTTCAGTTTGATTTCTTGTCAGGCTGAAAACTTTTCAAAGTATTGAGCATGCGCACTGTACGTGACACAACTCCTTTAAGAAAAAAAAAAACGCCTTTTTGCCATAAATATCTCATACGCTCCTCCAATTAAAAAAAAAATTACGTCAAAAACACTATTGATACCTAATGGTATAATGTCGTCCATTTTCGTTTGATTTTGCCGCTCTGAGATCTAAGCCGTTATGATTGCCATGGGAACTTATTGGGACTAAGAACAACTGGATTGAAGTTACATTTTGGTGTCTCCTAGTAGCAGGTTAATTAGTGAATGAACAACTCTGGTGAGAACTCAAGTTAAAGTTCTTACTAATCTCGGGTTTTACTACAAGCTTTCCCCCATTCTCGGTATATTGCAATATCACCACGATATTCCAAACTGTTTTATCCGATTCCCTGATGAATCAGGAATCGAGATCAGCGAAAGCTGGCAACGAAACCAAAAAAAAGTTACATCAGGACTCATTGCACTGTTTTAGCTTAATTAGAGTTGTGTAATGTTGCCAAGTATGCCTTTAATTAAACGTAGTATTGAAATAAATTATTACTTGTAACTTAGGCATTGCTTTCCATGCTTTTATTTCTAGATATCTTGATTACAATGAAATAAGTGAACTCCATGAAAACGTGTTCTCACGGCTCACAAGTCTGGAATGTCTGTAAGTATAGTGCCCCAACTATATATAACTCAGTTCAAAAAATATATCGTTATGCGTCTGGTCGTTTTAAAAAAGATTTGTTATTAGTGACTCACACACCTGTATTAAATGAAATCTAGGAAGTAGTTGATAACCCCTTCAAGTGTACAATTGAATTACATTTGGAGCTTGGCCTTTTAAGCTACTATGTTATTCCACTGCAATTTGTTTTTGTTTTGTGCTTTTTTGTTTCGTTTGTTTTCTGGTACAACGTTTGGTACCATTTTTTTGCGAGAAAAAAGGACAGGTAATAATAATAATGACAGTCATAAAACGATCGCTACTGACAGAAGCAGTCGTTACTTTTCAAGTATTGGAAATGGCAAGATATCGAAGGAATTCGTAATTATTAGGTTTGAGTAATTCTTTCATAGATCTCAAACAGTAATTCGGTTTGAGAGCTCTCAGAACATCATAAAAGTGTATTGATTTTGAATAATGTGAGAAAGAAACCTTTAGTTCATGATACGTTTAGAGAAATTTTCATCATCAATACATACATAATTAGTTGCTGCTCCCCTTAGGGGCTTTTCAGGGTCAATGAAACACAATTAACGAAACGACGGAACAGAGCAACAACAACAACAACTGAGAAAAGGCTGTCTCCGTAAAAGCAGTCCGGTCGATCTGGTTTGAAAAATATATTTCGCTCATTTCTTGTGTATTGCAAGACTTTCATATGCTTGTACCGCAATCCGCTTGATCGGATCTTTTGAATTGTTCGGGTTTTGAGGGATTTTCGCCCCTGGCGCTCTATATCGAGGCCTTCATTTGACTCAACTTTGAAAACCAATTTATCAAGAACTAACGAAGCCTGTACAAAAAAAAAATTAAAAACAATGGTGAGTTACTTCATGTCTTTTGAATGCACATCGGCGACCTTAAAAATGAAATGACTCTACAAAGAGACCCTTATTGTACAGCGTGATCAGACAGGCGAACACCGATCAACTTCAAACGCTATTTATAAAATAAAATAAAAACAGAGGCGGTCTTTTTCAATCAAACCAACGCAGCTGGAAAGTAAGTACCATAAAAAATTTCATCACGGAGAGAAATCTTGCTTCCCGTCCTTGATGGGGTATTTATAGCTCTCTGAACTCAGCCTAATTTCAGCGATCTCCAAGTCTTGGCTCCCTATTGAAAGACTCGTTGACAGGAAGCGTTGCACCAACCTCACACTCAAATAGATCTAAAACAACCATCAATAAACGAAAAAAAAAAAAAAAAAACATTTAAATGCATTACAAGTCAATTGAAGGAAAATAAACCCTCTTTGTAACGACTTCAGCTTGGCTTACCTGCCAGAGATAAACGCTAATCAGTGCTCGAATTTCGCTCCATGATTTTAGAAAAAATCAAGTTCTGCCATTATCATTCTTCCATCCACGTTTTCATTCGACAAAACGGTGAACATCAATGAAGATTGCCGCCATATTTACCTTTTGGGACAGCCGCTAACCAAATTGTGAGGTATAGTTGACAGCTGGGCGAGGAGAAATGTGTCGGTGAGGATTTAGAATTTTATTGTCATAAGAGTTTTGAAATTTAGAATTCCTCCACGCTAAACCTGCACACAATTGCAAAACATCTCTTAAGAGGACCTCGTCTCAGGACCCTTTAAACTTTCTTGTAATCGGCGCTTACACGCACAAACTCAACAATGATCCTGCCTATGGGCCTGGCCTGTTCCCTCTCGCCCAAAAGACGATTGTGCTATTGGCTAAAATTAAGTTGCCGAATCCGTGATAACAAAAGTAAATGTTTATCTTTTATATGTTGTACCAGGAGTTGTTTGGCACTGCTTTTACCCATAGACGTGGGCCAACATCTCGGAGGCTTTGGTAAGCACCAAATTACCTTACCGAATGGTTCATAGCTTTAGGCTATCTTTAAAAGAAGGAACGGGGAATCGGGAACCAGGGAATGGGAATGGGAATGGGATACGGGGAACGGGGAACGGGGAATCTTTAAAAGCGGGAATCTTTAAAATGGGGAGTCTTTGAAAGCGGGAATCTTTAAAACGGGAAAAAAAAAAGAAATAAATATATTTTTTCCCTTTTTAGTATGCAGTTAGCCTGCGGATACAGCCTCCTCTCCTCGCATCCCGTCACTGGGAGGTTTCACGCGTCCCAAGTGACGGGGAGCGAGGAGAGGCGACTGTATTCGCAGGCAGGCTATTCTGAAGGGAAACTAAAACAAACAGACCCTTCCAACGGTTTCTTTCATCGGGCAAAGGAGCTATATCTTGGTTAATTTTCAACAAATCCCTTTCCGTTTCTGTGCAGTGTAGCTAACCAATGTATCGATCACGATATCGCGGAATGTCCCTATACACTATAACGATATCTTCTGGTGCTCCCAAAGGAGGGTTCTGAATGTCGCCACCGCACCCATAACATCGTGTAACTATAGTACCTGCTACCCACTTCAGCTGGAAAGAACTAATGTTTGGACCCGGCATTCCAACAACTTGACCTGCATGACGCTTGGGTTTTTACCCTCCAAGTTGCTTGTTAATGCGATATTATGATTGATAAATGAAGAGGGATACTGACCGTGACTTGCTAGAAAAACACCGTTTGACAGACCAACAGCTGAGTGCAAAATGTTGCTCAAACCGATCTGGTTATGGGGAGCAGAAGACTGGGAAAAAGTTGAGTCGAAGCCTGGCGGGGTATGGCCCTAATTCAGGTTTGCAAGCCCACTACTTCGGTGATTTACATGAATTGCAGGTATTTGATTGGCGAACGCCATCGAGGGGCGCCGATCATTAAGTGCATGGGAGTCCTCCTTAGCATGTTTAGGAGACGGATCTTCAAGTAATTCCGCGGTCTCGTGGACAGGCTGAGATTTGGCGTTTGTCCTTTTCCGTTTGCTTGGGTTTTTTTCCTGCACATTTTGGACCTCCACTAACGGCCATGTCTATCATCTTAGGACCCGTTCTTGATCGTCTATACCAGTTGATAAACCCCTCTAACTTGTCAGTGACTTACGCCACGGCAAGGGTATGCTCGCACATTTTTGTGGAGTGGTTTACACAAGAACGGTCGCAGAGTGACCAAAGAACCTCCTTTACCTGGGGTAACAACGTGTATTTTGTTACTCGTGTGTTAGTCGTATGTCAGTCCTAAGTATTTGTATTTATCCGTATATTCCGTATGTTAATCGTATGTTACCCGTATGTACTCGTGTGGTGTTTTAGTCATGATCCTGTTGAGATAGCCAAATTTCATGAAATACATCACTTTTTAGCAAACATTTCAGCTCTCTCGGACGCCGTGTAAATGTCGTGTCACACAAAGCTTTTAAGCTTTGACAAACAACCCTTGAATTTTAAAAAATTCAAGGGTTGTTTGTCACAAAACCAAGAACCCATTATGTGTGCCATATATCTGTCGTTAAGTAGTGCGTCTTTCCATTAGTACTTGATAACGGTAGAACAAATATTTATCGCTGCGAAACTCAATATAAAAACTTCACAGACTAGAGTTCAGATGAATCAAGGTGGTTTGATTCTTCTGTCGGTGTAACGGATCTCAAAGACTAAGAATCGAGATTTGAACCGCTCCACTAGCCCGCTAAACAGATATGCTTTAGCTTGCAATATAATTACAATGAATAAATCGATTTTAGTTGATTGATCAATAATTCCCAGAGCTTCCCGCTTTTAAACATTCCCCGTTCAAAAGAATCCCGCTTTTAAAGATTCCTTATTTTAAAGATTCCGCTTTTAAAGATTCCCCGTTCCCTCATTCCTCATTCTTCATTCTTCGTTCTCCGTTGTCTGATTCCCCGTTCCTCGTTTTAAAGATAGCCATAGCTTTACCTTAATTCGTCCTAGTTCCTTGCGGGTATGGTTGGGAAGGACGCTGACTTTCAATAGTCATAACTTTGAAGTGGTTGAGCAAACGATCAGCAAATTTCGTTACATTTTCTAAAATTTCAATGGGATTTTGACGTGTCAAAATTTTATTTATATATCGTTGACAGTTTCACGGGAAGCACTTTTAATTTTTTCTATTTTGGTGGTCTTTTTTTTTTCTCGTTTCTTTAATGTTTCAACTCATCTTAGCTTTTTTGTCTTCGTTTACGATTTTTTAAAGAAAATATCGTTTCTTTGTTGACGTTATTGGTAAATATTTGACGACTCCCCCACTTCCAACATGCTGGCCTCAAACTCAAAATAGCGTATCTCCGACGTCATGTGGCCACGGAATCATTTCCAGAACCGTTCTACGTATGTAGATTCATAAATTCTGTTAATTTTCAAAAATTGAACCGATGGCAAAGAAAGTGTGGTCAACGTGCAACACGGCAAACGTGGGGGAGATGACAGTGAAACGGGTTCATCAAATGCTCTTACATTTATTATTACTGGGTTGCCGTATGGCAATCCAGTCGGAAAATGGGTAGATTTCTCCGTTTTATTTTTTTCCATGTCGGTAAAAGTCTTGCCTGTCACTCCCCTGCTAAGTGGTGTCTTTGTGCATAGAGCCCTGCTGCGCGTATTTTCTTAGGATCGAGAGGGTAGTGGGAAATGCGTAGATTTCTCTGGTGGACACATTATAACGATTAACTTAACTGGCAATGACGTCGAAAGTCATGTAGCGCGAATGGCGTTTTAGTGGATCTTTGAACAAAATATACCCTTATGAAGCTCAATAATGGCAAATCAATTGGATACTGAACAAGACAGGCGACAACATAGACAACAATCTGTCGCCCGTCGAGCCGTCTTTTACCAAGTGTACTGTTATGTAGAACACTGAAGATTCGCAGGGCAGCGATAAGAGTGAATTCAAAGACTACACCAGGTGGATTGAATGGAATTTCAAGCGTTAAAATCGCTGAAAAGGTAAGATTATTGTCGAAGTGAATAGTTTTATCCTCTGGGATGAATTTTCCGTCGAAAAATCGGTTATTTGGGCGGTCAGTGTAAAACGCAGACTGCAGACTGCAGACCGGGGGTAAAATGCAGACTGAGGGTAAAATAAATATTAATAATAAAAAAACGAGTCATAAGGATAAAATAAAGATTGTTTGAAAGACAATCCTGTTTTATATCTGTCAACAACTCACATTATCATGACTGCAGGTCGCTGCACCTTTTGGGGATGCGATCGTACGCGTTGAAATCATCTGTGCTTTGTTTTTGCGCTTTCAGATGCATTGCAATGTTCCAAATTATTTGTCACACCGGTACATCGAGGGAAATCGATCGAAAAACCAACAATTATTACTTCGAATACCCGAATAATCTCGGTTGCCTTTTTTCGGTGCGACGAAATGCACAAAGAATTTCATGTATTTCGAGCAATTAGGACGCGGGGATTTCATTGGTTAAGCTATGCGTGATAACCCCTAGGGAGAGGTTATAATTGAAAACTACATCTTCCAGATGCAAAACAAACGAACTTGTGAACTAAAGGATAAACATAACGTACACGAAAGCGAATGAAAGGATCCTAATAAGAAATTTTTACACCTCAGTCATACTGGCTTAAGCCGACTGAATTGAAACGTTAAATGGTTGCAAAATCCACGTTATCTCTGTCTTTGTTAATTGGTATTGTAGCCATGCGTGTCAAAATAAATTGAGTTATTGGGTAATTACTCGATTACTTTGTTCAGTGTAGCAAAATGGACAGTTGAATTACGGGGTGGTGACTTCTTTGCCTAAAAGCAACTCACTTAACGAAACTATCCTTTTTCCAAAAACAACAACAAGGATTCAAACAGCTTCAATTCTTACAGAGTTCGATGAAAATCCGGATTTAAAACATGCGGTGGGGCAACCAAAGCGATGGGAGCTGTGTTGGGGTTTCAGTGTGAAAGTACAAACGGCTACTAACACTCTTATAACTCTTTTTTCATTATTGTTTTATTAACCCGCAGTCTGCAGTCTGCAGTCTGCATTTTACCCTCAGTCTGCATTTTATCCCTGGTCTGCAGTCTGCAGTCTGCGTTTTACACTGACCGGTTATTTGGGTGGTTTTTGGCAACAGAGGTTAATTATTCGTAATGCGATCGCTTCCGTTGCCGTTAGCAATGGGTCGCAAATTTGACACTTTTATCGCATTATCACATTACGCATTGAATCCACGTTATCTATTATTCCTAAAAATCTAAAAATATTCGTGCCTCATCAGTTTTCGGTCGAATTTATGTCCAAGAAAGCAGATAAATTGCAGAAAATTTTAGTTTTGCATCCAAAAATTCGTAATCAACTCTAAAATGACCAAATTTTGCATGGAAAACATATTTTACTGTTATTTTTCTTAATTTTTTTCGTTCAACTTTCGCTTTTATAAAACGTTTCAGTTGTCTGCAAATAAGTTATATGCTTTTGGAAAGCTTATTTTCTTAGCTTTAAAATGATGTATTTTTTCCCCTTAACTTTAAATATTTTTTCAAACAAACAAAACATTTTTTGGCGATGGCTGATTTACGGCGGTTTTCTCGCGGTTGGGAAAGTAGGAAAAAGAGTTAGGCCGGTAGCCAGGTTTTTAACCTCAGAAAGGAATCTGTTTCGTCGTACGAACGTGTGAGGAACTGTGAGCCAAAGGGCCTCTGCTGGTATGACTTCTGGGTGACCCCTTAATAACTTCTTACTAACCGAGCGCGAGGGCGGTACTGGGAAATATTGGCCCGAGGTCGTGACAGTACGGACCGAGCGCAGCAAGGTCCGTACAAAAACGACCCAGGGCCAATATTCCCCAGTACGGCTCGAGCTAGCTCGGTTAGTAAGTAGTTTATTATATGGTTTTTAATTACCTTTTGCTTTGTTTTTGCAAGCCCGTAATCTGCCTGTGGGCCAGTCACAATTAGCCAATCAGAGCGCGCGTTATATCAGCTACAAACCCCAAGTTGAAAAAATATTCCTGGAACGCTGCACGTACCACAGGCAACCCAGTGTATCCTCACGGAGGGTCTAGTTTTTTGGTAAAAGCCTATTAATAATTCCATTAGTAACAACCAATAAACCAAAGCAAATGTAGACTGTCAGTAAAATACAGAAAAAGTCTTGAAGTATGTTATAAAAGGTAAAGTCTCTGCTTAAGAGCCAGAAGGCTCATCAGGCCGGCGCTTATCTCCGGTTTCAGTAGCATGAAGCGACTAGGAGTATTTATACTCCCCCCTGGATGGGATGCTAGTCCATCGCAGGGTTACCCCCAGCATTACGCCGGTACCCATTTATACACCTGGGTGGAGAGAGGCACCGTGAGAGTAAAGTGTCTTGCCCAAGAACACAACACAATGTCCCCGGCCAGGTCCCGAACCCGGACCACTCGATCCGGAGTCGAGCGCACTAACCATGAGGCCACCACGCCTCCCTAAGTATGTTATAAATCCATATTATTTGGTATGCTCTGCACATTTAGACCAAGCGGTCCTTTCTTGGATGCCGAAAAAATAATAAAAGCATTTTAAACAGTCCTACTATCTTGACTAAAATGATATCAATAAAAATAAAGTCCGGTTCCCGAACGTATTACTGAGAAGCAAAATATGTTTAAAATACTCCAGAAATCCGAGGTTGGTTAAGGTAAATCTAAAATTATGAACCATAATAACCTCTGAACGCGAAGAATTAGGCATAGGATTGACCCGTGAGCGAAAAGAGATCAGGTACTTTTCCCTTGAGCTGCTGGGTTTGTCAGTTACTAGATGTTTTGCAATTGTGTGCAACCTTTATTGCAATTAAGTCCTCACCGACACACTACTTTCCTCAGAGCCACACAAGTGCTATTATTGAGTTTGGTCAGCGGTTGTCCCAAAAGGTAAATATGGTGGCAATCGTCACTGATATTCACCGTTTTGTCGAATGAAAACTTTGATGGAAAAATGATGATAACCATTAATAATATAATAATTTATTACTTATTAGGCGCAAATTAGCATCTGAATATGATCAAATGCGCCTTACAACTTAAACTACCCCTATTAATTACAATAAAATATACTTAGGAATACTTGAAATGAATAATTTAAAAAGTAGTCAATTGCAATCTAACAATAACAGGCAAAAGCCTTCCTAAATAAAGAAGTCTTCATAGTTCGTTAAAAAACCAAAAAGTCATCAATGTCATTTGTAACATTTGCAGGCAGGCGTTTCCACAATAATGGCAGATAAAAAAGCAACTTAGTTAGTAAACTTGATTTGCACCTTCATGGATCTGGTCCTTTCTTTTGTAAAATCATGGAGCAAAATTCCAACAATGATTAGCGTTCATCTGTGGCACATAAGCCAAGTTAAAGTCGTTAAAACAGGGTTAAAGGCCATTCAATTGACCTGTAATGCGTTTAAATTTCTTTTTCGTTTATTTAGTATAGTGGCCCAAATAATCTCTCAAAACATTATATGGCCAGGCGCCTGATCACAGCATAAAAAAAATGTATGAGTTAGCTAAAAAGTTACTCACACAGCTGAAATGAACTTCTGAGAAGTAGTTGATACCACTTTTAGGTATATAACTTGGGGCTTGGCCTTTAAAGCCTAAGACCAAATGCCATTCCACAACATATTTTGTTTTTTGCTCTTTTTTTTTTCGAAGCACAACTTAACCTGATTTGAACATGGGAAATAAGCTTTAATTAATTGTTTTTTTTTTTTTTTTTTTTTTTTTTATGAACTCTTGTTCTTAGGCTATCGTAGCTTGATTAAGAAAATAACACAAAGAGCTGTGATAAACATTGTATTCCAACGCATTTTTTTTTTACATAGAACTTGACGTTTCGTATGCTACTCAACGTATGGTCACTTTTGAAAATGTATGTTGACTAGCATACGAATCGTCAAGTTCTATATAAAAAAAAGTGCTTTGGAATACAATATTTATCACCGCTGTTTGTGTTATTTTCTTAATATTTTTTTTCCCTAAGTTTAAGCCTTATGCCAATTTTACTACACTTCTACTCATTCATATATTCAGAAATGGCACCCGACTGGTTTAGCTTCATGTAGTTATTTTGGGTGCCCTGTTTACCGACTTTCTCCGCCATATTTATAACATATTGTATTGCTTCTGTCTAATTAATGGACAAACTAATCGTTGTTGTTGTTGCTGCTGTCCAAAATGGCAACTGTTCCCATATTTTTTTAGCCCTGCCCGACCATAATTACACTGGACCTTACAACCCACTCGGCCAACAAAAAAATACGATCCAGACAACGTTGAAATCTTACAAATTTATCTACAGCCCACTGGCAAAACACATGCCATTGCAACGAGGCATGATATTGATTACGCTGTTTGTCGAAAAAAGGAGGCGATGCTAAGGGGTGCAAAAAACAAACCAGACCGAAAACTGGTGCAACCCTTAGACGTAGTGAACTACAAAGATCGCAGTGATGGTATGCGTCGCGCGCAATGCGATATACCTCAAACAAAAAGTTGGGCTTGGGATTCGGAATAAAATAAAACTCCTGTATATGGATGACTACAGTCAGAGATACCAGCTACCTGACATGCAACTCCTTAGAATGCTGGGTGCAATGAGATGGGACATCGTCCATTTCAAATTGCTGGACGACTAAAAACTATTCAGCGGCCCGGTCTCCTGCTTGTGGTCCTTTCCTCCTTAGACGACTAAGAGATTGCTTTTGCGCTGCTGGCGCGCGGTGGGGTAGTGGGAAACCTGACAAAAAATCGTACCACCAGGATGCGACCAAAAAAAAAAAAAAGTACCGCCGCTGGATGTGTTGCGAACTTTGGACTCTCTTAAAATAGAGGCAACATCACTCCTAGTAGTATAGTGGGGATCAGTTAAATACAACCTCCATTTTTGCAAGGTGCTGGCCAATTAGGCCGGATGATCCCTACCATACTACTTTGAGTAATGATGCTAAGTTGCCGTTAAAAAGTGGTATTATTAAGAAAATTTAGTACTTCTTTAACTATGTTTGGGGAAGGTTTCTTATGCATTGCTTTCCACGGTTTCATTTCTACGAGTCTTGATAACAATACCATAACTGTACTCCCCGAAAAGGGCAGGGCTGACAAGTATACAACGGCTATAAGTATAATGCCCCAAATAATGTTTCAAAAAATTATATGTCTATGCGCCTGGTAACTTCACAAAGATTTGTTTGAGTAAATTATAAGTGACAGACGCAGCTTTTTTAAATGAGATGGAGAAGTATTGCATTTGGAGCTTGGCCTTCTAAGCTTACGACTTAGAATTATCTCTGTACGGTGGCCAATTTACATTATCAACTCCGTTGATAAAACCAATTTTTTTCATTCCATTGAGTCTCTTTTTTGTTGTTGTTGTTTTTGTTTTTTTGTTTTTTTTGGTGCAACTTAACCTTTTATTTGACCTTGGGGTTCGCATTTTTGTGAAGAAGAAATACTTTAAAACTACTTTTAGAAAACTAATGAAAAAGACAGTCGTTACTTTGTAAGCCCTGTCCACACATTCGGGAATTTTTGTATCCACATTTTCTTTTTCCCAATAGGGCTTGCGTGCTCAC
>OX421456.1:27014750-27017250 GCA_949126865.1 Montipora capitata
GTAATAGCCACCTTCACATCAATCAATGTAAAGTTTAAATATTATTTTTCATATGGCCGACTGGAAAAATCTACCATTCAATTACACAGACATCTTCATGTAAACTTTGCCGTGACTTTTTATTGCCAATTGATGTGTATCAATTTTCCTCATTTTGACCTCATATTTCTTACATTTACTAAATATAAATGATGTCGTTCAATTCAATTAGTACATTCATGTCCATTATCTTCGTAGCAACGCTAACTCAAGCAGCAAGCGGGAAGCGCCTCTCAGTCAAGTCCCGCCCCCGCCTTCTCTACCAAATAAAAGTCGAGTAAAGAAGAAAGGAATTGTCCGGAATAAAAGGCCCTTTTTATTCTAACTAATTACCAATAATTAATTTCATCAGCAGCTCAAAGTTGGCGTTTTCATTGTAAATTAGTACTGCACTGGTGCATTTGTCCACTTGAAGCCAGTTTGCAGACAAAACATGAAGGAATTTTCCTAAATAGAAACTCCTCCAGGTGAGAGCAACAAACTCAGGGGGAAGAAAAAATGTCCACTTACAAGAACAGACCTTTGCTGCGAAACTTTGCAATTAAATTTGTGAAACTTTTGCGGTGACGTGTCCTATGACAAAAACGGACCTTTGCTGCGAAACTTTGCGATTAACTTTGTGAAACTTTTGCGGTGACGTGTCCCTTTGACAAAAACGGGCCTTTGCTGCGAAACTTTGCAATTAACTTTGTGAAACGTTTGCGGTGACGTGTCCTATGACAAGAACGGGCCTTTGCTGCGAAACTTTGCAATTAACTTTGTGAAACTTTTGCGGTGACGTGTCCTATGACAAGAACGGGCCTTTGCTGTAAAACTTTGCAATTAACTTTGTGAAACTTTTGCGGTGACGTGCCCTATGACAAGAACGGGCCTTTGCTGCGAAACTTTGCAATTAACTTTGTGAAACTTTTGCGGTGACGTGTCCTATGACAAGAACGGGCCTTTGCTGCGAAACTTTGCAATTAACTTTGCGAAACTTTTGCGGTGACGTGTCTTATGACAAGAACGGGCCTTTGCTGCGAAACTTTGCAATTAACTTTGTGAAACTTTTGCGGTGACGTGTCCTGTGACAAGAACGGGCCTTTGCTGCGAAACTTTGCAATTAACTTTGTGAAACTTTTGTGGTGACGTGTCCTATGACAAGAACGGGCCTTTGCTGCGAAACTTTGCAATTAACTTTGTGAAACTTTTGCGGTGACGTGTCCTATGACAAGAACGGGCCTTTGCTGCGAAACTTTGCAATTAACTTTGTGAAACTTTTGCGGTGGCGTGTCCTATGACAAGAACAGGCCTTTGCTGCGAAACTTTGCAATTAACTTTGTGAAACTTTTGCGGTGACGTGTCCTATGACAAGAACGGGCCTTTGCTGTGAAACTTTGCGATTAACTTTGTGAAACTTTTGCGGTGACGTGTCCTATGACAAGAACGGGCCTTTGCTGCGAAACTTTGCAATTAACTTTGCGAAACTTTTGCGGTGACGTGTCCCTTTGACAAGAACGGGCCTTTGCTGCGAAACTTTGCAATTAACTTTGTGAAACTTTTGCGGTGACGTGTCCTATGACAAGAACGGGCCTTTGCTGCGAAACTTTGCAATTAACTTTGTGAAACTTTTGCGGTGACGTGCCCTATGCCAAGAACGGGCCTTTGCTACGAAACTTTGTGGTTAACTTTGTGAAACGTGCGTTGACGTTATTGATTCAATCCATCCTTTCTTGCCTCGTTACTGCATTCTTTCAACCATTTAGACAATCAACACGTTAACCAATCATACACTCACTCCTTTTCTTCATTCTTTTCTTCATTCTTTTCTTCATTCTTTTCTTCATTCGATCATTCATTTACTCAGTCATCCATTTATTCATCCATGCATTGTTTACTGGCATGATTCTGGTTGCATTTGATGTTATTCTTTTTTTTTTCAGATTAATTGACTCCATTTCCATTGATTACCGTGATTACAAACCGTATTGTTTGAAGGCAAGTTGGTAATAAATAATAGCTTGCCTCCTCTTTCCATTGACTTTTCATTGACTTTTCGCTTGTTTTCCATTCATAATTATCATTATAAACTTTCGTTTGGTTTTAGGTAACTCGAAGGCTTCCTTTATCGCTTGCTACACAATGCGAAGTCTCTCATGAACGGGAACTGATCATTTGTCATCGATATGTCCCAAAGTTCCGAAAATTGTGGTGAGGCTAGTGCCAGCAAAAACATAATCGGGTAATGAGTCATGAGTCATGAGTCATGCATGTGTGTGGTACGTTTAATATTCCCTAGTAAGACGAATCAACCTGATTGACGACATACCTTCAACGGAAAGCTTAAGATGTGGGAAGTAACAGCTTCTAGAACTTTAAGTTAAGCGCGGTCTGTTCACATACGAAACCAACATTAAAACACTTATCGTCAGTGGCATTTGGGAAAATAGAATGATCACAATATTTCAGCTCTTGTACTTTG
>OX421456.1:27027250-27034750 GCA_949126865.1 Montipora capitata
GAAAAAATGTCGTTGGGTACTCCTGACACTTAGCAAAATCTGGTAACTTTAGACTTAAGGTACTCGAGAAATGATCACTTGAAGGGGTCTATAACAATAGTTTGGTAATTAAGAGGAAATGTCCACTAAAACCGAGCGAAAATAAAAAAGGTTGGCACATGATGAAAAAAAACAAAATCCTTCATATTTCATACAAAGATAGCTTATCATACTGTAAGAAACGTGGTGGGATTTTTTTCTTTAAAGATTTATTTTACGTTAAGCCGACAAACACAGGGCTACTCCTGCACTACTCCTGCAGTATCATCTGTATCATAGTCACGCGGACAGCCGCTACAAGCATGGCTTGCTCGTCACTATGCTTGATCGCGCGCACCGGCTATCATCATCTTGGGCGCATTTTTCAGAAGGGTGTGAACGTCTGAGAGAAGTTTTCCGTAAGCTGAGGTATCCCAATCACCTTATTGATTCCGTCATCAACAGGTTTATCTCCTCGAGAGTCGCAGTGGACCAGCCTAAACAGCATACCGATGACGCCATCCGGATAGTTATCCCCTATCCCCTTGCGTGAGCCCAAGCCTAACATCGTAACCCAGCAATGCGTTGTTTATTTATTCAAGTGTGACCTGTGCGATGCAGGTTATGTCGGGTACACAAAGGGCCACCTTCACACGCGTGTTGAGGGACACCGTCAAAAGGCGTCATCTATTTACAGGCATTATTGCAACGAACATAACACTGCTGTTCCGAACAATTTCTTAGCACGCTTCAATGTAATCAAGGAATGCACGAGCAAATTTGACTGCCTTGTTAATGAAATGCTGTGTATTCAATATCTTAAACCAGCATTGAATGTACAGTCGGATTCTCTTCGTGCTAAAGTATTCATGTAATTAGCTTGGCACTCTTTTATGCAAATTCTTTTCAACTTAGCCTTTTCACAAACCGCATTTTATCTTTGTAACCTTGATAATGGGGCAAGATGCACCGAAACGTCGGTTTCTGTCACTTATATTTCTTGTTTCATAGATTTATTTTAATTCCCAAAAATGACGAAATTCTGTTCGGCCCCTGCGATCAGAGAAAACGCCACTATTTTAGCGTAAGATGCTATATTCAAATCAATCCCCATTTTCAGTTCGCATCGCTTTTAACGGGAATCCCGAACCATCGAGGTTGGATTCGAGTTCGAGTTCGAGTTCGAGTTCGAGTTCGAGTTCGAGTTCGAGTTCGAGTTCGAGTTCGAGTTGGACTTCGAGTTGGACTTCGAGTTGGACTTCGAGTTGCGCTTCGAGTTGGAGTTCGAGTTAAAGTTGACTATAAAAATAAACCCCCATCCCCCCAAAAAGAAATAGAGGGGAATGGTAGGGTAGGTCCCGCAAAACCAGGGCCCGCCGAGATACTTACATTTTTCGAAGGACCGCTTGTGCTTATGGGAGGGCACAAACCAACGATAGTATGACAAGGAATATTTTTCCTTGAAATGTAAATACTAACCATGATCCATGATGCTAACCAACGATCTCTCATGAAGAGAAAGGATTTGAATCAAAGCAGTGTCCATTTCTGTTAAGAAAGTGCAAGTGGCATGACGCGTGACGCGTGACACTAACCTTGTCCACGTCCAGTCACACATTTCCTGGATGGCAAACGATGGTAAGATCATAGGCGCTGTTGTTGGTCCTCCTGTATTTAACTATGGAAAGGTACGTTTGATTTTCTTTATGAAGAGTTGCATTTGAAAGATTTTTTTTGAAATGTAAATTAGCACTGAAACATGCCTATGTTTTCAGGGATGAAACAATCATTGAGATATCTTCATCACCAGAGAGGGATGGCGATAATGCACGTGGCGATACAATGTAAGTGTTATATTTTCATCATTGATCAAAGAGGTCTTTCGGAATAGACTGAATAAAGAAATGACGTTTTGGGATTTTATTTTCCTGTAGGTAGCTTTATTTGCTTGTACGGCCGTCCGAGGGGCACAGTATTAAACTTGATCAAATTTTAAATTACCTCTAAGATTTGAACCCGCGGTTTGCTGTCTTCCGGTACATTATCTTAAGCTAGTAAATTACTAGCTTAAGATAATGTACATTACTAATGTATAATTTTCTTTTAGTAGGCACGAGTTTGTTTTTTCATCTTTACACTTTCAATAGCTCCGATCAATTCGATTGAAATCAAGTCAAAACGATTCCATTCAGATCACTTCAATTCAAGACTTCATGTGACTGATCGTTTGATAAATTCTTCACATTCCTTTATCTCTTAGTAAAACATTTTCCATAGGAATCCTCTAAATTCTCCCAAAATTCAAATTGTAGTATAAACTCACTCTTTAACACCAGGGGAATCAAAGTTGCTCATTTTGCCATTTGCGATATCCTCTTTCCACGTCTGGTATTCTTCAAGTTATAGCCCAGCAAAGAGCCAATGCAAATGTGGTGTAATCGAGCTTTTGACATTTTGTTCCAAAATTGAGCTATCGGAATCCTTACTTGTTTGACTCTGTGTTAAATGTTTATATTTTACTAGCTTGAAACGTTGGGAAAGTTGGAAATTTAGGAACGGTCCGTACTCAGGGGTCCGGAAGGGGAAATCTAGACCGCAGGAGCGGCGAGATTCAGGAATGCTGAGAAGCTGGAGGAAAAAAGAAGACAGTCACCTGTTTTCCAATTTTGATGTGAAAGGACCTTTCAAAACCTTTTCCAGATCTCCCCCCAAAAAATAATCAACATGAAAGTTACGGTTAAAAAGTGGGTTCACTTCCCCTATAGTTTTCTCGGTTATAAGTAGAAAAAACCGGCAACTATTGTCTACGTAGCAGATTACAGTTTAGATTACAGTGACAGATTAGTTTGTAGAGAAATAAACAATTTGTTCTTTTGAAAGTTGATGTTTTGTCCAACACAAATGTTTTAGAAACTTACTGTGAGAAGACAGCTCGTTTTAAATGTCAATCGTAGCTCACTTTCGTTGCGTTTTTACTTTGCAAGTGCCTACGATTGTCTTGTAGAGCGAAATGAAATGTAGAGAGGTAATTAAAATTATATTTAATTCTGAATAATATGAAATCGTCTATTAGTAAATATATGGGCCACGACCCCAAATATGGACAATTTGTTTTTATTCATTCGCAGTGACAAAAGGTACCACACATTGTTGAAAACCTGTATCCGTGCTCTATATTTTAATGTGTCAGCAATTTTATTACTTAAACCACATGAAAAAAGAAAAATGAAAAAGCCCAATATTGCCCCGAATTCCTGTTCTTCGCCCAGCTTATACATCTCTTTGCTTATTAACAGTAATAATAAATAATAATTATACATTATTATCAATTATATACTTGCGTTTTCATTATTAACTCGAAGCGCAACTCGAAGTCCAACTCGAAGTGCAACTCGAAGCGCAACTCGAAGTCCAACTCGAAGTCCAACTCGAACTCGAACTCGAATCCAAACTCGATGATACCTAACTCCCGCTTTTAATCTCACATTTGTGCCCAGAAACTCCTTTAATATGTGTCAACAAGTAATTCGAGCCTAAACATTCACTTCTGTGTCGAAACAGAAATTCAGGGAAAGCCGTGAAAAATTAGCAAAATTTTGCGTGGTCGAAATTCCCGGCTCGGTGCATTTTTTCAGAAGGAAATATCCATTCCCGGTAAAATAGCAAATCGCCCGAAATTTTTAGATTTAGTTAGTAGAAACGTTGGTCTTAATCCGGATATACAAATTAGCGCCGGGCTTTTTATCAGCGCCGACTATCAACACCCTCAAAATCGGCAAAGTCAAAGCATCAATCCGTCAACTTGTGTAAATGGTGTCACGGAAGTAAAGCTGTGACTTCTGCCACTTCTTTTCAGTTGCTCAAGATATCTTTCGCTTTTTAATTACTGGCGTATTATGAATGCGATCGCAAGATTTAAAGGGCTTTTTGCACTTGAACTGACACGTAGAAAACATATTTGCGTGTATATTTAATTTAAAGTGAGGAATGAAGAGCGACTTATCATCAATTTCAGAGTAATCCTGCGCTTGTTTTTCATATTTATTTGGAAGCATCAAACCTAAAAAAAAAATTACCTGCGAAATGAAGGAAACAAACTTTACGTGGTAGTTGTGGTAAAATAAATTCTGATTTCAACCTTTTAAGGTTGAAATCAGAATTTATTTATTCAGTAAAACGCTGCGCACGTACTAGATATTCGATTAAGTTCAAGTTTGAAATAGAATAAAATCGTCAGCGCGTAAAGAACCGTGACAACCTGAGATGCAATAACGAGGACGAGAACGACCAACGGGAAGTTTGGGGAAAAAGTTGTCAAAAAGTGCCACTAACTATATTGCACGCACAACATAAAACCGGCATAAAACGTTCAAAGAGAGCAGTCATAAGACTGCGCAGAACAAAATGCTATCCCATTAATCCAGGCGATGTTAGTTTTTGGCAATTTTAAGGATTTTAAACCCCACCAAATCGCAAGTATGAAAGTCCAATGTCGCGTTTTTCAAACTCGTATACAGAACTGCGTATTGTAAAAACAATTAGCAAATGTTATCTTGAAATTCCTTATCATACATTGCATTGTGAAATAATACAGAATCACTCGCAGCAAAGAAACGAATACTTGACCAGAACTTTGAAAAGAAAATGTCGAATTCTTGTTTGGATATAATTTACTTAATCCAATACATACTACTTTAATCATAGCTGCTTACAAGTACACTTATCACTGAGCGTGTTTAATTTTTCGATGTACTGTTTCCGGCGCCTAACCTTGATGTCGTCAACAGCGATACCAAACACATCTCTCTTAGCAGTGGGATTGCAAGGGTATTTAGTTTCCCTTTAGAGGACAGTTCGCAAAGGTTGAAAGAGTCAAACACAATCGGGTGCCTTGGTGTGACATCGTCAACCACTTGGGATATCATGGTATGAATGTCAGCCTCATATCTAGCAGCTTCCATCACCTCGATTTCAGCTTCATCGTCAGGAAGAGTTTTCTTTGACGCAAGACGTGAAAAGAATCCTCCTATTTGATTGGCTGTCAGGAAGTCATCACTGTGGAACATCCTGGTACCATTGATATCTTTTGCATGCATCATAGATCGAGCCACTGATGCCGGATCAGCTTTTTGCTCTGTCATCTCTCCGAGTTCGAACTTTTTGGTAAGATATGACCGTTGTGCAACAGTGAACCTAGTACGTCGAGGTCCAATTACCTTCAGCGCCCAGCCGATACCCAGATTTCGTGCACTGGCGTGTTTGGTAGGACACTTACGACGGGTACCATAGTGGCTCCTTGTCCTTCCAGTTGTTCTGCATATTGCACAGCAGCTTTGTCGTATAAGGTTTCATGCTCAAGGGTATATTGGTGCTTACCACAGTTCAAGTGACGAAGCACTGAGGAATGCCTAATGAACCTTTTTATACATCCGTCCTCCGGACAAGCAAAAAGGCTAGTCGAAGCATCTCCCCCTCCCGAGCCTGTGGATTCTTTTTCATCCCCTGAGGGCTTCGCGGAAACAGTTGTTCGCCCTTTTATCGATGAAAAATTACTTCGGTGTACTTGGGCTACCACAAGGGCCGATAAAGCGCCTGAACCTTGTCCAGAAGACTTCCGTTGATACACGATCTTACCCGGACCGATTCCGTACGCCCTCCACAAGCGAATCCCCTCAGCTGAATACTCTAAGTTGGATAAAAGGCTTACACCATCTATCTTGAATGCTGGAGTTTCCACGCTTGTAAACGGTTCACAAAGCGTGACATAAAGGAAAGGCACTCCACCGAAAGATACCATGGCTTTGAACATCTGTTCTGGTGTCTCGATGTCATTTCCTGAATTTAGGAAGACTCTCATGTGAGACTTGATGGTCGCTGCCTTGCGGTCACACGCACCCTTTCCTCCCTGTGGATCTGAAAAGTCAAGCCTCTTGAGTACGATGCCCTCCTTTCGGCCTAATTTGCTTGAGGATTCGTTTAGTGATTCCAGGAAGTCAATCCTTGCTGAATGTTGGTGGATTGAGCGTAAAATATGTGCCTTCCACGATACTATTTGAGCCTTTGCCTGTTTTACTAAGAAACGCATTTCTTCACAATCGTCATCTGATAAATTGCTTTCATTTTTAACGAGTGTGTTGTCTATTTCATCCACTGTTGATGCTAACAACTCGCAGCGATCGCAACAGTCGTCATGGCTGTGTTTGCAGTCATGATAAAAAGCAGGATCTTTGCAATCACTCAATGCAAACAAACTGCAATGATCTGCCACAGTTGAACCCTCACAAACATACACCTGCAATTGAAAACAAGACTTCTCAGTTCTCTTACTGTTTAAGGATTAAAAAACCGAAAATGAACTTATCCATGCTCTATTATTAAATCAATTAAATCAATGGATAGAACAAAACCCACGAATGCTTCAACATCAACCTGCGCGATGTATTTGTTAATTCACTTCTTTTATTGTTTTTGTTTGTTTTGTTTTTGTTTTTTTCATTGATTCAAAGGTACAAGTTTCTATATGCCAGAAAAATATGATAAAAAGTTTGCATGCTTCACCAGCAACACTTTTTGGTTAACAGGAACCTCTAATTTTTGAGACTTGGGGTGGATATAAGTTAAGATTTTGAAGCAGCGTATAAATGTAAACCACTGCTCGTGATAGCATCTCCGTTTACAGCGGTTTCCCCTTAGTGCGATCTAAATGATCAATGAGAAAACTTACCCTGTAATCACTTTTAAGGTAGCGTTTTGCCGCACGTAGGCGATTCTGCACATCCTTGACCCAGTGCATCCCTTTTCCTGCGTCCCCAAGTTTCTCAGCTACTTCTGCTAGGTTGTCAAATGCCTGAGCCAAACGTCACTGCTTATGTAGTCGAGGCCTTGAAGAGATTTCCTTGAAGATGCTGAGCAGACGGATAATACTCGCAACAATGTGCTACGGCTCAACGCTATGAAGTTACACTTATCACAATATGCTGTGTACTGCTGTACCACTCTCTTAGGGATTAGAGTTCTGATAACATTTGGGACCTTTATTGTCGTTTTGTCGCTGAGTACGATAGAGCGCTGGCCAAATGGCAGATCTTGCATGATATGTGGGCTCATTATAAACATTATGAAATGTTCAGTCTGCGAGGGGGAAACATCCCGTCTTGGCGCTCTTTCATGAAGTACTGGCATTCCTCTGCCATGTGTCAAGCAGTGACGTTTGGCTTCCGTGTAGCGGTATTTTGTCAGATCTGGTACGTATTTAAGGAGAGTCTTGTAACGTACTTTGTCTGCCATTATCGATAGTATTTGTCGCCGTGTTGCCCAGTTGCTTGCAGCACCATAGCACTCGGAAAGAGCTTCCATGAGCGTCTCATCTACGTTGCTTTCTGGGGAAGCCTCCCCACTCGAGATGAACTGTTGCAGTAACACGCCTGAGGAGGCCACCTCGCTGAACAAAGACTATGAATCCTGAGGGCTTATGTCATTAAG
>OX421456.1:27039750-27049750 GCA_949126865.1 Montipora capitata
CGTTGGATTAGTTCGTCTTCAACTCCCGCCAGAATATTCAGGAGAAAGGTCTAAGGAACAAAGGAAACTTGATTGTGAAATTCGTTCCCGCGGATATTGTAAAACCGAAGCTTTTCTTCACGCTATTCAATGTCCTGGCACAGGACTCTCACCACACAAAGTGCAGTCGTTTGCATAATGTACGGAATTGCATCATTTATGTGGTTTGCTTGCTTTTTTCGGGAACCAACAAGGTCAACCTGACTTAGTTCTTGAACAATCAATTTATTCTTCTAATTTTTTAAGGGATCTCTCCTTTATTTTTGTATCAATTTATAAATTTCTTGAATTACGAAATGCTGATTGGCTGAGACACATGGTATTTTTCGTCAAATTTTGGTAATTGCCAGGGCAAAATTACTTTTCTTATTTTCATGTACTTAGCCTTTTTTTCTTTTCTTTTTTTTGTTTTTGTTTTTGTTTTGTTTTTGCAATGCTGGAATAAAATTAGAGCATTTTACAGTGTTCAAAACGTAAAACTGAACACTGAAATGGCTTCTTACGAAATTGCGCAACAGCGTGCGTTTTTGCAGACCTTCTTCATAAAAAAAAGAATTGCCTTTAATACTATAAACTAGTAACCGCAAGTTTCCTCATAAAATTAAAGAATTAATATCACTTGTATTTTCAGAAGGTGCAAAAATTGCCCTTGTCGTACGTTCCGCGACTTGGGCAATCTCTGCAACTCCTAAAAATACAAGTGATCTTAATCCCTAATTATACTCGACCCATGCGATTACTTAAATATTCATCCACTGATGGCTCAAGCAGGAAATATTTCAAAACCACACTGCTATGAGCTCAATGCCCTCTCTTTTATCTACACCAAGAGCTGGAAATAAACTTTCAAAAGCCAGAGTAATAATATATTCACCATGAAGTTATCTAATTTCGTTGTGAAAGCCTACACGTATTGATGATGTAATCTTTAATAACTAAATACCTTTTTTGACTAATGGAATTTTTGCCAAGCTTGAAAATGTTAATTATTTGTAAGAAAGACCACTGAACAATTTTTTATTATTATCACAAGCCACTATGATTTGACCATACTACACCGTTTTAGCTATTCAAGGTAACAGCATCAAGTGAACTGCTTGATTGAACAGTGAAGGAATATATTGAAAAAAGCCAATATTTCGAAAGGCACTACCTTTCTTCATCAGGGTTTTACAAGCTAATTGTAGTATAATTTTTTTTCTCGAAAATAACATACTTCCCCTCCCTTGAATGAACTCGCTCGCAGAAAACAATATTCTTTACGAACGTATAAGCAAGTGTTTCAATTTGCAATTTTGTTTCTTTGTTTTAGAATACTGAGAAAAAACGAACTTCAAACAATACCCGATGGGACCTTGAGGAATTTAAAGGATCTTCGACTTGTGTACGTCAGTGACTGAAAGCAGGCTAGAAGCGACTGCCGTATATACCTCTTTCATAATGGCGGCCAAATGAAACAAAAAAACCGTGAATGTTAGACATCCAGCTGAATAAACTTGTTTTAATGCTCACAAGCCTCGCCACGACGAGCAAATTTCAAAAGTATATATATATATATATATATATATATATATATATATATATATATATATATATATATATATATATATATATATATATATATATTTTTTAATGAGGGCAGTAGGTCTGATTCTAAATAATACAAAAGAATGTAAGTGTGGTAGCCATTTATGAAAGTGGTCTATGCGACATTTGTGCGTCAGATAACGAAACGTTAAATTGTGTCTTACCTTTGCTTTCAGTTTTTTTGTCACTCGTGTGTGAAATAAATCTGTGAAAAAAACTACTGTCACTTGCTTGATTATTTTTTGTTCCCCAACAGAATGCTCTCTGACAACCCAATCAACACAACCGGACAGTTGATGTTTGCTATCCCAAACCAAAGCCTAAGAATGTAAGTCATAGAAGATTACATACTAGGGACTTTAAGATACGCCGACTACTGACTACGGACTACGGACGGGAGGTGTTTGGGACTGGGACGAGACACTGGGTTTTCCCTTGAGCGGCCGTCGCGAGCTCACGACGGGTGAGTAGTCATGCGAGTTTGCGTAGTCAACAAAGGCGACGACGGTGGGAAAGAAAGGTAGATGAAAAACCAAATTATTGTATCAAAATAAAGAGAATTATAGTTGTCATTTCATTTTTTAATCAACAAGTATTTGTAGTGGAATGATTTTCGTTTCGAGCAACGTTTTCGGCAGGATAATTTCGAAGAGTTTTGGCAGTCTCGATTTTGAATGAAAGAGTGTCAAAGGGCAAATGGTGGGAACCATATACATTTTCGCTTAATTCTATCAAGTGAATAGATTCATTGTTGTCACTTTATATACTGCCTCAGTACTTTAACCAGTATGCATTCAGGGTTTGCTTTCAGTCTCGAGATTCGGTTTGATGAAATATTTTGCCTGAATTTTGATGATCCCCTGAACTCATCTCGCTTGATCAGCCGGTGGAAATTGCTTGCTTTTGAAACCTAAGTGATTTGTAAACTCTTCCTGCTTTACTAATCATGTAATAGGCGGTTCTTGTGAAGCCAAAAGTCGAATAATTTATTTCTGATTTCCTCAGCTCAATTTTGCTTGAAAGGGCTAGCACTGCTGCTTTGACCGTAGCACGTAGTCTGTTGTCCGCCAACTTAACTTCGTATTTTCACGCCATCAGCCCCGTACTCGATCCAGTGCTCTAGACTTGAGGAACAAGCGTCCAACGGTAGTCCGTAGTCTGTAGTAGGAGTATCTTAAAGTCCCCACTGTTTCATGTGTCTGCGCACCTGAGGTTACATGTAGGGAGGGATTCACGGCCAGACCGAGTTACTCTGCTAGGAGGTTTAACACATAGCCCGCCTTTACATGAAGCTCACCTAAGTGGGATGGCTGGTGGGCTATCTTTTGGTCGTATACCCCCTGCTCCCTCCCCTTAGATCTGCCCCTGTAAACACAGCGTATATTCAACATTTCTGAGATTATAATTCAAAACGTCAAGACGCGGAGTAAACCGAGAACTAAGATAATCCGGTGTTTGACTGTTTACAGCTTTACATATCATGATCGCTTTTCTAAGATCGCGTTGATGATTAAGTTTGTTCCAATTTAAAACACAAAACAGTTGATTAGTATTACTCAGATAATTTTAGAAAGTTGTGATATGTGCGGCAAGAATCTGCAACTTTTGTAATTTCTGTGAGAGCCCCTTTGAATAGGACCCCCACACTTTACTACAGTAATCGAAATGAGGCTGGATTAATGAATTATAAATAGGAGTATCTCACGTGAAACAAAATTTCTTATGCGTTTAATGGCGGTTATGCCAGGGGGAGTCTTTTTTGACATTTCTGAAATATGAAATTTCCAATGTAAATTCTGATCAATATACAAACCAAGAGGTTTTGTATGGGCAACTTGTTCTACAGGAGTTTAATTATTTTTATTGCACCATTCTTGTTTACATTAGACAATCTCTGTCTAGAACCAATTGACAGAAATTCTGTTTTCGACGTATTTAAAGTAAGTTTATTAGCGATTAGCCATATCGAATTTTCTCTCAATCTGAGTTCATACATTCTTTTATCTCTGACATTAATGCTCGCGATATTGCTATTGGAATCATTAGCCTACATTGTTGGCTGGGAGTAAGGGTTAGGCACTTGGGCATGCCGATCGTTAATATATAACAGAAATAAAAGAGGTCCTGAGATAGTTCCTTGCGGAACACCACATTGGAGAATTTGCTCAGATGATTCATTGCAGTTTACTAAAAAGATGTGAGCACGATTTTTCAAGTAAAAACAAAACCATTTCAGGACGGATAACTGATAAGAAAATGCTGCCATTATAGTTACATTTGCTAGTGAATGGAACTTCAGTCTTCTCGATTACAAATACTGTAACTGTCACTTATGTCCAGAAATGCACGCAGTCGCAAAAATAACAAATATAACAACAGTGCTAAGGAAAATACCGAAAATAACAATTATAGCAAAAAAAAAAACGAATGAAGCAAACGGCAGAAGTAAGAATAACAATTCTTCAAGGCAGACAAGGAAAAGGGGCCCTACAAATATAACAAAAATAACGAAAATAACAAATATAGCAAAAATAACAAGTCAAGCAAACAGCAGCAGCAAGAATAGCAAGAATAACAAATATAACAACTGTGCTAAGGAAAATACCGAAAATAACAAATATAGCAAAAATAACGAATGAAGCAAACGGCAGAAGTAAGAATAACAATTCTTCAAGGCAGACAAGGAAAAGGGGCCCTACAAATATAACAAAAATAACGATAACAACAAATATAGCAAAAATAACAAGTCAAGCAAACGGCAACAGCAAGAATAACAAGAATAACAAATATAACAACTGTGCTAAGAAAAATACCGAAAATAACAATTATAGCAAAGTAACGAAAATAACAAATCAAGCGAGCCACACAGGCAGAAAAGGGAAGGGGGCCCTACAAATATAACACAAATAACAAAAATGACAAATTTAGCGCAAATAACAAAGCAAGCAACCAGCAGAAGCAAGAATAACAATTCTTCTAAGCAGACAAAGGAAAGGGGCCCCACAAATATAACGAAAATAACAAATATAACGAATATAGCAAAAGTAACAAAGGAAACAAGCCACAGCAGCAAGAATAACAATTCTTAGGGGCAGACAAGGGAAGGGGGCCCCACAAATATAACGAAAATAACAAATATAACGAATACAGCGAAAGTAACAAAGGAAACAAGCCACAGCAGCAACAATAACTATTCTTCAAGCAAGAGAAGGCAAGGGGGCCCCACAAATATAACGAATATAGCGAAAATAACAAAGCAAACAAGCCAGAGGAGCAAGAATAACAATTCTTAGAGGCAGACAAGGGAAGGGGGCCCCACAAATATAACGAACATAACAAATATAACGAATATAGCGAAAGTAACAAAGGAAACAAGCCACAGCAGCTAGAATAACAATTCTTCAAGCAAGAAAAAGGAAGGAGGCCCCACAAATATATCGAAAATAGCGAAAATAACAAAGGAAACAAGCCACACCATCAAGAATAACAAATCTTCAAGCAAGAGAAGGCAAGGGGGCCCCACAAATATAACGAAAATAACAAATATAACGAATTTAGCGAAAATAACAGAGGAAACAAGCCACAGCAGCAAGAATAACAATTCTTCAAGGCAGACAAGGAAAGGGGGCCCTACAAATATAACAAAAATAACGAAAATAACAAATTTAGCGCAAATAACAAAGCAAGCAACCGGCAGTAGCAAGAATAACAATTCTTCTAGGCAGACAAAGGAAGGGGGCCCCACAAATATAACGAAAATAACAAATATAACGAATATAGCAAAAGTAACAAAGGAAACAAACCACAGCAGCAAGAATAACAATTATTATGGGCAGACAAGGGAAGGGGGCCCCACAAATATAACGAAAATAACAAATATAACGAATACAGCGAAAGTAACAAAGGAAACAAGCCACAGCAGCAACAATAACAATTCTTCAAGCAAGAGAAGGCAAGGGGGCCCCACAAATATAACGAATATAGCGAAAATAACAAAGCAAACAAGCCAGAGGAGCAAAAATAACAATTCTTAGAGGCAGACAAGGGAAGGGGGCCCCACAAATATAACGAACATAACAAATATAACGAATATAGCGAAAGTAACAAAGGAAACAAGCCACAGCAGCTAGAATAACAATTCTTCAAGCAAGAAAAAGGAAGGAGGCCCCACAAATATATCGAAAATAATATAACGAATATAGCGAAAATAACAAAGGAAACAAGCCACACCATCAAGAATAACAAATCTTCAAGCAAGAGAAGGCAAGGGGGCCCCACAAATATAACGAAAATAACAAATATAACGAATTTAGCGAAAATAACAGAGGAAACAAGCCACAGCAGCAAGAATAACAATTCTTCAAGGCAGACAAGGAAAGGGGGCCCTACAAATATAACAAAAATAACGAAAATAACAAATTTAGCGCAAATAACAAAGCAAGCAACCGGCAGTATCAAGAATAACAATTCTTCTAGGCAAACAAAGGAAGGGGGCCCCACAAATATAACGAAAATAACAAATATAACGAATATAGCGAAAGTAACAAAGGAAACAAACCACAGCAGCAAGAATAACAATTCTTATGGGCAGACAAGGGAAGGGGGCCCTAAAAATATAACGAAAATAACAAATATAACGAATATAGCGAAAATAACAAAGGAAGCAAGTCACAGCAGCAAGAATAACAATTCTTATGGGCAGACAAGGGAAGGGGGCCCCACAAATATAACGAAAATAACAAATATAACGAATACAGCGAAAGTAACAAAGGAAACAAGCCACAGCAGCAACAATAACAATTCTTCAAGGCAGACAAGGGAAGGGGGCTCCACAAAAATAATTTCAATGTTAAAAAGCTTTTTATGCGACATTTGTTGATAACTTATTACTCTAAAAGTTAACCTGATGCCGTCTTTGCCTTTTATAGAAATAACCAGCCAGCAGGACTTTGTTGCATGATAATAAGCTTGTGTTCATATTTTTAATAACGGGCCGACAACCGACACAATATAAGAGCTTATACATACTAATGAATCATTTTTGCATTTGTGTTGATGCTCGTTTGTGCGTTATTTTTACACAAGTTTTTGGCGTATATTTGGTTCGCTTATCACCGAGTTGCTTTGTATAATGATCACTCCTGGAATTCTGTATGCTAAATTTATTGGATTATTGGTTCTGTTATTTCGCAATGTTTCGTATTGCTTCTGTTAATCCTTAATGAGTTGGTGAATGAATAAACAGAAATAAGTAATGTTAGCCGGACTTCATCAGTGTTGTGGCGGGAATTATTTTGGCAGGACGCAATGTAAGTACTCCTAATAATAAACACAAAGGGCACATTAATTAATACAGTTCGCCAATAACACCGACAACGAACCCCAAAGTTTTTGATTTGGTGCAGTGGCTAATAACTTGGCCCTTATTGCGTTCGATAGGATGCAGTTGTAATGCTGATTGAATTGAGATCTTTGAGACACCCAGTGTCCGATCTTCGATCACACTCCAAATTGTGCAAATAGTGGTGATTAACAGTATTAACTCTAAGCACCAATTTTAAATCGTTGCGCTTTCAGTAACTGCGTGGCTCGCATGTTAAGTCGAATTGCTGGCATGTTGACTCGAATATGGACTCCAATGGTTCACAGCCATGGCTCGCACGGCTCGCAAGCGCGCACATTGTCCATACTCGTTTTAAGTCGTTTCAGTTATTAGGCGTAGACTCTCTTTAACATTTTAGCTTTCATTGTACGGTTCGGTTAACTACACTTTTCACGAGTTCGTGTGAACAAAATAGCACTCGTTCACAGATTAAGCCTAAGCGCTCGTTTCAGTGATTAGGCCTAAGCACTCTCTTAACATTTTAGCTTTCAATTTCCGGTTTGGTTAATTACACTTTTCACGGGATTAACTCACTGCGTACTGCGTAGCCAGCCTCTAAGCCTAGCCATTTTCAATTCGCAATTTTTTTTTTACTTGAATACATTACATTCTTCAACTTGAGTTTATTAGTTTTCGCGTACCGCGTAGCCGGCTAGACAGAACTTTGTTCGAGTGACAGGGTATTCTGCAGTTACTCCCAAGAAGGGTTCATATTAAAGTGTTTGACGTGTGTAAAGGTGCTTTTTCTCTCTTTCTTCCCTCCTTGTTTGTTTTTTTTTTTGGTTTGTTTTTGTCTTCTTCATGCACCGTTGTATAACTACTTTGTTCGGAAATTTCAAACGTCAATCGGATGTAACTCGTTAAGCATTTAGCTACATAAGAAATTCGTCACCTACGGACGCTGCGCTCATTCCAGTGCTTACGAAGTCCATTACATGATAGCATTTGCAAAGTAGTAGCGACTAAAATATAGATGTACACATAGAAAACTATAAAAATCGACCAGAACAGCAATCACAAATGTTGCGAATGTGTCCTTAATACCCTGACAACACGCTGTTCAGAAACAGAAATAATGACTGACTGTAATAGCGCCCCGTAATATCGAATGCCTCGTTCTTAAAGCGTAGCCATGGAAGTGTCAGGTGGTGAGAGAACGAAAAACGTCGATGAACAAAGGAGGCTGTGCTGCTCAAAAATGTTGTATGCTTCGTTCTCAAATAGTAGCGACTAAAACATGGATATACACATAGAAAACTATAAAAATCGACCAGAATAGCTTTCACAAATGTTGCGAATATGTGTCCTTGATACCCTGACAACATGCTGTTCAGAAACAGCAATAATGACTGACTGTAATAGCGCGCCGAAAGGTTGAATGCTTCGTTCTTAAAGCGTCGCGAAATCGCTGTACACTTCCTCAAAACATATAGTGACTAAAATATCGATATACGCATAGAAAGTTATAAACATCGTCCAGAACAGCAACCACAACGTCAATCGGATGTAACTCGTTTTCGCAACATACACGAAATTCGTCACCTACGGACGCTGCGTTCATTCCAATGCTTACGAAGTCCATTACATGATAGCATTTGCAAAGTAGTGTCGTTTTCCATTTCTAAGCCACTAATGCCAGCTTTGCACTTAGCAACATCGTTATTAGTGTTTTGGCATGCCCTTTTCTTTTTCCCGCATATAGTTTCCCCGTTTTTCGCAACAGCATGCCATCATCCAAATTTAACACCAGACCCTAGCCAGCTGTCTAGCGAATTGTTTATCATTAAATACTTTTTTTAAGTCGCATTGTACGTCGATCTAAATTATTGCTTGAAATATTACATAAAGTTTTATTGGAGTTGAGTAATATTTCTCGAAGGGCCACTGCTTTCGGGAAGCCGTTACCTTTGGAATCCTACGGTACTGCCAGTTGGTTAATGGTGGGCATCTGGTGTATATTTTGAAAACAGACGACAACACTGATTCATATCATGTTCAGAAAAATAATTAATGGAAAGTAAAGCACAATTTTTTTATTCCTGGCTTTCCTGCCAATAATAACAAACGTAGCAAAAAGATGAAGAAGGGGAGGGGTTTCCTCAAATATACACAAAATGAAATGAACGATATTGAAAAAAAAAAGATTAAGCCAACAAGATTTAGCATTTTATGGTTTAGAATAGGAGATTTTGGCAGCTGATGGAGTGATGCCAAACTACAGTACAACACTACAATCAGTGCCCTCATTATGGTTAACGAACGTCCCAGACAATAACAACACTGCCCGGTACTTTCGTAATTTTAATGATAGTCATGGTAATTTTGTTTGCTTATCTGTAACACTGTTAAACATCACTTGCAAGAATACTGTATTAATTATGTGCCCTTTGTGTTGATTATCAACTGGTACTTACATTGCGTCCTGCCAAAATAATTCCCGCCACATCATTGATGAAGTCCGGGTGACAATATTTATTTCTGTTTATTCATTCACCAACCCATTAAGGATTAACAAAAGCAATACGAAAGATTGCGAAATAACAGAACTAATAATCCACTAAAAATAGCATACAAAATTCCAGGATTGATCATTACACAATGCAACTCCGCGATAAGCGAACCAAATATACGCAAAAAACCTGCTTACAAATCAAGCGCAAACGAGCATGAACACAATCGCAAAAATGATTCATTACGATGTATGAGCTCTTCTATTGTCTTCCTTTTGTCGCCTTGTTTTTGTAAGGCAAAGTCGTCTATGATACAAATAACGTGGCGAATGGAAAATAATTGGCGTACTCGGTTGTCGGCGCGTCGTTAAAAATATGTACACAAGCTTATTATAATGGCGCAAAGTCCTGTTGCCTGGTTATTTATATGAAAGACAAAGACATAATCACGTCAACCTTTACGGAAATAAGTTATCATCAAATGTCGCGTAAAAAGGTTTTTAACATCGAAATTATTTCTGTCGGGCCCCCTTCCCTTGTC
>OX421456.1:27054750-27057250 GCA_949126865.1 Montipora capitata
TTGTAACTGCCTTTACATTGTTGATATTGAAGTTATTCATGTTGAAATTGTTGGTCATAGCTATAGAGCCATCCTTTTTCAAATATGGTGAAAGATCAACTGATCCTGAATGTTGAATTTTGACTATTTCATCATCAGCATAAGATATATCTGCTTTTAACACCATCGAGCTATCAATATAAATTTTGTTGCTGCATCTGTGTAATGAAGAGGCTCTTTTAACCCAGTTATTTTTTTTATTTCCCATATCAATTGGATTTTTCACATCGATTTTTATATTATCATCATCAAAATTAAAATACCATTGTTGAAAATATTCATATGTCATTGCATCTGATTTGTTATCTCCAGGATTTGCAACATTTTCAATACGACTAAAATTCATATTCAGCAATCCAGTCATTTGATCGCTTCCATCTTTTTTGAGATAATTATTTAGCTGTGTCTTATCAGCTTTTGTGGATACGATTGATTGTAACTGTTTTAAATTGGTTGCTTCATTGTTTTGGGTAGCATCTTTAAGATTTATGTTTTTTTTTTCAGCGTTAGTGTTTGATTGATCTCCTCTAAGGTATCTTATATCAGCTGTACGCTCGTTAAGAGCATCAGTGTTTGATCTTGGGTTTGATATATTCATAAGTCGATATTCGGCTAAATTAGGATCATTAGAAAGTGGAACGCTACCATCTTTTCTCAAATAATCAGTTAAATCAACTGACGAACTAGATGTGTATCCGCCGTTTGCTTTAATGAGATCATATATTTGCTTTTTTGTTAAAACATCGCTAAAATTCATGCCAGGTTTGACAATAGTCAGATATTTGTTTTGTATGTTGTGTATTCCTTGTTTGTATAATAGGAAACCAATTCCAGGAGGTCCTCGTATAATTTGACGACCTGTACTGTGGTCATTAAATATTCCCATATATTGTTAGGTTAGAGATTATCTTAGATCATTCCATAAAAGTTTCGTTTTATGATTTTTCTAGGTTTATCGACATACAAAAAGGAATATGGCTTTTCGGTCGCTTTGATGTATTGATTTTTGCTTGCACCAAATTCTCGTGATATCAAACTTCGTTCATTGTTGGTGCTTGGAATATCATATATCATAATATGATTCAGTCAAATAAATCACAGGGCAATTTTTATGCCATCCTCTTATAAAGTAATCGATCAATGGTTTTTGATTTTTTCAGTCCCATAATCGTCAAATATTACTATTTTTTGGGAACCATCGTCCACCAGATTTTCCACAGGAGTGATGCTATCATTCTTGTAAACCAATGGATCATATCTAATATTTTTTTCCAGTACCATCAAAAGCTTTTATCATCTGTTGGTATTTGTCCTGTTCAAGACTTTTGGGATACAGATGAATTTGATCATAAACTAACGGACTCGTGATTATATAGTAAAGCAAATTGGTTTTGCCTTCTCCTGGTGGAGAAGCCAATAACATTCTAAATGTTGCTTTCGGCATATACGGATAAAGTTGCTTGAATAACTAATCCCAGCTGAAGTACTGAAGCACGGCGGACCAGATTTGGCTCAACGGCTTCACAATTTCATACAGAGCATTTGGACTGAGGAACAAGCTCCAGCTGACATTAAAGATGCACTGATAGTCGCCATTCACAAGAAAGGTGACAAGGCTGACTGCGGCAACTACAGAGGCATCTCGCTGCTATCAATCGTTGGTAAATTGTTTGCGAAGATTAAATCAAATCGGCTTACACACATTGCCGAGGACGTCCTACCTGATACACAGTGCGGCTTTCGACCTGCAAGAGGCACTATTGACATGATCTTCGCCTTGCGGCAAGTGCAAGAAAAGTGTAGGGAACAAAGAACTCCTCTCTATACAGCCTTCTTCGACCTGACTAAGGATTTCGACTCGGTTCACAGAGAAACTCTCTGGAAAATCTTGAGCAAATATGGGTGCCCAGATAAATTGATTACGATGATCCGTCTACTTCATGATGATATGACCGCCTCTGTTCTGTGTGAAGGTGAACAAGTGGAACCTTTCCCTGTGAAAGTCGGTGTTAAGCAAGGATGTGTAATAGCTCCCACGCTGTTTGCTTTTTTCATGGGTGCTGTCCTACAGCTGACGGAGCCTCATCTGAAAAATCATGGAGTTCAAGTAACTTACGTATATCTGAGGATTAAACTAATCAATAAGACATAACTTTTTCTGTGACTCTGAGTTTCACGCTTACGCGATCATCAGACAGACTTTAATTCAATCCTCAGATCAGACTACACTCAAGGTTCAAATAACTTATCGATACGATGGTAATATGTTCAACTTACGGCGGCTACAGGCCAAAACCAAGGTGTGTACGGCCTCAATCGTGGAACTTCAATACGCTGATGATGCTGCGGTCTGCTCGACTTCAGAAGCAGGTATACAGAGAATAACTGACGCCATTTTAGAAGCTTACAATAGACTTGGGCTATCACTGAACTGCCCTAAAACGGAGGTTATGTATCAATC
>OX421456.1:27069750-27104750 GCA_949126865.1 Montipora capitata
ACCCTACAGGCAGTGAAAATAAATAACCAGGGAGCTCCTCTTTTAGGCTTGGCTAAATCTATATAAACGAACATGTAGTCGAAATACAAAAATCAATATGTAACGCTCCCATGGAAGCAAATTCACTCCTCCCACCAAGGAGCGTTGAAATTTCCGTCGGGACCCCATCCCCGCTCAAATTAAAAGCTTCGTTTTTAATTCGAGTGCCGGGTCCCTACATTTCTAAGACGCTTCGCCCTTTGACCGGTATTTATATCTAATATTTATTTTGACATTCGAGATCTAGTAGTTAGACCGAATGACGGATATCCAACGACTGGGAGTAGTGTAGTAGTTGGGGATAATAGATCATTTTTGAAAAAAATGATCTAGTACCCCCAACTACTACACTACTCGGTTGTGGGACAAAACGATGGATATCGCAGATAAGGGTTTATTCAGTGTTACAGTAATTCCAAACCAGATTGTTTTGCAAAGTTCACAAGTTTAAAAATTTATACAGAGCTTCACTAGTAAAGTACTTATGTCTTCTACAGATTCATGATGAGGACGAGGCTAAGAACATTCAACCTTGGATCGCTTGCCAACAATAACAAGAATATCACACCTGTTATGTATGTATTAATGCAAAGACCGTTTTGGGTAATTACTTGCAAACAAGCTTGATGTTATAATTTGAATTCATTCCTAATTTGTCGACCGTTTCCATGATTGAAATGGACGATTCAACGACACTTTTTGATGGTGTATTCTTTGGATCAAAATTGTGTAGAATACAGAAATTTCGTCTCAGAATGTTCAAGAGTCAAGCGGATTCATCTGCCAAGGGCACTTTGCTACTCTGCCGAGTTCTGAACACTTAGCGGTTCCCTTTGTCTATGGAATCTCAAGCAGACAGCATAAAAGGATAACATTCATGTTTTTGTAGACAAAATGTGAGCAGAGTTATCTACGTTTGTGGAAGAAGAAACCATGTAATCATTTTTACTGTGGACGTACTCTGTTAAGGCTATCTTAAGGGCAACCTCAACTCCAACTACGGATTTACCATGAACCGAATAAAATATTTGTAATCGAACTTGCGCGACAATTTTTTTGAGTAATTGTGACTTGTTATGGTTCCTTTTTGTTCTGGCACAAAGAGCTTTTGTTTTAAAACAATGGGGCAACCGTTGCAATTCAAAATTATTCTCGCTGGCGGTGAACAGGAAATTTGAAAACAAAAACAATTAATTCTGAAATTCAATTCCTTTTCATTTAAAAAAGTTCAAACAATTTTCATTGTAAACAATATGTCCTTTGGTATAAAGTCATCTTTTTTTTTTTTAGTGGAGGTTCCCTTTAAGTCTTTTGTAAACGGGAGTGAAACAGAGCGCTCAAACTGCAGCTTATGCACACTGCCTTGCGATGTGCTTGACACAGGATTTTTGCACCTGACTTTACTCAAGAGGCCTAAATAAAAGAGAAAAAAGTGCATATGACAGACCTAACTAAAACAAAACAAACATTGAAGTTGTCTTAATTTCACCCACCTACGACATATGGTACCCATCATGTGTTTGGTGTATGCACTCTCACAACTTGCAATGGTACGCATCGCAAGGAATCCCTTAGAGATGCAAAAGATATTCGTTTCCCTTGTATGCCGGGAAAACGGGAAAATTCAAGAACTTTTGTGGAAACATCATGAAAATCCTTGCTGCAGGTAGACTGTTCCGCAGCACCGAACCTGTGAAGGTAAAGTTACCAGGTATT
Organism: Montipora capitata; assembly: GCA_949126865.1. Lineage (NCBI taxonomy): Eukaryota > Metazoa > Cnidaria > Anthozoa > Scleractinia > Acroporidae > Montipora > Montipora capitata. The sequence continues at coordinate 27,071,506 of OX421456.1, forward strand.
AAAATTGTGTTGACTTGATAGTAGGGTAGTTTGGGGATTATTTTACCACTTGCCAATTTATACTTAGTTGTCCCGCTTGATTGTACACCTCTGTGATTGGCAATGACAGGTCCTTAGCTAGACACTACAAAACGTAATCGATTTGGTTATGTTTCCTATAATTATGCAACGTTGTTTTCACTGTGTTTTCGTTTAGAACTTTGAATGAAGGCAAAATTGTCACCATCAAATTTAAGGAACGCTGCTTTGTTCACCTGTGAGTACCTTAAAGTTAATTTTCCTGTATACGTACGGCCAGACTGCTTGACCTGCAATGCTTCCAGGGCTTAATTTCAGTTGGACAGACATGTGAGTGTGGCTTACATAAAAGATTACATTGACAACCTACACCGAGAGGAATTTAATGACAACTGTCTCATTTGTAGAAATCGAACCTTTTAAGTGAACAGCATGACAAGGTTTGCAACATTGTTGTGCATAACAAAAGTTTCGAGAAGAGTCAAATTCCACCGTCCATACCTCGGCTCCTGTACTTTAACGGAAAAAAGAAGCCTCAATACCCCGACACTCTTGTAATGCTATCTTTCACTGCAGGAGCGTTTGACTAAAATGGTACAATATTGTTTTTTAACAGGCTGAGTAGTGTTTGTTTTGTTTTGTTTTTCTTTTGTTTTTGTTTTTTGTTTTTTGTTTTTTTCTGGTAAAACCACAGGCATAAAGCCTATCATGTGTCATACACGACTATTTATTACACTTGAGAGTGGACGTAGTTATGAGGGTGAATTTAAAGCTTTAACAAAGGTATGACTGACGCAATGGTGAAGCCGCAATACTACGTTATTTATTTATATATTTTTAAATGAACAAAGGTAGGTGCCAGAAGCCGGGAAGCACACAACTTCGGATATTAGCCTTAATTAAAGCTTCTTCACAAATCGAGCGTTTTTCAAAAAAAAAAAAACCGCAAAACCAAAAAAGAATTCCTTTAATCATAAACCTTACATATGTAGTCATTACCCTTCTGATTCAGAAGGGTCGCTTACTGTGATCCAAAATTTATTAAATTAAAGATTCATCTAAGACTAGCTTATTCCCAGAAAATTACCTGGCTTTCCTGTTTTTTTTGTTTTGTTTTCCTATTAGCAATTTGGCAAAATTGGTGCAAATTCTAGGCCTCATTGATCAATTATTTAAATGAAGTAGTTCGGGAATAGCTTGTACTAATCAGTAACAGAAATAAGAGACAGTTTAGACCTCGCAAACAAGGACTGGCACTCTTTAGTACCCGTCCATCTTCACGTCCTTTAGCACTCTTTTAGCACCTTAAAGGCCAGCCTAAAGATTGTAAATTACCTCTATTGCTGGGAAGCCGGTTTCAGATTCAAATAATAATATTCCAGAACCTTCTTTGATGTGACTCAGCAGTTTCCACAAATAGCACACCTTGTAATAGACTATAAATAGCAACAAAACTTTCTAGATGCTTAGAGTAAATGTATAAAAGCAGGCTTGTAAATAATAGAAAAAAATTCTTTGCCCGAGGGCTTACCCTCATGGCCGGCCGTGATTGATGGATGCGATACTGTGATGAAGCTATAGTCAATTGCGACAACTATGGTGGAGATATAACCTTTGACTTTGATATATCCGGAGAGAAGAAAGAGAAGAAAGAGACGATAGCTGAAAAGGGAAAAAGTCTTCCGTAAGAGTTTGTGTGCAAAGAAAATCCAGTGAATGGAAAGAATCCAGTGAATCGAGAAAGTCAAGAATTGTTCTCTACAGTCGGCGGAACTTGGAGTTCGACGTTGATCAAGATCAATACCTGTATGGACATGAAAGACACTAAGCCTGCTTTGATTTACAAACTGCTTAACTTAATCTTTAATATATAAATTTAACAAAGTAAAACTAATTAAGTAATAGTTGAAAATGGGTGACTGCGTGTTGTCATACTTTTGTTGCGTGCCTTATATCGTACTCGGGATTTCTTTTCACTTATGCGTTGTTCTCGGACATCTCTTGGTTATTCCACCTCGTAACACAGTGACTGTACGAGCTTGGAAGAGTTGATTTCATGATTGTATTTTTAACAGTCAAATTCTGCACAGTTTCTATGAACTTCAATACGGGACCCCCCCCCCCCCCCCCCTCCCTCTCCCTTCCCAGGCATTGGGGACAATAAAAAGGCTAGAGATTGTGGTTGGCCATCTTTATGTTTGTGTTGTATTGTTACATACATTCATAACTTTATTTATACTCGAATCAACTGGATCTTGTTAGGCTACTAGCATGTACAGCTGATGTGTCGAGTTAACAAATAATGTATGAAAATTAGTTGAGAAGTGAAGGAAAGTATCGTTTATCTGCTCCGGCACCGGCAACATTTGGGGGTCTGTTTGGGAGAAATGTAGAAGTGTATTAGGGATGGGTTTTTGACGTGGTCGGAAAGTTAGGGACCGACAATAATTTACCGCAGGAAAACAAGCCTTCGGATCGTACGTAGCTCTAGGGAACACCTACGATGGAGACCAAGGATCTTCGAATGCAGATAGAGATCAATTTATGCCCGTTAGGATGTAAGGATCTGGAAGAGATTGCTAAAACTGTTGTTTGCAGAGATGATGACGTGAAGGAAAAGACTTGGAAATGACTTGTTTTACTGAATAAAGGAAAGTTAGAGGGGAACATGACTGGAAAAAAAGGAGGAACAGTGGGAATACTTGGAGGTGCAAGACTTACGGAACATAATCCAGTCGGCCATCCATTGGTCAACACCAAACCACATGTCGAGTCACCATCAAAAGCGGGAAACGTGTTAAGAAAGATGACAGCCCTGGTGAGACCAAGACCAGTTTATCTGACCTCGAGGGTTCCCAGTATCCCCGATACAAGAACGTGGTGCAAGCAAAGCGGGCATTGAAGGAGGACAGGACTCCCCTTGAAACACCACTTGTAGTACTCGGTGGCTTGACTGACAGTCAGCGGTAGTTGGCAGTAAAGATGTTGACAGAAGAAGCAGAATCTTTCGCCCAGAATGAAGATCATGTAGGGTGTATTTAAATTAAGAGCTGAAGCATAAAACCGTCCCTGACTGACACCCGATCCCGAAGACTCACGAGACCCTTGATAAGCTCCGTTTAACGCTCCCCCCCCCCTCCCCCTAACAAAAGGAAACGTTTAGGCATTGTTTGTAATAAAAATCCTAGAGGTTGTGGTCCGCCATCTCTGTCTTTGTGTTGTATTGTTGTTCACCGCAAAGCATCGCTCATCTATTTCATCACCAGTAACACGTAAAACATGCTCTTATCGCAAGACATTCCTACATGTGTAGTATCTCCAAGCAAAGGAGGAGGTTTTAGGCTGGGCCAGAGAGAGCCTGGCCAAAAAAATGAAAGCCCTCTCCTCCTTGACCACAAGATCAAAAATCTTCAAGGTTCTTCAAATAACAGTCAGAATTCTATTTGCTTCTGTAGCTATTTCAGAGCAAAAGGGGGCATAACGTAGCAAGTCTTTGCAGCGAATCCCCAAGGTATCTCGTTATGGTACCTACATGTAAGTTAGAGCCCCTGACTACAAGTACAATGATGGTTTCCATTTCTTCGTGATGGACGAAGACCACTACTACTACTACTACTACTACTACTACTACTACTACTACTACTACTACTACTACTACTACTACTACTACTACTACTACTACTACTACTGCTACCACCACCACCACCACCACCACCACCACCACCACCACTACTGCCATGGACAACAACTAGAGGAATTTCGATACTTTGAACTACTTTGGTCACTGCGATCACCAAGTGTAGAGATTAGCATGGTCTTTTTGGAGTGCAGTGGAGTCATCCGGCCAATTGATATGTCAGAAGACTAAAGTGTCATCTGTGGTAAAGTTGTTAGCACCGCTAATTGTAATGTTACTTGTCTGCAAGAGAAACTAGGTTGGACTCAACAGTGAGCTCTTAGATATAACATGCACACTTCATAAGTAAGAGCCATGTACGGATACAAATTGTAATGCCATAGAATGAGAACTTGCAGTCAGATGGTTTCAGGCAAAGTTATCAATGGATCTCACTCGCAACAAAGCACTAGGGCTAACCCACAAAATAATGCTCTTCCGCGGGACCTAAAGCAGCATGATCCAGTGAATTTGGGTGTTCCTGGATGACATCTCAATCTAACCACCAAGTAAAATTGTCCTTGGTGATCCCGACTTCAACTCTATCATTGGCTCTCAGTAAAAAACTGACTAAATACCTTCTTGCATTTGGGTCTTTAACAAAAATGCACAGCCCCCACGAACTGATAGCTTAAAATGGTACTGTGAGTAAATCAAGACTCTTCCTTTCTTCTTTTTCTCTTCCTATGATGGTTGCCTTAAATCTTTTTTATTGGATCATTCGTCACTGATGCCCACATTCATCACACTTAGGGACTATTACTGCGCGACAAGATTAGTGATCGAGAAAAAATGAGGTTGTCATTATCGATTAAAATTAAACATAACCTCAGTTTAAGTCTCAATTAGGAATGAGAACCATACAGCAACTCAGCGCAAGAGTATAGTTATCCTAGGACATGTCTAGGGAAATTGTCTTCAATTTTCTGTAGGCTAGTTCTTTAGGTAGATAAGAAACATTTCAAGAACTTGAGTTCAAATGATAAAGAAAAAAATGAATGAACTTAACTCCTAAGTTGTTTGATTTGAGGTTACTATAAAGATGTTATTTGTCCTTATCATTGTTATGTTTAATTAAGTTATTGTTTTCTCAAATTTGCATTTTCATATCTTAAACTTGAGTCGGTAATATAAACAAGAGTTTAGCCATGCTTTTATACAACGCGCTCTAAGTCGCTTCAGTTTTGGGTTAGGGAATACGTAGGCAAAGGGGAAAACAGTTATCTACTCTAAGAAAATGACTTCTAGAAATTTCTGAAGGTTAAATGATTTTAAAAAATTCAGTGAGGCTTCGTTAAAATAAGCGGTTTTCAAGACAATGACAACAAGAAATATTTTATTTCCACCGTCAATACAGTGACAGTAGTGATAGGTTCAGGTTTCCTGGAATAAGAAAACCAAAGGAGTTTTAGTGATACTTCAAAAATTTATTATCTCATCCGTTTTTAATTTCAGGGGCGTAGAGACGAATGACTCCGAATTTATAGACATAAGGTTTGGAGCCTCTAGTTTCAATTCATGGCTGCGCAGAAATTTTTACGAGACTGGATTTGCCAATCACTATGATAATAGTGACTACAAGCTTCGTCCATGTCCGCTTGGCACTTTTGTTAATATTTCTAACACCAGTTCTCGGTGCATAGACTGCCCGACAGGTAAGCTTAGATAAGTATCACGCATTAAATTAGCTCATTCATAGATTAATTTCCGTGTGGTTACTGTGTTAAATAACGTCACAAAAATCAAATACCAAGAACCGAATTAAAGCGCTAGATTAATGGCGCACTATTAAGTTTCCGATACGACTAATTATTATCCCCATTTTCCCTTGGGTCTGATCTTATTCCCGGTACTGTTTGTGTGGAGATTGGTTTACTGCAACCTGTACACTCATGATTTGAAGTAGCCATCAATTGCTCCTCACTCTCCTGTTCTGAGTAACAGACACCTTGTAGAAACTATACACGGCGTTCCGATCCTAACAATTTTATCCCCTTCTGCAAATCACTAACCACGATCGTAAACTTTTATTATTATTATTATTATTATTATTATTATTATTATTATTATTATTATTATTATTATTATTATTATTATTATTATTATTATTATTATTATTATTATTATTATTATTATTATTATAAAAATATAATCCCTTTATTAACATATTCCAAACAAATTGCTATTTACAAGTAAGAAGTAAAACAAAAAAAACTATTAAAACCTATTTACAATTCATTTCCATTAAAAAAGAGACTAGTATGAAGCACAATAAACTTACGAAGATATTCTTATTTGTAGTAAGAAAAATTCATGTCATGATAGCATTCTGACTAAAAAAAAAAATTGGAAATAAAGATAAGCTCCTTAAAGAAAAGCCACTCTTATTTAAAAAAAAAATATATATATATATATGCAGATAATATCAGTCAGAAAAAAACAAAACAAAAAACAACCAAATTAAAATTACGAAAACTAAGAAATTCTGGCGGTCACATTCTCGATTCTAATGTCTGTGTCCTGAAGGTCTACATTCCTTCTTATTCCTCTGGAACCTCTAAGAGCTGAGCGGAGGATAGCAAACGATACTTTTGCTCTTAGCCAGGACATGGTGCTGGCGTAGTCCTCTCCCTTCTTAATGGCGAGTAGTTCAGCTAATCTGCTGTGGTATCTCTTACATTCCTCTGCCATTCCGCCTGTGGTAGTAAAAACAATTGGCGTAAAGGTGCCTTGCTCCACCTCCATCACCCTGCTTGCATATTGGCGTTTTTTTTCATTCTCGTGTTGCCTGTAGATTTCCTTAGGGCTTAGATCTCTGTAAGAACATGCATTAGGGTGACAAACCCAGACATCGAAGAATGCAGTCCTCTGTCTCTCCCAGGAGCCACGAGCGCTAATATCTAAACGCGCATCAGGAGCTCTGTTGGCACCTCTGTTCAAAGTCTCTCCATTGATTTCCTGAAGGACCGGCTCTATTTCCACATCATTACATACCATGCTCAAAATCTCTGCTTCCAGGTCGCGAAGCTCATTATGACGCTGTATTATAAACCCGCCACGTCGGCGTACCATTGCATGATCTACGTTGAAACGGTCCCCGCATACGCACACTTTCGGTGTGTCGGTGATTTCCCAGTCGTATCTCAAACTGATCGCGTCTCTGAATTCTCTCTTATTTAGATTGAAGTTCAAGTCTTTGATGGGAATTACTGTCAGCCAGTGCGATGCTCCCTTCTCCGTGGCTAGCTCTACAGCTCGCTTGGTTCCTGTCGGGAGAGAGGTCTTCACCCGTTTTAGCCTCTCATCCATACACTCATCCTTCTCCTCACGCGCGCTTATTTGCAGTGTTTTACTTCTGACGCATCCGTGGTCTGATGCACTTGCTCCACAATTTGCCTTACTAGGGGACTTGTGACCCTGACTGAAGCGTAATATTCTTTGGGTGAGGCTCTGGCTGGATGTATAAGCCCAAGCCCTCCCAAGCGCACAGGAAGCGCAAGGAGTCCGCGCTCGGTTTCAGTTGTTGCGTGGTTCGTAATAGCTGGTATGAGGACTTCGCTTATCGCACGCTCCAAAGGATCTAACAAGTCGGTAATATCGGGCAGTGTCCTTAAGAAATACATCCATCGGTGCCGTAGCCCAAAAGTGAACGCTGCATAGCTCGCCTGAGGTTGTGATAAGGCGAACTCTGCAAGTTTGGTGACCTGGTTTACCCAGTCTTCTACCTTCTCGCCCACGTACCCTTCCAGAAATGACCTCGATCCAAGAGCTGCACCTGAGGTGATGTTAATCACTGTGTCACCAAATACCTGCATAGCAGCGTGTTCATTATCAGGTTTAATGATCAACCAGCACTTTTTTGCATTGGGGAAGTACTCTAACGCCGGACCACTCTCTGATAGCTCGTCCCACCATTTCGTCACATCTTGCAGGGAACCACTTCCCGTTGCATCGTCAGCAAACCAACACTGTTTAGCTGCGCCTGAGAAGTGTAGACGCGTTATCAGTGGCTGGAGACTAATGGCGTACATGCTCATGGCGAGAGGGTCCCCCTGTGTGGTGCCTTCCGCTGATTTAAGTTCTTGGCCGCCTATAATAAAGAGCCTCGCAGGCTGTCTGTAGGTGTTAATCGCATAAGTAGCTATGGTTGGACATAGCACTCTTGTATTGTGCAACGCAGCAGCTCTGTTCAGGGCATTAAAAGCATTTGAGGCGTCAACAAGAAGAACAGCGTCCGTGTCATCAGCGTCGAAAATATTGCGCATTGCATGAATGGCAGCCTCACTCCCACTTTTATGGCCTGCACATGCCTGCAGCGAGCCACTTGGGTCAACAACATCTGGTTTTGTTACTCTCATCACGCACTTCGCAATTATTATTATTATAATTATTATTATTATTGTTATTGTTATTGTTATTGTTATTGTTATTGTTATTGTTATTGTTATTGTTATTGTTATTGTTGTTATTATTATTATTATTATTATTATTATTGTTGTTATTATTATTATTATTAATTATTGTTTACCTAAACTGTTGATAAATGGAGTTCTTGTCCCGTGTGTGGAAATGGGTGAATCATTTCGTTACTTAGGACGCTACTTTGACTTCAACATGTCTAACAACCAACACATGTCAGAATTGTCCTCTCTTGTACAGGACTTGATGTGTGAAATTGATGAGAAACCACTGCATCCCAAAAACAAACTTCTGCTGTACAGCCGCTATGTCCTATCTAAACTGTCCTGGCATTTTACTGCAGCTGACATATCAAAAACCTGGATAATAGCAAATCTTGATTCTATAGTGAACGGCTATATTCGAAAATGGCTTGAAATCCCGATATCTGGTACACTGAGTAATGTTATTCTAGAACGCAATAAATTTGGCCTTAATATTTGTCCTCCTTCAGTTAAATTCACTCATTGCAAAAGAGTTCTCCGCAATTCCTTAAAAGAGTCACGGAATGACTCCCTTAAAGATCTCTGGAAGTCGTCAAGTAGTCAAATATTCAATACGATGTGTTCAAATCCACCAAGGAAGACTTTCGTTCTAATCAAGAAGACAAACTGCAACACCACTTAAAATCTCAAGGTTTCTTTTTTACAAATGTTATCAAGCACTCATTGTCATCTGTTAACGCTATGTGGTCGTCTGCCCAGTCTCATCTACCCAAGAACATCTACAATTTTACCGTTCGCTACGTCAACAACTCCCTTCCTACACGTACGAATATGACAAGATGGGGATTATCACAAAGTCCTGATTGCTCCTTTAGCCTTAACCCTAAGTCACTCCTGCATATTGTCGCTGGTTGTCAACATTACCTTGATCGCTTCACCTGGAGACACGACTCAATTCTCAACTTGATTGCCAACTCACTTCAACCTGTAATTAATGATCGCTCTTCACTCTATGCTGATGTCAATGGCTTTCCGAGTCCTTCAATTATAACTGGTGAAAATTATCGTCCAGATCATCTTTTCCTAATACAGTCCAAGTGCCTATATATTCTAGAACTGACGATTGGTTTCGAATCTAACCTTAAAAACAATGCAGTAGGCAAAAAAGAAAAATACATGAACGTGGTCAAAGACATGAGAAGTAACTACAGATGTGTTAAATTTGTAAACCTTTCCATTAGCTCCCTTGGTGTTTTCTCCAACGAATGCTCTACGTTCTTAGAAATGATGAATGACATTGGCATTGACAAAACGCAATAACACTATATAATCAAAAAAATGATAAGTCTAGCCATTAGAGCAACATATTTTATATTCTGTCGTAGAAATAAGACTTGGGATAGCCCAGACTTAATAAAACTGTAGTATATACATTTTTTTTTCTATTAATTTGTAAATACAGTATACAAGTATATCACTCAATTTCAAGTAGCCAGTTGTTAATTGCCTATACGTAGAAAGATTTACAACTGTATTCGAAGACAAATAAAGTTTCCATTATTTCTTTTTTTTCAGTTGATAAACGTATGGATGCTAAAATAGAACAACATAGGGCGCACAGCTTAACCTCTGCAGTCTGAACCTAAATTAATTGAATTAAATAACGTACGATAAAAAATATAAATCTAATAAACAATCTCAAGTTCTCCGATACTAAAGCTATATTGACCTCCTATGCTATTCCCACAGGGAAAGTCAGGTAACGGTAGCTTTAGAATTTCTCACTATGTTGAGAGAACTCGAGATGGTAGCCCTCTGCATCCTTCTCAATACTTCATATCCCCGGCTGCCAAAGAGCTTCCGCATTGTTAGGTCTAGATCCCTTGACACATACCGTTATGACGTCAATGATGATGTTACATTGTTCAATGTCATAGCCAGTGTACGGCTTTTTCAGTTCGAATCGCAAAGGCCCGTACTTAGCCGTCTTCTGCTCGGACTTTTCCCAATTCTGTATCCAAGGACAGGACATCTCTACAGCCCACACATTCTTAGACTTGCGCTCCACAAATCGAGCGTCCCCCATAAGAGCGGGTCATAATAAATTACTAAGGGTTCTCAGGGTTCATTCCCTGCTGCTGACATGTCTAGCACTCTCGTCAGTATCCTAGCAATGCTGTGTAGTGTTGTCCTCTGCACAAATGCCGGTTTTTACTGTAATTCCTAGCCTGTCTATCCAAATTACCTAAATCTTTTGTGACAAAGCCAAGAGCACCCACCACAACAAGACGGACAAGCACCTTTCTCTTATTGTTATTATCCTCTTTCCAAGGATAATCTTACACTGCTATTTCCTCCATAGGAGGGGGTCATAACAAATGACCAAGGGCAGGTACCCTGGGTTCACTCCCCAATGTTGTCATGTCTAACACTCTCGTCAGTATCCAATGCCTAGCAGTGTTGTCTTCTGCAGAAATGCCGTGCTTACTGTAATACCTAGCCGGTCTATCCATTTACCTAAATCTTTTGTGACACAGCCAAGCACACCCACCACAACAGGAATGACAAGCACCTTTCTCATGTCCCACAATCTTCTAAACTCCCGTTCTAGATCTTGATATTTTAAAAAATACTTCTTGTGCTCCTTTATCATCAATGATGGAATCACCAGGGACTGCAATATCAATGATCTTACAGACCTTTTCTTTCTTCTCAATCGCTACAATGTCTGGTCTATGTGGTCAAACTGTATTGCTACATCCCATAAAATCTTTACTTCGTTATTTCAAAACTCTCTCCAGTTCTTGGTCATAGCACGTATCATTTCCTTTTAGATTATACTTGGCACACAGCTTTCAATGGATAATTTTTGCAATTATCATTATTATTGTTATTATTATCATCATCATCATTATCGTCATCATCATCGTCCTCATCCTCGTCGTCGTCGTTTTCGTCTTCGTCGTCGTTGTCCCTGATAAGTGTTTCCTAATAATCCAGTAGGACTGGGTCCAAACCATAGTCACAGGGCACCTCGGGGTGGGTAGCTCTATTGCATCGATATATTACCTTCTTTAGAATATGCAATGAACCTAATAAAGTGATCTTTTGCAACTCCATGATGGCTATTGAGCCAGAGATTTTTGCAGTGTACTTTTCCTCTCCTTTTTTTTACAGTTCCGAGTGATTATAACTGGGATTGTTTCAGTTTTCCATTGCCACTTTCAGCTTGTGTCAATCTCTAGGTCCTTGTTTTTCGACCTTTTAAAATGAACTTCAATGATGTGTTTTGCCCTGATGGTATTGCCATATTGGTAAATAAACAGCTCCTTGTTTTGTGGTCTTTAATCACCAAATCTGTTCTATTAGTTTAGGTATCTCTGTCTGTATGCATGGGCATATCCCGCAGTATCGTGACATCGCCATCCTCAGTGTTTCTGGTTTGTGGTCATACCATTTTGTTGTTACAACTTTTCTAGTGTATGAGCAGTTCCAAGGAGAACGATCTCCTGAATCTCTTCTATTCAGATGTTCCCATATTTTCTCAACTTTTACCGGTATCGGTATGTCCCAGAATATAGGGGCTACATTTCTTTTTTGGTCACTGTTAGTGGTAAATGTGTGCAATATTTGATTTGCACCTTGATGTTGTGGTGCTTTCAGATCACCCGATGGAGATACAGACCGCTTTCATAAATGGCGACTACCTCCCCTCATTTTGAAACAAATATCCTTTGAAATTTGCTCGTCGTAGCAAGGCTAGAAAGGCTAATTAACATTAAAACAGAAGAAAATTTTATGTGGTCTGCATTATGAAAGAGGTCGCCGTATTATTTGTTGTGCTTTTGTATGTACTCTATGTTGGCGAGTTTCGCAGATCCTGAGGCAATGGGCAGTCCACTTTCTCTTGATACTGATTCCAGATACTTCACGTTGTATTAGTGCCGTCTTTCAGGATCTTATTTAGCTAATAGTTTGTATTAAGGTATTGATCGTAAGAACAATGATAATGTTAATGATGATACCTTTATTATTATTATTATTATTATTATTATTATTATTATTATTATTATTATTATTATTATTATTATTATTATTATTATTATCATTATCAATAGTAGTTATTTAGAAGTAGCAGTATGTTTTTATGTTGCTTTGTTCTCTCATTACGTATATTACTCTATACGAAAGGGTACATATACCATGACATAGTTTGTATGCTCCACAGGTGGTTATTACTCAGACACTATGGCTTTTGTCAGCGGCAGTTGCCGGAGGTGTCCAAATGGCACTTTCGTCCACAAAAATAAAGCACCTGGAAAAAGTGTTTTTGAATGCAAGTCTTGTCCTGACGGTAAGATACTAGAATATAATTACACGTAAACTAACTCCTGCAATGTAGGCAAAAGTGAACAATGCAAAATCCTTTTAATTTAGCATGAGAAAACTTCCAGTTACAGAACAGGTATAGTTAAGAAGCTTTTGTCAATTATAGCACTTTTATCAAATCAACAAGACTATGGTAATGGTAATGAATTTATATAGCGCATTTTCTATTAACATATTCAAATGCGCTTTACAAGCAAGTGATCGATGGGTGAGATCGGACATCAGCATATACAAATTAAAGAAGAGCTTTTTTCGTCAAACGTTGACATTTTAATTTCCTCTCACGAAAGGTGCTTACTAGTTCATCGCTCAAGATTCAAGGACGTGAAAAGAAAAAGTGAAATTAGACGTATCTTTGAATAAGCCTATGTATCTAAAAAATCTACACAATGGTGTATTACAGCCAACATTCGTATGACTTTGGCATTACTAATAACTCTTAAACTCTTAGAGTTAAAAACCTTCTGAAGACATCAAAGGATGCATATGTTACTCAAGGCTATGCACAAGCTGTAATACGGAGTGAAGTGTTCTAATGTAAGCTTTTTTCTTAGCAAGAGAAAATGGGATTGACACAAAGGTTGTGGTTAGAAGGCTGGTCACTGGCAAGAACCAAAAAAATTCGTCTACGTTTAACTTAATCCACTAATGATAGGTTCTTATATATGTTCTTCATTATTTCCATTTCACTTTTAATTGTCTTTCCGTTGTTTTTTATATAGTTGTTTGGCTTTCCCATCCCTCCGCATTACTATGTACTCCCCAGCCAGTGGGTTTTTTTTTATGTTTTGCTGTGTCTTGCGCTGGTTATTTTTTCATGTTTTAGGGTCTGTTTTTCTGGCTAGCGTTCTCATTTTTATTCACGTCTGTAGGATGCTTCGTTTTTTCTTTGCATATGAAATCCACTTTGGCACATCTTTCCTTTAACGACTTACTCAACGCATGAATTAATAATTTGTTCTTTGAATGTAAGGGATATTTCTAAAACGCTGAAAAGGCGTGAAATCTTTCGATGGTTAAAAATGAATACATACGCAATTAGCCTTTTACAAGAGGTTCATTATACTAAAGATAAAGAAACGTTATGAACCGCAAAATGTGGGTATCCTGCTATGTTCAGCGGCTTCTCTAGCTCTAGTGTTGGGTCTGGGTATGTTGCCGCTAAAGTCCGTTCTCAGGTTAAATCCATTTTTACTTAAAAAAAAAAAAAAAAAAAAAGGATAATTAATGATAGACTGGGATAACTTTCGCAAAAGTGAATTTGTGTAGGCAAGTTAGAGGAAAAGTTGATAAACACACTTTTCCTCATGAAAATTATGCGCTGAACACGAACAATTCCTCACCAAGCTTGAATATGCCATTTTGACCTTCAAATCAGCCAATTACATAATCATACATATTTAAAGACAAAAGCGAGGCTACATGTTGTGTCACGTTACAGAACAATCTAAAAAGGTTTACACTTCATTTAAATCCACTAGTAATATAGGTAGCATGTCTGTAATGTGTTTGGTGGGTACTGCATGGTAATTACGTGATTTTTTAGTTTCACGTGACTATTGAAAATTACGATTTTCCCGGCCTGATTACGCGGGGAGAAGTGCACACGGTTGAACAGTACATAAATGAACTTGAAGTTATCTTAAGACGTATAATAGGGATTTTCGTTTACTTGAGTTTGGAATATTGACCAATCATCTTAAAAACAAGCTAGATATCTGTTGCATCAAAGAGAAAAAAGTCTTGAAAAAAAATTCTTGAAATCGGAGACATTTGTGGGGCGCCTGATATAAGCATCTTCAGAAACACTGCGGCAGCAACAGGACATTCTTAGTATTTGACTGAGTTGTCCTCTTCCTACAGGAGCAGAAACCAAATATTTTATCAGTTATTTGAACCATACTATGTCAAAAAAGATACTGAAAGATGCTAAAATATTTAATTGTGCTGTACCATTCACTTTTCTTGGTTTTCAACCTCTCAATTAACATCATTTGTGCAGTGGCTGTCTTCACTACTTCTGCATTTACATGCTTTTGTGCATGGCAGTCCTACATTCTGGCAGCTACACTTCTTTGATTTGAATCCACAGCTATTGGGTACGGATGCAAGAGACATCAACTCAGTTTTGTCTAGCCCATAGTCTATGGAAGTGGGAGGGTGGGGTTTTTGTTTTCATATCATTGCTTGGATGTGTTGCACCTCTAATATGCCATCGCGCTGCATCACTCGTCAAGGGAGAGCTTCTGGTGACCGGCATCTAACAAACAACGTTTCGCGCGCTTCATTGAAGTTCTCGCCATCTATAACGTTACATGAAGATAAACTTTCCTGCGGAATCCGCTTGGGAACCATCCAACTCACCATTTCCTTGCTAGATTTTCCAGTAGCATGTGTTGTTGTACAAAAGTCTTCCATGCCGTTGTTTTGCTACAGCCAGCAAAGAAGGAAACTGGAACACTTGACTGCATCTTGAATCCTCCACCAACAATGACGATCTTATTAACTGGAGTTCCTGCAATGAACTTTTCTCACATAAGGCCCGCTAGATCTGCCTTGTTTTAATCAAGAGCCAAAAATGCTGACCAGGACTAAGGAAGAGGTACTGAGACATCTTCAATAACTCTCCAAATGGGTGTGTGACCCATTTAACCGTTCTTCCAGATGGGCACTTGATTGACGTTTCCCTTTATCTGTGAAATATTATATCAATACGATCGAACTCCTTTCCAGAAACAAACAAACACCGCTTTCACAAATTTATGCACGAGGTCGTCGAATGTCTTGCACTCTGAAGGGCTTCACAGTGCCATGAATAATACTTGACCATCAACTACTAGGGTCGATCGTCCAATGATTGGCAAGAACACAGGACGTTCTGTGCCACTTGACCATCATCAGGGAAGTATTTCCACTGTGCAGCTGATTATTGGAATCTGGGATAGCAAGGGGAACAGAAATTAGTCCGTAGCTGAGAACTCTTCTATCTGTTGTTGCGATGTCTTTGGTAAACATATTCTGCAACATTTCAGGGACTGTTGTTTGTTCATTGACATTGAAAACATCTGCCTGGCGCAGCAGCTCAATCACTTTGCTCTCGTCGGCATTATCCCGCAGTTTCCTTGACGGGTCAGACTCGTTGCATATTATCTAATCATTCGTAGTAACAAGAAGATGGTACATCTTCCTTGTTAATTCAGTAATGTGTGCCCGAAGGTTACACGAGAGAGTCTATCTCCAGAACGCTGCTGTCATCCTTGTAATGCCAACCATTTCTTTTCCTGTCTTCCCGGTACCAATATGTCACTCATGACCTTGATCGCGATCGACCTGATAAAATCTTCGCGACTAGCCTTTCACGGCCCGGTTACCCTTGTCAAACTCGGTATGCACTTATTCTGGAAGCTGCGTCATTTGCGCATGGCACGCAACACCCCATCGTGAGAGTGGAACAGACTAGGGGCAGATCTTTTAAAACTCATTCGTTCTTCCATTATTTTTAACTGTGTGATCTGTGACAAAATCTGCCATAGTCACACAGACAACTAGCTTCAGTATTAGCGGCCAGGCAACTTTAACTATCTGACTAGGCTTCCTGTGTAGGAAATGTAATTTGACAGCAAATGCTCTTAACTTAAAATTGAGAATTTTAAATGAAACAATTCCCGATAAAGACTTTGTGATTCTCTTACTGTTAAGGACGGTGCCTACTATTGTTATTGCGCATACGTTCTGCGCATCTCCAGATACTCGGATTTCCTATCGGTGATGCTTACTAACACAGGTATATTTTTGCGCGGTTTAAAACTATCCTGAGAAAGTAGTTCTTAGTAAGTACTCTTTTTTTTTTTTTTTTTTCAGTACACAACATTTATTAACAACAGTTACTATACTTACAATACTAACAGTACAATGACTACAGTACTTTCCAAACAGTATTAATTTACAACATAAAAAGCAATGCGAAGTAGAAAGAAAAAATACAATACAAGACAAAAGTTGCAAGTACTAACAATCGCTATAATATTGCATAGAATACAATACAAACAAAAACTGCAAAGGTTACTGAATACAACCAAAATTAAAATGCGGTACATTGACGGAAAACACTCTTATGTGCAATCAACAAGAATGTGTGTAAAGTTCTGCCATTTAGAAAAGAAAAGTTTTTGTTGTCCCGAGGTAACTGCTATATATTTTTCTAGTTCTATCTTATCCTGTACTAATCTTTTGAAATCAATAAGAGATGATTTATCGTTATTTAGTGCATTAACATAAAGAAAATACTTTTCCGAGTATTATAAGATGATTGAGAGCTAAACATGTTGGACTCAATTGGCGAATAATTCCATATATAACTTCTTGGGGGGACAGATCTAACTGAATGTTGCATAATTGGAAAATCCAATTTTGAAATTCAGACCAAAAGATTGACGCTTGCGCACATTCAACAAACAGGTGTGTAACAGTTTGATGTATTGCGGGGCAGAATGGACAGTGCGGAGACGAAACTTTTTCCAGTTTGTACAATAATGAGTTAGTAAATAAGATGTGGTGAATAATTTTGTATTGGAACATAATTAGTTTTGTTTCTTTTGTAGCCTTAAAAGGTAGAAGGTAAATCTTAGAAAAATCGTCACGCTGAAAGTTATAATGTTCAAGCCTTTTTTCGGCGGTGGGACTGGGTAATTTTTGCCGGGTGAGAAGTTCTTGATATAAGGTCTTACAGGAGAGGGGTCTACTTGAAGTACATGTCGTTAGTGCAGATGTTGGGTTGCTTTCATTTTTGAACAAACATTTTTTCCATTCACTCGGTATGGCCGATACAAGGCTGCGGTAGGTTAAAAAATGACATCTTTTTATATAAAATTTGTCGGCTAGCACTCCAAACGGAAAAAAACAGTTTTCCGGAACGTTGAAGAGATCTTTTATCTGCTTGATGCCGTTTTGGCACCATTTAGAGTAAAAAACGGATTTTCCATTAACCTTTATAAATCTATTGTTCCAGATGATTTCCTGCAGCACAGCTTCTTTGTTTTCAGGAGTGCTTATCTTAATTTCTTGCCAATAACAGATGACTTGTTTATAGAACGATGGAATGTGTTTGTTAAGATTAAGAAGTTTCGTGTCGTAATTACAATTAAACAGCTCTATTCCACCTACATTGGTTAAGAAATAGGTTGGAATATACTTCCACGGAGCATTAATTTCGGAACAAAGTCGTTTGACCCAAGTAAGTTTCAACGCTTTATCAAAGAAAGAGAAATCTTTCATGTCTAAGCCACCTTCTTTTTTACTTTTAATCAGAGTTGTTTTACGAATCTTCGCCGGTTTATAGTTCCAAATAAAATCAAAAATTAGTTTGTTAACTTCGTCTGCAAAATGCTCCGGAGTTTCCAAGACCCTGCATACAAATATAAGCTTGGACAAAGCTAAGGTTTTAACAATGTTAATTCTACCTTGTAGTGAAATGTCTCTTTGAGACCACATATTAAGGGTCTTTTTTAATGTTTCCAATTTTTCTAAGAATTTTTTTTTAACAGCGGTTTCGTGGTTATAAGAGAAGTGAACGCCTAAGGCATATACTGGTTCATGACTGAGCCGAAGGTTACAAATTGCGTCATTCCGGTGACTTAGTGATCCTAGCCAAAGCATTTCAGATTTCGATTGATTTATCTTTAATCCAGAACAACTTTCGAATTTGGTCAACAATTCGAAGAGATTCGCAACCGATTGTACATCTGCCAACAGAGCGGTTGTGTCGTCCGCGTACTGAGTTAGCTTTACTTCTTGGTTAGCTTGAATCTTAATTCCCTTAATAATGTCAGAGTGTCTGATTGACTGCGCTAGAAGCTCAATAGCAATCACAAATAACATCCCTGAAAGAGGGCAACCCTGACGTACTCCTCGTTGTAAGAAAAAATGTTTTGAAGCGTGGCCGTTGTTGAGAACACAACTAGAAATGTCTTTATAAAATACTCCGACCCACTGACGTAGTTGGGGACCGAAGTTAAAGCTTGTAAGGCACTTTTGAATATAATCCCATTCGACAGAATCAAAAGCTTTTTCGAAGTCCAAAAATATAGCGATACCAGGAATTTGCCTATTCTTAGTAAATTCCATTATATCGATTATTTGACGAATGCTTTCTCCAATGAATCTACCCTTAATGTACCCTGACTGGGAAGGGTGAATTATGTGTGGTAACACTTTTTCTAGGCGTGTCGCTATTGTTTTGGTAGCGACCTTATAATCCACATTTAATAATGAAACTGGGCGCCAATTTTTTAAATATTCGGTATTTTTCCTTTTCTTTGGTATCAGAGAAATTATTCCTTGTTTTTGAGAAATAGACAAATGTCCCGATTGAAATGCGTAGTTGAAACTTTCTACCATATACTTCGCGATAATATTCCAAAAGTACTGATAAAATTCTACTGTTAAACCATCCGACCCTGGGGTTTTGTTATTTTCCATTTTTTTCAACACATAAGCGCACTCCTCAATAGTGATATAACCCTCACAGGTCGCAGCCATCTCCGCCCATAGCTCCTTTTCGACTTGAAAAAATTGATTGAACTCTGGGAGGTTTGGATCTTTGTTGCTCGATCTGTAAATTTTTTGGAAGAAAGTTTCCTCTTCCTTCAAAATCTCCTTTGGACTCGTTTATTTCATACCACTGTCATTAATCAAAGACGTAACGTGCTTTTTCCTATGATTTGTTTTTTCAAGGTTAAGGAAATATTTCGAATTCTTTTCACCAAACTCATACCACCTTGCCCTGCTTCGTATGATTGTACCGCGCGTCTTAAAAGCGGAAATTTTTTCGAGCTTAGTTTTGATTTTATTCATTTCGACTTTGTCCATGTCATTGTATCTCCTCCCAAGAGATTCCTGTAATTGCCCTAATCTTATCAAAAGACGTTTTTCTTCATTATGCGTTGCTTTTGCTTTTTGCTTGGAATATTTAATCGTAAATGCTCTTATCTCCATTTTTATCATTTCCCAATATAATCCTTTATCTTTAACGTCTTGGTATTTTTGGGCTACTTGTGGTATTAGGAAGCATAGTTTTTCAACATAGGAGTTATCGGCCAAGAGAGAATTGTTGAACTTCCAAAAGCCTGGCCCACGAGGAGGACCTGGTTTGTGAAATGATAAGGATAGTGAGACGGCTGAATGATCGGAGTAAATATTTGGGAGTATCCTGGATTCATTAATAAGATGATTTAGGTGTTTTGATACTAAAAAATAATCTAATCTACATTGAATTTTCATTGATGGGTTACTCCATGTAAAACCATAAGATTGTGGATTCTTAAAACGCCATGCATCAATAAGGCTGTGTGTTTTCAGCAAAGATTGAAATTCCACAACAGCCTCCTGTGTTTCATCAACAGGATTGCCGCCGCATTTGTCCATGCAGCTAATTGCGCAGTTTGTATCACCTGCTAAAACAATATTTTCATTTGCATACGTTTTTAGATAAGAAGTGGATATTTCCCTAAAGAATTGAGCACGATGCTTTTGTTCATTTGGAGCGTAAATATTCACGA
Organism: Montipora capitata; assembly: GCA_949126865.1. NCBI lineage: Eukaryota > Metazoa > Cnidaria > Anthozoa > Scleractinia > Acroporidae > Montipora > Montipora capitata. The sequence continues at coordinate 27,091,548 of OX421456.1, forward strand.
AAACGCTCTTTTCACCATCAACAGTGACTTCAGCGATTAAGAACCTGCCATGTTTGTCAGAAACAATTTTTTCAAAGGAAACGTCAAGGCGTGGTTTGAAAAGAATCATAACCCCTCTACTATGGGTAGAACCATGACTGGAGACCATTTTGCCCCCCCATTCAGCTTCCCACATTTTTATAGTTTGAAACGATGAATACGTTTCTTGCAAAAAAATTACATCTGACTGTTGTTGATGGAGCCAGCGAAACAATTGTCTTCTTTTTCTTGATTTGTTTAGCCCTCTCACATTCAGTGTTAATAGTTTGTAATTAACCATTGAAACTTCATGTGCCAATTTTTGTAGTTTCCTCGTGAAAAATCGAGTTTAAAATGTTTGATTTTTAACCAGAGATTTTCAGTGCAAGATGATTTTAGGACAGAAATACACGATGCATGACATAACATATTAAGTACAAAAAAACATTAAAAACACAACTTACCTAGAATTTGTGCGGTACTATAGACGGGATTTGAGCGTGATAATCAAACCACAATGAGAAATGGCCAGCCGGTCATGGGTAATAATTCATATTTAAAATTGCGATTGACAACTATTTGTGCCCAAATTGACTATTCAACTGCTCATTACGCGTCCATAGAGAGGTAAATTAACTGTCTCTGGTCCCCCATAAATTTGATCATCAATGATGAGTTTGTCAACGTTGAAATAGGCTGATTTCTTCTCTTTCTTCGCTGCCTTAAGGACCGGATACAGCTTCTTCCTTATCTCGTCGATTTCTTTAGGATAGTAAGTACTCTTGGTATCCAAAAAGAAAATTGGGGGTAACCATGCATTTTTCAGAGATAATTAAGCTTTAATTTGAGAAAGAACGCCATACATTGCTTTGTATTTTAAAGCTTTTTACAAATATTATTCATGAATTATCTTTGAAAAATGCGTGGCTACCCCCAATTTTCTTTTTGGATTTCAATAACACTTGTTAAGATCAACATTTCCTGCATAATCACACACAGGGGCAAAAATATCTTTAGTTAGTAGGCACCATCCTTAAACTCTCAGTGCCTTATCTTATTTTTTTTTTTAAGTTCATACTCGACTCGATTGCGATAACATTATTCCAACATGAATCGCTGAATTCCGTTTTTTATCAGTTTTATCAAAACTGATTTTTATATCGAGGCATGACTCTACGAAACGCTAACTCTGCTTGAAGTCGCACTAGTTTGCTGAAGAATGCGCAATAAAGCTAAACACATTAATTGGATGAATTTGGCCACACATGTGGCGTGTTTAATTTGATCCAGGACACTTAATTGTGGTCTATAGGATTACCATTGTTTAGCAAAGGTGGGGCGAAAAAGACGCCACATGCCACCGATTGTGGCATCCCAACCAAGCAAAAGCAGAGTTAGCGTGGCGAAAGAAGTCGGATAACACGAGAATTATGAGAATTATGCTGTGGCTAATGATATATAGAAATTGCTAGCGACAGGCCTGTGTAGTCTTAACAGGCAAGCATGAAACCGCAGCCCTTGCCTGACCGGCTTCAATAAAAAAATAAAGAGCACGTGCAACGAATTAAGAAACCAAAGAAGTTAAAGTACTTAAGGACCTAAGGGAGATAGAAAAGCCGCTGCCCCCGTCTGACCGATGGCACCGTCAGCCGAAGGCTCGGACAAAGTAAACATCGATATTTAAAAGGTGACATAAGGATGAAAGGAGGAAAGTGAAGTCGCAGCTCCTGTCTGACCGACTTCAGTAAACCTCCAGTTATGAAATATTACAAATGAGAAAAGCAATACTATAGCAAGTCCTTTATAATTTTCGATGTACTTTGATAACTGGCTGTATACTGCAAAGTTAAAAAGTGGGCCGCAAAGTAGCAGCCCCTGACTGTCCTACTTTAGTGGCCACACGGGAAACGACAGCAACTTAGCAGCTCTTGTCTGACCTACGGAGCTGTCAGGACGTATGAAATACAGGAGAAGGACTATCAAACTTAAGTCAATTGGCATTGATACTTTCAGATCTAAGGTAAACCTTAAAGGCGTCGGATTTCCATCGACCAAGAGCCCTAATTTGCGCATCAGAAAAACCCTTGTCGGCAGCGTGACACGCGCCCCCGATGCGAAAACTGTGGTTTTTGTATTGGCTAAGGTCTAAGCGGCAATATTGGAGACAACGCTGAAGCTCGGTATTAAATTGATAGACAGTAATAGGTGTCTGATCAGAATTACAAAAAAGAGGGCCAGGTCGAGTACCTCGCACCTCGCAGTACTTAAGAAGGCATTTAACCGGGCAAAAGATGACAGAATCATCCCGAGTAATTAGGATATCAAATGGCCGGTGGTCAGGATTATGTTTATAATCAGTGATAGTGATCTTAGCCGTGCATGGGTCGCCATCACGCAATAAAATTTGCAGATCTCGGTATTGGACAACTGAACACGCAAAACGGGTCCTCTTGGTCGAAAGCAGTTAGAAACAGTTAGAAGTCAATAAAAAGCAGTTAGAAACATGGCCGAAAATAGAGTGCGTTGAAAATAGAGTGCGTTGAAAAGCCGAAGAGTTAGTGTATTCGAGGGACCAGACGAGCTCATGCAACACTGGTCTTGTGATGGGCAAACGAATATCTGAATGTCTTTGACGACTTCAGGCTGTCAATAATTTTTGTATCAAAAACGATTTGGTTGGATCACAAAATCCTCCGAGTTTGTGAGCGTAAGAAATGGCAGAAAGATGTAAAGTTATCGTAGAATAAGCCAATTTTCGGAAAGAAAGATATGAAATATAAAGGGGGAGACAGACAGGAGATAATGGCAACGTGGGGTTAGGGGACCCGTAAAATTAAGCATAAAATTGACGAAAGACGGCCCACGCGCATTGATACGATCTCTGGGATCCTTTAGTTAATGCTGAGCTCAACAAGCCACTCAAGTTAGAGACCAACTCTTGGGCAGTAGGTTGTCGGGCACTGTAACTGGATTCTAATCTACATCCGCTGAGAGTTCCTTGAACTTTGCTACCTGACAACGTGAAATGTAATCGGCGCGAGTATTGTAAAACCCGGGAATGTGTTTTGCGTGAAATAATACATTGTGTCTGAGGCAACTTAGCACTAAATCCCTGATCAACACCATAATACTCTGATGTTTGGACGTCTGCTTATTGCATGATAATGTCAACAACGGCAGCGTTACCAGTAAAGAATATTACACACTTATCAGCCATTAAATGTCCCCAAATGTGTACCGCGAGGACAATATGAAATAACTCTAGAGCTGCAATGTTATAAGATGTCCACGTAACCGGCCATTCGCCGCCGAACCAGTGCTTACCAAATACAGCCCCGAAGCCTATTGAGCCCGCTGCATCGGTATAAAGCTCAAGGGTATGCGACGTGTCCCATGTATCTTCGAGGAAAAATGATTTACCGTTGAACTCGTCGAAAAACCGCATCCACAAAAGAAGATCCTGTTTCGAACATTTACATAAACGAATATGGTGGTGTGGCTGTCGGACGAATAACTTGACAAGTGAAATTTAGTAAGCCTATTAAAGGTTGAAGTTCTTTTGTGAACGTTTATAAAAATTGTGCAAGAGCATACGGCATTTTTGAAGCTTTTCGTCAGGTAGACGCGCTTCTCTTCTCACCGAATCAAGGGTAATGCCTGCAAATTGCAATACTGTGTCAGGGCCTACGGTTTTTTTCCGGAGCAAGAGGTACTCCTAGATGATTGCATATAGAAATAAACTTGCCCAAGTCGGCCTCGCACCGGTCTTTGGTTTTAGCAATAAACAAAAAATCGTCTAATGTGTGCAAAACAGATGAGGCACCCAGGCGATGAATAGACAACCACTCCAATGCGGTACTTAAAGCTTCAAAAATGTTGCATGAAGAAGAAAGACCCATGGGGAGGCACCGGTCAAAGTAATACAAGTTATTGAACTTCATACCCAGCAAGGAATAGTCGGCAGGATGAATTGGTATAATACGAAAAGCCAACTTGATGTCGGTTTTAGCCAAAAAAGAACCTTCCCCGGTGGCTTTAATGGCTGTGATCGCATCACTAACCGATGCGTATTTGACAGAGGAACAATAGTCAGGAATAGCATCATTAACCGAATTTCCTTTGGGATAGGATAAATGATGAATCAAACGAAATTCAGACGGGTCTTTCTTGGGTACAACGCCCAAGGGAGACGTACGAAAGTTCGTAAAAGGGGGAGTTCTAAAAGGACCCACAATTTGGCCTGCGACGCATTCCTTGCGCAATTTCATTCTAGCAATTTCCGGTTGGGCGAGGACACTTTTAAGATTAGGAGATTGAAAAGGAAGCCGATCACCAACAAAATTAACACGAAAGCCACAACGGAAACCATCAACAAGAAAATGCTTTTTGTTTTGCTCATAACAGTGTAAGAGGCATTCAAGCCTGTCCACCCTTACAGGGGTTACTGGCGGGCTGTGAAGGGCCTGATACTTGAGTAGAGTTTCCTTTTGGTTTAACTCCACTATACCGCTGTTGAGGGGTTTGTACTGAGCATTGAATTGCTGGGTGCTTTGCTCCACATTTATAGCAAACGTGTTCGAACTGACACCCTTGGCAGTGTTTTCCGGCATGAAATGTCTAACACGTGTCTCGTGGGAAAAAATTCGAACGAAAACGCTGGCGTGTCGAGGTTTGGGGCTTATTGGGGATCGACTGTGATCTCCGAAAATTAGCTGAGGCCCTCAACCAAAGTCTCCAATGTATTTGATCCCATGGATATTTATCGGGTGCAGATTGCCTCAGATAACGAAATTGTTCGTCACACCAGAGCCAATCCCCGTTCAAGCAATGTCACGGACTACCTCGCAATACTTCATCAACTGTGGAGGTTCACTCTGGTATCGCTCAGTATAGACCGAGACAAAAATGTTAAACGCCGAAACCCACTGTTGTATGTTGGAAACCTTCTTTGTTGCGTGATACGGCTCAAGGGTCAGCCGCGGCTGCTTTGATAGCCCAGTGGAGGTGGTCATCGATAACGCATACTTATCGATTTGAGGGGTGGATGCTAATAAGGCCCCAAATTCCACATATTCGTTAGCCCAGATTTTAGCTTTAATTTTGGAACCCACCCGGGAACTAAGATTTACTGACACGCTAGTAAAAACTTGTTTAGGTTGCACATTGTCGGGACCCAGAAGCAGAGAATCATTTCTTGTACCTGCACCAGTGAGGCTACTGACATGGCTGCTCACAGCTGAAGTGACGCTATCTGAAGAGAGGTCGGCTTGAGACTGGCCTGCTAATGTGGTTTCAATCGACGTGCTGTCCTCAAACGTGTTTTGTCTCAAGATCTCGGTGAGACTGTCCTTAGATAATGCTGTTTTCACCGCTTCCGAGATGGCCGTCGATATGGTGGCGGAGAGAGCGTTTACGTCCAAGGAGACCAAACCGGGGTTGTTATTAGTTTGTTCAGGTAGAGGTGGGACCGTTGCAGTCAGCTCTGATGTCTGCACTCGCCTATCCTTGATGGCTGTGCCGGACGCTTCCTAGGAGGCATGACCTATCGATAACAGATAAAATTGTGTAATTAAATACTATGGAATGCTGTTTGATTTCGAAAGAAAATTGATAAGAAGGAATACGGCGTAAGATGACAAGATGAAATTCCATCCTAAATTTTTGTTCACAGTTGAGGTGGGGCAGTTCCACAGGTTTTCCTTAAATCTGGTTTATGAGCAATGATATGTAACCGGATGAAAAAGAGAAACAGAGAAAAAGGCCAAGTTCCCAAAAACAATGCATTACCGCCTGTGCCGAGTGCATTGGACCACTCGTAAAGAGGCGGTCAAAGAATTGTACACTCATACGGCAGGAGTCAGCATATAATAAATCATCGCCAGAGCCATAACTGATGCACGTTGGACGTGCCAACCATGGTTCAAAGGAACCGAACAAGCACAGCCATTGCTCGTGGAAGTAAAACCCAACGGCAAACAACAAACAGGGGCTGTTAAAACAAACAACAACTGACAATTCGGCTTGGCTTAAAACAAATACGGAACTGGCAAATCTTAAGACAGTAAAATAAAAACCATAAAATGCCTGGGCAAGGTGGGCAGTATAGATAAGAAGTTGTTTCAAATTTGTTACGTGGCTTAAATTTGCCCGATGTGCGGCTATAACGATTGTAGGCAACGTAGAACTGCCCCCCTCAAACTACGATAGAGCTTGTACTGACCAATGCCGTTTAAATGTATCCCGTCATGGGCCATAAAATTAGTTTTTGCTCTCCAAAACCCTTTATGGCTCCAAAACATTGCATAGGGGATGGGCTCTATCACTACTTTTTAAATACCGATTTAAGAGGATTACGTTCTTGTTAAAGGTAGGAGCCCCCGTTCGATAAATAGTTTGACAAACACATACATATTTCACTTTAAGCGAATCATGGAGGGACCTGGTAAGGTCTTCAATTGCTGAGCCAACGTTCACTGGAGAAAGATGGCTTAAGTCGTTAGTTCCTAGCTGTAAGATAACTATGTCAGGCTTGAACCGTGCAACCACAGAAAGATCAAATTGAACAGTCTTAAGGACTGTTCTTCCCCCGACCCCGTGCCATTTTAACTCTATGTCTTCGAGAATATTCAAGTTAGCATCGAGAGCAATATTTCGCCCTATATATTCGCGTAAACGGCGAATATAGGAATGGCCAAGTATCAAAACACGTGTTGCCGACATTTCCCCGCTTTGGAAACAGTGTTGTAAACTGAGGGCGAAAGAGGGAACTAAATAGTCCAAAATAAAAACAGGTACTTGCCTGAAAGTTCTCGGAACTAGTGTAGGAAAAAAAGTTTTCTTCGCGAGATACCGACGGTACGAGGGCCAAGAGAAGAAGGGCGAATTGCTCGAGAGAAATATCTTTTATCCTCTAGGGAACGCCCCCTCTATTTCCAGGGGTGATACTTGACACAAACCAGGCTTACGGACTAATGCTTGACCGTCATGGCTCGACATAAATAGGTGGGTTCATACTAGCGGACTAAGGATACCTTAAGTACACTTGAGCCCTACTTCAGATGTGAACGGCTTTAATTTCAGCTCAAGTAGCCTACTTTGTGGCCATGGTAATGCATTGCCTTCAAAGAAGCCGAAGTACACTCTCAAGTCTAGTTCAGACCATCCTTACGAGCTTACTTATCTACTATCAAAACACATTCCGGAAACGGACGTCAATGAAGCATGAAATTCGGGAAATTCAGAGCGCACAAACACGCGAACACGCAAAATTTGCTTCTACTTCGACGAAAAACGACTGTGAATGAATCCGTATAGATCTTACCAGGGGATGGATGAGGACAACTTTTTAGACAAAGACCTTATGTAAGTCTCCATGCTGTGTTTGATTGGCAACACGATTACCTTGAAAGCATACTTTGAACTCTAATATGAACGCTCATCACAGTAAGTAAACATGGACGATTTTAAGTATACTTGAGCTCGGGTATACTTAAGGTGTACTTACTCCCCTGGTATGAACCCACGTAAATAACATTATGCGTGCACAGAATGTTTGGTTTTCAGTTAAAACTCAAAATCAAGCTTGGGAAACATCATTTTCGTGTTCAGCACGTAATTTTTATCTAAAAAAGCATGTTTAGGAACCCTTCCTTTGAGTTTGTCGACATTTGTTTAAAACACCAGGCGTACTAGAAAATTTTCCCTGTCTATGATTGGTGATCCTCATTTTACCTAGGTTGAATACGCACTCAGGTGAATCGAAGAAACTTTTTTAGAGCCTAAAGGAAGCCTAAAGAAAAAAAAAAGAGTGAGATTAGGATTAGTTTTGGATATTATACGTGGATATCAATTGACTTATTATGATTTATTATAGCGATACTCACCGTTACGTCACCTATTGTCATTAATGTGTCCACCAGAGATATATTGGCTTTTGATACAAAGGATTATTTTGTTCTGTGGTTGGCAAAATTTAAATAACAAACGAATTGTTTATAAAAAGTGAAGTCTCCTATACAAAAGTAAGTTCTAGTACCGGTAAGTGCATAGTACAGTTCTCTCTTCCCTTACTATGTTGTAATGTTGAGACTGAAAAGATGAGTGTATGAACACAGAAACCGATAAAATGATACAAAACATTAGGAAGATGTGTTGAGATGCGCAAGGCAGAGCTTGAGGGAACACGGTTTGGGGGATAGATAGCTACTTCTTTAAACTAGGTAGAGTGCATATTCAACTTAGGTAAAACGAGGATCACCAATTTAACCTACAATCCTGGCCATAAAGTGTTGGGACACCTCCCATGTACACGATTTCAACTACGGCCTGGACACTTAAAAAGACATGGATAGAAGCAAGTAAAATTGACCCTCCCCCCCCCCCCCCCCTCCCCCTAGCAATGTTGAAAGAAAATGAAGCTGTTCTGAAAACCAGGTCGGATGTGGTTAAAAAGGAAAAAGGCAAAATAGAAAGTGGTTAGACAGGATTTTTGGAACCGAACGTGATTGCTGAAAAATCATTATTATTGGAATAAGACGTGAATATCTATCTTATCGTCACTTTAGTTGAAGAACACCGTTCTTGGAGGCGAACATTTCTTGAAACGTGGCTATTCTGAAGCTATTGTCAAGGTTTTCTCCTTTAAGATTTTTATCAACATTGACATGGGGGAGGGGGCACAGGCGTGTTTACACGGTCTTGGTCTTAATTAAGAGAGGCTGCCTGTGAAGTCATCTGCTGTGAACTGTCCCAACACTTGTGACCAGGATTGTCTGAAAAGGAGTTGTTTTACAAATGTTTGCAAACAGCAAGAAAAACTGGACGATGATGATCTATTTATGAAGGATAATTGATAACAATTTTTTTTCTTCACTGATTAACGTAGAAAGAGGCCTGTACCTCGCTCATGCAAAAAATGCAAAAAAATTACGCGCGCGTAATTAATGTTGCAAACGTTGAGAAAGGTTTTAGACAGAAATTTTGTGTTCGCCACGCCAAAAAGGCGTTTTCCTACGTGCTTTTTTGACGTTTCAAAGAGGAGATGGTTTTTTAGGGAAAGAAATTTCACCAACTGATGCTAACGTGCGCCTCTGATAATATCAGAAGTTATCCTTCGGAAGAATTGCAGGTGAATGTGGCTTATGGAAGTCTACCGTAGCGAGATTGTGTAGCGGTAGGAATCATTCTGCATGTACAGGAAGGTCAGTGAAACCTGAAAGCAAAGGACGGCCCAGGAAAATATCAATGCGCAGTATGCAAACTTTTAGGAACATTGAAAACTTTACGTTCGACGAATCAAAATATTATAGTCGAAAAAGTAGTGACAAGTAGCGGCTTAGACTTCAACATTGCAAGGAGAAGAAGATTTTCAAGATGCTTCAATTAAAATTGTTATACTTACTGGCAAGCTCGAAAAAAAGGGTTAATCACTGAAAACCACTTCAAACTGCACCTACATTTGAACTATTAAATTCTAAATTTAATTATTTAAACTTGTTTCTGTAAATGTTACAGCAAAATAATTGCGATTGTGAATGACAGAATAGAAGCCAACCTTGCCTCTAAATGGCACCGCACCTTACTACAGTAAAGTTCGTGAATTTGTAATTGCGTACATGTTAAATAAAAATAGCACAATTTCCTCTAAAGAAATCAGTTTGCAAAATCCGTCGATAATGGTTGCTTGACGATGAAACCCTTTGAATGTTACGACGTGGTACCGTCATTTCTCACTTGAGGTACGAACATTTCTCATTTTGTTTTGTCAAACTATCTGACACTATGTTCGTTCGGTAGCGATTACATGTAGGCTCGATTACCAGCCGCTGTTTCGGGAAATGAGCCAGCGCTCACTCCCGAAATCACGGCTAGACGCGTGAGGTGAGCCATTGTTAAGGTCGGGACACACCAGGCGACAAGTCGCAGCGACAGGTCTCTGCGACAAGTTGCTCCGTGTGTAATACTTGCAAAACAAGTCGCTGCGACACGATGCCTGTTCGGTGCACACGCAGTGATCTCGTATAAGGGGGAATGTGAACTAGTTTTCAAATTCAATATGGCTGACCATATGACGCTATCTCATTGGTTCATTTATATTTTGTCGCAGCGACTTGTCGCCGGAAGTGTACACACGGTGCGACAAAGCTGCTTTCGCTAATTTTGTCGCTGCGATTAGGCGCACGAATTCAAAATGGTTTGAATTCGTGCGACTGATCGCGGCAACAAAATTCTGCCTCAGCGCCAATGATTTTCATAAAAGTAACCGTGTCACACAAGGCCAATGGTTGCGGCGACTTGTCCCCGCGACGTGTCGCAGCGACTTATTCCCTAGTGTGTCCCGGCCTTTAATCTCCGCCAGTCAGAAGCTCTCCGTCACAAATCGGTCGGGCATCGAAGATATTCTTTGACCAGGCCTGTTCGAAGTTTACAGTGCTTTTAAGGTAGGAAACATCCAAGATTTCGACAACGAAAAGTGTTCGAGAAGCTGGAGAATGGGGATTGTGTCGTTTTGTACCACCTAAGTTCGGAAACTTCACTGATTTTCCTCTTGGCGCCAAGGTCAAAATACGGCTTTCAAATCCACTCCAATTGCAATTTCTCCTCAGACTTCGCTGATGTAAGAGCAAGTAAAATTCCTCAAGATCAATTGAAATTACTGCTGAGTTTATTGGTGGCGAAACGAGGGGGTTCGATGAGGTCGACTGAGACCTGAAGCAGCCGAAGATTTTGCAGTGATTTTGTTGACGATTCGCTGGTTGAATTCAAACTCACATTGATCATTTAAGCACACACTCAAGCTCGTATCATCTGGAAACTTCGCACAGACGTTTAAAGCATTGTTATGTAATTACTGTTTTGTTAAAATCAGTGTTTTGGGATGTTTAATGCTATTTCCCGTCAACTATTAACTTTGCATAGTTTTACATGAGCTCGGATTCCTTTGTTCTTTTCGGGGGGAATATACTACATAACCCCCAGATCAACTGTCTGAAAAGCTGGGTGCGGCCCTTGATGGAAGGGAAGAGCTTGAATAATGAACAGCTAATTTAAATGCGAGGGGATTATGTGTTAATATGCAAGGAGATAAGTGACTTATCTCCCTTGCATATTAATGCATAATCCCCTCGCATTTAAAATAGCTTTCCATGAAGACCAAATTTACAGATGTTTACTTGGAAATATTAAATACGACGCTACAATTTCTAAAATTGAACTAAGCAGTGTTTTGTTTTGGGGCACGTTCACAGATTTGCACAGTGTCTTTAAAATTCCACTGTTTATATTGGCTACTCAAACTGCTTGCTGTAGATGTGCTTCATTTTGCTGATCATTCGCAATTGGGTCTCTGAGCGAGTTCCTCTTCACAACCTTGGGAACTGGGTGAAGTTATAGCGACATAAGAGGAACGAATTTTCCTGCTTGGGCTGATTGAATGATTCGCCTGTAGACCAAGATCCTCGATACTTTCAGTGGCCATTGTCTCGCTCAGAGTTACTCGCGTTTCATCATTTTTGCACAGGTGTTCAGTCCCCCTCGAAAAAGGAATTAATCAAAAGCTGTCCTCTCTCTTCTTTGCTTATAAAACAAGCATCTTAACTTGCATAACATAGAGCTTGACATTCGAGGCACGGTCCTTGAATATATGTATTGTACAACAAGAGAGGTGACATAAATTGCTGGGAGTGTGATTTGGTCAACAAACAAATTGGTGCTAATTGTTAGCGACTTGATTGTAAATTGTGAGACTTGTTTTATTTATTAGCGGATTTGATATTTTGTCACATACGGCGTAGCATAGGTGCATCTGATGTTGCGAAAAATGGAGTGTCTTTCGTAAGCGCTAAATCACGGGTCCATGAATTCTTTGGAAGAGGCGGGTGTACAGACGGAAACTTGGAAGAGTCATTAAGACTATAAATTATGAGATAAACCGTCCGTTGCCTCTCACATTGCAACTCGTTCATCCTTGTTTTCACTCCCAGACAAGTCAAGTCAAGTTTTATTGTGATATACCCTTAGCTTTTGTGAAAAAAAGATCACCAGCTAGTTTACAGGTATAACACAGAAAATAATAAACTAAAGTTGAGAAAATAAAATACCTTCAACAAGTAGCTAAAAAGATATGTTTAAAATTTGAAATTGAAATCTATTTACAGGACTAGATATAACTAAGACTAATTATTAATTACAAGATATAAATTTACGATTGTATCAAACCTGACAAATCTAATTTTCTAATAGTGTTTTTAACAACCTTAAAAGACCGAATAGCTCTGAAAAAGTCAGGTCTTAAGTTCCATAATTGTGGTGCCGTGAACCTCCACGATTTTAGAGCGTAGGTTGTAGTGTTGGCCTTTGGAAGCTTTAAGATGTCGTTACCTCTTAGGTCATAATAACTATTCTATGTGGGATTAGCTCTTTAATACTCTTAGGTGCATGATCATTGTTTATAGCTTTGACAACCGTGCAGACTATTTTTTTCCCGAGGCATTGATTTGCAAGTGATGGTAAGCCTAGTTTATCAAGTAATTCACAGTACGTTTGTTTTTCGTTAACGACAAAACGGAGAGCACGCTCATTGACTTTTTCTACAGAAATGCCAAGTCTCCGAACAGTAGTTAAAGTGCGGAAAGATGAATCCAAGGTATATAGACACTTTCTTGTTTCAAATGGAAGGATCTTTTTCATTCGCTTGAGTACAGGGATCTGCTGGGAGACTTTTCTGCATGCATTTGCTATGTGCCTGTCGAATTTCATTTTGTCGTCTACGGCAACACCAAGCATTTCCAGATCTCCAGTAATGGGAATAGCAGTGTTTTCGCAGTAGAAATGTGGTATTATACAATTGCCATTACAATTGCTTGGTATTTGGAGGCGTTCCTCTTCATTCCGTTTTGCTCGTACCACTTGTAAACATTTGCGAGATCCACATTTATTACCTCTTCCACTTTCTCCGCTGTGCTGCCAGCGAAAAAAATCTGTATATCGTCAGCATACGCGGATAATGTACTTTGCTTTACAGCGTAAACAAAATCATTCATGAATATATTAAATATCAATGGCCCAAGCACGCTACCTTGAGGGACCCCCGCTGAGATTTCTTTCCAGTTTGAGAGCTGATCGCCTAATCTGACCCGCTGACGTCGATTAGTGAGATAGTCATGAATCTGTTCGGTGGCTTTGTCC
>OX421456.1:27117250-27137250 GCA_949126865.1 Montipora capitata
TGTACATTCCTCGATGGACTCATACATGGACCATATCGTGTTCAATGCATTGGTATTCGGAGCAAATTTTCTAGTCATTGGAATTCTTGTGGGTAAGCACTTTGTTCTTATTTGTAATTACTAAAGCAAGCACGGTCCATAAATTTTTGTTAATTTTTTGCAGAAAACAAACGTATTTTTGTAGTGCTCCCATGACTCTCTTTTGCTGTATCTGGAGGTTCTCATACTCAGATCGCCGAGAGTGTTGGTATTTGCACTATTTATTTTGCCCTTTGATGTGCACACCTTGATTGAATTTGCCGGATCAAAGAGATTGTTGGTGAAATTTGTAGCCAACTCAAAAAAGAAGCTATATATAGATGGCAAAGTTCAACTATGCCATCTGTATATAGCTTTGACCCATTATGCGAGATGTGTTGACGACAAGCATGTTAAGTTCTTCTGAAAATTTCCATTAAATTTCGAAAACACTTGAAGATCTTTCAATATGAGTGGACTAAAGTCACACGAAAAAACATCCAGGCATTTTCAACCATTGGGGGAAAAACAGTCAGGTGGATTTTAATGCCCACTTTACAGCGTACTAAGCTCCGCTGTTGGGCTTTTCGTTCACTTGCGATAACATACAAACGTATCTATTTTCTTTCTTCTTTTTTATTTTCAGTCCAGTACCTCAGGTACATTTACTGCTTTATCAAGGAGTGGCGTAAAAATCCACAATGGTCTTTTTCGTGTTGCCTAGCGTTACTTTTGCCTCTTAATGACCTCTTTAACGAAATACGAGGAATGGCGGGGAAAAATGTTCTCACAGAACAGGTGCAAACTGGTACGTTTAACGTGCCATCAGTTTCTAGTGCGATCAACGAGAGTGGAGCAGTAAGCTTTGAGCTTGCTACTATTCATGAGCAGCCAAAAGAGTCAGTTGAACCTCGATCAGTCAACATTGACTTTGAAGAAAGCGACAACGGTGGCTTTGAAGAAGAAGATGCTGACAAAGTGGCATTTGACGCAAGAAAGGAAAGTGGAGCAGTAAGCTTTGAGCTTGCTAGTATTCATGAGCCGCCGAAAGAGCCAGTTGAACCTCGATCAGTCAACATTGACTTTGAAGAAAGCGACAACGGTGGCTTTGAAGAAGAAGATGCTGACAAAGTGGCATTTGACGCAAGAAAGGAGAGTGGAGCAGTAAGCTTTGAGCTTGCTAGTATTCATGAGCCGCCGAAAGAGTCAGTTGAACCTCGATCAGTCAACATTGACTTTGAAGAAAGCGACAACGGTGGCTTTGAAGAAGAAGATGCTGACAAAGTGGCATTTGACGCAAGAAAGGAAAGTGGAGCAGTACGCTTTGAGCTTGCTAGTATTCATGAGCCGCCGAAAGAGCCAGTTGAACCTCGATCAGTCAACATTGACTTTGAAGAAAGCGACAACGGTGGCTTTGAAGAAGAAGATGCTGACAAAGTGGCATTTGACGCAAGAAAGGAGAGTGGAGCAGTAAGCTTTGAGCTTGCTAGTATTCATGAGCCGCCGAAAGAGCCAGTTGAACCTCGTTCAGTCAACTTTGGCTTTGAAGAAAACGACCCGAAAAAAACTTTCGATACGCCTCTTTGACTGGCCATTTAAAGGAATTAAATTAACAGAGAACTATCGCGGACAACGGCAGTCTATTGTAGAAATATAGAACCTTAGGTCCTTTGATGATGTAACCCAACAGCGTATGAGGGTCTTAATTGATCGTCAAGTCGTTATCACGAAAAGAAGATGAAGGATTACCTAAACTAAATCATGATCTCAAGGTTTGGAAGTCTCTACAACGTGCGTTCAATTTATGCCCCTCAGATTCTGTTTTGGAGACTGTTTAACGTTAAAACACTAGATTAAACTGGCCAATCCTTAGAAATTATGTCTATCCTTGACTCGGTCTTCTGTGACTAGAACGGATAAGGGAGCCTTGGATACTCTAAATCTTGTATTGGAATGCCTTACCACGTAGCATTATAGACGATAAAATGAACATGTAATTGACGACAACATAACGTTGTCTAACGGCTGAGTACCGAGGCAGATCCGGGGAAAAAATATTATTGTGAATTACACGGATCACATTCTTCCAACAAACAATAGCCCCAAATCACCAACAAGTGTGCAATTGCAACCGAACTTACACGGATATATACACAGTCACGCGACACCGTAAACCAACAGTATAAAGAACCAAGAAGAGTGATATGAAGTAAATATCAAAGTGTCAGTAGTTTTTTTTTCTTTTTCGTTTTCTTTTTTTTTTTTTTTCATCACGTACGTTTAGAATAAAGTCGTTGAAATCAGAAGGAAGTGGGCAGATGAATGGTAACGCAGTTTCTGTGGCCCGTTGATTTGAAATGTTTGTCCACAGGGAAACTAGGATTGTTGTTTCGTATACTTCGTCAGTGTTCGTTAAATCTGTCCGGTTTCACCAATATAAAGAATGGTAGGACATCGATGACAGGACATGCAGTATGTAAGATTACTCGACTGGCAGGTAAAATGGCCTTGGGTGGAAGTCCTCTTACAATGACTGACGTATGCACAGGTATGGCAGCGTGGATGTTGACAGGCCCGCGAGTCATTCTGATCAGTACATGCGCGGCCAGTTGAGTGTACAAGTAAGTTTCTTAGGTTGCGATCGCGTTTGTATGCTACGACATGTGATTGTGAAAAGATATGACGGGTCAGCTAGTCAGTTGATAGAATACGGAAATTCTGAAATAGGAAGTGTTTGATTTGCTTGTTGAAAAGGTGGTATGTGAGAACAAGAGGTACTCTGTCAATGGTGCTGACAGTCAGCTCAGATGGGCGTAGCGAATCAGGACGTTTGCGCTTCCTTGTTATTGCGTATTTTAACGGCTTTGTTCACATTGAAGAAGGCTTCTACACCCGAAATGTCTGAGATTTATTTTTAACTACTGACAATTTTTGGTCATTTTGTATCATTCTACCTGGTTATTCATTTTGACGTGTTACGCGTCTCCTACAAAAAAGTTTTGGTTGTTGACACCAACAGTATAGCTGTCGAAACAAAGAAATCCGAGATCCGAATGTTTGCTTTGTGCATAGTCTTGTAGACAAGTGAGGAAGGAGGTTCGATAATGTTTCTTTGAGTTCCTATATATACATGTTAAAAGTAATTAAACGTAAACATTTTTTTATTTTCTAAGCCAAAGGAATTGTTCTATAAGAAGGGAAAACGTTTCATTTTCAGTGCGCCGGACTGGTTTAGGGCTCAGCACTGCTGCCACTTTTGACAGGAAACTTTGCTCCGCACTGTTTCTCGTCACTCAGGTGCAAAGAAGGTCACCGACGACATACTGCAGGGAATAAACCTGCTACCTGCTAGCATCCCTTCCACTGACGGGGAACAGCAATACTCCTGGCTCATGAGCGACTTTGCGTTGCCTTGCATTGTTAACCACGATGTATCATGACCTCAATAATATGGCACTTACCAAGAATCTAATAATCTGGAGCGTCCAGTTGTCACATTCTGATCAATGAACAAGCTCAGGAGTAGCCAAAGTCATTAGTTTAGTTTTGAGTTTGGTTCTGTTATCAGAAAACAGGGTAACTGAAAGGGAAAGTATAACGTGTACAGCACCTTTGACATCTTCTTTAAAACAAAGCATTTTCCTGGATGAACAATATTAAGCGTTCCAAGAAAGGAATTGCCTACACCTGTGTTGACGAAGAGACTCGGTGGCGAGAGTGAACTTTCCTGGTTATGCACTGCTAACCTGTAAAATTTCAAACACAATGCTTCGTATAACTTTTTTTTCCATGATTATGCCTACTGAGGTCTACGTAATAAATATCCTTACCGTTGAAGTCCTTTGGGACTTTCACAAGCATTGTGAGCTCGCAACGTGCCAAAATGATTCGTAGAATTTCCTCTACAATACTTACTGTTCGAATTTTGTAATCATTTTTTGCGATGGTAGTCTCCACATATCCCTAAATATCTCACACCTCGTGGGGGAAAGAAAGCAACTGAACAAAGTGGCAGCTTCTTGACGATGATTTGAGGTGATAATCTGGATTTAAATGGGAAAGAACGACTTTTGATGTGCTGTCCACTGCTCCAACCGTCGGAAAAAGCGTCGCTTGCAGCTTCACAGGCTATCCAAAGATGAAGCAAGTAGAAACCAGTGGTTGAAACTTATGCGACGAAAATCATTCCAAGGTGAGCAAGACACCCGTTTATGCTCAGAGCATTTCCTCAGCGCTATTCTCTTTCTCCAGAATGTTTCATCATATGATATTGTGTGCTCGAAGGATGAGTTTCCCCACACTCTTCCTGAACATTGCAGTTCTTAACGCACATTTGTTTAACGTTTTTGCTGTGAGAATAACGTTTTATAATCTCGTTTTCTGAAGGCAGCCCATCTAGTAAATGTGTTCATACACATTTACTAGACATGGCTTTGGTTGGTCTGGGTTTAGATTCAATTAATTAATGCTTTTTATATTTTGAGCCAGTTATGCGAGGTTTTCCGTGCCAGTACCAAGCTTCACGGTTACCTCTCCTGTCGCTTCTCCAATATGTGCTCTTTCCTCCTGCGAAACACACAACTTTTTCGTAAATTTTATTTGTTCGTTCTTTAATCTCGGGTGGGGAGAGAGGCTGGCACTTTTGAGGGGTTATAAAATATTCAGGTAGGTTACGTGAAAGTGCTGTTTGATGTGCATTTGGTTTATGAACTGTACTTTGTACATGTCTAGTCTCCTGTATTTCTACTTCCATGCAATGAGGGACATCAATGTCTGGCCATGAATGCAATTGCTTTCCCGTGTGACCTTGTTCAGGACTATTTGAATGCTGTTCACTGGATATACCTATTAAACGAAAAATTGAGAGAAAAGACGGTCTATCGTATTTTAAGCCAATATGTTATTTTAAGCTTCAGTTTTTTTTTCTCGAGGTTCTGCTCTTCAGTGAAACCAGTTTGCCAAGGTTTCTGAACGCTTACAGTTCTTTTCAGGAGATTCATTCCTAACTTTGTTTTTAAAATATTGAGTTTTCTAATAGTTTTGGTTCACATTTTGCTCGTTTGGGGTCTGCCCGTTTGCATTTAATTCCAACAATTATCTCACAGAAAACAAACAATGCATCACCTATATGACTGCAGTCCTTTCTTAGTCCTACAATACATGTACAGTGGGGTGGGTGAAGGCGGGTTTTGATGTGCTCAGTAGAGAAAGAGCGCTTGCTGCAAGCTCGCACAGCACACAAGTTGTGGTCACATAGTAGAGATGGTGTCCAGCGCAAATGAATTAATTGTAAACAACATTCACTGATATAGAGCGGCCAAAGGTACAAATTATACGCTAGTGAGTCACTGAGTGATCTTTCAACTGTATTGCACAGGTTGGCTCAGTTACTTTGGCAACAAATAAAGGGATAAATCCTAGATTTTTTTGATTTTTTTTATCAGGCAGCGTAATTTACTTTATTCTGCACGACTACAAAAAATAGTTCCGGGCATAATCACTGACGTGAAGTTGTAAAACCTCAAGCGCTGGCATGATCGTCTTGTATTTTTTCACCTCCTCTCCATTCAAACCGCTTTTTTCACGTCTTGGATGTCAATATTGTCATGTACGCAAGAGCGTGATTTACCCAAGGGTCTGCAGGTAATAAAGCCATGATTTCTCCTCTAGTTTGTTCTTCACGTTACCACACGTGGCAATGTTTAGCTGTTACAAATTCTTAGCATCGCCTTTTACCAAGGTTTTCGGCTGAACAATTTATCTGCGTACAAACTCCTTTCAAAGCTGCCATTCCCAACCGTAAAACATCCGATCGATAAATGTGTCAGTTTCGATACATTACGGTCTACGCTTCTCCCCGCTCCACCGCTCGCCATCCCCCCCCCCCCCCCCTTCCTCCCTCATCTCGAAGAGCAGGGTATTATGGGATATGTGGAAGTGGCAAATGAATGCATAATTAATATTATTGCTGTGTATCTTAGTGCTTTATTTCATATCTTGTAATGTTTCCAGGGAGCTGCATAGCCTCAATAGCAAAAAATGATTAATTGCAGTAAGATAGATAATGTTCTTAACTCGATTAATGCATAATTATGGGTTATATCGTGTATTTTCTTTGTGAAATTGCAGCTGCATATCATAGTACTTTAATTCATATCTTGTTATGTTGCCAAGTAGCTCAGCCTCAATGGCCAAAAGCAATTCATTCCAGTAAGAAATATAACGTTCTTATCTTGATTACAAGAATTACTTAAACTTGAAAAGCCTCGATAGTGAAAAAATGATTCATTGTAGTAAGAAAGATAATGTTCGTAACTTAATTAACTCTTTTTTTCTTCGTAAAATTGCTATATTTCTTAGGCCCGTTCCAAACGCCGCTCCAGCCATGTGTCGAACCAAACTCAATAAATTTTGACTTAAGAGCGACTTCAGAGAAACGAGCAACGTACCTGTAGGTCGCACCAAACTTAGATTTGGGCTTGGGTAAGAGCTGAGAAAGTTTATAAATTGTCTTAATTTTTGCGTTTCGTTCGGCATATGACCAGAACTCCGTATCATGAAACAGTCGTCACTCCATGGTCGCATAATGCGACAGACCCTGCCGAACTCAACGTTGTTTGCCGCTCTAAACATAACCTGCCGCACCAGATTGATTCAAACTCCGCTCTTCAGTCGTTTTTAACTCAACAGTTAAGTCTGTTTGGAACGGGCCTTGGTAGTTTAGGTATCTTGTAATGTTGCCAGGTAGTTCAGCCTCAATGGCCAAAAGTAATTCATTGCTGTAAGAAATATAATGTTCTTACCTTGATTAAAAGAAATACTTCAACTTGAAAAAGTTTGGGTATATTTTTCCATCTGCTGGAACTCAATAATAATAGAACGAGAACATCACAAATTTGCAGATTAAGTGGACAAAACGACAGCTTTGCATTCCTTGCACGTGCATTTCACTTTTTCCCATTTCTTTGGCGTAGTCTGAAAAACAGCAACTTGAAATATCCAAAATTGAGATTTTTATGAAGAACGTCAGCACTTAAGAATATATTTTCATTTTCTTCCCCCAAATTAAGTGCATTCGTTGAAGATCAATGTTTTGCAAGCGGAGTTGTCCCGTTTAGGCGAGCTGGCTCGTTTAGCCGAGGTCCCGGCACGTCTGAGAAAAAAAAAAAACACCAAAAAGCAAGTTTGCGATTATAAGGAAAGTTCTCAGCTCGGTTACCTGAGATGCCGGGATCGCGGCTAACCGGGCCGGCTGAGATTTTTCCACGTAATCACGTTAACCGGGACAGCCCCGGCTAGCCAAGCCAGCGATTTTTTACCACATTACTCCTCTTTAGAGAAAAATGCCCACGGAATAGCTGGGGTTTTTTTGTTGAAATAAAATGTGCAAGTGAAAAAGATAGCAAACTTTAGGGCTTCTTTAAATTGTAGAATGGTGAAATTTAATGACAATTGAGGGAGACTAACTGCTGTCCACTTCTTCTTCGTCTTATTATTATTATAATTTTTTTTTTTTTTTCACGCGACATAATCTAAATTTAAACCAAACCGGGCTGGCACACCTCATGTAATATATACCAGGCTGAAACTCATCCCGGCAAACCTGACCTACCCGGCTACTTTAATCGGCCCTTTATGTCTTAGGAAATAGGCAATAATGACAAGAGAACTCGCCAATGATGTCTCCTGTAAGCTTGAATGGCGACGTGGTGTGTGATTGTTGAAATATGCCAGAATCTCTGTCAACACGGAATTTCAAATGTTTTCAGGTCTTCTACGTTCCTTTTAGCGAGTTTTACAAAATATATGAGGCAGCGAGGCATGCCTTAAATTTTCTCTTCAAGCTTCTCCTTCCTTGGCTTTCTTCGCTTACATTTCTAAAATTTCGTTACTCTTTCCAGCTCTTTATCCCGTTGCTCGTCACTGGGAAAGGAGATGTAGGTGGCGACCGAAGGTCATGCGTCAAATCAAAGCCCGAAACCATTCTCGTTCCCAGAGCCACGATCCTTTTGGTCAGAGCCGAAAAGGGTCGTGGATGTGGGAACGAGATTGGGTAGAAATATAGGGAATTTTCACCGCTTTGATTTGGGCATGCGGGCATTGCGATACAAACCCGATGTCGAGGCATGACAGATTCACAATCACATCAGATCGAGGTGATGTGTCAGTCGGTCAGCCAGTCCAAGATGGCGTCCAAACCCTGAAGTCGCATGGCATCACAACTGATACCCGCGAAACGTATTCGGTACATTCGTAAAACGACCCCATTAGAATGCGTCCTCCCTCGTCGGAACGCAATTATTTATTTACAATTTATTTTGAGGAATTTGCATCAATTGCTTGCGTGGTCAAGAGGATTAAGGAGTAGGCAGCAGATCTAAACTGAGTTCAAGATCCAGTTGTGGTGAGTATATAGAAAGGTCTTGAGAAATATGAAGTGTCTGTGAGTAGTGCTGTGTAGAGGGATTGGGCATAAGGGGGGATAGAGGTACTGGAGAGTATCAGGGAGTGGTAAGTAAGTACAAGAGAGGGAAAATATGTCTACTTCTTTTTCAGACAACCTAGAAAACCTAGCCCTTTTTTTCTTAACTACACCCTCAAAGAAAGAAAAATCCCTTTTTTAGACACTTGATTAATAAAGTTTAAACTGGTTTGGAAAAAACAAATCAAAAACAAAATTAAACCATAGCATAGACACTATCAAAAGCTTTAGAGAAGGAATACTTCACCGAAATCTAAACATGTAGCGCTCCAATGCTCTCTTAAGCTTAATAATTTGGACTTTGCCACTATGAGCTTTGCACAGTTTCTTTCCTCAGTACAGACGTGATGACACTCAAATTGACCTTCTGAGCGCTAGCTTTCACGTGTAGTGTCACGTGACTTTTCATGTAAACAAACCTCGAAAGTTCGGACATTCGAGAAGATCGGACATATAAGACATAGTGAGATTGCGTGGCGAGCAGATATGAAATGTTCGTTTCTTTTTGCATTGGACATGGCAATGATGCAACAAAGACACAAGTCACTTCGATGATTAGCATTTGATGTGGGACGCGGTAGTTTTACACTCTTACTTCCTTCTTCGACAGGATTTACGGGGGTGAGTCAGGTTTTGAACATCTTAAATCCCTAGGCGGACGGAAACGAAATGTATTCCTTACATTTGGTTATTACGAATACCTTCATGTATTTAAATTGTTCTATATTTGTGCACTTCGAGGTCAGTAATAAAACCGAATAAATGTGATTTGAGTGTGTGTAAATCGAGCCTCCACTGAATCAGTCCATCTAACAACAGCAAGCAGTCCTGTTTGCTACAGTTCCAGGGTCAGCATGCCTAAGCAGATGCCTATTAAAGAAGGACTTCCACACAATGAATATCGCAGAACTTAAAAAATATTGGCAGGAGAGTGGAGTTTCACGGTGAGCGCGTTTAAAAGTCTTCGCTGATAGAAATCGCCGCTGCAGTTGAAGCAATGACGCCTTACTTTATCAAGGTAATTGTAATTGCCCCAATCCATTTTCCATGCAATCAAGATCATGAACAATTTCATCTCCTCGGCGCCATTCGGCTTCGACGATATTTCAGTTTAACCACTTTAATGTACCACTCCACTGAATGTACTGAATACGACAAGCAGGCACTCGCCGCTTACAAGTCCTTCGATGATTGTCGCTTATTTACAGACGGTTTAACACGTTGATTCTTTGCAAAGTGGAGTGTGTCCATGTATATGAGAGTGTAGCTAAAGTGAAGCCCTTCGTCAAAAGGATTTGTTGACCGAGGAAGGAAAAACACCCTTCCAAAAATAAGTTAAACTCACATACTCATGTACATCAGTGTCCCTTCACCCGAAGGCACTAATCTGCCAGATGAGGAGATATATCTGAAATTTTTTACCACAAAAATGTGCCAATTACCTACTAGTAGTCCTGTTATCTTGCCTTTATTAGAAAAACTTCAGGTCAAGTTGATGAAACCGCTAAATTAAATGAAAGCAAGCTTGTGAGTGGTATTAATTATTTAAGAATAAACATTTCGACGGAAGAAGTTTTGGGAGTTGTTGTCTTTCAGTGATAAAGAAATTAACTACAGTACGTTGAGAGCACCACGACAAAGCAATGGCAATGTGAGGACTGGGGGTCATAACCCTTTCAAAGAGCAAGAGAGTCTTTTCAAGAAAATTGATAGTGCTGAAAATGTCACAAAGTTGGTACAACCCATTCTCTATTTTCGAATGTCCCATAATACACTATGTTTGCCCCCCAAAATTTTGCATAAACTATTGTTTTCAAATGCTCTTGGGAAAATGTAATGTCCCCAAGAGCATTTGAAAACAATAGTTTATGCAAAATTTGGGGGGGCAAAAAAAATGTCTCATAAGGCATTCGAAAATACAGAATAGCAAGCACAAACATCCCTACATAATTGTAAACAAAGAATGAAACCCTAAAATGCCAGAGAATGGGACTATTTCATGAAGTCAGTGCTCCCAATGCATGCAAGAGGGTTGTGAGCCATACCCACCACAAACTGGATTTGATCTCAAAGGGCTTTTTGATTACGAAGTCAAAGCCATTCCTTGGAGCAATAATATTCTGAAATGCCAGTGTTCTAAATAAAGGTTGTCCAAACACTGCTGTAGAATATATAAGTGTTACTGGAAAAACAGAGATCGGTTTGTGGCAACACAAATGGTCATGGTTTTGCATTGAAAGCAACTTCAAAGCACTACTTTAAGTTCAGCTTGAAATGTTTGTAAGTGGGCTAAAACTTTGTCAATTTGTTGTGTGGAAACAAGGAATCTTCTCTGTTGAGGTGACCGATGACCCTAGCTTCATGCCTAATGTGTGTGCCAAACTAGAGAAGAGTCCTTCCCCTTCTCCTCTTTTATATAATAATAATAATAATAATAATAATAATAATAATAATAATAATAATAATAAAAATAATAATAGAAGTTCAAAATAGTACTTGAAATGAATATTTCATGCTAACAATGAGTAATGTGAAAATTGTGGGAAGCAACAGATGCATCACCTAATATAATGAGTTTAAACTGTTCATGAATTACGACTGGTTATTTGACAATGTTTTTAGAATGGTTTGCCAAAAATCAGTAGATAATTTCTTTTAAGGGAAATCTCCCTAACAGTACTGTAGATATGTTAGGGTTAGGGTTAGCAGAAGGTCATGTAATAAAAATAAAACCTTTTTCAGTTTTCCTCAACTTCAATGAAGAAACTTTTTCAGTTTGCATTGGCTCAACGCTGCATTGATCCCATGGTCAATGGTATGCACGATATATAATTATAGCTCAACAACAAAGTGTAGACTACTATGCAACTAGTAGTGTATTTACTGTCCTTTGAACACACAAACGCGTCACTGCGATGAGTCATGCCATTATCCGCGTGTTCCGTTTTCCGCCTGCCGATTGCTATAACTTCGGCCGGAAAATGCAAAAAAAAGTTGATCAGATCACCATTTTGGTCAGCGGTCTCCGAGTAAGATGGCCGCGAATTTTGAAGCTCCGAGCTAAAGTGGATAAAAGTTGCATTTCTTCTATTTCTTTTTTATATTTATTCGTCTACATGTAATATTTTGTTTGCTAACATGACATCAGCTAAGAGAGGAAACAAGAAACAGCCAACTGATGCATCAGAAGAAGATTTCGAAGCTTTCGTTCGAGAGTCGCTGGCACGTCTGTGCGGAGGTCAAGAAAAGATTATACAAGACATCTCGAATCTGAAAGCAAAGGTACAACTGAATGAAGGGGCTTTGGACAAGATTTCTATACAATTTACGAGCCTCAACCAAAGTTTTGAAGAACTCAAGGGAGAACTCCATGATGCTAGATGCAAAGTTGATGAAATAGAAGACTCTGTTCAAAACCATGTTACGCAAATTAGTCAAATGTATGAACGTCTTCTATCACTTGAGCGCTATTCACGGGAATACAATCTTCGCTTTCATAACATTGAAGAATCCCCCGGCGAGAATTCCCTGCAGAAAATCCACGATATTCTAGCAAACCAGCTTAATTTGGAGGCAAAATTAGAGAATGCTCATCGAGCTGGACCAAGAAGCGATTCCAAACCACGAGCGATAATTTGTAAATTTGTATATCGTCCAGAGAGGTACAAAGTCATTCGGAAGAAGCGCGACCTTAAAGACGGTGTTTGGATAACGGAGGATCTGATCTGGGAGGATAGGGAGAAGAAGAAGAAGCTTAAAGTTGTGATGAAGGAGGCATTTGAGAGTGGAAAAAAGCCGAGATTCCATCGGGGAAACCTGTATATTGATGGAGCTTTATATAGAGATACATAGATGTTTATATCCATTGATCAGGTTAATGTTTATTGTTTTCATTTAATGTTTATTTGAAATAGACCTATGACCAATAGCACAAATGACCCAGATTTAAACCTACAATCCTTTAATGATCATGGTATATTCACATTAGAAGAGCTTAATGAACTCTCCAATGTCGTTAAACCGCATCTCTCGGCACTCCATCTAAACATCAGAAGTTTATGTAAACATATCGGCGAGCTGCATAATCTTTTAGACAACATTCCATTCGAATTTCATTTAATCGCTTGTTCAGAAACATGGATCACGCCTCAAGTCGATCCAGAAAGCATAAAAATCGCAGGATATAATTTGTCAACAGATAACCGTAAATTTTCAAATGGCGGCGGGGTTGCTTTATATCTAAAGTCAAATATTAACTATATGTTAAGAGATGATTTAAAAATAGATGATATTGAAAATATATGGGTTGACACACAAGACTTGCTAATAGGTGTCATTTACAACCCACCTAATAGGTCCCAACGTGAATTTCTTGACGAATTTGAGCAAGTTTTGCATACCATTTTTTTGTCTAAGCGGAAATGTTTGATCTTAGGTGATTTTAATATCAATACACTTGTTAAGAGCACAATAGCAAAAGAATACCTTAATCTGGTCCATTCCGAAGGCTTTAATCCCTTGATATTTGAAGCAACTCGAATAACAGAGACGACAATAAGTTGTATTGATCATATTCACTCCAATTTTGTGTACTCAAGCACAAGTGGTAGTATTGCAGTCGAAATAGCTGATCATTTGCCTGTTTTTAGCCTTTCATACCATCCTTTACTAAGCCCCTTTCCCGATACCATTGAAATTAGAGACTTTAAAAGATTTGATGAGATTGCTTTCCGTGACGAATTAAGGAACGAAAAATGGAAGTCTGTTTATAATAGTAGTGATGCGAATGAAAGCTTAACTAGATTTCTACACACTTTTAACAGGATTAGCAATAAACATGCACCAATTAAATCAATTAAGATTAAAGGTAAGTCAAACAAACCCTGGATTACTAAAGGATTAAAAAAATCGATTAAAGTTCGTAATCAGCTGTATAAAAACTGGTTGACTACCCGCAACAGTTATTATTATAATAGATATAAAATGTACCGTAACAAAATCGTTACTATCAATAAGTTATACCGTACAATATACTATGATCGCGTACTTAAAGACTCTACAAACAGTAAGAAAATGTGGGATAACATTAACCTAATAATAAATAAAAAGCGGCCATCTTCCATTATTGATAATTTACAAGTTAACGGTAAAAATCTCCACCAACCAGCTTCTATATCAAATGCTATCAACAAGTACTTCTGCAATGCTCCAACTGAACTTGCATCTAGCTTACCTAAAGCAGACCGCCATTTCG
Source organism: Montipora capitata (assembly GCA_949126865.1). NCBI lineage: Eukaryota > Metazoa > Cnidaria > Anthozoa > Scleractinia > Acroporidae > Montipora > Montipora capitata. Next base: position 27,131,005 of record OX421456.1, read on the forward strand.
CGTCCTTTTTGAGGGGGAAAAAATGCATTTTTCGCTTTAATAAAGTAAGTGAAGTGGAGGTCTTCTTACTTTTAGAGAGCATCGATTGTAAAAAATCGTTTGGTTATGACAAGATTCACCCTTTGTTATTATCCTCTGCTGCACTCGAAATATTTAGACCAGTGACATACATAATAAACTTAACACTTAAACAAGGTATATTTCCAGATAGTTTAAAAATTGCGAAGGTTATCCCGATTTTCAAACAAGGCTCTCGTTCTTCATGCGGTAACTACCGACCCATATCAGTTCTCTGTGCATTAAGTAAAATTTTTGAGAGGTGCATTCTCAATCAACTGATATTCTATTGCCTGACTGAAAATATCTTAGTACCTAATCAGTACGGCTTTCGATCTGGATACAACACAATTGACTGCTTGGTAGATTTAATAGATGAGATAACGAAAGCCCTTGATGAAGAAAAGTATGCTGTATCGCTCTTTCTAGACCTAAGCAAGGCATTTGACACAGTAAACCATTCTATTTTGTTATCCAAACTAGACCTATATGGTATACGAGGTAATGCAAATCAGTGGTTTAGGTCTTACCTAAGCAACAGGAAGCAGAAAGTTTTTGTCAATGGTGTGGAGTCTAACTTTCTTTTAGTAAACTCTGGAGTACCTCAAGGATCGATCTTAGGCCCTTTTCTCTTTTTAATTTATATAAATGATTTTGAAAAAGCAACCAACTATTTTTCCCTAAGACTATTTGCGGATGATACTTCCTTAACTGCAACTGGGAAAGACCTAGATGTATTGCTTCAGAGGATAAACTCTGAATTGCCCGCTATTTATGAATGGTTATGCTCAAACAGATTAACCCTAAATTTAAGTAAGACAAAATACTTGGTTTTTCAACCACGACAAAAAATTAGTTTTAATCTATATCCTCCGCTAAAATTAGCCGATCAGTACCTAGAACAGTCATATAGTGTCAAATATTTAGGGCTCATTATTGATTGTTTCCTGTCATGGCATGAGCATATTTATCATATTAGTAGTAAAGTTAGTAAAAGTGTCAATATTATCGCTAAACTAAAACCACATGTGACATCCCAATCTCTGATAAGCATCTATTATGCACTTGTATACCCCTATCTAACCTATGGTTGCGTACTGGGGGGTAATAATTACGAGGCGCCATTGTCACAATTGGTGAGACTACAAAACAAAGTTGTTAGAATTATCAACAATGTGCCACTTTGTGATCATATTACTCCCCATTATGTAAACGTTGGTTTCCTTAAGCTTCCCGACATTGTTAAATTATACACGTGTCAACTATTTTATGATCACCTAATTAATAAGAAGTCGTCGAACCTTAACTTGTCTCTAGTATCTGAGCAACATAATTACGCTACTCGAAGTGTATCCTTACAACACCTAAATCCAGAATCTTTCAGAATAAACATAAGAAAATTTTGTCCAACTATCTTAGGGTGCTATTATTGGAATGATATTCCTTTATCTATACGCAACAAGCCAACTAGAAAACTGTTTAAAAAAGCACTTTATCAGTTTTATTTTGCTCAGTATTGATAATTCTAACATTATATATTTATTTACTATGCGTTTACTCTTTCCTCTCTAGTTTACTTTTTATCCTAAAATAAATGTACGTAATTAAAGGGCATATAATTAGTTTACTATATCTTTGCCCTTTCCACTTCATCTTTCACTGTTACGTACTTATTTTGTTAAATATATTGTATGTTATGTTTGTCAAGTGGAAATAAATAATAATAATAATAATAATAATAATAATAATAATAATAATAATAATAATAATAATAATAATTGAAGTTTCTTACCTCTGATTTTGGTAATCGGGAATCGTTTTTACGTGTAACGGAAGCACGCCTTTTAGTCGAGAGCATTCTGCAACTCGCAATAAACGGTGGAAATGACTATTGTCTCTGATGCAGCTAATAAGTCACTTTTATTCGGTTTTATTACCGACCTTAAAGTGAATATATATATGGCAATTTTCATACACAAAGGTAAATTTGTAAATGACATAAGGTGAGGAATGCATTTTCATTTCCGTCGGCCCATCAATCGAAGATGGAACAACCAGACTCACCCGGGTCAATCCTGTCGAAATACGAGTGTAAAACTATCGTGTCCTACACCAAATGCTAACCATCGAAGTGACTAGTATCTCTGTTGCATCATTTCCAAGTCCCTCGCGAAAAGAAACTAACATTTCATATCCGCTCGCCACACCATCTCACTGTGTGTTGTATGTCCGATCTTCTCGAATGTCCGAACTTTCGAGGTTTGTTTACATGAAAAGTCACGTGACACTACACGTGAAAGCTAGCGCTCAGAAGGTCAATTATCCTTGGTCTTGCTCATTAAAAACAAAGGCTTGCCAGCCACCTTTGAAAGAAAGTGGCATCTTGAATATTCGGTCTCAGAATCTACAGGTAGGAAAACAAAATGTAGAAGGGAGTAAGGTCCATTCAAGCTACAATGTAGCCCTCTAACATCGTATTCTTGTTACTTGTGAAGACTTATCCCATCCCCACAGCGGCTTCTCGTAACCATGGAGCTGTTACGAGAAGCCGCTGTGGGGATGGGGTAAGTGTTGTAATGACTGTACCTCATCGGGTGGAGTTAATTTGACCTCGGACCCAAGCTCCGTGTCTTCACGGGTCATCAGTTGCAGTTAAATTCATCAGCTATCTTGGAAATCGAAGCAGAAAATGCTCATTTCCAGCCAAGTGTGTGGGGTTTTTTGACGATGAAACATTCACGGAGGTTCGCAAATGATGTGGCTTTAGCTTTGCGTGAAAAAATCTTGGCTGGGATGGATTTTCGAGTCGCAAACCGCCTCTGAGCTGACAACGGTCGGAATCGTAGTGTGCAGCCTTGACTTCGTCTTAGAACATTGAAAACACTGAAAACACAGAATTCCCGAAACGGTGTAATAAGCTCCAAAAGGCACAAGAATACACCAGAGGTGAGACATTTTTATTCACTTTATTGAATGAAAGTTAAATTGAGCATTTTTTAGGCTTTATAATCGACGGTATTTGATTTCCCATACAAAGTCTTAAAACGCGTTTAAATTCTCAAAGGCTGTCTGTAGTGACGCGAGCTTGGGCTGCCTATGTTTGAACGCAGATAGGCGCGGTTTTTTCAAGAATATTAGAACACAGACGTAATAATTTGTTTTAACTGCCTAAGACAAGTTTCATAACCTTTGAAACGGTTTAAGTTGATTTCGAATACGAGGAAGTGCATCAGTAAAGAAGATTGCTGTCAGTTTTCATACAAAGAACCTACGACCTTCCGTTACTGTTTCAAATGCTCTATCACTGCGCATGCTCCGTCACTGAGCTATAGGAAACTCTGCAGGCCTGGGTATGTGTGACAATAAGCCATTTCCGAGTTAATGTTTGCCTCCTCTTCAGAGCGAGTCTAAGTGCAAAGTTTCTACTTCGTTTGAAGTTGGGGGGCGGGGTCGCACTGTGGTTGCGCGTGTGTAACATTTCTTGCCACGTAGAAGGCAACCCAAGTACGACTCAAACTCGGTATCCCTCATTCATTCAGAGGCAATCGCGATTACCACTAACGTACGGACGCACTACGCGAAACATTGATGGGGGAATGTGTTTTAAATAATTGTGTGCGTGACCGGAAACGAGTTTTTCGTTTACGTTGCACGCAATGCAATATCCGGTCATCGTATGACTCGGTAAATAAGAAAGGAACTGTAGTCGTTCTAGCACCGGTGTCCTAGCGAATTTGGAACCCCCTAGATTTGGAGCCCCTGGTACAAATCCGGATTTGGACCTCCCATATTACAGCTTATTTATTTAACTGTTTATCGATAGAGTTAAATTTTGGATCGGGAAATACTTACATCAGTTAATTTCTTGTTTAAAAGCATTTGCGGTGGCATTTCTTATAAAAGTTTCTAGATGCGAATTCTAATTTTTTTATGACAGAAGCTTGAATAACCCACTTGGAATTCATAAAATTGTTGTGTTATCTTTTTAATAAGGAAAAAAAAAAAAAGGAAAGTGAGACTTAAGCTTCAGTTCAAGTTTTTGAAAGCAGGCGCTGAGGCTTTTTCGTAAAGTAATGCTTTTTCTTCCATTCGATAGTTTCGATGGGCAGCGCTTCCACAAAGGAGGTGTCACTTTTTGAAGAAACACCTCTTGGTTGGAAGACGCTCTCTTAGAAGATTACTTGATTTCAACGCACGAACAACTGAGCTATGCACCAACATCGCAGAGGCCCGTTAAAGCCGCCTAAATTTTTTATGTCCATGTCTATAATTAGAAGCAATTGCTTAACCAGCTACGTGCAAGGATCTCGTCTCCATTATGTCTATAACGCACACTTCAAATGCATAGATTTACTTCAACAATGTACACACAATACAATAATCTCTTTTAAGGTAAAAGAGTTTTTCCCTCTTTCTGCTTTACTTTGATCTATTTTTTCAATTTTTTGTTCTCTTTAATTTCTTCCTTTTGCACTTGGTAGTTGAACTGAATTATGCAAACTCAAGGATCGACGAGAACACTCTCAATCTTCAAACTTTATTGGACGAAGTCAACACAACAATGCCAACCCAGGCAAATCGTTCAATCTTTAAGAGTTTTACATGTACAATTTTAAGACAATGACTGTCCCCAATTTATTATTTGTGCGGTATCCGACGTATGAGGTATAAAATGGCTCCACTTATATCAATAGATGGTATGCAACGCACATCACTAATTGGAAAAAAGCAGCTATTAACCTATGCCAAAGCTAGTTGAAAATTATTCTGAATAAACATTGTCTATCTTTTTTTTTTTAAACGACTGTTGATTCCTCGTCGAATCGCACAGAAAAGATAACAAATGCATTATCTCAGATAGTACGCGGGCTATGATTCGCTAATTCAAAAGTACGGCCCCCTAAATTTGAAACATTGATGAAACATGATGTGAACATGACGTTCACATGAAATAAATTTCAAAAAGCGACTAAGACTTTTAAGTCAGAGATATAATACACATCTTACGAAAAACAACAAAAAAAAGCAAGGTGACACACGCTAACACCAACCCGGTGTGGTCAACACATAACGCATGTGTGCAACCATTTCACCTGGTCAATTAGCAGCCATAGACAGCTGTTTCGGCCTTGCTGGGCCTCATCAGCATGGCGTAGCTAACATTGACCGGGTACAATGGTTTTGTGCATGCGTGATGTGTTGGCCACACCCGGTTGGCGCTAGCGTGTGTCACCATGCTTTTTTGTAGCTCTTCACTTAGAAATTATTGTGACACACCAATCTCTTAATGTGATCCACCTCCCCACACGCTTGCCGTGGGAGAACAGTTTTGCTGTTCCCAACCCAGCTTACCACACGTCTTGCATTTGGAGCCGCCACTTAAAGGGGTGCCTAATACATCCGCCTGTTATCTTAGCTATGCCATACTGATGAGAGCCAGAAAGGCCGGAACACATGTTAGCGTGTGTGACTTTGCGAGCTTCCTTTTCTCGGTCCATACTGTAAGCTACGGATCCTCGTTTAACAGACTAACGTAAGAACTTAGACAACCTTTTCAGTAAGAACAGCTACAACTGCGACTTCGTTACATGCAACACGTACCGTACAGAACCAAACGCTACGAACCTTAACAACGCACCTGCCAGTACCTTGACTATACCCTACGTCAAAGAAACCTCTGAAACTATTGCACGGATCATACAGCCTTACAACATTAGTGTTGCTCACGGATCCATTGCGACTTTATGACGACAGCGTAACCATGCAACAGATAATCTTTCATTCTCTCTTTTCACTCTGAAACCGCTCGCACCAATTTATTTTTAGGATACTTAGCCAATATTGTAGGACGTGAACGAGACTGAATAATCGCAAAAGATTTATCATACAGCCAAGTTATATTTTGCGGAAGAAACCCCTTCAGTGCTTTTGCCTGGCAAAGGATTACCACTCATACACCTCGTAAACGTCATTTGATATGCCGGCAGATGGCTGGCAGTTATATTTGGGAACAAAACGACGTCCGGAAAAAAAGATCATATTAGCAATTAATTAAGTACAACTTAATTAAATAACATCACAATTGTCAACTTTGAAATTTCCTCTCTCCATTCAGAAAGGCCACCAACATGGAGGAAAAGCCAAGTCAGTGAAACCCATTCAAGTTAAGTCTCATTTCACGGTTCTTGG
>OX421456.1:27139750-27167250 GCA_949126865.1 Montipora capitata
GAAATGAAAATTGCACGTGTTGTCCCCATTTTTAAATCTGGAGATCAAACTCTTTTTACTAACTACAGGCCCATTTCCGTTTTACCTTGCTTCTCAAAATTCCTAGAAAGGATTATTTACAATCGAATTCTTTTGTATTTAAACAAATTTAATATTCTTTATGATAATCAATATGGCTTCAGGAGAAACCACTCAACTTCCCTTGCTTTAGTTGATTTGTATGACAAAATTTCTCTCGCCCTTGATCGCAAAGAATTTGCAGCAGGAGTATTTATTGATTTGTCTAAAGCATTTGATACCGTGAATCATAACATTCTTTTTGACAAGTTACAACACTATGGGATCCGAGGCCTAGCGTTGGATTGGGTCAAAAGCTATTTTTTTCAAAGATCACAATTTGTAGAATATAACGGCCATAGATCGCTCCCTGAGGTAATACGCTGTGGTGTCCCACAAGGTTCAATTCTTGGCCCCCTACTTTTTATCATATACGTCAATGACCTTTGTGACGCTTCTCGCCTAGAATCCATTTTATTTGCTGATGATACCAACTTATTTATTTCTGAAAAGGACCCGGTTACTTTGAACAATATCTTAAACAATGAACTCAATAAGCTCTCAGCCTGGTTTGCTGCAAATAAACTTTCCCTTAATATAACCAAAACTAAGTTTATGGTATTTAGACCTCGACAAAAAAGACTCTGCTATGATTTTGACATTTCCATTAACGGGGTAGCGTTAACCCAAGTCTCAGAGACCCTCTTCCTTGGTGTTGTACTGAATGATTGTCTTTCCTGGAAGTCCCATATATCGCTTGTTGCGCATAAAATATCTAAATCTATTGGTATAATTTATAGATCCAGTTATTTCCTTTCTAAAACCTCGTTACGTACTTTATATAATTCTATGGTTCTTCCGTATCTTTATTATTGTAATTTAGTTTGGGGATCCACTTACAAAAGTAACCTGAAAAGGTTAACAATATTACAAAAACGGGCGATACGGATAGTAAGCAGGTCCCGTTGTGATGCTCACACAGATCCAATTTTTAAAGAATTTAAATTTCTCAGAATTACCAGTATCTACTTGTTACAACTAGGTAAATTTATGTACTCTTTTAGTACTGGTAATCTCCCTCCTAAATTTGACTCTTTTTTCTCTGTTAATAATAGTATTTATAGTTACAACACAAGACACGCTTCCTTTTTTCGGCTACCTCTTTGCAGGACTAACATAAGGCAGTTTTCTATCTCTTTTCAAGGCCCTAAATTTTTCAATTCCCTTAGTCATGAAATTAAAAATACCCCAACTCTACTGTCCTTTAAACACAAGCTGGAAGAGTTCTTAATCAACAGCTATTAATTCATTCCTTAGTCTTCGTTCCTACTCCTGTGTTACACCTAACTGGACGCTTTGCTCCGCTATATTTGTGTATTTAATTATTTCTGACTTGTGAGGAAACCTAACCTCGTATAAGCCTCCTTGGTTTCTTTTAGGTTTCCTCGCCATATTTCTTATCTTAACTTTAATTATTAAATCTAAATTTATTGTAAAATGGCAAATGTAATAAATAAATAAATAAAAATAAATAAATAAAAAATAAAAGTACAGCGTCTAGATCTATAAGACTTTTCTTATGACTCAAGATCTCCAAAACAAGAAGCAACAGAAAATGTCAACTTAAGCGGGGAGTGTTGTAAAATAAGGCAGTCAAGCTGAATTGGATCAGTACTTCGTTCTTTTCGACCCTTGTCCGACCTTCTTATTGTTCTTTATTTGTAATTTATGATTGCTTTGTTTTTGCTGCAGTATTTGTATCTGAATTTACGCGTGCAATTTCTTGCGTTGACTTTACGTTTCGCAATTTCCACTGGCGCGTTGTATTTTAGGCATTTATTTACGTTATGCGCATGTGCACTTAGCGATCGCAACTGAAATAGGTTCAACCTTTTAGCGGCAGACTGCGTTTACGTAACGATGTAGCCAATGACATCTGGTTTTCTTTTTTTCACGCGACACCTCTGCCATATGGACGCCCCTCTGTGTAAAATCATTACCGTCGACATATTCACCATACAATGACTCGGGCGCCAAATTCAGGATAGCAGGTATTTTACGTACATTGAAAGCACGTAAAAAAAGATCCAGGACTTTAATTAATTCTTTAACGCCACAGTGGAGATTTTCAAGATCTGTGTTTTTTTTACGTATGTCTTACGTTTGAATATCGCTACGCGACAGTGGAAATCCACCTTTAAAGTAATTCCCTTGAAAATGAAGTACTATCTAAATTTCTGTCAAACTTTCATGCACAGGACATTAACAAAATGCAGTAAAAAGATGGGGTCACTGTGCTTGTTTTCGCGCTGCACTCCCTTTATTTTAAGTGTTTTTTTTTTTCGGAATTACGCGAGAAGCCTTCGAAACTTGTTCAACCGGAAAAATTGTAGTTGTATGGCAAAAGCTACTGAATATTACTGAAAACTTGAGCCTACTTATTTGTTTGGGCCAAATTCTTTCAGTAAAGTGATTTCAAACAGGAAAACCTTCACGATAGCGTCATTTGACTACAACTACCAGAATTCAGTTTGTTTTTCTTTTCTTATTTAAATTTTGTATTCCCAGTGGGGTAAAAATAGCAATAGCTCTAATTAGCATGAGACAAGCTAAACCTGTAGGATGCTGGTACTTGTAGTCAAATGGCGTCATCATGCAAATGTCCTATTGCTCGATCTTACAAAAAAAAGTGACCAAATTGGACCGCTACAACATCATTTCACACTCCGGCTCCAAGTGTCCGGCTCCAAATGCAGTTTTCACGTCATTTATTTATAAACACTACAACTTCTACTATCCAACCTTTTTCCTCCTTAAAATATGTTTCCCGTGTACCTATTACGAGTACATAACACCATTAAAAAGAGGGGGTCACCATGCTCGTTCAGGAGAAAATAGCCATTCCTTGACAGACTAAGTTTGGCGTCAGTGAAAATCTGCCATTTTATCAATGTGCGGGAGCTAATGCGCACGCCAATGCCGCAAGAAATTATGAGCAGTCAGGTTGCGCAATGCAAGACCAGGGAATTACCTTAAAGAAAAAAATATTTCAAAACACTATGATCCACTTCATTACAAGAAAAAATGTCATTAATTGTGTACCTGTTCTCTTTCACGTAACACACCAAAAGGGCACAAAAAAATGACAAAGAAGAGCCCTCCAAAAACACTACTGCCGATAATCTTTGCTGTGGATTCTCTGTTCTTGTTGTCATTCGTCGGGAATTCTCGTAACGAAGAATTTAGGGGCTCTGTTCCGACAAAGGAGCCTCTCATAGATCTTCCAATGCTTGACATATTACTTTTTACTATGTTTGTTAAGATGTCTTTGCAAACCACAGTGCTTTGTGAGAGCCCCACAGGAAAGCTTAAGTATATTGCTATCTTTTGGATCCTCGGATGACTGTTTGGGATATCCAGGTAAAATATGAACCATGTCAGACAAAAATATCAGATCTGGTGGCCTCCTTCCCATGAGACCTGCAAAGAAGTAATAATAAAGAAAACAGAGAACGGTTTAAAACCAGACCTCTGTCGACTAAGACTGTGAAACCAAGGGATACCCACTTGCTGGAAATCTTTGGCGTTCACCTTGCTGTGAGGGGCCATTGACTTACGGATTCACTTTGGATCTCTTCATTTTTCAAAGCGCGTCAACGTTGTAATTCTTTCCAATGGAAATAGATTATTATCCACATGAGAGGTAAAACGTATTTCTATTACCTGGCTCTTGGAATCGCTCCTCGCGTTTGTCTGTCGTTTGGGTACATTTCTTTTCCTGGAGCTCTTACTAAAAGCAATGCACGATTATGTGGAGTATGTGTGCGGAAAGGTGAGTGACCGACAACAGCTAATTTTTAATTATCTTTCTAAAATTACACACGATGTTCATACTTATCTCATTTTAGGATAGTTGCACATCCCCATCTACTTGGAATAATCGCGAATTGACCAAAATAACGCTAAAGGTTACATTTTCATATGACATCCTCGAAGTCGTTGCCCTCTTGTCATTTCCAAATGGAACACTGAATTTGAACAGCATTTACACAAAGTTTGATGCAAAGTCAGATTTGGACTGAGGGGAGACCTCTCCCCTCTCATTTCTCCACTTCTTTTGCTTCGAATTCATAACAAATAAGTAATCCAACATTTTCTCGTGCAATTTGGAATAAATGAGCACGAGTACATTTTTCAAAGACGAACATTCTGTGCTCGCACATAGGGTGAAAACACTACGAGTGCTTTTTTGTTCGAAATTGCACGAGAAAAATCATGCGATTACTTATCAATAATAAAATATGAAAAGTATCGAGAAAGCCCGTTGTAATTTAACGGAAGCAGGACAAAAGCAACGCATGCGTTTCAGGTAATCACGCAGGACAAAAGCAACACATGCGTTTCAGGTAATCACGCTAAAACCTAAAACTGCGTCATCTAGGGCGAGCATTTGATTGGCTATCTGTGCCTTTCTTTGATCATTGATCAATTAGAATACATTGTTATTACGTTTATTATTATTATTAAAACAGGAAAAAAAAATTAAAAAAGCTTTAAGGGAAGTAAATACTCAGGATGCCTCTTTTTATTTCAATCACATGCAGTTAAGGTTCTGGCAGAAAAAGTATTCGTCATTTGCATGCCATTTAGAATATATCTGTTCGAAAAAAAAACTGTCTCTTCTGTTTAAAGTGCCGCTAACCCCAAAATATTTTTTTCGCTAAAATGAATCTTTGCACCTGTGTGAAACATTTCATTAACTCTTTGTAAACATGCATGCAAAGTGGTTTGTGACGTCAAAGCAGGAGTAGACCCACTCCCCTTCTGACTAGGTCGTGAACAAAAGATGCTTGGTTTTTCGCAAGTTTTGAAGCCTATAAAAAGGCAGGATTTGTTACGAAAAGGAAGAAATGGCCACAATGCGTTTCGAACAGGTACAACGATTCATTTTTGCGAAGAAACATATTTTGGGGTTAGGAGCACTTTAAGCATACGTAGTCATAATTGTTAATTTTAGAAAAAGAGTTCCCTAGATAAGATAGCTGAGTAAAACACCTGTACCCAGTTCTTCAAAGCCCGATTAAGCTAATCCTGGATTACTGGAAACTTCAGTAGCAGTTTATTTGGTCCTTCAAAAAGAACTTGCTCAAAATTTTTAGTCTTCAATTTCGGCGAAGACTTTTGTTTTCCCTCAGCCTAAAATTATTAGTTAAACCTTTTTTTTTACTTACAAAATTCATACCTAGGCTGGTACTTAATCCAGGATTAGTGTTAATCGGCTTTTGAGGAATTGGGTCCTGGAGACAGGAAACTGAATGTGACCATTAGAAAATGTTTACTGCGACGTGACGTCATCATGCCTACGTTGACGTTCAGTATTGATGAAGGCGTCCATCATAACAACCCTCATCATTGAGGTCACAAAGCATGAAGTGAAAATCCAGGTGAATCAGTTGAGGAGCCAAGCAACGCTAAAGGTATCTTTCTAGGTGAACCATTCTCTTTATAAAAGCATAGCCACCTCAACTTTTCAAGGAACTTTAGGAGGTGCTTTGATTTGTAACCACTGTTAGGGGTTGGCCATATGCAATATCAGGTTTCTCAGTACTGCAAAGAGCAGTGAAATTGTGAAGGGAAACATCTTTGGCAAGTGAATCAGACTCAATAAGATCATCAACAAGCCTTTTTAGGGCTGAGAACTCATCCACATCCCTCTTCTCTCGGTCAACTCTAGGAAGTTTTAAGACCTGATTATCCCAGGTTGAAACATCTGGGTTCCAGCTCGTTCCAATCAATTCTAAAGTCCCACTCCTATCAAGTCTGGGTTCGAGAAAGCGCAATGCCCTTTCTTCATCACTACATTCAATAACAGGAACACCTTCATACTCTGTAATGGCCCTTTCAATTGCATCCATATTTATGCCAGGGTTCATACTAATGCATTTGGCCCTCTGAGAAACAGTTGTTCAACTAGGTAAACCAAATATATCAGCAAGTAAGGCATAGTACTTAAGGCCAAGCCTATTTTTGTGCATAGCACTCAAATCCTTAATGATTTCAACATATTTAGTATTATTCTTCGATTTTAGTTTTGAAACAAGATTACGTATTACTGTTATTTGAATAACAGATACACCTGTTTGAATAACAGATACACCTGTTTGAAGGAGCTTTACAAGATCCTCAACAAGTTTGGCTTCATCACCATTTAGACAAGATTGTAATAAAAGATCTGTCCACTTTTGGGGTTTGTTTAACTCCTTAATAAGGGCGTTAGATTTTTCTTCTGATTCTTTTTTGCACTTTGAGACTGTTTCAATGCCACAAGTTCCTCACCATGTTTTGCATACTCATTTCGGAACCTTTTCAATCCAACACGTGTCTTGTTATTTCCTACTTCATACGTGGCTTTTGTCCTCTTTCTCATCACGTTTTTCAAGTCATGTAATTGTTTGTGGCAGTTCTTGCACGTGAATAGGTGTTCCCCAGCATTATACGCAAAGCTTAAACAGCGTGGATCTAGACTTTTAATACCACCTTCAACTTCCACTTTTTGACCATCCAACAACACAATTGCAGGATTAGGGATATAAACAGACTTTGGACAATTTTTCTTTAATACATTGAAACTCTTGTGGGTGTAGGGTTTTCCACTTAGAATAATTCCTACAGCTTGAGTGCCCTTTCTTGATACACTTGATTCCATTCTGACGAATCAAATTTCTAAACATTCCTTTTGCAGTATTTCTGCGTATCTGCCTATCACCTTTAAAATGATTAACGACCTCAGGCATCCATAAGTAGTCGCATTGCACTCTTTGGATTGGTTCAGATCCAGAGGTCGATTTTAGTTTAAGGGAACAGCTTCAGAATTTTTAGATGGAAAATAAAACTATGCAGTGACTGTTGCTTAGAACGTTTTCTTTGCTTTTTACTGATTTGACATTTTTCTCACAACACTCCAAAAAGGCAATGGCTTCTCAATGGCTCTTGGATATGTAATGTTCATAAACTTGTCAAAGCCCAGAAAAAGATGGAGCGAAGGCATTGTTTAAAATTTTGTCCAAAGTGGCCCCCTTAGATCTCCGGGAAGCATGAGATATTTTATTTTCAAATGCCCATATTAGGTATGGGACACAGATTTCACAGGTGATAGACGAATTACTCTTAGAGCAAGAAAACTGAGGGTATGGATTGCCTGGCCTGTCACACTGCAGGTACTCATGACTTCCCGTGGAACCAAATACTGGAGCTTCAAAACAAGCAGCGATAAAGGACCTCAATGTGGTCAGCTTATGGTCTTTAGATGCACCAACTGATTTAAGCAGATCTTCAGATATACTGCCTTTAAAACGAGAATCAAGAAAAATTTCACACGATTTTGGATTTCCAGGAAGTTTAGTGACACGCATGTTTTTACAAGGATCTTTCCACAGATCATTTTCAAAAAAAGAGACTGCTGTTTAACAGACTAGATTCATTTTCAACTTTTCTGAAGTTGCACTGATTGCTTGCATCAACATTGCTTGCCTTTTTAAAAACCTTGCAGCCAGCATCACCACCAACATGTCCACTCTCAAAGACTGACCTGTCACTCTCACTTTCCTCATCAACATCGCTATTAACATCAGAGCCAACAAGTTCATCATCAAAGACTGAACTGCTGTCTGTGCTTTCATCACAATTATCAGCATTTTCACCAACAGGAGGAAGTATGGAAGCTTCAAGATTTTCAGATGAGTTGCTTCCACTGTCTACATTCCATTCTATTCCAAACTTTAGATCATTTTCTACAACCACATCATTTCTGGCAACACACTCACGAGATTTTGCTGTGCCAACAACTACCTCAGTTTCAATTTCAGTTGACATTTTTTCAACATTACATTATTTTTTCTTTTCTTTTTTTTCTGCTAGTTTTTTTTTTTTTTTTCTTTTGTGGCTCATCAAAACTTTTCTTACATGTACTTGCTACTGGGTCTACAGTCAGGCTAGACTTGCGTTTATACAAAGTTATTCTAAAAATTAAAATTTCTTTTAAAAGGTTTGGATTTTCAACACCATGCCCCCATGTTTGGCAATGAGTGTATTGACAGTCACTTATATTTTTGTTTTCCTGCTCATTTAAACCTTTCTTACTTGTCTCATCATTTTCCAGCACATCAGCAACCCCCAGACAAGATTTTCTTTCATTTTCTGTTTTGAATTTAGCCATTTCTTTTTTGCTTTCAATTGGTACTTCATCAACAAAAACACGTTTATCATGTTTTGATGACACCTCTTTTTTCTGAACCACCAACTCATTGGTTTCATTATTTTTAAAGAAAAGCGACAATAGCCAAGTATCTTTCCCTTTTTTTGTGTAGGGTAACAGATTGAGACGGCGCACTTCCCATGAATCGCCCAAAATAGGAAAGAAACGCTTCATGAGAAATGTCAGGATTTTCAGCATGAAAGGCCTGGAACAGCTCATCTTTAAGTAAGACACTGGAAGCTCGTTCTGTCTCCTGTACCTTTGCTAATATCCAATTCCTTGCTATTTCCATGGTAGCCTGAGAAATAATTAAAAAGGAAATAAATTAGAGACCTATCATATTAATTGGGTTGAACCAGCAGTAATGCTGATTGACTTTTCAGATCTAGCTATGGACTCACTAATCATTGTTATCACAGGGGACCCACTATGGCTGGAAATGGCAAATTGTAGCAATTTTTAACTGAGCAACACACGTCCTTAAAATCGGTAAATTTTGCCACAAGCAACCACAATAACGACACAGCAGAACATCTCAGATGAAGGATAGTTTATTCTCATCTTATATGCAAATATTTATCCCAGAATTGTACAATAATATGGAACTTTTTGCTATTCTCATACATTGCTTCTAAATTCAATAATACCAAGGGTCAAACACATTATGTGGACATCCTGTGATTGTTAGTATTTGTGAAAAGTAGACTCGAGCCCCTGTAATTCTTAGATGCAGAAAACCTTACGCTTAAGTTGAAACATGTTTATTTATAATGAATATCTTTGCAGTTTGACAAAAAAGAAAAACAGCTTGACTTAGTAAGATTTTTTTGTTATAATGTTGCAGAGCAATCAATAAATTTAGCTACATATCTTTCCAGATCAACTGAAAAATATGAAAAAAATTCCCTTGACTCGCCAAATATGACAGTCACATCTTGAGCTGCATGGATAACAAGATCAGTAAAATTTCTGCACGCCATATAGGTCTAGCAGTTAAACTGGTCACAATGAATGGACTTTCTCCATGCCATAAATTATTTCAATAAAATTTAAAATGTTACCATGACTGAACAACTGTTGAGCATCTTCCTCCCAATGACACGGATGTGCACCCATTGACATTAAAGGAGAATTGAAACTTAATAGACAACTGAATAGAGGGCCACGAACGAAACAAAAATCTCAGTACAAACCATGAATGCCTTAACTCAACCTGAAGAAAGAGAGGAACTCGTAAGAATAAACAAACAATGAATGCCCATCGTCACAAGCCTAACTCAACTTGATAGAAGAGAGAGGGTCGTAAGAATGAAAAAACAAAGAATGCCCATCATCACAAGCCTAACTCAACCTGATGGAAGAGAGAGGGTCGTAAAAATGATCAAACAATAAATGGCCATCGTCACAAGCCTAACTCAACTTCATGGAAGAGAGAGGGTCGTAAGAATGAACAAACAATTAATGGCCATCGTCACAAGCCTAACTCAACTTGATGTAAGAGAGAGGGTCGTAGGAATGAACAAACAACGAATGGCCATCGTCACAACCCTACCTCAACCTGATGGAAGAGAGAGGCTTGTAAGAAAGAACAAACAAAGAATGCCCATCGTCACAAGCCTAACTCAACCTGATGGAAAAGAGAGGGTCGTAAGAATGAACAAACAATAAATGCCCATCGTCATAAGCCTAACTCAACTTCATGGAAGGGAGAGGGTCGTAAGAATGAACAAACAAAGAATGCCCATCGTCACAAGCCTAACTCAACTTGATGGAGGAGAGAGGGTAATAAGAATGAACAAACAAAGAATGCCCATCGTCACAAGCCTAACTCAACTTGATGGAAGAGAGAGGGTCGTAAGAATGAACAAACCTCTCTCCTCGTCAGACAGAACTTTATTGTTTGAATAAAGTTCTGTCTGACGAGCGCTTAGGCGCGAAACTCAGAGTAACAGAGAATCGATGCGTCCTCTTTAATCTTTCAATTTATGTATAATTAGCTCTGCTACCACAGCATTGAGCACTTTACGCCAAGGTTGACTCGACCTCCACATTTATTATATATATATATATATATATATATATATATATATATATATACACCACACTATAAACTTGGTATATATATATATATATATATATATATATATATATATATATAATCGTTAGTCGATCCTTAGGTTTAAGGCTATGAAGGGGTTTAGGCTTTCCCATCTCACCCATGAAAGAATCCCGGGATACTCACGTTAAGCCAATTCACTGTCTCGATAGCTGCGTTGCCAGCGTGGTTGTCCTGATGGTGTAGTGGTCATCACACCCTGCCGGTGGGTGTTCAGGGGGACGTGGGTTCAAATCCTGCTCAGGGCAATTCTTCATGTTTTTCATTCGATATAATTAATCAGTTGATTAACAGGATGGGTTTCATTTTTTCATTCTACGGTCTATATAAATAAGCCTGCATCATTAACTTGATCCCTCTGATTAGCTGATGCCTAAGTTGGTGTTTGCCTGTGAATCGTTAGTCGATCCTTAGGTTTAAGGCTATGAAGGGGTTTAGGCTTTCCCATCTCACCCGTGAAAGAATCCCGGGATACTCACGTTAGGCCAATCCACTGTCTCGATAGCTGCGTTGCCAGCGTGGTTGTCCTGATGGTGTAGTGGTCATCACACCCTACCGGTGTTCAGGGGGACGTGGGTACAAATCCCGCTCAGGGCAATTCTTCATGTTTTTCATTCGATATAGTTAATCAGTTGATTAACAGGATGGGTTTCATTTCTTCATTCTACGGGGTATATATACATATATATATGAATACACATATTGTCCTTGAAATACACTAGGGAAAAAATATATGCTAATACAATGAAAAATGAAACAGAACCGATAAAAATCACAAAGCAAAGCGATAAAATCAAAACACATACACACACAATTTGGGTGGGTGGGTGGGTGTGTGTGTGTGTGTGTCATAAGTACAGTATAGTATGCATTAAATGAGACTTATGTGGTTTAGTGTAAGGTTCTCTGTGCAGTACATGTAATCAATATGAAAACAAATAAACTTTTCCAAATGGTCTGGATAGCACAAGTGTTACTAATATTTAAAAAAATTCAACCACACTTTTGAATTTTCAGAACATGTTTCGATGTTTCAAACATCATCTTCAGCCATAGTGAGTGTAACATTAAAATTTTTACAAGATAATTCGTATATATATATAACTATCAATACAATGATTCTTTGTAGATTAAATGTTCGTTACAAGTACGTAAAATTCAAACGAACCAACAATATTATAGCGAACACAACTGACATAACGGTAAAAGTTTAAAAGTGTAATGCTAAACTGACATGATCAATTTGTTTGTTGCACCGCTCAATATGGAAGCTCTCCTTGATTTTGAGTTGCTAGAAAGAAGTAGGATTATCAATAATTTTGAAGCAAGAAACATCACAATTATCGTGACAATTTTTAGAAAAACTAAGTTGCTTGAAAATATGAGAATTTTTGTCAAGGAAAAGGTGCTCATTTACACGTGACGTGTGTAGAAAACATCGAAACATGTTCCGAAAATTCAAAAGTGTGGTTGTATTTTTTAAAATATTACAAAAAAAAAAAAAAAAACATCGACAATGCGTCAAAAGTCTAGACTTCGACACATTTCATCTCTATGTTCCGGTTATCTTTTTTCACAGCGAATCATTCATTTTCACGATGCTTTTTGTAAATTCATGCGCAAACTAATTCAAGGCGTTACAGTTAGAACAAGGATGCACGTTCTGTTGCTTTTTTGATCCCTTGTTGAAATCACCCTCACAAAAACATTTGGGCAGCATTTCAAATGATGATTTCAGCTGTCATGGTATCTAAACAAAAAATTTAAAGTTAACAAACGACCGATTAAAAAAAAAATTACTGTTTTACCCGGTGAACATATCATCGATAAGCGCACAAGGAAGAGTCCCACCGAATATCTCCTGAACTGCATGGGCAGAAGAAGTCCCGTGGGCATCTGCTTGTCAAATTCGTGAAAAGTCGTTGGAAAATTTTGAGAGGCCCTGTCAAGGTCAAGCTTTATTTGACGACGGCCGAGAAAGACTGTCTCTCACATCCGAGAGAGGTTTAAAGTCAATGCTGATTGCAGATTCACATTTAGAGATCAAATATGTCGTTGCACGAAGCCATTTCCCAAAGATTTTAAACCTGCGTGGTCATCAGCATGGCAAGAAATCACCGAAGAAGACCTCTACAGAGGAGGATTCCAGCCTCAGACAGAGAGAATCATAATCAGAACAGGAATGACACGATGATCCTTTTCCCGATTCCTTTTTCAGCTCAGTCTGGGAAGATCACCGGTATTCATCATCCTCCAGATCCGCAGTTCAATCAAACAGTCGCAGCGGCTGCATTGTTGCGGTGTTCAGAGAACATGAGATGCATCCTATAAGTCGTGGAAGATTTTACAGAATGCCCCTTCTGAGCCAAGAGGCAGAAGATGTCAACTACAGGAAACAGGCTGTTGGAAAAAATACTTTGTCAAAGTAATTGCAATCGATCCGTACGAAAGCGAAGATTAAAATTCTTGTAGGTGCGAGCGCAGCATTGCCTCGGTGACCAGTTCTTGACATAATCGTCTGTTCAAATCAATCTAAAATGGAAGACGGCTTACCAATCACTCTGGCAAGGTTTATAACACTTGTGCAACGCAGTTATATGAAAGTGAGACGTTTGACGAACAGACGATTATGTCAAGAACTGGTCACCGAGGCAATGCTGCGCTCGCACCTACAAGAGAGCAAGCAGCACACTGGTGGAAGCTGGCTCAGACGCCCTTCAACCACCAATCGGGGAGCCAGAATATAAAATTTAAAAAGTAGACAAAAAAGGCAAGGAAGAAACAGCTAGCGAATCATCAGCAACCACATTGTCTTGTTATTAAGGACGTTGCCTACTAATTCAAAGGTATTTTTGTGCGGTTTATTGAATATGAGGGAAAAGCAGATCCCAACATGTGTTATGGAAATCCAAAAAGAAAATTGATCAAAAATATTTGTAAAAAGCTTAAAAATACAAAGCAATTTACGACGTTCTTTTCGAAATTGAAGCAAAATAATTTTCTTAAAAATGCATGGCTACCCCTAATTATCTTTTTGGATGGCAAAAGCACTTGCTAAGTTCTGCTTTCTCCGCATAGTTTTAAACCGCGCAAAAATTGCATTGTAGTAATAAGCACCACCCATAGCAAACCCGAGTATCTCGGGATGCGCAGAACGTATGCGCAGTAACAATAGTAGGCACCTTTCTCAAGAACGGTGAGACCACTTAACTTTTCCTAAAACTTGTTAAGTCGAAGAAGGAAAAGTTTAGCATGTTTTGCTATTATTTACTTGCATTAGATTTTCTAGTAGTTAATGATTTTAACATTGATCTCTCAATATTTT
Organism: Montipora capitata; assembly: GCA_949126865.1. Classification (NCBI taxonomy): domain Eukaryota; kingdom Metazoa; phylum Cnidaria; class Anthozoa; order Scleractinia; family Acroporidae; genus Montipora; species Montipora capitata. Next base: position 27,153,503 of record OX421456.1, read on the forward strand.
TCATTATTAATAACGGAGCACCATTCGTAAGAAAATATGGTAACTATGCGAAAAAATTTGGTTTTCGTCAAAGTAGGACCGTGCAACCACACACCTTTTTTCCAAAATGGCCGCAATTTAAATATTCTTTTGTTTTTATTCAAATTAGCCCTTGGTGCCTCGTTCTTAAGCCTAAAATTCAAAAGAATATTTTGCCTTGAACGAGGCATCAAGGTTTTATTTGAATAAAGACAAAAGAATATCCAAATGGCGGCCATTTTGGAAAAAAAAAAGTGTATAGGAACGTCCACCACTCCATATATGACAATGTGACCAGTATCACCTGACCATATCGCGGGCTCAAGTTTTGAGAATGTGCGAGCAAATGTAGCAAAAGTAAAGTAAATATAAAGATTACTATTTGAAGACCGCAAGATTGCACTTTACGGAGAATAAAGAACGATGCAATTTACAGTCCTCAGAAAGTTCGTGTGGATTTCTCCGAAATTGAGTAACGGGAACCAGAATTCGAGTTATCGGGGTGAGTTCTGATCAAGGAAAACGAAATTTAGTTCGAGTTAGCTAGGAACTTGAGTTAAACGAGTTAAAACGACTGAAAAGTGGGGTCAAATCCAGAGAAAATGGGACTTAGCTCGAGTTAGCGGGGGAATTCAAGTTATCCGAGTTCGAGTTACCGGGGTTGTACTGTATAATCAATTTTGTTGGTGGCGGTATTAACGCATGTGAAAACGTATGAATGTGCGCTGTGCAAATAAATGTTATTATTATTATTATTATTATTATTATTATTATTATTATTATTATTATTATTTTTATTATTATTATTATTATTATTATTATTATTATTATTATTTTATTTTATTTTTTTTTTTTACAAAACCCTTGAATGGCCACACCTTTCCAATGAAGACTTGGAAGGCATTGTCATGGACAATGAGAGCAATCTCCACTGACAAAGGGCCTCTGGATTACGTGGAAATCAAGGAACAGGAATACGAGGTCCTTACACCCGATGGGATCTTTTAGGGACTCGATGCATGCCCATTTCAAAATGCTGAAGATGAAAAATAGGAACTGACAAAAATGAGTCAGAGAAGGAGGATTACGAGAGACCACACATGGAAACGCTTTAAGGGAGAGGACATCTGGCAAAGTTTGAGAGAAAATTTCCTACTGAATAAGGAAATGGGAAGAGATCTAGATGAACGAAACGGAAGAAGATGAAAGGAAAGGTACTGCGCCTTGTCAAAGGGATGGATGGAGTATTTAGCAGTTTTATATTTAAAACGAGGAACGAATAATCGAGAGACTATTTAATTTATCTAAACTTCAGTATGACACAGGTCCTACAATACTGATTCATTTAGGAATGACAGGGATAATTAATGCATGACACGACAGCCAATAACTTTGGCATATTATCATACTTCTTGTCTAATATAGAATTAGAGAATGGAAAGAAACTAAACATTTCAAAGGCTTAAATTAAAACTCATCAATCAAATAGATTACATTTCATCACCAGCTGCTCAAAGCACACGTTCAAGACAAACTATATTATTGTACATCTGATGTTAAGAAAGCACTATTTGACTAAAGTTAATGATCATTAATGTGTCCGCCTGGTTATATTTACAAGCGACTAAAATTTCTGTTGTTCAATTCTGTCTTCTCTTCATGGATGAAACGGACTTAATGTTTTTTTCCTTTTTTCATTCGATAATCCGTCAGAGTACAACGTGGATGCAAACCTTATCAAAACTGATCTAAATGCTCAGTACGTGCAGAGGCCATCGTGGGCAGCTACGTGTTGCCGCAAAATAAAATGTCAACGATAATGCGACCTAAAATCGTCGAAATAAGCCATTTGAACATAAAACTGCACATAAACCTCAGTCATAAATTACTGTCCTTTTTCTCATCATGATTAATTCCTTGGAGGGTTGAATTAATCAATCGAGAAATGGCATTTGTCTATTCGTATCTGGCTGAGGTGTTATTTTACTTATACGATCCCCAACATTCCTTCTGTCCTTCCAAGCAATCTTCCGGAATTCTCGTCTGAAACAAGGGTTCATACCAGCGTAAATAAATGGATTGATTGTATTGGATATGTAAAGCAAAAAGGGACATAGCAGCAGTACGTTTCGCGGTATCTTTGGAAACAACTGTAAGCGCATTACAAGGGTAATGATACAAAGAGGAATCCAACAGATCATAAAAGTGAAAACAACTACGAAAAGAGATTTACTAATTCGTATCTCTCGGGCACAAATGATTTGTGAGGTTTGTCTCAAGGACGACGTTTCGATTTTGTGCTGTCGCATCTTTTTCGCAACTTTTACGTAGCTAAACACGGTGATTGTTAAAGTTGTTAAAAGAAACAATGGGATGACGATGCCATGGAGTATCAGTTTTCCAGTTTCGCTGAGATGACCAACGGAACAAGCGGCATATCCAGGGACAAAAGTGCTTTTTTGAACACCAGCTATGATGGGGAGGCCAATAAAACAGGCAAAAAAAACCCAAACAGACGCTAAAAGTGCCAGTGACCTTTTCCTAGAAAAGAACTTCTGATATTCGTGCTCTGGCCTGCATATTCGCACATAACGATTGAGCGCTGTTAGTCCCATTGTTACTGGTGAAACGTAGACGGCAAACAAAGCGAGGAAGGAATGAAAGCTACAGCTAACTTCGCCAAAAATCCAGCGGCCGCTTATAAGGACGCCTATCGACAACGGCATTACAAACACAGCCGACAGTAAATCGCTTATTGCCAGGGCGATGATGTAAAGATTCGTTGTTGTACGCAATCGTGTGTTTCTGTATACGGAGATGCAAACCAAGGTGTTTCCCATAAGGGACAGAAGGTTCAAGACAGTTAACGAGCTGACTTCTACGACAACCAAATATACGCTTCTAGATTGCAGATCAGTCGCCATCATCATTTTTTTTTTTTTTTGGTGAAAGCTTTTATCAACCTCTTAGCAGGAAGAATCACCTGCAGGTTGTTTGCCTGAATTTTGAACTTCTCTTTAAGAGGCTTATACCTCTCTTTATTTGGACAAAGTCATAATTTCCTTGGATTATCTAACCTGTGATTGGTTTAAGTATTTCCAATACAGGCGTAATTTGTTTAAGTATTACTTTTTATTAACGTACGCGCGCTCTCATTGGTCAATAGCTGTGTTTAGATGAGAGTATGGAACACGGGTGTGACATCACACGAATTTTGATTGGTAATGTATTACAAGACGCGCGTTTTGATTTGTTGGTACATAATATGAGCGTGTATCAAGAAAATCTGTTTCAATCAAGAAGTAAAAAAAAACAGCATTTTCCTTCATTTCTTGAATTATCTTTGAGGAATATTTAATAAAAGCAATGGAGGACTTTTTTCCATGTTTTCATAGCCTCATTTAAAGACTTGGAGAAGTTGGAAGAATTCGGGACAGTTATGCAAACCCTCGACTGCGTCTCGGGTTTGCATAACTGTCTGAATTCTCCCAACTCCCCCTTGTGTTTAGATGAGGCTATGGAAACACGGAAAACCTTCTCTATTGCTTAAGCCTATTTTTTTTTAACTTAATGGTAAAACCGCTGTGCATGAAGCCATGAAACCTCTTTGTTCTGCTCACTCTTTTCCAAGCAACATTATTTTTTTCTAATTCCGCTCTATAAATTAAATTTTCACGCATTTTACAGACTTTTTGGGTTCTAAAAGTTCTAAAAACCTTGGAACTTGCTAAATTCATCTTAAATTCTTCACAATTTCTAAAAATCTATTCTCAGTCTAAAACTCTTAAAAAAAATCTTGATTTTTGTAGCTAAACCTAGTTTCAGTTAATTGACATGAGGAATTAGAACAAACCGAAGAGCTTTTAGAAAACTTTGTATGCTACTGTACTTTTCCGAAATGTCCTTATTGAGAACTGGAATACGAGTAGACAAGAAAGTTATTTCATTAAGTACAGATGCGTATACTGAAGAAAAGATAAACCTACGACATCACAGAGCCATCCATACCCACTTAAAATTAAATAAAACTACAGCAACGAATTATGTTCAGGTTTGCTTAGAGCACGTACAGGTAATTTGTTGGAGATCTTGTTTGAAGTTTGTCCTTTCTAGCCGATTCTGGTTCTAAGCCAAGCTGGCGTGTTTCAATGAAATACATCGAATTGTAAATGATCTCGTTTTCAGAGATAAAGTGGAATAAATAAAGTACATCAATAATACTCCTTGTTTGACCTTGAACCGACAAAGACGATCTGTCACATAACGAGCTATAGTACGTCCGTGATTTCTAATTTTAGCGTGATTCCTATTCGCTGGCGTTTGACAGTCGACTCTGAAATGGCTTTTTTCCTTTTCCGTTCGCTTGCTGAGGATTTGCTTGTTTTCTTTTAAAACTCTTGCGATTCAAGAAAAATTAATTGCCTAACTGATGAATTCGACAGTAGATTTCGCTGGAAAAACCGATATCACACTCATCCCTTCGTGATTCATGCGATCAGTCGGTTTTTCAGTTGAAATTAACCATGGAATTCACTAGTTAGGCAGTGAAGAAAACGTTACATAATTAAGCAAAATCCAGGAAAACCAAAAGGCATACAGTTCCAAAGCCTTTTATTTTCACTAATCCTACTGCCAGTAATAATAAACAAGCCGGGAGCTCCGCTTTTAGGCTAGGCTAAATCTATATATTATTTTTGCTGTACCCTTGAAAAAAAAAAAAAAAAAAAAGACGTGAAATTACCGGGAGCCCACGACTTGGAGCAAACAACTCCCATACTAAGCCTATCAAGTAAAGCTATGATCCTCGCAGTTATGGAGGCAATTTTAGCAATTGCGTTGAGAAGCCTGAAAAGTTCAGGACTTTAACCGGATTTGAACCCGAGACCTCGTGATACCGGTGCGACGCTTTAACCAACTTATCTATGAAGCCACTTATGTTGGGAGTTGGTCATTTGTGGGTTCTAATTTTCCCGTCAGGAATGAATCAATGAACGAAGTGACAAGGAATTTTTAATGCCCGATCTATTTTTAGACTATCTTTCCCGCAAGAAAAAAAGGCAGTTCCGATTCCGTGACACTATGACGTCAAGTTAGTTTCTTGTGATTGGTCATCCGCTCCTATGGGAGTCCGATTCGCGGAAAATTCAATCTAAAAAATAAATCGGTCAGTCAAACGCCGTGCCAGGAATAAAGGAATGTTGTTCGTTCCTAGTCATGGGCTCCTGAACCTAACCATTTCGAGTCGGCGCTTCCTCCTAATCACTAGAGATCAGTGGCTAACCCAATACAGTGGTTCCTCTCTGCCTAAATTACAGGTAGCCCAAGCTCGATATATATATATGGGGAAAACAGTTTACCAAATTTGAGGCTTTTGGAGAACGTGTGCATATAAATGCTGCCCTAGCCGTCATCGTTTCTCACACTCCATAATGTGTCCCCGAACAAAGAGGCTATGGCCAGTTTGCCTCACTAAACTAATCCTCTGAGAATTTTGTCCATTTAGTTGACTGATTTTATATCAATTTCGTGGATCCTCTAAATTTTGTTATCCAAGAAAGCTTACTTCCGTTTCCCCTTCCGTGGCTCAAAAAGCTCGTTAATGACGTATTGGTGCAGTCGTTTTATAAGGAGACAGTTGTGTAAGACCTACATCAGTTCCTCCTTGAACTTCATTGAGTAGCCATTAAATAATTTAAAACAAAAAACCCACTCAAGGAAACAAAAACATCACACACAAAAAGACCATATTTCGAGGGCTATCCCGCTCCTTTCTTCCAAAACAGACAAAAGCTGTCTTCTCGACTTTTTTCCTTTCGGTAACCATATGGAAATAAATTGACAAATGTTCTGCTTTGAGGACTTTAATTTTCCGAAGCTGGTTTCACAACTAAATTTCATTTATTTTTGCGCGGGAAAAATATGATAGAAGTCAGATGAATTCTTCTAACGTCGTTTAAAAACCACATTATTTCTCGGGTATACCATCCTGGGCGATTCGGGGTTTCCAGTAAAACCTTAATTCTTAGCATTTTTGACCGACTTGATAAAAAAGAGTCAGTTGTCATTTCAAACGCGTTTCTGCTTTCACTCCAGAGATATTTACGGTTTTGATTTAAAAATCATGACGTTTTCGAATATTTTGAATATCTCCAGGATGAAGATATACAATAAAAGCAAAAATATTTTGGAACATATTGATGAAATTTAAACCAGGCATCAGTAATGTTCATGTGACACCCACCCTGACGTCGTTGCGGCAACTCTGCGGTCTTCTTCACTTCTACCTCCTTATTTTTGCTCCTATTTTTTCTCCTTCCTTTGTAATTGCTCAAGTTCCTAAAATTTGACAGAAAACCAAGAAAATTTTAAGTAAAATTTCTTGTTTTTGAAGAGAAACTTATGTCCAGAAATGTAAGTAATCAGGTACGAGCTCAATGTCGATTAGGAAAACTGCGCCTTGAGAAGACTCTTAAAATCTGCTCAGACTGTAAATCTGTATCGGCTCCGTCTATTCTGCATAAACTGCTAATTTGCATATTGTTTATTGTAATCTATATAATGTATCACTTATCAGGAAATATATTAGTCAAGACACAATAGAAACGCTTAACTATCCTCTTATTTCAAGCTGGCTAGATGACAGCGACGCACTATTATATGGTCTACCATATCACCCCATGGTTATATGAACAAGACTAGCTTCCCATCACGTTCCAAATCGACTTCAGGATAATTCTAGTTGCATTCAAAGCAATTCATCGTGAACTCGGCCCCAAGTACATATGTGATAGTGTAAAGCCTAAATCCGAGTATAGTATTAGATTGAACAACGGTTATTACTGCACCTCCGAATATCAAGACCCGAATATCATAGTCGGCTTGGTAACAGAGCTTTCCGTGCTGCAGCGCCCAAGTTGTGAAACTCATTACCCCGCAAACAGAGGGTAATAAAGTTGCATAAGCTGGTCAAGAAGGAAAAGGTTAGCATGTTTTGCTATTATTGCTTGCATTAGATTTTCTAGTAGTTAATGATTTTAACATGAATCTCTCGATATTTTCCATTATTAATAACGGAGCACCTTCCGTAAGAAAATATGGTAACTCAGCTATACGAGAAAATTTGGTTTTCGTCAACCTACGACCGTGCAACCATACACCTTTTTCCAAAATGGTCGCAATTTAAATATTCTTTTGTTTTTATTCAAATTAGCCTTTGATGCCTCGTTCTTAAGCCTAAACATTCAAAAGAATATTTTGTCTTGAACGAGGCATCAAGGTCTAATTTGAATAAAAACAAGAGAATGTCTAAATTGCAGCCATTTTGGAAAAAGGTTCGTCCACCCCTCATATGACAATGTGACCAGTATCACGTGACCATATACGGGCTTAAGTTTTGAGAATGTGTGAGCAAATGTAGGGAAAGTAAAGTAAATGTATAGATTATTATTTGAAGACCGCAAGATAGTACTTTACGGAGAATAAAGAACGATGCAATTTACAGTCCTGAGAAAGTTCGTGTGGATTTCTCCGAAATTGAGTTACAGGAACCAGAATTCGAGTTATCGGGGTAAAGTTTGATCAAGCGGGGAAACGAAATTTAGTTCGAGTTAGCTAGGAACTTGAGTTAAACGAGTTAAAACGACTGAAAGGTGGGGTCAAATCCAGAGAAAATGGGACTTAGCTCGAGTTAGCGGGGGAATTCGAGTTATCCGAGTTCGAGTTACCGGGGTTGTACTGTATTATCAATTTTGTTGGTGGTGGTATTAACGCATGTGAAAACGTATGAATGTGCGCTGTGCAAATAAATGTTATTGTTATTATTATTTTACAAAACCCTTGAATGGTCACACCTTTCCAATGAAGACTTGGAAGGCATTGTCATGGACAATGAGAGCAATCTCCACTGACAAAGGGCCTCTGGATTACGTGGAAATCAAGGAACAGGGAAACGAGGTCCTTACACCCGATAGGATCTTTAAGGGACTCGATGCATGCCCATTTCAAGATGCTAAAGATGAAAAATAGGAACTGACAAAAATGAGTCAGAGAAGGAGGATTACGAGAGACCACACATGGAAACGCTGTAAGGAAGAGGACATCTGGCAAAGTTTGAGAGAAAATCTCCCAGTGAATAAGGAAATGGGAAGCAATGGGAAGAGATCTTGATGAACGAAACGGAAGAAGAGGAAAGGGAAGGTAGTGCGCCTTGTTACAGGGAAGGATGGAATATTTCGCAGTTTTATATTTACAACGAGGAACGAATAATTGAGAGATTATTTAATTAATCTAAACTTCGGTATGACATTTAGGAATGATAGGGATAATTAATGTATGACACGACAGCCGTTTAGTTTGTCACATTATATTATCATACTTCTTGTCTAATCTAGAATTAGAAAATGGAAAGAAACTAAACATTTCAAAGGCTTAAATTAAAACTCATCAAATCGCCCACTGCGAAATCAAATAGATTACATTTCATTACCAGCTGCTCAAAGCACACCTTCAAGACAAACTATATTATTGTACATCTGATGTTAAGAAAGCACTATTTCACTATAGTTAATGACCGTTAAAATGTGTCCGCCTTGTGATATTTACAAGCGACTAAAATTTCTGTTGTTCAATTCTGTCTTCCTTTCATGAATGAAACGGACTTAATGCTTTTTTCCTTTTTTCATTCAGAGTACCACGTGGATGCAAACTTTATCATAATTGATCTAAATGCTCAGTACGTGCAGAGGCCGTCGTGCATCGCCAGCTACGTGTTGCCGCAAAATGAAATGTTAACGATAACGCGACCTAAAATCGTCGAAATAAGCCATCTGAACATAAAACTGCACAGAGACTGCAGTCATAAATTACTGTCTTTTTTGTTTTTTTTTATCATGATTAATTCACTGGCTTGGAGGGTTGAATTAATCAATCGAGAAATGGCCTTTGTCTTCTTGAATAACGTTATTCGTATCATGCTGAGGTGTTATTTTATTTATGCAATCCCCAACATTCCTCCTTTCCTTACAAACAATCTTCCGGAATTCTCGTCTGAAACTAGGGCTCATGCCAGCGTAAAGAAATGGATTGATTGTATTGGATATGTAAAACAAAAACGAACATAGCAGCAGTACGTTTCGCGGCATCTTTGGAAACAACTGTAAGCGCATTACAAGGACAATGATCCAAAGAGGAATCCAACAGATCATGAAAGCAAAAACAACTACAAAAAGAGATTTACTAATTCTTATCTCTCGGGCACAAATGATTAGTGATGGTTATCTCAAGGACGACGTTTCGATTTTGTGATGTTGCATCTTTTTCGCAACTTTTACGTAGCTAAACACGGTGATTAGTAAAAGTGTGAAAAGAAACAATGGGATGACGATGCCATAGTGTATCAGTGTTTCAGTTTCACTGAGATGACCAACGGCACAAATGGCATATCCAGGGACAAAAGTGCTTTTGTGAACACCAGCTATGATGGGGAGGCCATTATAACAGGCAGCAAAAACCCAAACAGACGCTAAAAGTGCCAGTGACTTTTCCCTAGAAAAGAACTTCTGATATTCGTGCTCTGGCCTGCATATTCGCACATAACGATTGAGCGCTGTTAGCCCCCCGACAATAGATCGCTTATTGCCAGCGCGGTGATGTAAAGATTCGTTGTTGTACGCAATCGTGTGTTTTTGTACACAGAGATGCAAACCAAGTTTTTTTCCCATAAGGGACAGAAGGTTCAAGACAATTAACGAGCTGACTTCTACGACAACCAAATATACGCTTCTAGATTGCAAATCAGTCGCCATCATCATTTTTTTTTAATCAAAACTTTTATCAAACTCCCAGAAAGAATCACCTGCATGTTAGGGTTATACCTCTCTTTATTTGGACAAAGTCATAATTTCCTTGGATTACCTAACCTGTGATTGGTCTAACTATTTGCAATACGGGCGTAATTTGTGTAAGTATTACAGCTACTTGATAATGTTATGACGAAATTCATGATCAAGAACAAGACAGACGCATGAAAAACTAACCTTGTTAATTATAAAATATTAATTAGGATATTACGCGCACTCTCCTTGGTGAATGGCTGTGTTTAGATAAAAGTATGGAACATGGCTGTGACATCACACAAATTTTAATAGGTTATATCTTGGCAGCCGCGCGTTTTGATTGATTCGTACGAAATATGAGCGTGTGTCAAGAAAATCTGTTTCACTTAAGAAGTAAAATTCAGCATTTTCCTTTATTTGTTGAATTATCTTTGAGGAATATTTTATAAAAGCAATAGTGGATTTTTTTTCCGTGTTTCCATCTCATTGCATCTAACCTCATCTAAACACTCGGAGAAGTTGGGAGAATGCGAGACAGTCCCCCATAACTGTCTCGAATTCTCCCAACTCCCCCTCATGTTTAGATGAAGCTATGGAAACACGGAAACCTTTATTGCTTAAGCCTATTGTTTGTCTGAAATTTACTTACTTGACGGTATAAAATATTTTTCTGACAAGAGAATCCCCATGTGGGCTCTTAAAACTAGACCATTATTGGTTGTAGGAGAGTCTCTTACAAATGAAAATTTGCACAATTGCATCGCGTTTGAAATACCCAGTGAAATACCTGCCACTCACTTGCACAAACAAGGGCAACAAAATAAGATTGCCGAGCAATCCCGAGCGCGTTCAAAAGCATTCCACGCTAAATTACATGGCAACATTAGCGATGAACGAACTAAGCAGTGACGTCAGCGTGACATTTTTGCTCTAGTTTTTGCAGACTTTGTCGAGATCATCAACTTATTGACAGCAATTTTCCATTTCTTTTAACTTAACCATTCCGTATCAAACTGTTGTGTAACATCGACAATGCGTCAAAAGTCTAGACTTCGACACATTTCATCTCTATGTTCCGGTTATCTTTTTTACAGCGAATCGTTTATTTTCGCGATGCTTTTAGTAACTTCATGCCCAAACTAATTCAATGCGTTACAGTTAGAACAAGGATGCACGTTCTGTTGCTTTTTTGATCCCTTATTGAAGTCAAGCTCACAAAGACATTTGGTCAGCGTTTCAAATCATAATTTCAGCTGTCATGGCATCCAACCAAAAAACATAAAGTTAACAAACGACCGATTTAAAAAAATATATATCTGTTTTACCCGGTGAACATATCATCTATCGGATTGTCGATAATCGAACAAGGAAGAGTCCCACCGAATGTCTCATGAACTGCATGTGCGGAAGCAGTTACGTGGGCGTCTGCCTGTCAAATTCGTGAAAAGTCGTTAAACATTTTTGAAAGGCCCTGCCAAGGCCAGGCTTTAGTTGACGATGGCCGAGAAAGATTGTCTCTCACATCCAAGGGAGGTTTAAAGTCAATGCTGATTGCAGATTTACATTTACAGATCAAACATGTCGTTGCACGAAGCCTTTTCCCAAAGATTTTAAACCTGCGTGGTCATCAGCATGGCAAGAAATCACCGAGGAAGACTTCAACAGAGGAAGATTCCAGTCTCAGACAGAGATAATCATTATCAGAACAGAAATGACACGATGATCGTTTTCCCGATTCTTGTTCAACTCAGTCTGGGAAGATCGCCGGTATTCATCTTTCTCCAGATCTGCAATATTGTTATGATGAATTACTGGAACATCTTACCTATAGTTGTGACCGCCTACTGACTGATAATTCCAACAGAAACCTAATAATTTGCGGTGATCTCAAGGATATTTTCATACAACTAAACCTATTGCAGCTGGTGAATACGCCAACAAGAAAGAACAAAATTTTAGGTGGTTTCGTTACTAACGTCCCACATTTTTTGAGAAAAGTATCGTTCACTCAAGGACTTGTTCGATCTGACCACTCTGTGATCCTGGTACTATATCACAGAATCCCACTAAAGGCTAAAAGGGAAACTGTGATGCTTAGAAATGTACGTGATCGTCATAACCTGGAAATGGATAACTTGTTGAAGTGTCACAACTGGGGTAATGTTTATTAGCTCGAAGATGTGAATGGAAACCTCGATCTTTTTTCCACTAACATCAAATCCATGTCAGAGTCTTCCCAGGTATATCAGTGCGAGTGTTTAATACGGACCCTCCGTTCTTTTCTCCTTTAATCAAATACTTACTAAAGCAACGACGAAAATTGATTCTGCGAAATGGTAAGGGTATTTCCACTTTGATTGAAATTCAATCAAATAGTCGATGCGTTGTTGCGGTGTTCAGAGAACATGAGATGCATCCTATAAGTCGTGGAAGATTTTAAAGAAAGCCCCTTCCGAGCCAAGAGGCAGAAGATGTCAAGTACAGGGAACCGGCTGTTGGAATAAATACTTTGTCAAAGTAATTGAAATCTATGCGCACGGAAGCGAAGATTAACATGGATGAAAGACGGTTTACTAAGGTTTATAATACTTGAGCAACGCAGTTATATGAAAGTGGAACGTTTGACGAGCAGACGATTATGTCAAGAACTGGTCACCGAGGCAATGCCGCTCGCACCTACAAGAGAGCAAGGAGCACACTGGTTAAAGTTGGCTCAGACGCCCTTCAACCACCAATCGGCGAGCCAGAATATAAAATTTAAAAAGTAGACAAAAAAGGCAAGGAAGAAACAGCTAACGAATCATCAGCAACTACATCTCTTGTTATTAAGGACGGTGCCTACTACTTCAAAGGTATTTTTGCGCGGTTTATTGAATATGCGCGAAAAGAGGATCCCAACAACTGTTATTGAAATCCAAAAAAGAAAATTGATCAACAGTATTTTTAAAAAGCTTTAAAATACAAAGAGTTTTATGACGTTCTTTTCCAAATTGAAGCAAAATGATTTCTGAAAAATGGATGGCAACCCGAAATTATCTTTATGGATAGCAAGAGCACTTGCTAAGTTTGAGGACTTTTATTTAATTTTCCGAATTTTGTTTCATAAACAAATTTTATTTATTTTTACGCTGGAAAAATATGATAGAAATCAGATGAATTCTTCTAACGTAGTTTAAAAGCACATTATTTCTAGGGTATACCATCCTTGGTGATTCGGAATCTAAAACCTTAAGTCTTAACATTTTTGTCAGACTTGATAAAGAAGTGCCAGTTGTGGTTTCAAACAAATTTCTTCTTTCACTCCAGTGATAATTTTGGTTTTGATTAAAAAATCATGACATTTAACGAATATTATGAATATTTCCAGTATAGAAGCAAAAATATTTTGGAACATATCTAATGCAAATCTGCATCGGCTCTGTGTATTCTGCATAAACTGCAATTTGCATATTGTATATTGTAATCGATATAATCTATCACTTATTAGAAAATATCTTAGCCAATACAGTAGAAACATTCAACGATCTTCTTATTTCAAGCTGGCTAGATGACAGCGACGCACTATTGTATAGTCTACCATATCACTCCATGTTTATATGAACAAGACTAGCTTCCCATCAAGTTCCAAATCGACTTTAGGATAATTCTACTTGCATTCAAAGCAATTCTTCGTGGACCCCACGTCAAGTACACACGGTACTCGTGTAAAGCCTAAATCCGAGTATAGTATTAGATTGAACAACGCTTATTACTGCAATCTCCGGAATATCAAGACTTTGGCTACCTGGCTTTGTGACAGAGCTTTCCTTGCTGCAGCGCCCAAGTTGTGAAACTCATTACCCCGCAAACAGATGGAAATAAAGTCACATAAGCTGGTCAAGAAGGAAAAAGTTAGCA
>OX421456.1:27174750-27192250 GCA_949126865.1 Montipora capitata
ATCAGCGCCGCGTGCCAGCGCTCTAAAAATCCCGAAAATCACAAACTTACAACGTGTCAACATCTGGAACGGTAAACAAATGCGCCGAACAAATTTCCGAAACTTGCAGATTTTGTCTTGTTTTTATTGTTTTTTTCGATGAAAAACAAAGCAGATGTAGGTCTTTCAGCTTAGTTTGAATAAGGAATATCAGAACACGAGGCTCTGCACGAAACAGTGCTAATGCTATCTTTAAAGGTGGAGTCTAAATTTACATATACTCGATCTTATCTCTTGTTGACTCAGGTAATCAAATTCACACCATTGCTAAATGGAAACTAAAGCGCAAGCTTTTGGCTGCAGTAATTTATTTCTCAGGCGAGAAAAGGAAAAATATCTATGCAATATTTTCCACAGTCTACAAAGTCATGTCAGCAAATGAACTCTTGTCGAATTCTGACCAAATTTGTCCGTCACGCAAAGAATTTTCTTAAGTTGGCCTAAAAAGGTTTTGTCACGCGATTGCCAAGAAAAGCAAACCAAAACAAAACATCCACCGAAAGACTACGAAGTTTGAAAAAAAGTATTTAATGGCCCGGTTTAAAGGTGGGCGGCACACATATGAGGCTTTTTTATACGAAAAGGGAGTACTTATATTAATTGTGCTGTCAGGGACGCCTCAAAACAAACGGCGCAAAGTCACAGATAACATTTACTTCTCGTTTCATTTTGTTTATTTAAAACTGTAGCAAAATGAGCCCAAACAAAAAGACCTATTTTTCTGTCTCGTTATACAGGAAATATCGAAGCTTGTTTTCCTCCAATAATAAGTTTCTCGAAGTGTAGTACTTTGTTCAAAATCGTATTTCAATTTTTTTTGTTTACTCTAATCAGTAATCACATGATTTACCACCCGGTTTTTGAAGTTAAGTGACTGCAAGAGAGAATAATCTAGATTATTCTCCCTTGGTGATGTACATGAAAACAGACTTCCGTTATCCTCAACATTTAATATATCTTTACAGCACTTTTATATTTCTCCGCAAAACATGACGTTTTAGATTTTTTTATATGAAGAACAAGCTGCAGAAGTGCACATTCTTTTGCACCAAAAAGGCGAAAATAGTCTTTTTATTTTGCAGATTCAACAATTCGCTTTCATGCTTTTTATGCCAACGTAACGTTGTTTCAGATTTGTAAATATTTACCTTTTTTTTTTTTCACTAACTGGAAAAAAAGGAAATCCCGTCAACCAAGCTGCAAAGGTCCGGATCCTTGCAGAACATGACAAAGGGAAACTAAAAGAACAGTTGATAAAGACTCGCAATATATGCGCTGCTGATCGGGCCTCGAATATACTGACTCTCGTATGAAAACAGACAAACAAACAAACAGACAAAACGTCCTAGAATACCGACAATATTTGCAGAGCTGTAATCTAATAATAGCCAGTTGAACAAGCTGAGTACGCCGAAACATTTCATGTTCCGAGTTCGCTTTGTGGCTGTGAATGGAAGTTCGTTGTTGTTTTCAGAAACTAGTTGGAGGCGTTTGCGCCTCTGACAAACGATATGAAGGAGCAATTGTTGTTCCGCTATCTTCATGTGAAAAAGATATTTTAGGTCACACGCGCAGTGTTGGAGTTAACGATATCAACTCTGAAGTTGAGCTTATTTTAGCGCGCGCATCAATATTTTCTCCTCCGCACGACATTTCGTCTTGGACCATTTGCCCATCCCATCGTTCTTCCCTGGGCATTGGCTGGCGCAGAGGTGCTCATCGATGCCGAGTACCACCAGGGCTATCAAAGCATGCTTCGAGAGGAAAAACGCGAAAGGCGGACCGTGGAATAAGCAAGTCGGAGTCCAAAGCTATTTTAAAACAAACAGGTGTTTTTGTTCCAGTAGGCTCTGGTAAGTACACTTTTCGTGCTTACTTCTCTGTATTTTAATTAGCCGGCGGATGTAATCAGTGTACCAGACCGAAGTTGAAAAATCTTGTTAGCATTGCGAATAAAAGTGACCGGTGATTTGTTCCATTCCGTTGCAAAGGTATATGCCGTGACTGCAGGCCGATTATTGATGTTAAAGAAAAAACATTGGAAGATGTGTCAAAAACTACTTTGAGCGTCGCAGACATTAGCGAGGGCATCGGAAAAATTATCTTGGTAAGTTTGATCATTTTGATGACTTGCAGAATTCTGGCCCTTAAAGCATTTATTAAATTAACTAATTAGGCGCCTTTTTGTTTAATTATGCTTTGTTGCTCATCATAAGACAAAGTCAAGTTTGCTCCACGCAATTAATTACTGTCAATAAAAACATGTCACAGGGAGCAGTTTCGTGAGGACTAATATTATCAACCTTGTCGCCTCCTAAAAGATAGGGAAAGCCTTTGGAAACAAGATGGTAATACTAAAGAAACAGAGAATGTACTTTAAGACACTCTTTTCGTTTATAGAACAAGGATTCCCCACCAGTGTTCAGCACTCCCATTACACCAGCAGGGAGTTTTTATCTTCCCCCGTGCGAAGACACGTTCAGCGACGTCAGTTTCGATGATGTACAAGTCTCTCAGAATAGGCCTCTAGATGCTTTGAATACATATTTGGTTTCCAGAGATGTTAGCCCCGTTAGGTCTCAGCTACAAACTTCGTGGGAAAAGACAAGTGGACGGACAAAGCGCTACTATACACGGAAAGCTAGTCAAGGTGTGGCAGCTTTAGTACAAGATATGACACCACATGAGACAGGCCCCTTGTTCCGAGCACTGTGTTCTTCAGACGCGCTGCGCCGCCAGCTCTGTGATAAGGAAGATTCGGATGAGGACAACATAGACGTGACGCTAATGGAGGCACTTGCCGAGTGTTACCAAGCTGCCAGTCGCTGGGAGACGCGCCGCCAGATACTTTCCATCATGGCAGATAAGGTGCGTCACAAAACACTTCTCAAGTTTATCCCTGGTCTTACCAAATATCGCTTCACAGAAGCCAAACGCCACTGTTTGACTTTTGGAAGAGGAGCTCCAGTACAGTCAGTAAGAGCACCTAGGACAGACGTTACCTTCTCACAGATTGAACATTTTGTCGCTTTCATAACAAGCTCGCAAATTGTGCAAGATCTGCCATTCGGAGAAAGGTCCATAACACTTAGCAACAAAGAGACCATTAAGATCCCAAACGTTATCAGAATGATGATCCCTGAAAGGGTGGTAAAACAATACCTGGCCTATTGCGACGAGTCTGGTTTTAAGCCTCTTAGCCGCAGTACTCTTTTGCGTATCCTAGCTGTCTGTCCTGCCTCTACTCGAAAATCACTTCAAGGCCTAGATTACATAAGCTCAGCAGGTGCACAGGCATTTGAAGACGTGATTGACATTGTAGAAAGACTTGGGGACATTGGGCAAGGCATGGGATGGACCAAGAACCTGCAGACTCGCCTGCGAGACGGAAAGCGATACCTTAAAAGTGATTACAAGGTAGGTAAAATACCATTCCTTCACGTTATTGGCCTAAGTCTTCATTTCATATTAGTTTTCTTTGCAATGGGCGCCAGAAACTTTTCAGGCGCTGCTCGTTGGGACGGCTTTTGGCGGAAATGTGTCGGCCACCAACGTAGATGGCGCTAGCGGATAAGGGTAAGGTTTCGTACGCAGAATTACAGAATGTGATTGTTTTTTTATCCGTTTTGTATCAGTCTGTTTGCGTCTTTTTCCCACTTCCAGTTAACATTATCTAGTGAAATCCAGTGCAAGAAGTTAGATTTTATGACGACAACCCACAAAAATTTGGTATGGTGTAGTGCGCTCCCAGTGCTTTATAATTATAGATTATACAATTGATTTGCGTTATATTAGAACAAAAGACCTTGAGGGAAAACCATCAACTACTTCCCCACCCTCCCTCTCCTGATCGTCCGAGGGTTAAGACCGTATAGGCTCGTTTTATAGAAACAAGCTGAAATTTGACTCTTTAAGGCTCGGTAGCTCTCCCTAAGTCATTGTAAGTATAACAGTCATATCTGTTATATTATATTTTGGTATAGGTGCATGTGTCTCAAAGCTCTACCGTGGCCGATAACTGTAGATTATTTGCTCTGAGCGACCCAAAAGATCCTGCCTTCCAGGTTCAGTGCGACCATGAACACAATGACTCCTGTGATCGTTGCGATCAAGTGGTATCAACTCTCAGCGAGATAGATGCAGCGCTCACCGCCCAGAAAGGCAACATGCTACCCGAAGCCTATGAGGAGCTGTCATTCAGCGTCAGGCAAGCGAAGACAAACATCCTTGCCTGGAAGGCTCATATACTGCGCTCTATCAACCAAGATGCTTCCAGGATTGATATCCTAGAATTGCTTGACGAGTCATCTGTGTTAGTTGTCCAGGACTGGGCCATGAAATATCTGCCGAGGAAATACCGCGAAAGTCAAACTGATTGGTTCGGTAAACGCGGTATTCCTTGGCATATCAGTGTAGCATTCAGAAAGATTAGCGACCAGTTTCAAATGCTGACTTTTGCTCATATCTTCCAGACGTGTAGTCAGGACAGCTGCGCAGTTCTCGCAGTAATGGCAGACGTCATTAAGCAGCTCAAGACCATCATACCAAGCCTGAAGAAAGTCAGCTTCCGCCAAGACAATGCTGGTTGCTATCACTGCGGGACCACCATTGTTTGCGCAAGCAAGTTAGGAGCAGAGCTGGGTGTAACCATCAAACGGCTTGATTTCTCCGATCCCCAGGGGGGAAAAGGAGCCTGTGACCGCAAGGCGGCATCCATAAAATCACTCATGCATATTTACCTAAATTCAGGACACGATATCGAGACTCCAGGACAGATGACTAATGCCATTCGATCTTCCAGTGGGGTACCATCACTGAGTGTCACCCTTTGTGACTCCATCACAAGCCCTTCAATGGACTCATACAAGATCGATGGAGTAAGCCTACTCTCGAATATAGAGTTTTCTGAAGAGGGAATCCGTGCATGGAGAGCGTATGGCGTGGGAACCGGAAAGCTGATATCGCAGATACCTGAGGCTCCGCTATCAAATAGGCTACCGTCCTTGGTAGTATGCCAGGCGCACCCAAGCTCATTCTCATCGGGTGTGAAAAGACGAGCATATGGCGCGCATCCGAGTGGTATCCGCGGCACTGACGAAAAGACCGAAACTGAAGAAGAGCACTCAGCATCGTACGAGGCACTGTTCACGTGTCCTGAGGAAGGTTGTACACAGACATTCCTGAGGCACTCCTCCATGATGCAGCACTTGGATTGTGGAACACACAAGCGCACTTTAGAGAACGAGACACTCTTCGACACAGCTGCCCAAGAATATGCGGAACAACTCGAGGGGCAAGCCATGGTGGTGCCAGTAGTCAGCACTGTCAGCACACGAGCAGGTCTCACAGACATGCAACCCATGGGCTGGGCACTCAAGCCACGTGCTACACGGAGGACTAGGTTCACGGCAAACCAAAAGTCGTATCTATCTACAAAGTTTAAGCTTGGAGAGCAGACCGGAAGTAAGGCAGATCCTGCAGCTGTTGCTAGATCAATGATGTATGCAAAGGATGCAACTGGAGATAGATTGTTTTCAAGCGACGAGTTTCTTACAGCAACCCAAATAGCTGGCTTCTTCTCACGCCTTGCTTCAAAGAAAACCCTCGAGAATGACGATCAGGAAGGTGTAGAGGTCGCCGCACATGAGGCCTGTCTAGAACGTATTGTTAACGAGGCTGCAAGTGAGATTGCACCTAAACATCCTATGGTCTATGACGCCTATAATCTTTGTGAAATGGTGTCCCAAAAGAAGCTGAATGAATTTTCCATTACAGTTTTAAAGGACATTTGTACTTCCTTTGATATTGACACTGCAGGCATAACAGTTCGACGCAAGAAGCCGTACATCGACAAAATACAATCGCTTTGTCAGGAATGTGCATGTCAACAGTGAGGCGTTCTTGGAACATTCTACTGTCTTGTATTAAGATTATGTAATTCACAAGAGAAAACTGAAAACGAGTTAGAGACAGAAACGAGTTGTGTTGAGAAAAGATTGGCAACATTTACGACAGGCAGCATGTCTTTTTTATCGTAGGTCTAGGTTTTGAATTAAAAAGCTCAAAAATGTTCCGCCAAAGCCCCTTAGCAGATAAGAGACGCCGAAAAAGTCTCCAACCCTCTAATGTCTACTCTTTGGTGTATAGTAACTTCATTCCAGAACTTTTTTATTCTTATTTATGCCACTAAAAAACAATGGCGCACTTACATTTCACGTACCTTATTCGGTACAATGCAAGCCGAATAGGCACATAGAAAGACGTATTTTCACAAATTCGTTTTTGGTAGGTGGATTTTTACTGCCGCCTTTAGGGTTTTTTTGATGGGCTGGTTTTGTGGCCAAATGTACCACACACCAGCAGTTTTGCTACCCTTTATCGAAGGGCGGTACAACAAACTTTCACCTTGTATAAGGATGAGAGAATTCATCTCTATAACTGATTAAGGAAATAACTCGGTCCACAAGGGTTTGAAGAATATGTTTTGTTTTATTTTTTCTATCTGTTTGGGCCAAAAAGCACGTGGAATTTTTTTATGTGCAATCTCCCTTTAATTTCTGATATGTATTTACGCATATTAGAATGTTTAAAACTTATTGTATAAATAAAATTTTCTCTTTATTTTTTTCCCACCATATCTGCATAAATTTCTTTATGAGTATTTGCGTTGCCTCTCCCTGGCCTTATCACCAACTCATGAAGATGCGTGGCCTCTTCACTTACTGCGCGACATTAGCTAAAAAGACAGGATCCTTGAAGGGGCCGTTTGGCTCAAGCGTTCAGAACGAGATAACCGTTGGTAACTGCTGTTTATTAAGAGTTCAAACAGGAGATCAAGGAAAATGCTTTGAGATTTACGTTGAAGCAGACTTATTTAAATCATAAATGCTCTTGCTAACATTTTAGAACGTGGGACAGAAATAGAACATTCGAGTTGGTTGCTCTCAAGCGATACTAATTGTCGAGATGGCTAAACACAAAGGTAAAATATACTCGGAACCAGATGTTTTGTATGCCAGATGAGTATAAAGTTTTTTCCTCACTTCTTCTGTAGTTTATGGATTTTAGAGCGTTATTACTCGCTTGTGATAAAAAGCCCGAAACTATTTTTTATACCTGGCTAGAGAACAACATTTCGTATTGTAAAAAATACTAATTTCAAAGCGATTGGCGTTTTACCGGATAGGGAAATCATACGGTGAAAAAGAGCGCCAAATTAAGAATTTCGGGCAAGCGAATTTCGGTAATTTTTGGTCGGCCCGCCGAGACTTCGAAAATCAATCCAAATTAGTTTAACTGGACTAAAATGGCTTATTAAGTCTTAGACATTTCATTTTCATGCTACAAACAGGATTAAGACTGACGCGAATGAAACAGAGCGAAGTTTAGTAGAAGGTATGCTGCACGTTAATTTTGGGTGTTTTTCAAAAAACCTGGGGCATTAATGGTTTTTATCTTTTTGGGGCGTTAATAAAAATATTTCTAGAAAAAACCCCACCACGTTTCTAAGCTCACCATAGGGTATCTTTGGACGAAATATGGAGAAAATTTATTTTTCATCATGTGCCACGAATTCTCGATCTGGCTCGATCTTAGTGGACATTCTCTCTTAATTGCCTAACTGGTGAATTCGACAGTAGATTTCGCTGGAAAAACCGATATCACACTCATCCCTTCGTGATTCATGCGATCAGTCGGTTTTTCAGGTGAAATTAACCGTGGAATTCACTAGTTAGGCAGCGAAGAAAATGACATAATTAAGCAATATCCGGGAAACCAAAAGGCGGACAGTTCCAAAACCTTTTATTTTCACTAATCCTACAGCCAGTAAGAATAAACAAGCCGGGAGCTCCGCTTTTAGGCTTGGCTAAATCTATATATTATCAATTTTGTTGTTGGTGGTATTAGCGCATGTGAAAACGTATGAATGTTCCCTGTACAAATAAATATTATTATTATTATTACGAGTTAAAACGACTGAAAGGTGGGGTCAAATCCAGAGAAAATGGGACTTAGCTCGAGTTAGCGGGGGAATTCGAGTTATCCGAGTTCGAGTTACCGGGGTTGTACTGTATTATCAATTTTGTTGGTGGTGGTATTAACGCATGTGAAAACGTATGAATGTGCGCTGTGCAAATAAATGTTATTGTTATTATTATTTTACAAAACCCTTGAATGGTCACACCTTTCCAATGAAGACTTGGAAGGCATTGTCATGGACAATGAGAGCAATCTCCACTGACAATGGGCCGCTGGATTACGTGGAAATTAAGCGACAGGAGGACGAGGTCCTTACGTCGGATAGGATCGGCTTGGGACTCGATGCATGCCCATTTCAAGATCCTAAAGATGAAAAATAGGAACTGACAAAAATAAATCAGAGATCGTCGGGAAGGTTACAAGAGACCACACATGGAAACACTGTAAGGGAGAGGACATCTGGCAAAGTTTGAGAGAAAATCTCCCAGTGAATAAGGAAATGGGAAGCAATGGGAAGAGAGCTTGATGAACGAAACGAAAGAAGATGAAAGAAAAGGTACTGCGCCTTGTTACAGGGAAGGATGGAATATTTCGCAGTTTTATATTTACAACGAGGAACGAATAATTGAGAGGCTATTTAATTAATCCAAACTTCAATATGACACATGTCCTAAAATACTGATCCATTTAGGAGCGATAGGTATAAGAAATAACATGACAGCCGTTTAGTTTGGCACTTTATAATACTTCTTGTCTAATATAGACTTCTAGAATGGAAAGAAACTAAACATTTCAAAGGCTTAAATTAAAATTCGTCAAATCGCCCACTGCGAAATCAAATAGATTACACCTCATCACCAGCTGCTCATAGCACACGTTCAAGACAAACTATATCGTTGTAAATCTGATTCTATGTTAAGAAAGCACTAGTTCACTAAAGTTAATGTGTCCGCCCGGCGATATTTACAAGCGACTAAATTTTCTGTCGTTCAATTCTTTCTTCCTTTCCTGGATGAAACGGACTTAATCTTCCTTTCCTTTTTTCATTCAATAATCCGTCAGAAACTTAAAATTTGACTACAACATGGATGCAAACCTTATAGTAATTGATCTAAATGCTCAGTACGTGCAGAGGCCGTCGTGCATCGGCAGCTACGTGTTGCCGCACAATAAAATGTTAACGATTAAGCGACCTAAAATCGTCGAAATAAACCGTCTGAACATAAAACTGCACCGAGACCTCAGTCATAAATTACTCTCTTTTTTATCCTGATTAATTCCTTGGATGGCTGAATTAATCAATTGAGAAATGGCCTTTGTCTTTTTGAATAACGTCATTCGTATCATGCTTAGATGGTATCTTATTTAGACGATCCCCAACATTCCTCCTTTCCTTACAAACAATCTTCCGGAATTCTCGTCTGAAACTAGGGTTCATACCAGCGTAAAGAAATAGATTGATTGTATTGGATATGTAAAGCAAAAACGAACTTAGCAGCAGTACGTTTCGTGGTATCTTTGAAACCAAGTGTAGGCGCATTACAAGGACAATGATCCAAAAAGGAATCCAACAGATCATGAAAGCGAAAACAACAACGAATAGAAATTTACTAATTCTTATCTCTCTCGCACTAATAATTGCTGAGGTTTGTCTCAAGGACGACGTTTCGATTTTGTGCTGTTGCATCTTTTTTGCAACTTTTACGTAGCTAAAAACGGTGATTGTTAAAGGTGTTAAAAGGAACAATGGGATGACGATGCCATAGTGTATCAGTGTTCCAGTTTCGCTGAGATGACCAACGGAACAAGTGGCATATCCAGGGACAAAAATGCTTTTTTGAACACCAGCTATGACGGGGAGGCCATTATAACAGGCAACAAAAACCCAAACAGACGCTAAAAGTGCCGGTGACTTTTTCCTAAAAAAGAACTTCTGATATTCATGCTCTGGCCTGCACATTCGCACATAACGATTGAGCCCTGTTAGCCCGATTGTTACTGGTGAAACGTAGATGGCAAACAAAGAAAGGAAGGAATGAAAGCTACAGCCAACTTCGCGAAAAATCCAGCGGCCGCTTACAAGGACGCCAATCGTCAACGGCATTACAAACACGGCCGACAGTAAATCACTTATTGCCAGCGTGGTGATATAAAGTTTCGTTGTTGTACGCAGTCGTGTGTTTCTGTATACGGAGATGCAAACCAAGGTGTTTCCCATAAGGGACAGAAGGTTCAAGACAATTAAAGAACTGACTTCTACGACAACCAAACATACGCTTCTAGATTGCAGATCAGTCGCCATCATCATTTTTTTGTCAGAACTTTTATCAAACTCCCAGGAAGAATCACCTGCAGGTTGTTTGCCTAAATTTTGAACTTCTCTTTAAGAGGCTTAACATATCTCTCTTTATTTAGAGAAAGTCATAATTTCCTCGGATTATGTAACCTGTGATTGGTCTAAGTATTTCCAATGCTGGCGTAATTTGTCTAAGTATTACTTTTTATTAAAGTACGCGCACTCTGATTGGTCAATAGCTATGTTTAGATGAGAGTATGGAACACGGCTGTGACATCACACGAATTTTGATTGGTAATGTATTAACAGACGCGCGTTTTGATTGGTTGGTACGAGATATGAACTTGTGTCAAGAAAATCTGTTTCAATCGAGAAGTAAAAAAACCACCATTTTCTTTCATTTGTTGAACTATCTTTGAGGAATATTTTATGAAAGCAATGGAGGACTTTTTCCCGTGTTTCCATAGCTTCATCTAAACACCAGGAGGAGTTGGGAGAATTCGGGACAGTTATGGACTGTCTGAATTCTCCCAACTCCCCCTCGTGTTTAGATAAAGCTATGGAAACACGGAAAACCTTCTCTTTTGCTTAAGCCAATTGGTTTTTTAAAAATTTACTTACTTGACGGCATAAATTATTTTTCTTACAAGAGAACCCCAATGCGGGCTCTTAAAATTTGACCGTTACTGGTTGTAAGCGAGTCTCTTACAAAATAATGAAAATTTGCACAATTGCATCGCGTTTGAAATACCCAGTCAAATACTTGCCAATTGTTTCGTTCTAACACGAAATTAATGCATGACGCTTTATGAGGCATACGTAACAATGCTTTATGTAATAGATTAATAAGATCGTTGAAGCCGACACTACTAGTCGCAGATTTGAGAGACACCAATGGGTATGTAAATATCGTTCTTTGTTAATGTCTATTAATCCCGGCATTTGTTAACTACAAGTCTAATCTGTTGATAGATTTCGAATACTTTCCGGTAAACAAGATGATTGAATAAACAGTGAAATATTTTGAACCTTGGCGATTGTTGCGACTAGCAGTACACCAATCACTTGCCCAAACAATGGCAACAAAATGAGACTGCCGACCAATCCCGAGATCGTTCAAAAGCATTCCACGCTAAAGTACATGACAACATTAGCGATGAACGAACTAAGCAGTGAAGTCAGCGAGACATTTTTGCTCTAGTGTTTCGCAGACTTTGTCGAGATCATCAACTTATTGACAGCAATTTTCCATTTTTTTCACTTAACTATTCCGTAGTAAACTGCTTGTGTAACATCGACAATGCGTCAAAAGTCTAGACTTCGACACATTTCATCTCTATGTTACGCCTTTTTTTCACAGCGAATCGTTCATTTTCGCGATGCTTTTTATAACTTTATGCGCAAACTAATTCAATGCGTTGCAGTTAGAACAAGGATGCATTTTCTGTTGCTTTTTTGATCACTTATTGAAGTCACGCTCACAAAGACATTTGGCCAGCGTTTCAAATCATAATTTCAGCTGTCGTGGCATCCAAACAAAACAAAAGAAAGTTAACAAACGACCGATTTAAAAAAAAATATATATATCTGTT
This sequence comes from Montipora capitata, assembly GCA_949126865.1. Taxonomy (NCBI): domain Eukaryota; kingdom Metazoa; phylum Cnidaria; class Anthozoa; order Scleractinia; family Acroporidae; genus Montipora; species Montipora capitata. The sequence goes on from OX421456.1 coordinate 27,186,658, forward strand.
TTACCCGGTGAACATATCATCTATCGGATTGTCGATAATCGAACAAGGAAGAGTCCCACCGAATGTCTCATGAACTGCATTTGCAGAAGCAGTTACGTGGGCGTCTGCCCGTCAAATTCGTGAAAAGTCGTTAGAAAATTTTTGAAAGGCCCTGCCAAGGCCAGGCTTTAGTTGACGATGGCCGAGAAAGATTGTCTCTCACATCCGAGAGAGGTTTAAAGTCAATGCTAATTGCAGATTCACATTTACAGATCAAACATGTCGTTGCACCAAGCCTTTTCCCAAAGATTTTAAACCTGCGTTGTCATCAGCATGGCAAGAAATCACCGAGGAAGACTTCAACAGAGGAGTATTCCAGCCTCAGACAGACAATCATTATCAGAACAGAAATGGCACAATGATCGTTTTCCCAATTCTTCTTCAACTCAGTCTGGGAAGATCGCCGGTATTCATCATCCTCCAGATCCTCAATATTGTCATGATGAATTATTGGAACATCTACATACTGATAATCCCAACAGAAACCTAATAATTTGCGGTGATCCACAGGATATTCTCACAAAACTAAACCTACTGCAGATGGTAAATACACCAACAAGAAAGAACAAAATGTTAGATGCTTTCATTACTAACGTCCCTCATTTTTTGAGAAAAGTATCGGTTGCTCAAGGACTTGTTCGATCTGACCACTCTGTGGTCCTGATACTATATCACAGAATCCCACTTAAGGCTAAAAGGAAAACTGTGATACCTAGAAATGTACGTGATCGTCATAACCTAGAAATGGATAACTTGTTGAAGTGTTACAACTGGGATAATGTTTATTAGCTCGAAGATGTGAATGGAAAACTCGATCTTCTTTCCACTAACATCAAATCCATGTTTGATAAGTCTTTCCAGGTATATCAGTGCGAGTGTTTAATACGGACCCTCTGTTCTTTTCTCCTTTAATTAAATACTTACTAAAGCAACGACGAAAATTGATTCTTCGCAATAGTAAGGGTACTTCCAGTTTGACTGAAATTCAATCAAATAGTCGATGCGTTGTTGCGGTGTTCAGAGAACATGAGATGCATCCTATAAGTCGTGGAAGATTTTACAGAAAGCCCCTTTCGAGCCAAGAGGAAGAAGATGTCAAGTACCGGGAACCGACTGTTGAAATAAATACTTTTTCAAAGTAATTGAAATCTATGCGCACGGAAGCGAAGATTAACATGGATGGAAGACGGTTTACCAAGGTTTATAATACTTGAGCAACGCAGTTTTATGAAAGTGGAACGTTTGACGAACAGACGATTATGTCAAGGACTAGCCACCGAAGCAATGCTGCTCGCACCTACAAGAGAGCAAGCAGCACACTGGTGAAAGCTGGCTCAGACGCCCTTCAACCACCAATCCGCGAGCCAGAATATAAAATTTTAAAAGTAGCCAAAAAAATGCAGCGAAGAAACAGCTAGCGAATCATCAGCAACCACATCTCTTGTTATTAAGGACCTTACCGGTAAAAGCAGATTCCAACAAGTGTTATTGAAATCCAAAAAGAAAATTGATCGAAAATATTTGTAAAAAGCTTTAAGATACAAAGCAATTTATGACGCTCTTTTCCAAATTAAAGCAAAATTTCTGCTTTCTCCGCAGTTTTAAACCGTGCAAAAATAGCCCTGTGTTGATAAGCACCACTCATAGGAAACCCGAGTAGAACGCAGAACGTCTGCGCAGTAACAATAGTAGGCACCGTCCTTAGGCACGGTGAGACCACTTAATTTTTTCCTAAAACTTGTTAAGTCGAACTTGGTTTTGTTATTTTGTTATTTATCTCTTGCTTAAATTATGTAAAGCGAAACGTTTAAATGAAATGGTCATTGTCATCACTGCAAGTTGCTTTTGTTTGAATTAGCAGCCTGTAATTCGTTAGTATGCTTCATTTTGTCATTAGTGAGGCCCTCACAGGGGTTTATTGGAACAAGGGAAAAATGTCAAAATATATTAAGGAACAAAAACATTTTAAAACAATTTTAGGGATCAAAAAGCTGGGAACAAATTTGATAGTAATTTGAGGAACAAGGGAACACAAGCAAATATTTAAAGGGAACAAGGGAACAAGGAACCCACCACCCCCCTCCCCTTCCTCCTCGGAGGGCCTCATTAGTATGCTTTATATAGAGCTTACTAATGACTAGTTATTTTACCCCACAATTTCCCAATGCTTTAAAACTCCCACTTCTTTACATAATTTAAGACAGTTTATGGGAGAAAGAGCACACAAATACTAGGCACTGATTGGCTAAGTTGATGTGACCATGTTCTGAATCGAAAATAGTTAGCTGTGAACTTTCGTTTTATTTAACAATGGTTGTTTGAAAAGTGAAAAGGTTACGGTCTAAAGTCCGATAGGTCCAAATTTCTTTCCTAGTAGATAGGAAGGCTTTCACATTGTTCAACAGAACCAATTAAATAACAAAATGTCTGGTGCCGTTAGGCTTAGCTACAATAATCCTGAAAAATCGCCAAGAAATCTATCCGGAAAATCTCCCAGAAATATTCTAAAAATCCCAAATTTTTCTAAGAATCTCAAAAATATTTCGAAAAGTCACGAAATTTTAATCAAAAATATCGAAGTTTAATTAACAATTATTATTATTGAGCGCGCGTTGGATATTGCCAACGAGGCGCCGAGTTGGCTATAACCAGTCTCCTATCCAACAAGCGCGAAGGGAGTAATTGTTTTATTAAATTCCTTAAACTCCAAAATTTTAGAAGTACGAAATGCGAGCGAAAAAAGCGCGAAAATCCGAGCGAAACCGACAGAACTCGATGAAGATGTGATGTTGTGTAATACCTTGTAGTCAGACAGACGTAGGCTCATCACAAAAACATTTCTTGCCTTTTCGCGTACTTCTAAACTTCGGAATTGATCCAAACTTTCCGCAAAAAAAGTTTTTTTTCTTTTTTGCCTTCATTCAAAGAGCAATTTCGCTTTCTGGCGAAAAATTTAAATTAGTTTAGCAACGCTTAACGCAATCATTTACCATATAAGGTCAAACTAAGGTATATAAGCAGATAACTGAGATTGAGGGAACCAAACAGAGCACGCGAAATGCATTATCCGAGGATAAGAATTTAATAAAGGTCCTTATAAGTTAAAACAAGGTGCCTACACAATAGCTATTGTGGATAACCGATTGTTGAGACGGTAACCACCATAACTAACTGCAACATAATTGTGGGAAACTGTACGTTTCAGAAATGTCCTCATTGAGAACTGTAATACGAGTAGACAAGTAAGTTATTTCATTACGTAAAGATAAGTATACTGAAGAAAAGATAAACCTAGGACATCACAGAGCCATCCATACCTACTTAAAATAAAATAAAAATAATGATAAAACTACAGCAACGAATTGTGTTAAGGTTTGCTAAAAAAAAAACTCATCCGACAGAACATATCTTTGACTTAAAAACAAAACTTGGAGTTTAAAGTAAGTAATTAACATTTATCCAAAGCTTTAAATAGCCTCTTCAATCGTTTTAACAGGTTAAGAATAACGTATACCTCAACTAAGAGCTTCACTTGGCAATCATTCAGTGTTATTGAAATCCACTCGATAAGCGCTTTGGCAAATAATTCTGTGAAACGAACAAGTTACATTGCTTCTTTTTGGCTCGTTTTAATGGTTACGTGTGGCTGCATAAGCCAATCATAGAAACTGTTGAGGAAGGTGCCAAAATCGTCAATTATTGACATCACGCCCCAAAATTGACCCGTGTGCCTATTAACACGTGCTGTTTGAAGGTATCTTTAAAGTCATTCATTTGTCACTCTTTCAAGAAAAAGAGAAAAAGCGTCAGTTTTGTCAACTGCCTGACGGTAGAAGAGGAACAAAGCAAATATTTCACAGTGACATTTCAATATCCTTCTGTACCATGTGGTAGATTTCACAGCAAGCGAAATCATGATAATTTTTCTTCTTGTTTCTACAAGTTACAGCACCTTATTGTTGTACTGACCAAGGATCTGAATATTCAGTGAAATTTTCTTCATAAAAGTTGAGAACAGCAAACGGAGGATGGCCTACAGTATTAAAAGTGGGTCACCTGTCTATCACAACAATGACTGAAGAAATATTAACTCATTTTATAAATCTTGTACATTAATGTCGAAAGTTCGTACAATACAGGATTTTTCTCCATCCTTTCCAAGACGTTTATTCAGTCGAAAACACCATTTTCTAATATGACCTTTTAGCAACAAATATGCTTTCCACGGTTTGCTTTTTTTTCTGTTAGTTTTGATCGCAAAATGCTTTGTTTCTTCATTTGAAGGCAATGTGGCTTTTGTTAAGCGAGTTTTTGTGTGTACATTCAAAAACGCTGCAAAACTCTAACGGGCAGATTACAACCGTTCAGTTCACAATTTGATATTTGAATAGCCAGTGTGATTTCCAAGTACCCCTAGAATAAAATGGATGACACCGTCACCACCAGATTGAATACACTGTTTCTCTTTTAAAAGGCGGGGTCTTAAAGATTCCAGCACAAAGACTAGAGTTTTAATTGAAGAAGGTTCCTACGGTCCATTGCTCTCTTATCCGAGAATTAGAGCCATTAACAACATTCAGTTAACTTTAAGGGCCAGAGATACGGTCCAGCAAACTGCCGCCGAATTCCACGGGTTCAACCAGGCGGCGGTTCTTTTCCTTGCTTTGTAAACCACTCATGCATTAGACGATAAAAGAAATTCCGACTGCGAGGGTCACACGAAGGTCGTAAATTAATTACCCTTCCAAGAAAACAAAGCTTTGTAACCTGCTAGCTTTTGGCTAAAAGGACGATTCCCAACGTTAATCTTTTACGGTTGAGGATTTAAAAAAATTGAACCAAACGCACACAGCACAGGGTGTGGCTTCAAGTAAGTGGCTTCAATTCTTGTGATTAACAGTAGAGAACATATTTTTCAATATATTTTTCACTGTGCAGTGTTATCGTTGAGCATTCCTAGCTGTTTATGATTGCAACGCTTAATGACAGTAACTTTTCTGTCTTTTTCGTTCGTGAACTTGAATTTGTTTCACATTCTTAATAGGATTTAATTCCTAGATGTTAAAAAAATCTATCTCCATAAACCTGGCGCCAACTTGTTTCATGTATCAAAATCATCAATGTCAAGTGGCATTTTGCGCGCTGTCCGAGAAAACCAAGTCCGTGGTCTTTTGGGATCAGCCCTTTCGGTTAATGAACGGCACTCCAAAGGGTCTACAAGTCACAGAGAAACGAGCTCTTTTTGTCATAGGCAAAGTACCGTGATGCCATTTGTGACTATCGTGAATTACTATACTAAAACAGTGGATAGCGTTGAAGGTGTACTCTGATTGGCTATTCAAACTCCAAATATCTTTTTCTATTCACCTTCGAGAAACTTACGCGGGATTTGCGCCCGAAAATACTGTAAAATCGTTGCAGGAATAATTGAGTTAAAACAATCTTTTTGTGCTATTTTATCTCACTGTTTTAGAATATACGTAAACAACTGTTCATCTCAGTGTCTGTAAATAGTAGTAAATATTTATTTTGCTGCTTCGCGGCTTGGTAATAT
>OX421456.1:27214750-27224855 GCA_949126865.1 Montipora capitata
ATTCCAAGAATGTCCGAAATAGGCCCGGCGAATCTCATGCTGCTTGTGGGAGGGAAGCGTAATTGCTTAAAAAAGTATTTACAGCTCCCGTAGACTTGCCAAATTTTAGGATTCTTGGGTGATGGCCGCGTTGACTCAGCCAGCCTCTGTAGCCGTTCCATATCACGCTTCCAAGCTTCGAAAATTCTCTGTTTGGTTTCGTCTATTAGATCAAGAGAATTTATTTTGAGACATGGGCACAAATTCATAAGGATCCCTTCGGGTATTTATTCTAAATCAAGAGTCGGACTCCATGACCTAAGAGTAACATTTACCTACATTGGCCGAGTCCTCAGCGTCAGAAAAGTGTATATTTTTAAACAAAGTTTTGCGGGAAAATAAACAATAGACCAATTCGGCTAACTCAATGTTGTTCACAATCCAAACATCTTGGGAATAAAATGTTTTGTTCCAGGTATTTCCATGTCATTTAAATGTGAATGTAAATAAATAAATAAGTATGAATAAAAATAAAAATAAATAAATAAATATAAATAAATAAATATAAATATAAATATATAAATATAATATAAATATTGCTAGTGCTAATCACCCTTACTTGCAGTCAAGGACTGAATTGCGAAGGCGCGGCTCACGACCTCGGGCTGAAAGCATACAAAGGCGCCTCTGGCTTCCGCTATACAGTCCATGTTTGATGTAGGAGGGCAGCACCACAGCCAGATGTTAATTAGCCGTGAGTCGATTTTGATGGGGGAGGAAAACCGGAGTACCCGGAGAAAAACCCTCAAGTCAGGTTGAGATGCTACATTTGATACAAATAGAATACTCAAAGAATCTTAACCCCGGGAGATTCAAATTGGGCACAATATTTGGTCTATTGTTTATTTTCCCACAAAGCTTGGTTTTAAAAAATACACTTTTCTGTCGTTGATGCAAACAAACTTGATACCAGATTCTTATTCTTTGGTGATGGACTCTTGTTTTACTCATTATTTACTTGTGTCAATTATTTTTTTAATTGAGTTGGAGCTCTCTTTAAAAAAAAAAAGGAGTCCAATAGGCTATTCCGAGTTCAAGTCTGTCTCCTCTTCAAAGCGAGTCCAAGTGCAACGCTTTTGTGATGGTAATTAGTTTTACTATACAAATGAATGAAAACTAATTTTCATAAGAAAAACTTTTCGCTTTGAAGAGGTGGCAAACACGAACTCAGAAATGGCCTGTTAAGAAACTACGACATCTGAGACAAAGTTAACGACACAAAGGAAAATGTTATTGAATTAGTGTGTATATGAATTATCGTAATACAGGCAGCACGTTTAACTTTTCTTCAGACTTTTATCGTTCTCTATAAAACAAATTGTGTTCTTTTCACCAACCAAATTTTAGATTTAGACAATAACGAGAGCATACATCAACCTATCTTTCTCTTCTTCAAACAGGAGGTTTGCAACCAATCTCAAGAGACACAGAAAACAATGCTGCAATGTATGATTGCTGGTTGACGAACAAAAGGAGTCAATGAAAGATATTAGGGAGTTTAAGAAACCACGACGGCTACGACGACGAAAACGTCACTTCAAAATATGAGTTTGAGCTATTCTAACTATTTCATGATTATTTCATCTTGTTTATATCATTCAATATGGGCGAAGTGTCCTATAACTGGATTGGTACGGACGGATTTGAAGTAATGATTGAGACTGAAAGATTCACTGTAGTTTGTCCACGTTGTCGTCAAAAATCTTAAATTTGGTCATTTCACGTAGTAGTTTTGACGAGTACGGGAGATAATTGTTCAAAAATGCGTGCCTCACGTGCAGCACGATCATTTTGGTTCTTTTAACCAATAATATTACTGCTTTTTGGCATTGTCGTTGTTGTAGCCGTCATCGTTCTTAAACTCCCTATTTTGTTTTCGTCCAACCCGTGACATGGCGGCGATTACATAACGTGAAAACCACATATACCGTTCCTGTCAATCCAGTTCTAGAATATGTGAATGAGTTGGTCACTGTTGGTCACAGTACTTGATCATATCTCTTCCTTTTTATGTTCAACGTGGTAATGGCCAACAGGGAGAGCTGCCCTCCCTTTGGCCTTTTCGCATTGTAAAATAAAGGGCCGGGCAAAAGACTTCAACATTTGCTTCAACATCCGTTCGATTTTGTTGAAAAGGGATGTTGAAACCGCGTTTACCCCCACCCTCCCCCCTTCCTTTCAACCAAAATGAAACGTTGAAATGAAGTTGAATCGAGGTTGAATGTCGAGTTTCAAAGCGTGATAAAACCGTTTACCCCCACCCTCGCCCCTTCCTTTCAACCAAAATGAAACATAGTGTAATGAAGTTGAATCGATGTTGAATGAGTTTCAAAGTGTGTTAAAACCGTTTGCCCACTCCAATTGTCAACATCGTTCAACATCGTCCAACAAAATCGAAAGGACGTCAAAGCCATTTGCACAGGCCTCAACAAACCGTATAAAAGGTAGCTTTTGTTGTATTTCTTCCTGCCACGCTTTTAGTCAACTGCTTACTAGTTGTAAATGGTGCAAAATAAATCGAACTAATTATGTTAAACTTGATGAACTTGAGTTGGAGTAATCTAGTTGAGATGCCGCAACGATGCCGTAGCCTTTAAGGCCCCGGAAATCGGTTTCAACATCCCCCCTTTCAACCGTTTTGAAACATGTTGAATCGATGTTGAAGGTGTCTAAAAGCACTTAAACTCTGGTTCAACAACCATTCAACATTTCTTTTGTAAAGTTGAGGCAGTTTTCCTCCCTCTTTAAACATAGTTGGGTATATGAGAGTGCACACTAATCGGTTTCTCAATGACGCATGATGTCCTTATCTTTAGTAACAAAGGCGGCTACAGCCTGGGACTGAATAGAAGGCCTCCCGTGACCTTTTGTTGAATCAAATGTTGATGATGAGTTAAAACCCTTTGCCCACCGCAGCAATCAACATCGTTCAACATCATTCAACAAAATCCAAAGGATGTTGAAGCAAATGTTGAAACTGTTGCCCAGGCCTTAATACTCTCTACTCACTACTTGCACAAATCCCATAATACACCTCTTTTATCCCACAAAAATCTGCATAGGCATTGTTTTCGACTTCTCTTGGAACATTTTCATGTCCCAGGAGAAATTGCAAGCAATGGTTTTGCAAATGTTATGGGGGTAATAGAGGTGCATTATGGGATTGTGCAAGTAGTGAATTAGCTCTCTAATACCTTGGGCAGCGACGGAGTTTTTAATCTCGTTCTGTACTCTATGTTTCGCTTCCTCGGTCTTTAAACCAGCCGCCTTGAAAGCCATTAGCTTTTGCGCAACATTACCAGAGACCAACTTCATGTTGGCCTGCACGGCCATCATTGTGTCTTTGAAGTACGACCTATCGGCTTGCATGACTTTTAACAGACCACCTACTGCACGATAGTCAATGGGAAGGCCATCAAGGATGCTACCAAGTGCAAGTGACGTCAGCTGTTGACTCGCTTCCAGAGGTTTGCCTCGTTTTGCGAGCGCCATGGCATCCAACATGGAGACCTGTTCAAACATTCCCTTTCCGTTTTCGCTGAAGTATCCCGTTGGCTGTCCTACTTCCTTGGTGCTGTAAGCTTCCATCAAAGTTTCTATCACCTCTATGTTTTGCGCTTTCAATGTGTATAACAAAGAGAGGAACGCGACCAGATATTGGAAGGCTTTGGTGGCCCTCATGGCGTTTCAAGAATCCTTAAATAGTAAACAGCTAAACCCTGGAAAAGAAGAAAATATAAGTGGCTCAATTTTATCTCAGAAGGTACTCATTCTTTAATAGTCGCTGTCTTATGACGTCACCTCTGGTATCAGTGGTTGTACGATCCTATGGTTGCACGGTCGTACGTTGACCAAAACCAAATTTTCTTGCACAGATGGGTTACCATATTTTCTTACCAATGGTGCTCCGCTATTCATGATAATTAGCAATTATCGAATGAGGCTGAGTAGGATATGAGGAATTCTGCAGATCAAGGAGGGTGTTAAAAGAGGAAATATAACCGTACTGCACGAGCGGCTCGGGTTTTAGTTAATGTTTTTGCTGTACCCTTCAAAGAAAAAGACGAGAAATTACCGGGAGCCCGCGACTTGGATCAAACAACTTCCATACTAAGCCTATCAAGTAAAGCTATGATCCTCGCATTTATGGACGCATTTTTAGCAATTGCCTTGAGAAGCCTGAAAATTTAAGGACTTTAACCGGATTTGAACCCGACACCTCGCGTCACCGATGCAACGCTCTAACCAAGTTGTCTATGAAGCCACTTATGTTGGGAGTTTGTCATTTGTGGGTTCTAATTTTCCCGTAAGGAATGAATGAATGAACGAAGTGTCAAGGCATTTTTAAAGACCGATCTATTTTTAGACTACCTTTCCCGCAAGAAAAAAAGGCAGTTCCGGTTCCTTCACACTATGACGTCAAGTTAGTTTCTTGTGATGGTCATCAGCTCCTGTGGGAGTCTGATTCGCGGAAAATTCAATCTAAAAATAAATCGGTCAGTGAAACGCCGTGACAGGAATAAAGGACTGTTGTTCGCTCCAAGTCATGGGCTCCTGAAGCTAACCATTTCGAGTCGGCGCTTGCTCCTAATCACTAGAGATCAGTGCCTAACCCAATACAGCGGTTATTCTATGCCTAAACCACAGGTAGCCCAAGCTCGATATATATATATCTATGGGGAAAACGGTTTACCAAATTTGAGGTTTTGGGAGAACGTGTGCATATAAATGCTGCCGTAGCCGTCATCGTTTCTCACACTCCATAATGTGTCCCCGAACAAAGAGGCTATGGCCATTTTGCTTCACCAAACTAATGCTCTGGGAATTTTGTCCATTTAGTTGACTGATTTTATATCAATTTCGTGGATCCTCTGAATTTTGTTATCCAAGAAAGCTTACTTCCGTTTCCCGTCCGTGGCTCAAAAAGCTCGTTAATGACGTATTGGTGCAGTCTTTTTATAAGGAGACAGTTGTGTAAGACCTACATCAGTTCCTCCTTGAACTTCATTGAGTAGCCATTAAATAATTTAAAACAAAAAACCCACTCAACGAAACAAAAACAACACACACACAAAAACAATATTTCTAGAGTTATCCCGCTCCATTCTTCCAAAACAGACAAAAAGCTGTCTTCTCGGCTTTTTTCCTTTCAGTAATCATATGGAAATAAATTGACAAATGTTCTGCTCTGAGGACTTTAATTTTCCGAAGCTGGTTTCACAACTAAATTTCATTTAATTTTGCTTGGAAAAAATATGATAGAAATCAGATGAATTCTTCTAACGTCGTTTTAAACCACATTATTTCTCGGGTATACCATCCTGGGCGATTCGGGGTTTCCAGTAAAACCTTAATTCTTAAAATTTTTGACCGACTTGATAAAAAAGTGTCAGTTGTCATTTCAAACGCGTTTCTGCTTTCACTTCAGAGATATTTACGGTTTTGATTTAAAAATCATGACATTTTCGAATATTTTGAATGTTTCCAGGATGAAGATATTTAATAAAAGCAAAAATATTTTGGAACATATTGGAAGGATGAAATTTAAACCAGGCATCAGTAATGCTCATGTGACACCCACCCTGACGTCGTTGCGGCAACTCTGCGGTCTTCTTCACTTCTACCTCAAACTTCCTTTGTAATTGCGCAAATTCCTAAATTTTGACAGAAAACCAAGAAAAGTTAAGTAAAATTTCTTGTTTTTGAAGAGAAACTTATGTCCAGAATTGTAAGTAATCAGGTACGAGCTCAATGTCGATTAGGAAAAGTGCGCCTTGAGAAAGCTTAAAATCTGCTCACACTGTAAATCTGCATCTGCATAAACTGCTAATTTGCATATAGTTTATTGTAATCTATATAATCTATTACTTATCAGGAAATATCTTAGTAAAGACACAGTAGAAACGCTCAACTATCCTCTTATTTCAAGCATGCTAGATGACAGCGACGCACTATTGTATGGTCTACCATATCACCCCATGTTTATATGAACAAGACTAGCTTCCTATCAAGTTGCAAATCGAATTCAGGATAATTCTACTTGCATTCAAAGCAATTCATCGTGGACTCGGCCCCAAGTACATATGAAGCCTAAATCCGAGTATAGTATTAGATTGAACAACGGTTATTACTGCAATCTCCGAATACAACGACTTTGGCTACTCGGCTCGGTGACAGAGTTTTCCTTGCTGCAGCGCCCAAGTTGTGAAACTCATTACCCCGCAAACAGAGGGAAATAAAGTCACATAAGCTGGTCAAGAACGGACAGGTTAGCATGTTTTGCTATTATTACTTGCATTAGATTTTCTTGTAGTTAATGATTTTAACATTAATCTCTCAATATTTTTTCATTGTTAACGGAGTACCATTGGTAAGAAAATATGGTAACCCATCTATGCGAGAAAATTTGGTTTTGGTCATTGTACGACCGACGTGCAACCATAGGACCGTACAACCGTCCACCCCTCCATGTATGACAATGTGACCAGTATCACGTGACCATATCGCAGGCTCAAGTTTAGAGAATGTGCGAGCGAATGTAGTGAAAGTAAAATGAATGTAAAGATCATTATTTGAAGACCGCAAGATTGTACTATACGGGAAATAAAGAACGATACACTTTACAGTCCTGAGAAAGTTCGTCTCGATTTCTCCGAAAGTGAGTTACAGGAACAAGAATTCGAGTTATCGGGGCAAATTTTTGATCAAGGGAAACGAAATTCAGTTCGAGTTAGCGAGGAATTCGAGTTACCGAGTTCGAGTTAACCGATTTAAAACGACTGAAAAGTGGGGTCAAATCCAGAGCAAATGGGACTTAGCTCGAGTTAGCGGGGAAATTCGAGTCATCCGAGTTCGAGTTACCGGGGTTCTACCGTATTATCAATTTTGTTGTTGGTGGTATCAGCGCATGTGAAAACGTATGTTGAATGTGCACTGTACAAATAAATATTATTATTATTTTACAAAACCCTTGGATGGTCACAACTTTTCCAATGAAGACTTGGAAGGCATTGTCATGGACAATGAGAGCAATCTCCACTGACAAAGGGCCTCTGAATTACGTGGAAATTAAGCGACAGGAGGACGAGGTCCTTACACCCGATACGGGATCTTTTAGGGACTCGATGCTTGCCCATTTCAAGATGCTGAAGATGAAAAATAGGAACTGACAAAAATGAGTCAGAAAAGGAAGATTACGAGAGACCACACATGGAAACGCTGTAAGGGAGAGGACATCTGGCAAAGTTTAAGAGAAAATCTCCCACTGAATAAGGAAATGGGAAGAGATCTAGATGAACGAAACGAAAGAAGAGGAAAGGAAAGGTACTGCGCCTTGTTACAGGGAAGAATGGAGTATTTAGCAGTTTTATATTTAGAACGAGGAACAAATAATCGAAAGACTATTTAATTAATCTAAACTTCAGTATGACATTTAGGAATGATAGGGACAATTAATGCATGACACGACAGCCGTTTAGTTTGTCACATTTTCGTACTTCTCGTCTAATATAGAATTAGAATATGGAAAGAAACTAAACATTTCAAAGGCTTAAATTAAAACTCATCAAATCGCTCACTGCGAAATCAAATAAATTACATTTCATCACCAGCTGCTCAAAGCACACGTTCAAGACAAGCTATATCATTGTACATCTGATGTTAAGAAAGCACTAGTTGGCTAAAGTTAATGACCGTTAATGTGGCCTCCCGGTGTGATTTACGAGCGACTAAAATTTCTGTTGTTCAATTCTTTCTTCCTTTCATGGATTAAACGGAATTAATCCTTTTTTTTTCCTTTTTTCATTCGGTAATCCGTCAGAATACAACGTGGATGCAAACTTTATCATAATTGATCTAAATGCTCAATAAGTGCAGAGGCCGTCGTGGGCAGCTACGTGTTGCCGCAAAATAAAATGTTAACGACAATGCAAACTAAAATCGTCGGAATAAACCATCTGAACATAAAACTGCACAGAGACCTCAGTCATAAATGACTGTCCTTTTTTATCATGATTAATTATATTCCTTGCAGGGTTGAATTAATCAATCGAGAAATGACCTTTGTCTTCTTGAATAACGTCATTCGTATCTGGCTGAGGTGTTATTTTATTTATGCAATCCCCAACATTCCTCCTTTCCTTACAAACAATCTTCCGCAATTCTCGTCTGAAACAAGGGTTCATACCAGCGTAAAGAAATGGATTGATTGTATTGGATATGTAAAGCAAAAACGAACATAGCAGCAGTACGTTTCGCGGTATCTTTGGAACCAAGTGTAGGCGCATTACAAGGACAATGATCCAAAAAGGAATCCAACAGATCATGAAAGCGAAAACAACTACGAATAGAGATTTACTAATTCTTATCTCTCTTGCACTAATGATTGGTGAGGTTTGTCTCAAGGACGACGTTTCGATTTTGTGCTGTTGCATCTTTTTCGCAACTTTTGCGTAGCTAAACACGGTGATTGTTAAAGGTGTTAAAAAGAACAATGAGATGACGATGCCATAGTGTATCAGTTTTCCAGTTTCGCTGAGATGACCAACAGCACAAATTGCATATTCAGGGTAAAAAGTGCTTTTTTGAACACCAGCCAGGATAGGGAGGCCATTATAACAGGCAACAAAAACCCAAACAGACGCTAAAAGTGTCAGTGACCTTTTCCTAGAAAAGAACTTCTGATAGTCATGCTCCGGCCTGCACATTCGCACATAACGATTGAGCGCTGTTAGCCCCATTGTTACTGGTGACACGTAGATGGCAAACAAAGCGAGGAAGGAATGAAAGCTACAGCCAACTTCACCAAAAATCCAGCGGCCGCTTACAAGGACGCCAATCGTCAACGGCATTACAAACACGGCCGACAGTAAATCACTTATTGCCAGCGCGGTGATGTAAAGATTCGTTGCTGTACGCAGTCGTGTGTTTCTGTATACGGAGATGCAAACCAAGGTGTTTCCCATAAGGGACAGAAGGTTCAAGACAATTAAAGAGCTGACTTCTACGACAACCAAATATACGCTTCTAGATTGCAGGTCAGTCGCCATCATCATTTTTTTTTTTGTCAAAGCTTTTATCAAACTCCCAGTAACAATCACCTGCAGGTTGTTTGCCTGAATTTTGAACTTCTCTTTAACAAGCTTATACCTCTCTTTATTTGGAAAAAGTCACAATTTCCTTGGATTAACTAACCTGTGATTGGTCTAAGTATTTCCAATACAGGCGTAATTTGTCTAAGTATTACTTTTTATTATAGTACGCGCACATTCATTGGTCAATAAATATTAGGGTGTTTAGATGAGAGTGTGGAACACGGCTGTGACATCACGCAAATTTTGATTGGTAATGTACTATCAGACGCGTGTTTTGATTGGTTGGTACGAAATATGAGCGTGTGTCAAGAAAATCTGTTTCAGTCAAGAAGTTAAAATACCAGCATTTTCCTTCATTTGTTAAATTATCTTTGAGGAGTACTTTATAAAAGCAATAGAGGAACTCCCCCTCGTGTTTAGATGAGGCTATGGAAACACGGAAAACGTTCTCTATTGCTTAAGCCTATTGTTTCTCGGAAATTTACTTACTTGACGGCATAAATTATTTTTCTTACAAGAGAATCCCCATGCGGGCTTTTAAAATTAGACCGTTATTGGTTGTAAGCGAGTCTCCTACAAATGAAAATTTGCACAATTGCATCGCGTTTGAAATATCCACTGAAATTCCTGCCAATCACTTGCACAAACAAGGGCAAAGAAATCAGACTGCCGAGCAACCCCGAACGCGTTCATAGCATTCCACGCTAAATTAAATGGCAGCATTAGCGAAGAACGAACTAATAAATATTATTATTATTTTACAAAACCTTTGGATGGTCACACCTGTTGTGACCCGAGCTAGTCGGAAACAAGGACGGATTCCACCAGATTAAACTCAAACTGTGTATATTTATTTCCTTACACCTCGTGTTCGTTCGTTACAACTGTCAGGCGTTTTTGCCCACATGAGAGGATCTGGGTCCTAGAACACTACATCCCTCCCCTTTTAGATAACAGGTAACATCATTAACAAA
>OX421456.1:27225055-27230055 GCA_949126865.1 Montipora capitata
GTATCTGACATATTTGAGTTTACGAACGAAATTCAAAACATGGAAATAGCAAACGGTGACATTCTGGTTTCGTATGATGTGTCTTCCCTGTTCACAAACGTACCCTTGGATGAAACGATAGAGATACTCGCGAACAGAGCTTTCACCAACAATTGGTTTAACGTAACGTACGACTTGAATTTGACGAAAATGGACCTTGTTGACCTTCTCAGAGTAGCTACAAAAGAACAACTTTTCCAATTCAATGGAGCCTTGTATGAACAGACTGATGGTGTGGCCATGGGTTCTCCCCTTGGCCCCTTGCTCGCTAATGTTTTCATGACCTCAATCGAAGAAAACCTCGAACGACAAGGAAAACTCCCTTCGTTCTATCGAAGATATGTAGACGACACCCTGACCATCATGCCGAATATGGCGGCAGCATCTAGCTTTCTAGACACATTAAACCTTGCACATTCATCCGTAAAATTCACCATGGAAACTGAAAGCAATGGTATGTTGCCATTTCTGGGAACTCAGTTACTGAATCGATCTCCCCGGATAGAGACAAAGGTCTACGTAAAACCCACGAATTCAGGTCTCCTTCTGCATTTTCAGAGCAATGTTGACAATCGGTACAAGAATGGCTTGCTGAGAACTATGCTCGATCGAGCACACCGTTTATCTTCTTCTTGGTCACACTTCTCAGACGAATGTGACCGTTTGAAGTCAGTTTTCTCACGCCTAAAGTACCCGAAACAACTCGTAAATTCCACTATCAAACGCTTTGTTGACTCAAAGGTCTGCGACCAACCGCGACCTTTATCAACAGCCCAAGAGACGGATAACATGGTTCGAGTAGTCTTGCCATTTAAAGACCAAAACTCAGCAGAATTTGTAAAAAAACAACTTAAGGATTTGAGCCTGAAAGTAAACAAAACCATCCAGCCTGTATTTACCAGCAGAAAAATTGAACAGGAACTGAAAGTGAAAGAGGCAAAGCCGCCGATCATAAATCAGCAGTGTGTTGTATATAAATTTCAATGTGACCTTTGTGATGAAGGTTATGTAGGCTACACACGCGGACATTTACACAATCGTTTAAAGGGACATAAGCAACAGTCCTCGGCTATTGCCAGACACTATAAGAACGCACACGGGTCGATCCCTCGGGACCTGCTTAAACGCTTTGAGGTGCTCAAAAAATGTAAAAACAAATTTGATTGCTTAGTGTTTGAAATGTTATTTATAAGAACACTTAAGCCTAGCCTCAATGTGCAATCGGATTCCATTCGTGCTAAAGTATTCTTATAGCCAATTTCGCACGTGCTTATTATGTTAATTCTTAGCGTCAATCGTTTTTAATACTGTAATTTTAGCATCATAGAACATTTTTACCTTGATAATGGAGTGATGTCTACTCCGAAACGTCGGTTTAACTTGTTATCTCTAACTTTTATAGTTTTATGTTTTAAGAAATCTCTTTTAATACGGTTGTGTTTTTTATCGTGATATTGGATTCGATCCCTTGACGTCCGAATAGAATTGGCTAGCAAATCCCTCTGCCAGTTACTTTACTATAAACCGTTTGTGGTAAATCAGATAACAACACGAACAAACAAGCAAATGAAAACGTTGCATGACTGCGTGACAATCATCGTGGAAATGCGATTCTGTTGTTGTTGTTTTTGTTGTTTTTTTTCAACGAAGTGAATATGGCAGTTGGCGTGTATTCCATAAACTCAAATTTCAGCAATTTCGGAAATTCTCTTAATTTCCATTTTCGGAAAGACAAAAAAACAAGGTCAGATTTTACGAAAAACTAAAATGCCCCTTAAAGAGCTTCCATAGCTTCCGTAGGTTCTTCAATCTTTTGGACTAATTTCCATCATAAAAGACAGTCATTCGAAAGTAACAGTACACGAGAATGACGAGAAAAAATGAAACAAAACAGAAATGGGAAAAAAAGACGCCCCGGCCCCGGCCCCGGCTTCGGCCCCGACCCCAGCCCCGGCCCCAGTCCCGGCTCCGGCCCCGGCCCCAGGCCCGGCCCCAGGCCCGGCCCCGCGTTTTGGCAACTACCCTCAAAGCAGTCAATCAAAAGGTCACGTTGACTATTTGTTAAGGTCTCCAGGACGCCATATTTTCCCCACCCGTTCTCGATGATTGAGGGTTTTTTTTTTATTTTATTTTTTTTTATTTTTAACCAAAGAGTGATAGAAGTTGAATACAGTTTTGCTGCTTGAAAAGAAAACCACAAAAATTAGTTCCAGGCGGAAATTTCTCAGTGTTGATTCGCGCCGCAAAAACTGGTTCCCGCAAGCTTAAAAAAATCGCCAATCCGCAAAATAAGAATCCGGCAAAAATTTTATGCAACACGGTAACAGTAAAACGCAAGCCAAAAGACAGATGAAGAAAAAATAACATAGTTTTCATATAAAACTCTGAATTTTGCATTCTCAGCGAACGATTAATGACAGTCGATCGCAAAAACACTAAAATTCCTGTGGAAGGGCAAGATATTCTGTCAGAAGGAAGATATTAATCATCATGTAGGCAACCACCTACACCTTCAGACAATGTACTATTTCTTTTTGTAAAACAAAGGCAAGAGACAGAAGAAATAAACTTACTGATCTTGAAAAGAAACTTAAAGAAAGTGAGGAACTTTGTGCTTGTAATCCTACTGAACAGAATATACTGCAGCTTGAAGAACTTAAAAGTGAATATGATTCTGAGTATGACTACATTACTCGTGGAAACATTATACGGTCCAAAGCTAATTGGTATGAAAAAGGAGAAAAAAATAACAAATACTTTTTGGGTCTTGAAAAATCCAGAAATAAGAAAAACTGTATTCGAAAGTTGTTTGACAAACAAGGACGAGTAGTGACAAACTGCAAAGCTATTATGGCTGAATTAAAAGAATTCTATCAAGATCAATACGCTAATAGGGACTCAGATTTCGATGAAGATGTTTTCCATTCCTTTCAGACTCAGAACGTGCGCATACCTAAGTTATCGGATAACCTAAGCCAACAGTGTGATGGATTGCTGACTTACACTGAAAGTTATAAGGCTCTAGAGAAATTTGAAAATAATAAATCGCCGGGAAATGATGGCCTTACGGCTGAGTTCTACAAAGCGTTTTGGCCAATTTTAGGCACTCTTCTGGTAGACTCTTTAAATGCTGCATATTTAAATGGCAAACTGTCAAATTCCCAGCGGCAGGCAATTATTCGGTTATTAATCGAAAAGAAAGACAAGGATAGAAGATAATTGGAGACCGATATCGTTGCTAAATGTGGACTATAAAATTGGATCTAAAGCTCTAGCAGTAAGGCTCGAAAAGACTCTCCCATTTATCATTCATGAAAACCAATGCGCATATGTCAAGGGGAGAACGATCTTTCACGCAGTGAGGTCAATAAATGATGTAATGGAGTATACTAAACAACAGAATATTCCGGGTCTTATGACACGTTTGACTTTAAGAAAGCTTTTGATTCTTTGAGCTGGAATTATTTGTTTCATACACTAACAGTTTTTAATTTTGGCGACTCCTTTTTGCACTGGATTAGAGTACTTTACTCGGACATCTCAAGCTGTATTATGAATGATGGCTTCGCATCTGATATCTTTGAGGTCAATAGAGGAGTTCGCCAGGGGGATCCTTTGTCACCAAACCTATTTATTATTGCCCTTGAAATTGTCAATATAAGTATTCGTGAAAATAATGATATTAAAGGAATCAAAGTTGGTAAATGTGAAGTTAAACTTAGCGTCTTTGCTGACGATCTGACAACTTTTGTTAGTGATACACAGTCCTTTTTCTTGCTGCAACTGAGGTCTCTTAGATAGATTTGGTAGAATTTCTGGACTAAGGTTGAACGAAGAGAAAACAGAAGCGTATTGGCTTGGTAGCCTTCATGAGTCGCCAGAGTATATTGGCGTTGACAAAGTAAACAAACCAATGAAAATTTTAGGCATTTTCTTTACGTATAACTGGCAAAAGTATCAGGAGCTCAACTTTGAAAATATTATTAGGTCCATTCAAAAATCTATCAATGCATGGCGGTAGAGAAACTTAACACTGATTGGTAGAATTCAAATTATTAAGATCTTCGCAATCCCCAAAATTATGTTCCGGGCATCGTTAATCCCTTTAACAAAAGAGATTGTGAAGCAGGTGAATAATGTTCGTTTCAATTTTATTTGGAATTCGGGGAAAGATAAAATAAAGCGCCTCACACTTATAAGTGACTATAAAGATGGTGGATTACGTATGCCACATATTGAAACACTTATCAAGGCTCAAAGAATCATGTGCATGAAGAAATATCTCGAAGGTTATAATAGTACCTGGAAATTGTTTCTTGATAACTATCTTGCTGACTTTGGGGGCGCTTTCTTAACTAAATGTAATTACGATGTGCGTTTTTTGCCGAGGACTCTTCCTAAATTTTACAAGGAATGCTTAACTGAATGGGCGCTTTATAAGATATCACCAGTTACCACTTTACCCGATGTGCTAAATGAAATCATATGGAATAACAAGTTCTTATGTATAGATGGAAAACCTTTGTTTAGGAACAAACTTCTAAGGAAAGGATTTCTCACTGTAAGTGATATTTTGACTGATTCCGGTAGAACAAAATCAAAACGTAACCGGTGCGGAGTATTTTGTCCTTATGAGTGTCTTTGACTATTCCATCGGAGTGGAAGACCCTTTTAAGGGACATGCCAAGCACTTTGCCCGAGGCCCACGAATCGCAGGACTCAATATTTCCGTCTTGTTCCAGAAACTTATATTGGCAACTAATTAAGAAAATTGAGAAGCCCCCGATTTCAATATCTAAATACGAACTTTTATTTCCATTACATGACTTATCTTGGAAATACATTTATCTTCTCCCTAGACGTGCTTCACTAGACTCAAAGATAAGAGAATTTCAGTATAAGGTTTTAAATAGAATCCTTTATGTAAATAAAGCCCTCTATAAAATAGGAATAGCCAGTTC
>OX421456.1:27235055-27247555 GCA_949126865.1 Montipora capitata
AGCATTCCTAATGAGAACCCTTGACTTAAGGAAAAAGATACTCTTTGCAAGCCAAGAAGGGGAAGACTCCTTGAAGTATGATGCTTAGCACATTCAGCAACTCTTTCGTAGAACCGTTGAGACTGGGCTACAAGATGAGAGTATCAGAGTCAAACTTCGGCCTTACTTGGCCAACCCACTGGTTGAAGATGAAGACCTCATTCACCAGGTGAATGTTGCCGTTTCGTCTGAAGAGGAACGGCTTCGCAAACTGAAGAGCCAGACCAAAACTAAGCCAGCCTATGTGACGCAGATTGGTCAAGAGGCAGAGTCACCAGAAGTAACTTCTAGTAAAGTCCCCACCGTGAAGAAGGATCCTAACCTACCAAACCGGGCAAAAACAGAACTTCAAGAACTTAAGGCTGAGGTGGAAGCATTGAAGACGGAGGTTAAGAGTAGATCAGAAGCGAACGCCCAACCAGTCCGACAAGGAGGAAACAGTTGGAGTTATGGAAGGGGTTGGGAACGACGGGAAGCAAGACCCCGACCATCCAAATGCCAGTCCTGCTTTGAGAAAGGGGAAGAACGGTGTAACCACTGTTTTAAATGTGGGAGCGATAGCCACTATGCCATTGGTTCCCGACAGGGTCAGTCACCAGGACAGAGATCGCTAAACGAGAGACGGCTACTTGTGCGGGACCAGAAGTAGCCGAGCCCCTACATGTGTCCCACGAATGTAACTGCTGCGCCAAAACCGAAACACAAGTCCCTTATCAACGCTGTTCCCAGTGCCAGGCAGTGTGGTATTGCTCTAAAAGATGTCAGAAAGAACAGTGGTCCGCCCATAAGACGATTTGTCAAAAATTAAGGAGCTGTCACAAAGAGAGAATCTAGTAATCCTTGAAACCGCATTTATCAGCCTCCTGACACCCACACAGCATGCAAAAGTTGTCAATCTAGTTGGAAGAAAATGTACAGTTAAGTGTTTACTTAATGACAACGAAGTTACTCCCTTATGGGACACTGGTGCCCAGGTCTCGATAATGACAAGAGGCATGCTGGAGGAAAAACTTCCAGGAACAGTGGTGAGGGATATATCAGAACTGATCAGTGTACGACTTGACCTAACTGCAGCTAATGGAACCAAGATTCCTTTCATTGGATGGGCTGACGTGAGGGTGCGACTTCCTTCATCGGCGGAGGAGGTGCGAGACGTGCATGTTCCATTTCTGATTACAGGTGATCGGCTAGAAATGCCAATATTGGGCTACAATGTCATTGAAGAATTAGTTAAGATGTCTACTCTAGAAGGAGAATCTACATCAGGATTCAACATTTTAAGTGCTTTCAAAAAAGGATTCGCAGATAGTGATGAGAGGCAGCTGGAAACTTTGGTTAACTTGATTCAAGCCCCAAGTACGAACATCAATTGAAAGAGAGACATTATCATCCCGAGGGGCCAGGTTGTTAATGTTTCATGCAGGGCAAATACTGGGCCTGTGTCAGCAACGATACCAGTTCTGTTCGAACCTGATGAAATGGCTCAATCGCCAACCGGTCTCCAGATTTATGAAACGCTAAAGACTGTTAAGAAGGGATCTGTCTCACGAATTGATATTGAAGTCCATAATACAAGTCAACATGACATTACACTTCCCAACCGCACCCCACTGGGAAGATTGCAGTTATTTAAGTCTGTTACACCCATGGAAGCCCGATTAGCCAAAGAGAAGGGGCCCGAAACTTGCCGTAAAGACAACTCATGTACCCCTACTGGAGTAGACGATGAAGGACTTTGCAAGGAACCAAATAATGCTTCGCTCTGACGAAGGGCTAACGCTCGAAACGTCAGCTTTTAGAATCTCTGTACGGTGGCCAATTTACATTATCAACTCCGTTGATAAAACCAAATTTTTGTATACTACTTCCCCACCGACGCAGCACCACAGTTTCTTTAGAAACTACCCCCTTCATTCGTTGACATGACTGGCCTGACAATGGAACAAAAGGAAGTAGTACAACGGATGTTGAAAGAAGAAGCCGGCTCATTCGCAACAAATGAAGGTGATATAGGGTGCATGGAAGGTCTTCAGATAAAAATTGAATTGCCAGACAGTACACCCGTTCAGCGGAATTACGTGTCAATCCCAAGGCC
The DNA here is from genome assembly GCA_949126865.1 of Montipora capitata. Classification (NCBI taxonomy): domain Eukaryota; kingdom Metazoa; phylum Cnidaria; class Anthozoa; order Scleractinia; family Acroporidae; genus Montipora; species Montipora capitata. The sequence continues at coordinate 27,237,190 of OX421456.1, forward strand.
CCTTTATCAAGAAGTGAAGAGCTACATCGAAGACCTAATGAACAAACAGTTCATCACCAAATCACGATCATCTTATTCGTCGCCAGTGGTGTGTGTTAGGAAGAAGGATGGCACTCTTCGACTGTGTGTGGACTATCGCGAATTAAACCGTCGTACCGTTCCTGACAGACACCCCATTCCAAGAATACAAGAAACCCTGGATAGCTTAGATGGTAATTCGTGGTTTAGCGTCCTAGATCAGGGCAAGGCTTACCATCAGGGCTTCATAGCACCAAAAAGCCGACCGTACACCGCGTTCATCACACCGTGGGGTTTATATGAATAGGTTCGTATACCCTTCGGGTTGACAAATGCGCCCGCAAATTTTCAACGATACATGGAACTTTGCCTTGGCGAATTGAGGGATGAAAAAGCCATTCCCTATTTAGATGATGTCATCGTTTTTAGCCAGTCCTTCGAGGAACACGTGGAACACATGCGAAAAGTACTCAAGCGCCTCCGGCAGCAAGGTATCAAACTCAAGCCGTCCAAATGTAAACTGTTTCGAAGAGAAGTTTGTTTCCTGGGACGTATTGTTTCGAAAGATGGATATAGAATGGATCCCAGCGGAATAACTGCTGTGGCTACCCTTGCAGACAAGAAACCAAGGACTGTCGGGGAAGTGAGACAGTTAATTGGATTTCTGAGTTACTATCGTCGTTATATTCCCCATTTTGCCTGTCTCGCCAAGCCCTTGTATGGACTGTTAAACACGCCAAAGCCTGAAAGTACACCCAAGCATACTGTGAGGAGCGCCTCCGACAAAAGGAATGGCTAGTTACCATCTGCAACACCAATTACGTGGACAAAAACCCATCAACAGTCATTGAGAGAACTCATTGGATATCTGACTAATCCACCGATTATGGCATATCCAGATTATGAAAAACCATTTATTGTTCACACGGATGCATGTAATGATAGCCTTGGTGCGGTACTCTATCAGCGACAGGATGGGAAAACCAGAGTCATCGCATATGCGTCCCGCACTCTTACACCCGCAGAGAAGAACTATAACCTTCATGCCGGAAAACTCGAATTTCTGGCCTTGAAATGGGCAGTGTCGGACCAATTCCTGGATTATCTATATTATGCACCCGAATTCACAGTGTATACCGATAACAATCCGCTGACATATATACTGACTTCCGCAAAGCTGAATGCGACCAGCTTACGCTGGGTTGGCGAAATAGCAGATTTCAGGTTCCAAGTGAAATACCGTCCAGGCAAGTCCAATAGTGATGCTGACACGCTGTCACGAATGCCTCTGAACATTGAAGATTACATGGCCACGTGCAGTGAAAGAAGCAGCTTAGAGGTCGTACAGACAACTATCTGTTCCGTGCAGTTTCAAAGTCAAGGTGACTTTCCGTGGCTAACAGCTTTAACTGATTCGATTACAGCCCTAGACGATGACAACATTATTACAACAGACCAGCAAATTGACCTTAAGCAAGCGCAAGAATTAGATCCAGTGATTAGCAGGGTTATGCAATTCATACAGTCGGGGAAGAGACCTTCAGTCAGAGAAAGTAAAGCTGAATCCAGGGACGTACAGCGGCTGCTGTTCGAGTGGAACAAACTGATCCTAGGAAACGACCATGTATTGTACCGTAAAACAAGCACAAACGAACAGGTTGTATTACCCCGGAAACTTCGTAGGATTATTCTTAAAGAACTCCATGAGGACATGGGCCACTTGGGTGCTGAAAGAGTGTTTGATTTGACAAAAGCAAGATTTTACTGGCCACACATGAAAAACGATATCACACACTTTGTTACCAAAGTATGCAGATGCATCAAACAAAAACCACCTGTGATCAAGCAGCGAGAGCCATTAAACCAAATTGTCACCACAGCGCCCTTTCAAATGGTCTCACTGGATTTCCTCCACGTTGAAGCAAGCGCAGGAGGCTATCAGTACATCTTGGTAGTGATGGATCACTTCACCCGGTATGCTCAAGTTTACGCAACCAAAGATAAGTCTGCAAAGACTGCAGCAGAGAGGGTATACAACGATTTCATCTTGCGTTTTGGAGTCTCTGAAACAATCCACCATGATCAAGGCGGTGAATTTGAGAACAAACTGTTTTACAATCTGGATAAACTTCTTGGAACTCGTCATTCAAGAACTACGCCGTACCACCCACAGGGGAATGGTCAGGTTGAACGCTTCAACAGGACATTACTTTCAATGCTCCGGACTCTGCCAGAAAAGCACAAGTCAAGGTGGCGTGATCACCTGAACAAAGTGGTACATGCATATAATTGCACGAAGAATGACTCGACAGGTTACGCCCCATTTTTCCTTCTATTTTGCAGGCCCTCTCCGTCTCCCTGTTGACCTGATGTTTAAACTTAAACCACCCACTGGATTCAGTTCCTACCCAGAATATGTTAGAAAGTGGCGAAATGCTATGTCAGAAGCTTACAAAATAGCTTCAGAAACTGCCCAGCGGAATGCTCAGCGGGGAAAGAGACAGTATGACAAGAAGGTACGACACATCGTGCTTATGCCTGGAGACAGAGTGCTTGTTCGAAACCTGAGTGAGCAAGGCGGACCAGGAAAACTGAGGTCATACTGGGAAAACGAGGTGCACATAGTTGTGGAGCAAAAGGGCAATGGCATGCCAGTCTACGAAGTCCGACCAGAATCGGGAGCCAAGCCATCCAGAGTACTACACCGCAACTTCCTGCTACCATGTACTTACTTACCTGTGGGCGAATCCAATCTACCAGTTTCTCAAACCTCCCGAAGTGGTCGTAGACAACGTAAGCGGATGCATGTGCCAAAGGACAAGCAGTTTGCAAAAGACTCGTTCACGGCTAGCCAAGACGAAGACAACAGCAATGAAGATATCCCATCACTTGTACCAAGTCAACTGCAGCCGTGTGTCCGGCCCGGTAATAGTGCGCACCCTTCCGAAGAATTGCGGGTCAACCAGTTATTGGCAACAACTATCACTGTGAACAGGAGGATGTCTCAGAGCCACCTAATGATGATGCACCAACCGAGAGTGTCCATGTGACGTTTGAGGCAGCGAATGAGTCAGAGCAATCCAGCGTCCTGGAAACCAATGAGTCTGAGGAACGACGTCCATAAAGGCTTCGGAGAGGCCCTGTCCGTCTGACATACGATGTTCCAGGCCAGCCCGTGTACTACCCTGCCGTAACTACTAACATACATTCTGTTTCAGGGTCAACATACCCAGCTCCTGTATCCTTCGGGTTGACTCCTCCATATCTACCATCATGTCATTGGCCGCAGTATGGACTACCCATCCAACCCATGTATTATTTCTGTGCTTAAATACACCTTGACGAGGTGTGCACCAGGAATACAAGGATATGACTAATATGTTTGTTTTAAACTTAAAAAAAAAAAATTGACCAAGTGAACATGTTTTATATTAACAAACGAGCACTAGGCTCTTAAGGATCTATTCTTTCAAAACCAAGAGGCAATAACCGTTACCGCCGAGTAAAAACATTGAAACTACTTGCATAAAGGACACTGTGGACCTGCGCAACCCACAGATGTAGACCTACGTATGCCAGTCAAGTGAGACAATCAGCATGTTGTAAACAGAGGTTCAAATGTTGATGACTACGTTTTTTTTTTTAAGGGGGGGGAGTGTGATAGTTAGCTCCCAGACCCCAAACGGGTGTAATTCCCCCATGGGCCCTTGTGGTCAGAAAATAGAACGAAAAGCACATGGTTAAAATGTTTGTAGATTGGATTGTTTTGCTCGCCGTTTCGCGAGGGGAAAACCGGCTCTTCTAAGCTCTATCGAGGTCGAGAGTTACAAAGAACCATTTCTTTCAACAATGAAGCAAACAATGGACAACAAACTTTCTTTCAAATTATTCTTGACTGACAAGAATTAGTTGAATTTCAAATTGTCTTTTACCTGAAGACTGTGGAGAGTTGAGTACAAATAAACAAAATGGTAAATACCCAGAATCTTGTAAACACAGACTACTCAATGTGTTTTCCGTCTCATGGTCTCTGGTATCCAACTCAAATAAGTTGCCAGAGAATTTTGCCGTTTGGTTTCAGTGTTACACATAACACTACAGTTTTTAAAATATTACCGAGAACTCGACGAAAAGGTAATTGAGCGACTAAATTTCTTGAGCGTGCGTGCGTGTGTTGTGATGATGTTTATTTCAAGCTCGTATGCAAATTTTCAACAGAGAAAATTAAATTACAAAAAATATTCCACTTAAAGGTCGTTAAAAAGCTTCATTTTTGGTAGTTCATTTTAACGAAAAAAATCTCACAAAAACCTTTTCCACCCTTAATTACGTGCGTGCAAACAATAAAAAAACAGCAATTAAATAAATTTCAGCATGACAGTTCACATCAAACCCTTTTCGGAAGAACCTTGACCGTAATAATGAAGCACAAAAGAGACAATAAGCTTTCTTTCAAATAATTCGTTACTGTCACATTTCCAATTTTTATTTTTTAACTTAAGACTATGCAGAGTTTTGTACAAAATAATGTAAATTGCCAGACAACTCAGATGTGACTTCAGTAAACACTGTGATGCATTCGAGGCATTCGATTCCTTCAATGTTTGTTAAATCCATTAAAAAAAAAATGGCATTTGATTTCAGTGTTGTATATAACACCAAGTTAGTAAAATATTACAAACAAAGCTCGCGGCGAAAAATGAAATTGTTGTCGAAGACCATTACTCGTCGCTTTAAAGATTCCACATGTTTATTTTTTAGCGCCTTTCTTGTTCATCCAATTAACGTTCCATTCTTGAGCTCCATGAGGGTATATATTGTTTAAAGATCCGCTAAAACTCCATTCGTGATACAATGACTTTCAAAGCCATTGAAGGTTAACAAGAATTAGCGAAATTTCCAATTGTTACCGGAAGACTGTGCAGAGTTGAGTACAAACAAATACAAATAGCCAGGTGTTGTGGTCACAGATCCACTTAAGGTGTTTAATTCCTTCTCTGTCTTTGTTGAACCCATACGTTACCAAAGAATTTTCCATTTGGTTTTAGTGTTAGATATACAGCTCACTTTGATTTCGGCTCGACGGGCGAAAGATTGTTGTTGAAGTCCATTACTCGTCGCTTTGAAGATTCCCGATATTTATTTTTCACCGAATGTCTTGTTTATCCCATTGTTGTTCCATTCTTGAGCTCCATAAGGGTATATTTTGTTTAAAGATGGACTAAAACGCCAATTGCGTTACAACGACTTTCGACGCCATTGCAGGTTAATTAAATGTTCTCCTGTGAGCACCAGAGAAATCTACGCATTACCCCGACCCCCTTAAACCTTACAAAATACGCACAGAAGATTCTATGCACAAAGACGTGCACGTGATCACCTTGTGTGAAGGCTCTTGTTTATAATGAGTGAAGAATGTTCGTCACTTTTAGAGTTGAACAACGTACTTTTTTGCCAAGAAAGTAACGTCTCTCCTTTTATAATTTTGTTGTAATATTTAACTGAATATTTATATTTCATCTGTCGGGTTCGGAAGCCTTCTTTGTCGGGTTATTGACCCGTGACTGGACTGTTACTTGGAACAATGTTGATCAATCCCTTCGGTGAAGAACCATTTCTTTCAATAATGAAGCAAAAAATGGACAACAAGCTTTCTTTCAAATAATTCTTGACTGACAAGAATTAGTCGAATTTCAAATTGTCTTTTACCTGAAGACTGTGGAGAGTTGAGTACAAATAAACAAAATTGTAAATAGCTATAATATTGTAATCACAGACTACTCAAGAAACTAAAAATTATGCAAACTGCAGTTAAATTGAGGCAACATGAAAACTTTTTGCTTGAAGCCTTATTGTAAACCCTGTTCATTTTAAGGTGTGAAGGGTGCTCAAGTAGAAGAAATCTATGATTTGTCAAAACCTTTCCAAGGGTAAGTTGAATTTGACCAGTATTAATAACTCAAAAACTTTATTATAGCGGAGTTCTGCACACCAAATGTGCAGGCGCGCAGAGCACCATGGGTAAGAAAATGTGGTAACCCATCTGCGAGAAAATTTGGCTTTGGTCACCGTATGATGGTACGACCATATATACTTCTACTCCTCCGTGTATGCCAATTTACTAGGATCACATGACCATATTACAGGCTCAAGGGTAGAGCTCATTGACCACTGACCAGGTTCTGGGTTTCAGTTGGATCGCAGGCTCAAGGTTAAGTTATCGTTGAATATATAATTCATATATTAATTTTACTAATAGAGCAATTGTACATGTATTAAACTGTTACTGTAATGCATACTGCAGAACTAAGCTTGGATCATCTGCTTGGAAATCATGTGCGCTGTAGCTCAAGCATTTTTTTACCAAGATCACAAGGTTGATGCTCTCATGTCTATCTTAAACTTTATGGGATACGAATTGCTTTGATGATGGAGATGATGATGATGAGTGTGGTGGTGGTGATGATGATATTACTGCTATGCATTTTTACTTTTTCTTTCACAATCCAATTACAACAATGCAGGCTTTGACCCAGACTTTGCTGATGCATTGCAGCTGAACATGAATATCTTGTTATTGTTTATTTCTTTGTTTGAATGTTTGTTTGTTTCTTTCAATGTGTTACATGTAGTTTGCTATTCTCCACTCTGCATGAAATAGCAGAGCCTGCACAGCAAAGGTGTGCACGCAGAGCACCATGGGTTAGAAAATATGGTAACCTGTCTGTGCAAGAAAATTTGATCCATACGACTGCCCACCCTTCCATGTATACCAATGTGAAACTTCGTGGTGCAATCCACATGTTTTGGCGGGAAGTTGCATGGACAACTGCATTTGACCCTGCAGTTTAGACAAAACAAAGAGAAATTTGTAAGACAGCAAAATGCAAAGCAAATTTAATACTAGTAAAACAACATCGCAGCCATACTCCAGCTAGTTTACAGCATACACGTACATCTTTAATATTGGACGTCCATGTTATGGTCAGTTGACACCTGTCAAAATAAGGTATCTACTGTCCAGTATCATGTGACCATATCGCGGGTTCAAGCTTAGAGCTCATCAAGGTGAGCTGTTCTTTTGAAGTTGACCGCTGGCCAGGGACTGGGTTTCAATTGGACCGCAGGATCAAGCCAGGTTAACTTATTGTAAGAATGACTTGGGAGCTGCGCTTTTAGGCTTTGCTTTGATCTTCCTTGGTGCGGAGATATTGCTTGACCAAGTGAAGTTACCACCCTATACATGTAACCGGGAATTGCTTGCTGGCTTCTGATCTGGTCTTGAGTTTAACTCCAGCTGGACCAATACTCAGGGTTTCAAAATTTAACTGAAGAGAAAGTGCTGACTTTATTTTAATCCGCAAATGATTAGACTTTCAAGTCTTCTTGGATAATGACTGCAAAGTGTAGTTCCCGTCTTTCAGCACAGTCTTGTTCATTAACTCTGGGGGATGTTAAAAAGATCTCACACACTATTCAAAAGGGCAGTGCGTGGAGTTCCTGCTGTTGTGATCAGTCTGGTTTGAATTCTCCAGAAAAAATGTGGTTGCTTTGGCAGTGATGTTTCAAAGAAGCTTACAGTGTCTGAGGCCATGTACAGTACATAAGCAAAAATAGCACCGTAAGTCAAAGGAGAGCTTGTACATGTAGACGTGTAGGAATGTACAATTTCACTCTGATTTTGCAAATATCCCAATGCAATACCAGTCCTTTTTCTAAGATGGCCAAAATGGGTTAATATTAATAATTTGTTTAGTTTATGATTACCTATCTTTTTTCTTAATTTTGTTTTCAGGCCTGTTTATGGATTTATTTTCCTGTTCAAATGGATCGAGGAAAGGAGATCACGCCGCAAAATACAGCCTTTAGGGGAAATGTTTGTGGAAGATGAAGACATCATACTGGATATATTCTTTGCTCAGCAGGTAACAGATGATACTCTTGAATGCACTAATAACATTTATTATTTAAATATATATGAAATATATTACAATGAAATCCTTCTTTAAAAATGATTGCCATTAGTTTTGTTGGATTTTCAGATATTAATAATTTAGTGTTTCTTCATTTTGCATGATAGATTATAAAAAATGAAAAAAATAACTTTTCCTTACCATAGAGTTTGCAATAGCTCAATGGACAGATCATTGACAATTAGGTGTTGTAGTTTCATCATTGGGTTGCAATGCCATCCTGGACTCAAGTTTTTCGAAGTCTAGTAGGTGATGGTACAATGTATTCTTTGTAACTTTGGCATGTAGACTGACAAAGAATCTGTTACTGGTCAAGATTTGATGAACTGATCAATACAACTAACTTTTTTGATACCCGCCTTTGTCAGCTTTTGAAAAGACCTGTCCAGATATCTTATGGTCACCCCACCCAATGATCGAGCTACAGGTACACTGTATGTCACCATGATGTGGGCTGCCACTTTTTGTCCACAGGTGATTCCAAACTCTTGTGCAACTCACTCGCTGCTAAGTGTTCTTCTGAACTGCACTCACATTCACCTTGGTGAAACACTGAGCAGACTGAAGGAATTCTCAAGCACATTTGACCCAGAGGTGATTTCATGTACTTTCAGTAAACTCAGTATTGCTGTTGAGATATCTTCTGAAACTATACGTCTGGCATTATTTTGCATAGTACCCTGTCTGGTAATCAAATTTTTTTGTTAGGAAGTAATGTTAACTCATTCACTCCTCAGGTGCTCTGGGATGTCCCCATCTGGCATTAGACAGTAAAATGTGTTAAAGTCTCACTCCCATGGGACAATGGGGTAAAAAAGAAAATGAAATAGCATTGAGTCTCATCTTAAAGTTTGTTATGCAGTTGCCTTCTCACTCGCAACTGTGATGAGTAAGAAAATTATAATGTACTTATTGACTGAGTGGGAGGGCCGGACAGGGGAATATTTGGCTCGAGGTCATGGTGTACGATCCAAGCGCAGATAGGTCCGTCCACCACAACCGAGGCTCTTTACGCTATTCATGAGCACTGAGAATATGAAGTTTTGACAAAATAAGAAAAAAATGTGCACAGAAAATTTATGTAATGTATGTTGTTCGCATTTGCTTTTCTGGCTGTGAATAACTTGGATGTTTAAAAGCAACGAAATCCCCTAAAATTGTATCATAAAGAGCAGTACGTGTTCCTGGTAGGGCCGTACAGCCTTTTTCGGCCCTGCTCGCACTAATGACAATAGTTTTACGATAGAAGCATGTGCAGGGCTGTACGGGCTATATGATAAACTTTATTTATTTCATTTATGAAATAATTTTATCTTTATTACTACCGGTTTGTCATTTTATACACAATGTATGTATTTTAAAATTAATTTTATGTTTTGGAACTGAAGAACAAGGGATATGTGATTGGCAATCTCCCTGAACTAGCAATGGCTCATAACAAGTTTGCCAGGTTAGTTAGTTGTAAGAGACTGAAACATGTGCATTAGAGGACATTGGTGCATTTTAATTAAACAACTGCAGTCATATCAGGGCAACTAATTTGCAATACTCGATTAAAAGGCAAGCTCAAAATGTCATTTGGGGGGAATAAAATCTGGAACAGCTATTTTACATGTACTTATGCATCAAGCACATCAGATTTAGGCTGGTCTTAAGCATATACTGGATCAAGCAAAAGAGTAGAGTGAACATAACAAGATCTCAGAGTTCTCCCTAGTTTTCAGCACAACTGGTAAGGGACCTTCTCAAACCGGTAAAGCATTTGGTTAATGTTGGGTTTTCTGCAAAGGATAATCGATTTCTGAGCGTTTGCAGGCGGTAATAAGTGCTCATACAAGCGGTAAATTTTACCGGTTACCGCCTGATAAGGAGAACCCTGAGATCTAAAATGTAATTAGCAAGGCTTAATCGGAATGGCAATAGTCTTTTGTCCTCTGTTATTTTAGTCCGGTATATGAAAGTCTACCCCAGATTTAAGAAACTTTACCAGCAGTGAGCAAACCCAAAGAACAACTCTAGCAAGGAACCAAGGTGTGACCTAGAGTGCAAATGGAGAGCAGCCTTAGACACACCACTCTATAACCATTTTTCAATGTGTACTGTCTGAAGTTTTGAAATAATATTTTGACCTCCATTGTTATCTCAATATAATCTATTACATGTAATTCACTCAACAAAAACAGTAGATTCTTGTCGGACAAGAGTTGTATTATCATTACAGTCGCATTCTTTGGTATCCCAGTGAAGATTCTAATTGGCAACCATGCGCATTATAACCAAGATCAATTGACAAATCAAAACGTAAAATGCTAACTGTCGCTTTGCCATAGTGTTAACCAAAATTGTCACACAGGGGAAAATTAATAAAGGTATTC
>OX421456.1:27260055-27270055 GCA_949126865.1 Montipora capitata
GATCAAACACATAATAAGTTATCTTAAGGATACACTTTACGTTATGTGGCCACAGGTGGCTCAGTGGTCAATGGCTTTATTTAATTTGTTCTTTTGTTTTGCAGAGAGAAAATAGTGGAATTGCTGAAAAAGGTGCTTTACTTGTTGTTGTTGTTGCTAATTTTGCTTTTACTCCTCAAACTTAATTACTCTATGATCGTTCCATAATTTCACATACTGCGGAATAAATATCTCGGATAAACCTGCTGATGTTCATGTGTAGAATAAATGTAGCGTTCGAAAGCGTGTTTTTTCTTTATATATGGAAAAGAACAGAACACATGTCTTGTGGTATTGTGGACACTAAGTTATCTTATCATTTTACTCAAGCTTGGCAAATTTACACACAACGGCAATTTTTGGTTAACAAGGGGTGGCGGGTCTAATTTGCAGGTCGCAGGTCGCGGGTTGCAGGTCATTGTTTGACCAATACAGAAAGTATCCTAAACGTTCTTGAAAGCTAACCTTAGGCCTAATTAGGCCTAAACAAACGGTTTTGGGCCTAAGGTTAGCTTTTATGAATGTTTAGGATACTTTCTGTATTGGTGAAACAATGACCTGCAACCTGCGACCTGCGACCTGCAGATTAGACCCGCCGTAACAAGGGGTGTTTTTATCGATAGATCTTCTTGCATTAATCACACAGAAACGTACAATTTGCACGTACAAACATTAATCACCGCCGTGTCTCACAAAATCACAGCGAAATTGCGTTTTTCGTTGTTAAACATCACTGCTTTTGACAAAGACAACTTTCCGTCGTGCACTTGCAATGTTTGCCTCCTCGCGATCCCAGAATCCTTTGCGCATAACGTAGGTCTCGGATTTCTGTTTCATTCTTTGAAAACCCGCTCCATAAAATATGGTTTGGTGTACTTCACACTGCAGTAAAATGTATCCCCTGTTTTTTCCCCTTTGTTTTGAAAGTTGATCCCTACACTGAACCACATGTTTTGTATTCTCTTGCAGTTCGACCCCAGTGTGAATAAAGACACCGATCCAGCGGCCACACCTGTTCCGAACACAAGCGCATCAAACACCGTTCCACACGACAGCGCGACCAACAACATCGTTACAACAGCTTGTTCAGTTCCAGTATCCGCTGCTGTTGCCTTGACAACATCAGTTGTGAATAATCCACAAGTTTGTACAGAATCTGAGGATACAAACTCTTCAAGCAAATCGGATAAGCTGAGACAACCAGAAGCAATCACAGAAAAGTCCGAAGGAACTTCTTCTGCTGTTGCTGTTCAAGTTGACGATAAAATAAAAGACACTGCTAAATGAGTACCAGCATGCATGGACTGCTTAGAAGCGGCTGCCATTTGCGCCTGTATATGCTTCCAGTCCGCTGGGGGTAAATTGATCATTGTAAAGCGCCTTTGAGACGTTTGTGATAAAGGCGCTATATAAATGCACCACTTAACTTAACTTAACTTAACTTAAGGAAAGCAAGGATACACAATCAGAGAATAATTCACAGATAAATCAAGTAAAAGAATCACTAGTCGAAACAGAATCCAGGTTACCGCTGTCGCCAGCAGGCAGCCTACATTCTGAATCTGGTGAATCAGGAACTGGGGTGAGATACTTGCACATATATCTATTAAACCACGTTCTCGGTCTAATATTAACACCTTATTGCTGATGAAGCTTCTGAGCCATAATTTCTTTAGTAAACGGCTGGTTTTGTGATGTAGGCCGCTGTTGCAAGAAACGGGGCCTTTTTTCCTAGGGGGATCTGGAAGCATGCTCCCCCAGAAAATTTTGAAATCTGGGAGCTCGGAAATGGCATTTCCAGCAATCTGAGCATTAACATTAGTCACAAATATTTAATGACACGACTTGCTGCTGCAGATGGCCAAGGTAGAGGACATTTTTTTGCACTCTCGATCTCTTGTTGAAATACGGCAAAATATCGCCTCCAGCTGCGCGCTTTTCTAGTTTTGTCGTCCATTTTTAATAAAAAAACGCGTGGAAAACCGGAAGGACGTACGTGTAGTGAATATGATCGAGGCAACATTTTGCACCAGTCTTTCTCCTCTATTCATCCAACATGGCGGAATGCAAAGTTCGCGTTAGCGTGTGGCTGAGGCGAGTGCAAATAACTAGGAATTTATAAAAACAATCAACGTTTAAAAAGGAGCAGAACATACAACAGAAGGTTTCTTGACTTTCTAGTTGTTTTGTTGAATTAAAATAAATTAAAATGGACCGAAGTTAAACGGTGAGGATCGTGTAATTTAAACTTATTGAAAAAGTAGGCGGCGATAACTTAGGGAGTAGCCGGCGGAATTCGCCGGTTGCCGGCATCTAATGAAACCTCTGCTTGAGTGAGCTTGTTTTTATATGCGTGTCCGCCGAATAAAGGAAGTACAGCCCCTACTATACAAAGGATCTTAGATATGTTTCAGTGTGCCCAGGTCACCAATGTCACGCAACGCATGCTTCACGTAAAGTCATGTAACGTAATGTTTTTTTTTTTGCCTTGCATCACGTAACGTCTCGTCATGTAGCGTCATTCATACATCATTTTTGCTTCTAAAGGACAACTGAGACAGCCCCATCAGAAGAGCAACAGGACTACACCGAGACCTTTTCGTTCTCTGACAGTGAGACAGTGGCCAGCGGTCATGATGGAAGAGCAGGCGCTTAAGAATTATCCAGCGACCCAGAAAATTCTGATCCTTCCAACAAGAGTTATAGTTCGCAAAGAGGTATTTGTGCTAAATGAAATAGCTAATAGCTTCCCAATTAAAAGAAACATTGAAAAGAATTCTGCACTACTTTTTATGTATTGAAAAAGAGACATTTTTTCCAAAACTTGGCACGATTCTAAAAGCTACAATGAGGTGTTAATTGAGGGCTTGAGATCGTGATTTGATACGTTCGCTACTTTCCCATTCCCATAATGCAATACGTTTTTTTTGGGGGGGGAGGGGGGGAGGTTATTTGCATAAAAACAATACAAGGCATTTACTCTTGGAACTGTATCGTGCTTCAGTGAACTTGATATCCATTGTGTTAATGTAAATGACCCCCCAAAATGAACTGTCTGATGGAATTTGTGAAAATAGCGATGATGTTTGGTGATCGGGGTAAAGATCGGTACAATACTTGTGTTGATTTGTGAATAGGTGTTTTCAAGAAAACTTCGAACAAGCAGCTCTACCGAGTTCGTAAATAATTCCCTCCCTAGAGTGTTTTCACTCACATGATCAGTAACCTTGTTTTTCCACCAAAACAAAAGAAAACGTTTATATGATAGTAAAGCTCATGACAATTCCCAGAGGATTAGTTGGGGACACCAACATGGCCGCTGTTCCATTGCTTAGGGACACCAACATGGCCGCCGTGCCGTCACGTGAAAACAGTTCATTGAACTCTGGATAGTTCCAGTCCCTTGTGGGCGCAAGCAACCAGTTTGGTTGTTCAATTGAAATTGTATTTTATCCGTTAGCCTCCAGAGAGGACTGGCACTATCCAGATTTCAACAAAAGAATTATAGGATGAGCCCGACAATTTATATGTAATCAGATAGGCCCGAGGGCAATTAGGGGTTAATTTCACTCGTATTTCCAAAGTTTTCACAAAATTCGGATGCGCTGCCACTGAGGGCTGGTTCGAACGTCCAATTTTTCATGTGTCGAATCTAATACAAAATGAGAAAAATCGATTGTTTTCGCTCATTTGCATTAGGTTCGGCACATGAAATGTTCGACGTTTGAACTGGGCCTGAGCTATCTATAGGTGGTTTGTAACCATTCCCTAGAGACACAGGTAATGATGCTGCAAAGTGCAATTGCTGGTGGACGATCAACACCAGCTACTGAGAGATCTTTTGTTTTCGGCTACCAACGTGGTTGCGGTGACGTAACATGAAAATTACCTGTAGGAGACTTGACTCGAGGGTGCCTGGTCATTAAACTAGGTTCAGCGTACGATTTTCCCGCCATACGGCAATTGAATCAATATCATCGCTTCATTTCATCTACCGGAGTTAAAAAATTCACACAGATATTCATTTGAATTGGAAATTGTCTTCACGCAGGAGATCATCAAGGGAAACTGATTCTTTGAGTCCCCCTTTTTCCGCGTAAATTTATTTTAAGTAACAGGTTTTTTTTCGCGCGAAAAGTATCATGTTTCCCTTGACGCTGAGAAGGGACAGCTATTCTTAGAGTTGTTTTCTTAGAGTTATGTTGTAGAGTTAGAGTTAAGTTTTAAAATCCTGAATTCAAGATTTTGGAAGGCCTAAATCCTGAATTCAGAAATCCAGAAATACAAAAAGTATCCTAACCTAACCTAACCGTAACATGCATAAAAGCTATCCTTAGGCCTAAAAACTTTTCTTTAGGCCTAATTAGGCCTAAGGTTAGCCTTTATGCATGTTTAGGAAACTTTTTGTATTTCTGTATTTCTGAATTCAGGATGTAGGCCTTCCAAAATCTTGAATTCCAAAATCTTGAGTTCAGGATTTTGGAAACTTAACTCTAACTCTAATGTCATAACTCTGTGAAAAATAACTCTATTGGTAGTCAACCTCAGGCTGAGATATATCTGTTTTGATTGGCGTGCTGAATCTCCCAAGGGAGGCGTTGTGTAAATAGATCGACTCTAGAAAGGGTTGACTTCTTGGCCAAGTATGGGAGAAAGAGGCTCCCCTTGATTATCTCCTACTTACATGTAACGTCATCAGATTCCCCTTTTTCATTGGTTATTGTATTAATTTCTGGTGTCGTAGGGAAAGATGCGACTGCTAAGTCCGCTAGCCAGGATCCCAGTCGAAGTTACGGCTTTTCCATTCCTTTGAGTGACTTGGCAAAAATTTCAGCCGAAAGTCAGGTGAGGATCGAGATCTCCCTATAATATGAAAGTCCTTAATTCGGTACATGGATGAATACTAATGTTGCGCTGTGCTGTGTTGTGTTGTTGTGCTGCCAAATGCGGAAAACCGCTTCCAAATTGCATTTGCCTTTGGTTTTGGTGGAGAAAGATACACGAGGATTTGTCACTTTAAGGGGCCTTCAAAGGAGACCTTTACAAGGAATCGAACATTAAAATGTTGTATTATGTTGTTTTCTGAAAAAAAAAGAACCACAACAACATGTCCAGCATTTCAGACGAATTTGATTTTCTCTTATTTTGGTTCTGAAAGTTTCGGACGTCGCAATTTTTGGATTTTGTGAGGCAGCTCGGCTACCTCAGTTTTCCTTTTTTCTTTCTTTTTTTTTTTTTTTTTTTTTTTAGGAATAAACTAAAACGCTAGTCTACGTCTGTTGATTCTCAAATGCTTGTGCCTTGCTTGAAAACCAACCTTTTCAGCGGAGAATAAAGATTTGTTTGACATCAGCTCGCATGATGTCTTTAAATCCAAAAAGTGCTCGTGTAAATTTAAAGAAAGGAAAATTGCAGGTGTTCCAATCCAGTCAGTTTAAGATTTTTTGTCAAATGGTGATGAGTAGTTCGAACCTTAAGGTTAATTTGTTTCTTTTTCTTATCGAAGATCGCGAAATTGTTTCCAACACATTAAGGAAGGCTCTATTTGGAGGGGAGCATTTACTTTGGCTAATCACAGCTGATTCAGACAATCGCTTTAGCCAATCACAATCCAAACCAATTGCAGCCAACTCTAAGCGCGGGAAAACTACGCAGGCGAGCCAATCACAAGGGCTTTTGTTTTCAAGGTTTCTAATTGCTTTAGTGCGTAGCTTAAGAAGTCCCGATGTTGCTTTTAATGCTCGAATTATAAAAATACTATTTTTTTATATATTTTTGGCTCTTAGGAACTTGTAAGTCAGTTGCATCAGATTGAACGCCAAATTCAAGCTTGTGAAAACTCCTTGCGAGAAGAGAAAGAAAAAAGAAGAAAATATTACGTAAGTTTGTTCACAGTTTTCAACTTTCTCAAATAATACACCTCTTCTACCCCCAAAATTTTGCACAGGCATTGTTTTCGATTTCTTTTGGGACATCTTAAAAGTACTTCAACAAAATCTAACCATTGCTCTCCTGTCTGTATAGTGATATATTTCTTTACAAACATTTCTTTTGTTATTCAAATGTGCCAACCACTGTAACAAAAGACCCATTTTGACTCCACTACCCAATCAGACACAACACGACCAACTCAATCACAACACAACTGTGTATATACATGGGCATGTAGGACAGCAAGCGCCACAAGCCGGTTTATTTTGCTTACCATATGCATACAAACTCCGCTCCAGCATAACAATACGTTAGCATTCTTGATTGTACTGAACTCCTAAAAACTTGTTAAAGAAAAAGTACACTGGGCACCTGCCGGATACGAAAACCCAAAACCCTTCGAGAATGAGGGAACGTATTTTCCAAACGCTATGCAAGTGCCACTACCCCTTGGAGGCTAAGGGGAAAAGTTAAAAAAAAAGTAGGCGAAGAAAGCTGAACGTAGACTGATTCAAAACCCTAGCGGTTCACTATTCGTACGACAAATTACCCATATTCCCCACCAGACAACCGGACCCAGTCCTCTGGTCCGTGCCGGCAAAATATCTATTTCTGCCAATTTTGCAGGCTACAACTGTCAGAAATAAGATTTTGTCTCAACGACCAATGAGGCTCTGGTTGGCACATTAATGACAATAGGTGACGTCAACGATATCTCCCCTGTCATCTAAAGTACTTGTGCGATGTTTCTACTGAAGAATTCTCTATCGGCTTGAGCCCTATTTCATGTTCATCACAGTTCTGAACTTAGGGGCTAAAATTGCGTGAGATAGCCCCCCCTAATTTGATTAACAATTTTCCGTGATGATGATGATGATAATGTCTTTATTATTTGGGGATATTGTAAGTCAAATCAAACCTCATGAAATTAAAACTCCACTCTACTCCAGCTAGTTTAGAGCGTACATCTTTGATATTGGATAACCATGTTATGATCAAAGGAATGAAGGGGGTAGTTTCTAAAGAAAATGTGGTGCTACGTCGGTGGGGAAGTAGTATACAAAAATTTTGGTTTTATCAACGGAGTTGATAATGTAAATTGGCCACCCTACAGAGATTCTAAAAGCTGACGTTTCGAGCGTTAGCCCTTCGTCAGAGCGAATCGAGGAATTGTGGGTTACGAGTAGTTTTTATACCATGTAGTTTTTTTACCATGTTATGGTCAATTGACACCCGTCAAAACAAGGTATCCGCTGACTAGTATCACGTGACCATATCGCGGGCTCAAGTTTAGAGCTCATTTAGGTCAGCTTTTTTTAAGTTGACCGCTAACCAGGTACTGGGTTTCGATTGAATCGCAGGCTCAAGCCAGGTTAACTTATTGTATTAAGAATAAATACCGTAAAATTCCGAAAATAAGCACCGGGGCTTATATTTTTTCAAAGGCCCTTTTCAAGGGGCTTATTTTTTGAAGGGCTTATGTTCGGAGGGGCTTACATGTATCTACGGAGGGAAATTTGCGTTTCCAAATCGATTGGGCTAGCCTTATAGTTGGAAGTAAATTTACCGTTTTTGCTTTGTTTTACTTTGTATTTGACGGCAATTTTCCAAGTACAAGCTCCCAGGGGGCTTATATTTGGAGGGGCGATTTAACGGAGGGTTTCTTGCGTTGCCGCTTTGGGGGGCGTATATTTGGAGGGGCTTATACACGGAGGGGCGTATTTTCGGAATTTTACTGTAACTCGGGAGCTCCGCTTGTAGGCTTGGCTAAATGTACAGATGTTTTTTTGTCTCAACTGCAGGTTGATCACAGTCGTCGCACACACGATTACGATCCTTTTATTCGCTCTTTCTTGACCATGTTAGCCGAGCAGGGCCACTTAGCGCAGCTGGTAGAACAACAGACGTCACTCAAGCGGAGAATGGTACAAACCAAACCACACTTGAAACAGTTGAAGAGAGTATAAAAAAGAAAGAAGACCAGATAGGGGATCAATCCAGTTTGACAGGTTTCATTGTCGAGCGGCTGACGTCACTGAAGCGCAACCCCAGTTGAAATAGCGAAAGACTGGGTTTGCAAAGAGAAGACCACCAAACCAGTCACGAAAACCAGTTTTACAGGTTGAAAGAGAAGCGGCCCTCCCCAAGGTGCGAAGAAGTACAGAGCAGGCTTTACTTGAAGAAGTAGAAGCGGGTTAATTGATAAACGATAGAAGGTCATCCAAACCGGTTGAAAAGGATTGGTAAGCACCAGGCATTGCTCTTGAACAGAGCAGACTACACTTGAAACAATTGAAGCTGGTGTATAAACGGGAAAAGACACTATTTGTCTTCAAAATCAGTTTTAGAGGATTTTAGATTAGCTTATATCACTCATACGCAGACTAGAGCTTATCAAACGGTACTTTTAACAGTTGAAGTTGGTTTACATTTAGATTAGTTTTACGTTTGGATAGAGAAGCAGACATTGCCCTTTTGTTGGAACAAGGCCTCCAAATTATAACAAGCTAATGTGCCTGCATTGATGTGCCTTGTTCGGCAAAAATCTAGAGAAAAATACTTTAAAGTTAATCGGAAATCTTCCAAATGATCGAGACAACGAGATGCTTCTGTGAAGCATACACTGGGTTGCCTGTGGTACGTGTTACAGAAAATCAGAAGGCACTGAATTGTGTTGCATTGAACTACAGCATTCCAGTCTCTGAACTCTGAAAAATAACAAATAAAAGGGAAGCGACAAACATTGGCTTCTGGGCTGACATGTTGATAATTTGCAAGTTCCCTCACAATTTCTTTTCACCACAAGTTTAAGCGTGCCCTCTGAGCATCTGGTAGGTTTGTACTACTAACGTTCGCTGAAGCCTTTATCCGTCCGACGGGGTTAGTATCTGGATGGGAGATCAAAACAATATACCCCTCATAAAATAGAAGCATCGGACCGAAAATACTATTAACGCTAATAAATGCGAACTCAGCAAGGTACAGATTTTGTTAGCTTGCTTTATGCAAAACAAATATTAATAAAATAGTAAATAACTATTGATACACAGTTTTTAGAAAGAGCAGAAGGAAGTTCCGGGACGGTGGATCGAGAATAAAATAATAAGGGCATGAAAACAACATTAATTTTGAACCGTGAATATAGAATATAAAAAGTTACGATCAGCGACAAACATTTTGGGAGATTTTTGCTACGTTCAAATAAATCGCAAAATCGAAAGTGACATGGCTGGAATTCAGCGGGCACCGTGATTAAGTTACCGCGGCATGTTTACTCGTCAAACAGTGAAGCAACTGTTTCAAATGATGGCAAGATACCGGGTTTTTGTAAGTTTCTTTTTCTGTCAAGTGTTATAAAGTTTGACAATAAAATGAGCGAAGTCAAAACAAAGATCACAATCGCCCAACTCTTGAGGTTGACCATTTGTTTATGCAAAGTCAAAATTTACTCTCCAAGACGCGTACGACGTTATTTATCACCGGGTAATTCCATCATTATGGAAATAGGAGCTACTTTATTATTCATCGCCGTCATAATTTTTCACTGATTTTTGGGCTCATTTTGTTGAAACTCAAGCACGCTTCCAACAGGCCTGTGAACCCTTCCTTCTTACAGAGCAATACTAAAAAAATTCTCCCATATCACATTTCAACCTTAAGCTGGAAAATTCAATACACAACATGATATTATAATTAACAAAGGCAGAAAATACCACAGAATCCTTTTCCAGCGAAAAATTTATTGAAACAAACAACATATTTGCTCCTTGAATAATGAAGCACAAAATAAACGACAAGCTTTCTTTCAAATAATTCTTGGCTGTCACATTTCCAATTATGGTTTTACTGAAGACTGTGCAGAGTTGATCACAGATCCACGTAAGGTGTTCGATTCGTTCTCTGTCTTTGTTGAACCCATAAGTTACCAGAGAATTTTCCATTTGGTTTCAGTGTTCTACATAACAGCACACTTGGTAAAATATTAGAAATACAGCTCACTTTGATTTCGGCTCGACGGGCGATAGATTGT
>OX421456.1:27277555-27280055 GCA_949126865.1 Montipora capitata
AGAATATTAGATTTTAGTTTATTATTTACAGTCTTTTCTGTTATTTTTCTTTACTCTTTTCTTATTTGAATTCAAATTAGTTTTAGTTTAGTTTTAGTTTTTATCATATTTTTCCCAGTTTTACGTGCGTACGTGTTTTTATGTGCGTATATAGAAGCATTCCAATGTAAACTTATTTACCTGAAGAAGGCTTCTCTGGCCAGCCGAGTTAATTAATGAATAATCAAATCTACGTTGTATCGGCTCTTGCCCTAGATACTTTTTGATTGTGTAATTCAAGTACGCCGGTTAGATCAAGCCAGTTGATCAAACGAACACCCGAAAGGTTATTGTCAAAATTAACTAAAAATTCTCCTTTTTTAGACTGTCGGGCTTCCAACTAATTTGTTATTTATTGTGTCACCTGTACAGTCCATTGCTAGCAATGCAACAAGCAGCAAGTGGAAGGAGTCCATGGTGTGCTTTTCCCAGAAAAAATGTTCTGCGGGATTTTGATTTTAAATCAAATGAATAGAAATTAAGGGAAATCTGCGAGAGAATGATAAAGATTGACAATGAATTAACCTGAAGTATTTGAAAAATTTTGGCTTTTTTAATTAATGAGACAAATATAGAGATATCGTGTAGTGCATTGACAAGCTAGATAAGCCAGCATGCAAATTGCTATAAATTCGACTGTCAACCAAATTGCCCGAGTCGCGAAGCGACGAGGGCAATTTGGAAAATTTTGAAATATACATCCAAAGATTGACAGTAAACTGGGGAAAATTATAGCGTCGCAAATCCCTCAATTGAAAAACCAGGGGTTGGAATAAACGGAGATCATGTACGTCCGATCACGATAATGATGGCACCGTTGGGTCTTAGGATATGATTAATAATAATAATAATAATAATAATAATAATAATAATAATAATAATAATAATAATAATAATTATTATTATTATTATTATAATAATAATAATATGTTATAACTTTATTTCGAACTGTTAACATATACATTCAAAATAAAACCATTCTTCTTAGTAGGAAAAGTACTATGTACAATTATGACATGATAGATACTCTATAAACATTATCACAAACTTAACATATCAAAACTAGGTAGTTAAAATGAAGATAAAAAGTAAAGCTAAATGATGCTTAAAAGAGTTCGGCAGAGTTAGAGCCAACTCTGTTCTCCAGATTCAGGTCCTCATCCTTCTTGAAGAGTCTAAAAACATGGTGTCTTCATGGTGATTCTATCAATTAAACAACATCAACCAAAAGGGAAACCGATGTCTCTGTGTACCTCGTGCCCTTCAACAAGCTTCCGATATATGCCGAGGAAAGAGTAATTTAAGCTAATTAACAAATATTCACCGAAGTGGAAATGGCTGATGATGGATCTATTACCGATCCCGCGAAGCGGCAAGGTAAATATTCACCACTAGTCACCGACACGAGATGAACAGTTGTTTTCGTATATTCAAAAAC
Organism: Montipora capitata; assembly: GCA_949126865.1. Lineage (NCBI taxonomy): Eukaryota > Metazoa > Cnidaria > Anthozoa > Scleractinia > Acroporidae > Montipora > Montipora capitata. The sequence goes on from OX421456.1 coordinate 27,279,033, forward strand.
AGTGAGATAGAATAGCACAAAAAAATTATTTTTAACTCAATTATTCCTGCAACGATTACAGAATTTTCGGGCGCAAATCCCGTTTAAGTTTCTCCAAGGTGAATAGAAAAAGATATTCGGAGTTTGAGTAGCCAATCAGAGCACACCTTCAACGCTATCCACTGTTTTAGTATAGTAATTCACGATAGTCACAAATGGCATCCCGGTACTTTGCCTATGAAAATAACAGCTCGTTTCTCTGTGCCTTGTAGACCCTTTGGAGTGCCGTTCATTAACCGAAAGGGCTGATCCCAAAAGACCACGAACTTGGTTTTCTTGGACTGCGCTCAAAATGCCGCGTGACATGGGTGATTTTGATACATGAAACAAGTTGGCGCCAGGTTTATGGAGATATATATTTTTTATATCTAGGAATTACAATTGAAATCCTATTAAGAATGGGAAAAAATTCAAGTTCAAAAACGAAAAACACCGAAAAGTTACTGTCATTAAGCGTTGCAATTATAAACAACCAGGAATGCTCAACAATAACACTGCACAGTAAAAAAATATCTTGAAAAATATGTTCTCTACTGTTAATCACAAGAATTGAAACCACTTACCTCGATTAAAACCAACCCTGTGCTGTGTGAGTTTGGTTCAATTTTTTTGAATCTTCAACCGTAAAAGATTAATGTTGGGAATCGTCCTTTTTGGCCAAAAGCTAGCAGGTTACAAAGCTTTGTTTTCTTGGAAGCGTAATTAAGTTATGACCTTCGTGTGACCCTCTCGCAGTCGGAATTTCTTTTATCCTCTAATGCATGAGTGGTTTACAAAGCATTGAAAAGAACCGCCGCCTGGTTGAACCCGTGGAATACACCTTATTCCAAAATGGCCGCCATTTAGATATTCTTTTGTTTTTATTGAAAATAGACCTTGATGCCTCGTTCAAGGCAAAATATTATTTTGAATTTTCAGCTCAAGAACGAGGTATCAAGGGCTAATTTGAATAAAAAAAGGAGAGTATTTAAATAACGGCCATTT
>OX421456.1:27290055-27302555 GCA_949126865.1 Montipora capitata
AATGTCTCGCTGACTCGTTCATCGCTAATGTTGCCATGTACTTTAGCGTGGAATGCTTTTGAACGCGCTCGGGATTGGTCGGCAGTCTCATTTTGTTGCCATTGTTTGTGCAAGTGATTGGCAGGTATTTCACTGGGTATTTCAAACGCGATGCAATTGTGCAAATTTTCATTATTTTGTAAGAGACTCGCTTACAACCAGTAACGGTCAAATTTTAAGAGCCCGCATTGAGGTTCTCTTGTAAGAAAAATAATTTATGCCGTCAAGTAAGTAAATTTTTAAAAAACAATTGGCTTAAGCAAAAGAGAAGGTTTTCCGTGTTTCCATAGCTTCATCTAAACACGAGGGGGAGTTGGGAGAGTTCAGACAGTGCATAACTGTCCCGAATTCTCCCAACTCCCCCTCGTGTTTAGATGAAGCTATGGAAACACGGGAAAAAGTCCTCCATTGCTTTCACAAAATATTCCTCAAAGATAGTTCAATAAATGAAAGAAAATGGTGTTTTTTTTACTTCTCGATTGAAACAGATTTTCTTGACACAAGTTCATATCTCGTACCAACCAATCAAGACGCGCGTCTAATAATACATTACCAATCAAAATTCGTGTGATGTCACAGCCGTGTTCCATACTCTCATCTAAATATAGCTATTGACCAATGAGAGTCCGCGTACTTTAATAAAAAGTAATACCTAGACAAATTACTCCTGTATTGGAAATACTTAGACCAATCACTGGTTACATAATCCAAGGAAATTATGACTTTCTCTAAATAGAGAGAGGTATATTAAGCCTCTTAAAGTGAAGTTCAAAATTTAGGCAAAACACCTGCAGGTGATTCTTCCTGGGAGTTTGATAAAAGTTCTGACAAAAAAATGATGATGGCGACTGATCTGCAATCTAGAAGCGTATGTTTGGTTGTCGTAGAAGTCAGCTCGTTAATTGTCTTGAACCTTCTGTCCCTTGTGGGAAACACCTTGGTTTGAATCTCCGTATACAGAAACACACGATTGCGTACAACAACGAATCTTTATATCACCGCGCTGGCAATAAGTGATTTACTGTCGGTCGTGTTTGTAATGCCGTTGACGATTGGCGTCCTTGTAAGCGACTGCTGGATTTTTGGCGAAGTTGGCTGTAGCTTTCATTCCTTCCTCGCTTTGTTTGCCATCTACGTGTCACCAGTAACAATGGGGCTAACAGCGCTCAATCGTTATGTGCGAATGTGCAGGCCAGAGCATGAATATCAGAAGTTCTTCTCTAGGAAAAAGTCACTGGCGTCTGTTAGGGTTTTTGTTGCCTGTTATGATGGCCTCCCAGTCATAGCTGGTGTTCAAAAAAGCACTTTTGTCCCTGGATATGCCACTTGTTCCGTTGGTCATCTCAGCGAAACTGGAACACTGGTACACTATGGCATCGTCATCCCATTGTTCCTTTTAACACCTTTAACAATCACCGTGTTTAGCTACGTAAGAGTGGCGAAAAAGATGCAACAGCACAAAATCGAAACGTCGTCCTTGCGACAAACCTCATCAATCATTAGTGCCCGAGAGATAAGAATTAGTAAATCTCTATTCGTAGTTGTTTTCGCTTTCATGATCTGTTGGATTCCTTTTTGGATCATTGTCCTTGTTGCTCCTACACTTGGTTTCAAAGATACCACGAAACGTACTGCTGCTAAATTCGTTTTTGCTTTACATATCCAATACAATCAATCCATTTCTTTACGCTGGTACGAACCCTAGTTTGAGACGAGAATTCCGGAAGATTGTTTGTAAGGGAAGGAGGAATGTTGGGGATTGCATAAATAAAATAACACCTCAGCCAGATACGAATGACGTTATTCAAGAAGACAAAGGTCATTTGTCGATTGATTAATTCAACCCTGCAAGGAATATAATTAATCATGATAAAAAAGGACAGTCATTTATGACTGAGGTCTCTGTGCAGTTTTATGTTCAGATGGCTTATTTCGACAATTTTAAGTTGCATTGTCGTTAACATTTTATTTTGCGTAGCTGTCCACGACGGCCTCTGCACGTACTGAGCATTTAGATCAATTATGATAAAGTCTGCATCCACGTTGTATTCTGACGGATTATCGAATGAAAAAAGGAAAAAAAAGATTAATTCTGTTTCATCCATGAAAGGAAGAAAGAATTGAACAGCAGAAATTTTAGTCGCTTGTAAATACCACCGGGCGGACACATTAACGGTCATTAACTTTAGTCAAATAGTGCTTTCTTAACATCAGATGTACAATGATATAGCTTGTTTTGAACGTGTGCTTTGAGCAGCTGGTGATGAAATGTAATCTATTTAATTTCGCAGTGGGCGATTTGATGAGTTTTAATTTAAGCCTTTGAAATGTTTAGTTTCTTTCCATTTTCTAATTCTATATTAGACAAGAAGTATGATAATGTGACAAACTAAAGGGCTGTCGTGTCATGCATTAATTATCCCTATCATTCCTAAATGTCATACTGAAGTTTAGATTAATTAAATAGTCTCTCGATTATTTGTTCCTCGTTCTAAATATAAAACTGCGAAATTCTCCATTCTTCCCTGTAACAAGGCGCAGTACCTTTCCTTTCATCTTCTTCCGTTTCGTTCATCTAGATCTTTTCCCATTTCCTTATTCAGTGGAAGATTTTCTCTCAAACTTTGCCAGATGTCCTCTCTCTTACAGCGTTTCCATGTGTGGTCTCTCGTAATCTTCCTTCTCTGACTCATTTTTGTCAGTTCCTATTTTTCATCTTCAGCATCTTGAAATGGGCCTGCATCGAGTCCCTAAAAGATCCTATCGGGTGTAAGGACCTCGTATTCCTGTTTCTTAATTTCCACGTAATCCAGAGGCCCTTTGTCAGTGGAGATTGCTCTCATTGTCCATGACAATGCCTTCCAAGTCTTCATTGGAAAGGTGTGACCATCCAAAGGTTTTGTAAAATAATAATAATATTTATTAGTTCGTTCTTCGCTAATGCTGCCATTTAATTTAGCGTGGAATGCTATGAACGCGTTCGGGGTTGCTCGGCAGTCTGATTTCTTTGCCCTTGTTTGTGCAAGTGATTGGCAGGAATTTCAGTGGATATTTCAAACGCGATGCAATTGTGCAAATTTTCATTTGTAGGAGACTCGCTTACAGCCAATAACGGTCTAATTTTAAAAGCCCGCATGGGGATTCTCTTGTAAGAAAAATAATTTATGCCGTCAAGTAAGTAAATTTCCGACAAACAATAGGCTTAAGCAATAGAGAACGTTTTCCGTGTTTCCATAGCCTCATCTAAACACGAGGGGGAGTTCCTCTATTGCTTTTATAAAGTATTCCTCAAAGATAATTCAACAAATGAAGGAAAATGCTGGTATTTTAACTTCTTGACTGAAACAGATTTTCTTGACAGACGCTCATATTTCGTACCAACCAATCAAAACGCGCGTCTGATAGTACATTACCAATCAAAATTTGCGTGATGTCACAGCCGTGTTCCACACTCTCATCTAAACACCCTAATATTTATTGACCAATGAATGTGCGCGTACTATAATAAAAAGTAATACTTAGACAAATTACGCCTGTACTGGAAATACTTAGACCAATCACAGGTTAGTTAATCCAAGGAAATTGTGACTTTCTCCAAATAAAGAGAGGTATAAGCCTGTTAAAGAGAAGTTCAAAATTCAGGCAAACAACCTGCAGGTGATTGTTACTGGGAGTTTGATAAAAGCTTTGACAAAAAAAAAATGATGATGGCGACTGACCTGCAATCTAGAAGCGTATATTTGGTTGTCGTAGAAGTCAGCTCTTTAATTGTCTTGAACCTTCTGTCCCTTATGGGAAACACCTTGGTTTGCATCTCCGTATACAGAAACACACGACTGCGTACAGCAACGAATCTTTACATCACCGCGCTGGCAATAAGTGATTTACTGTCGGCCGTGTTTGTAATGCCGTTGACGATTGGCGTCCTTGTAAGCGGCCGCTGGATTTTTGGTGAAGTTGGCTGTAGCTTTCATTCCTTCCTCGCTTTGTTTGCCATCTACGTGTCACCAGTAACAATGGGGCTAACAGCGCTCAATCGTTATGTGCGAATGTGCAGGCCGGAGCATGACTATCAGAAGTTCTTTTCTAGGAAAAGGTCACTGACACTTTTAGCGTCTGTTTGGGTTTTTGTTGCCTGTTATAATGGCCTCCCTATCCTGGCTGGTGTTCAAAAAAGCACTTTTTACCCTGAATATGCAATTTGTGCCGTTGGTCATCTCAGCGAAACTGGAAAACTGATACACTAAGGCATCGTCATCTCATTGTTCTTTTTAACACCTTTAACAATCACCGTGTTTAGCTACGCAAAAGTTGCGAAAAAGATACAACAGCACAAAATCGAAACGTCGTCCTTGAGACAAACCTCACCAATCATTAGTGCCCGAGAGATAAGAATTAGTAAATCTCTATTCGTAGTTGTTTTCGCTTTCATGATCTGTTGGATTCCTTTTTGGATCATTGTCCTTGTAATGCGCCTACACTTGGTTCCAAAGATACCGCGAAACGTACTGCTGCTATGTTCGTTTTTGCTTTACATATCCAATACAATCAATCCATTTCTTTACGCTGGTATGAACCCTTGTTTCAGACGAGAATTGCGGAAGATTGTTTGTAAGGAAAGGAGGAATGTTGAGGATTGCATAAATAAAAGAACACCTCAGCCAGATACGAATGACGTTATTCAAGAAGACAAAGGTCATTTGTCGATTGATTAATTCAACCCTGCAAGGAATATAATTAATCATGATAAAAAAGGACAGTCATTTATGACTGAGGTCTCTGTGCAGTTTTATGTTCAGATGGTTTATTCCGACGATTTTAGTTTGCATTGTCGTTAACATTTTATTTTGCGGCAACACGTAGCTGCCCACGACGGCCTCTGCACGTATTGAGCATTTAGATCAATTATGATAAAGTCTGCATCCACGTTGTATTCTGACGGATTACCGAATGAAAAAAGGAAAAAAAGGATTAATTCCGTTTAATCCATAAAAGGAAGAAAGAATTGAACAGCAGAAATTTTAGTCGCTTGTAAATACCTCCGGGAGGCCACATTAACTTTAGTCAACTAGTGCTTTCTTAACATCAGGGCCCGGTTGTTCAAAAGCCGATTAACTCTAATCCCAGATTAAAAATTAACCAAGGAGTTTATTTCTCTGCTCCCAAATGCTGTTCAATGCTGATATTCGGCAAGACTTTACATTGGAGGAAGTCAATCTTGAAAAACAAAATTAAGCAAAAGGAACTTTCACCAAAAAGTGGAAAACATGAAACAAAAGTTTACGCTAATCCAGGATTAAGTTAATCGGCCTTCGAACAACCGGGCCCTGATGTACAATGATATAGCTTGTCTTGAACGTGTGCTTTGAGCACCTGGTGATGAAATGTAATTTATTTGATTTCGCAGTGAACGATTTGATGAGTTTTAATTTAAGCCTTTGAAATGTTTAGTTTCTTTCCATATTCTAATTCTATATTAGACAAGAAGTACGAAAATGTGACAAACTAGACGGCTGTCGTGTCATGCATTAATTATCTCTATCATTCCTAAATGTCATACTGAAGTTTAGATTAATTAAATAGTCTCTCGATTATTTGTTCCTCGTTCTAAATATAAAACTGCTAAATACTCCATTCTTCCCTGTAACAAGGCGCAGTACCTTTCCTTTCCTCTTCTTTCGTTTCGTTCATCTAGATCTTTTCCCATTTCCTTATTCAGTGGGAGATTTTCTCATAAACTTTGCCAGATGTCCTCTCCCCTACAGCGTTTCCATGTGTGGTCTCTCGTAATCTTCCTTTTCTGACTCATTTTTGTCAGTTCCTATTTTTTATCTTCAGCATCTTGAAATGGGCAAGCATCGAGTCCCTAAAAGATCCCGTATCGGGTGTAAGGACCTCGTCCTCCTGTCGTTTAATTTCCACGTAATCCAGAGGCCCTTTGTCAGTGGAGATTGCTCTCATTGTCCATGACAATGCCTTCCAAGTCTTCATTGGAAAAGTTGTGACCATCCAAGGGTTTTGTAAAATAATAATAATATTTATTTGTACAGTGCACATTCAACATACGTTTTCACATGCGCTGATACCACCAACAACAAAATTGATAATACGGTAGAACCCCGGTAACTCGAACTCGGATGACTCGAATTTCCCCGCTAACTCGAGCTAAGTCCTATTTGCTCTGGATTTGACCCCACTTTTCAGTCGTTTTAAATCGGTTAACTCGAACTCGGATAACTCGAATTCCTCGCTAACTCGAACTGAATTTCGTTTCCCTTGATCAAAAATTTGCCCCGATAACTCGAATTCTGGTTCCTGTAACTCACTTTCGGAGAAATCGAGACGAACTTTCTCAGGACTGTAAAGTGTATCGTTCTTTATTTTCCGTATAGTACAATCTTGCGGTCTTCAAATAATGATCTTTACATTCATTTTACTTTCACTACATTCGCTCGCACATTCTCTAAACTTGAGCCTGCGATATGGTCACGTGATACTGGTCACATTGTCATACATGAAGGGGTGGACGATTGTACGGTCCTATGGTTGCACGTCGGTCGTACATTGACCAAAACCAAATTTTCTCGCATAGATGGGTTACCATATTTTCTTACCAATGGTACTCCGTTAACAATGAAAAAATATTGAGAGATTAATGTTAAAATCATTAACTACAAGAAAATCTAATGCAAGTAATAATAGCAAAACATGCTAACCTGTTCGTTCTTAACCAGCTTATGTGACTTTATTTCCCTCTGTTTGCGGGGTAATGAGTTTCACAACTTGGGCGCTGCAGCAAGGAAAGCTCTGTCACCGAGCCGAGTAGCCAAAGTCGTTATATTCGCAGATTGCAGTAATAACCGTTGTTCAATCTAATACTATACTCGGATTTAGGCTTCATATGTACTTGGGGCCGAGTCCACGATGAATTGCTTTGAATGCAAGTAGAATTATCCTGAATTCGATTTGCAACTTGATAGGAAGCTAGTCTTGTTCATATAACATGGGGTGATATGGTAGACCATACAATAGTGCGTCGCTGTCATCTAGCAAGCTTGAAATAAGAGGATAGTTGAGCGTTTCTACTGTGTCTTTACTAAGATATTTCCTGATAAGTGATAGATTCTATAGATTACAATAAACAATATGCAAATTAGCAGTTTATGCAGAATAGACAGAGCCGATGCAGATTTACAGTGTGAGCAGATTTTAAGCCTTCTCAAGGCGCAGTTTTCCTAATCGACATTGAGCTCGTACCTGATTACTTACAATTCTCATCTGGACATAAGTTTCTCTTCAAAAACAAGAAATTTTACTTAAATTTTCTTGGTTTTCTGTCAAAATTTAGGAATTTGCGCAATTACAAAGGAAGTTTGAGGTAGAAGTGAAGAAGACCGCAGAGTTGCCGCAACGACGTCAGGGTGGGTGTCACATGAGCATTACTGATGCCTGGTTTAAATTTCATCCTTCCAATATGTTCCAAAATATTTTTGCTTTTATTAAATATCTTCATCCTGGAAACATTCAAAATATTCGAAAATGTCATGATTTTTAAATCAAAACCGTAAATATCTCTCAAGTGAAAGCAGAAACGCGTTTGAAATGACAACTGACACTTTTTTATCAAGTCGGTCAAAAATTTTAAGAATTAAGGTTTTACTGGAAACCCCGAATCGCCCAGGATGGTATACCCGAGAAATAATGTGGTTTAAAACGACGTTAGAAGAATTCATCTGATTTCTATCATATTTTTCCCGAGCAAAATTAAATGAAATTTAGTTGTGAAATCAGCTTCGGAAAATTAAAGTCCTCAGAGCAGAACATTTGTCAATTTATTTCCATATGATTACTGAAAGGAAAAAAGCCGAGAAGACAGCTTTTTGTCTGTTTTGGAAGAATGGAGCGGGATAACTCTAGAAATATTGTTTTTTTGTGTGTGTTGTTTTTGTTTCGTTGAGTGGGTTTTTTGTTTTAAATTATTTAATTGCTACTCAATGAAGTTCAAGGAGGAACTGATGTAGGTCTTACACAACACTCTCCTTATAAAAAGACTGCACCAATACGTCATTAACGAGCTTTTTGAGCCACGGACGGGAAACGGAAGTAAGCTTTCTTGGATAACAAAATTCAGAGGATCCACGAAATTGATATAAAATCAGTCAACTAAATGCACAAAATTCCCAGAGGATTAGTTTGGTGAAGCAAAATGGCCATAGCCTCTTTGTTCGGGGACACATTATGGAGTGTGAGAAACGATGACGGCTACGGCAGCATTTATATGCACACGTTCTCCCAAAATCTCAAATTTGGTAAACCGTTTTCCCCATAGATATATATATCGAGCTTGGGCTACCTGTAGTTTAGGCATAGAATAACCGCTGTATTGGGTTAGGCACTGATCTCTAGTGATTAGGAGCAAGCGCCGACTCGAAATGGTTAGCTTCAGGAGCCCATGACTTGGAGCGAACAACAGTCCTTTATTCCTGTCACGGCGTTTCACTGACCGATTTATTTTTAGATTGAATTTTCCGCGAATCAGACTCCCACAGGAGCGGATGACCATCACAAGAAACTAACTTGACGTCATAGTGTGAAGGAACTGGAACTGCCATTTTTTCTTGCGGGAAAGGTAGTCTAAAAATAGATCGGTCTTTAAAAATGCCTTGACACTTCGTTCATTGATTCATTCCTGATGGGAAAATTAGAACCCACAAATGACAAACTCCCAACATAAGTGGCTTCATAGACAACTTGGTTAGAGCGTTGCATCGGTGACGCGAGGTCTCGGGTTCAAATCCGGTTAAAGTCCTTAAATTTTCAGGCTTCTCAAGGCAATTGCTAAAAATGCGTCCATAAATGCGAGGATCATAGCTTTACTTGATAGGCTTAGTATGGAAGTTGTTTGCTCCAAGTCGCGGGCTCCCGGTAATTTCTCGTGTTTTTCTTTGAAGGGTACAGCAAAAACATTAACTAAAACCCGAGCCGCTCGTGCAGTACGGTTATATTTCCTCTTTTAACACCCTCCTTGATCTGCAGAATTCCTCATATCCTACTCAGCCTCATTCGATAATTGCTAATTGTCATGAATAGCGGAGCACCATTGGTAAGAAAATATGGTAACCCATCTGTGCAAGAAAATTTGGTTTTGGTCAACGTACGACCGTGCAACCATAGGATCGTACAACCACTGATACCAGAGGTGACGTCATAAGACAGCGACTATTAAAGAATGAGTACCCTCTGAGATAAAATTGAGCCACTTATATTTTCTTCTTTTCCAGGGTTTAGCTGTTTACTATTTAAGGATTCTTGAAACGCCATGAGGGCCACCAAAGCCTTCCAATATCTGGTCGCGTTCCTCTCTTTGTTATACACATTGAAAGCGCAAAACATAGAGGTGATAGAGACGTTGATGGAAGCTTACAGCACCAAGGAAGTAGGACAGCAAACGGGATACTTCAGCGAAAACGGAAAGGGAATTTTCGAACAGGTCTCCATGTTGGATGCCATGGCGCTCGCAAAACGAGGCAAACCTCTGGAAGCGAGTCAACAGCTGACGTCACTTGCACTTGGTAGCATCCTTGATGGCCTTCCCATTGACTATCGTGCAGTAGGTGGTCTGTTAAAACTCATGCAAGCCGATAGGTCGTACTTCAAAGACACAATGATGGCCGTGCAGGCCAACATGAAGTTGGTCTCTGGTAATGTTGCGCAAAAGCTAATGGCTTTCAATGCGGCTGGTTCAAAGACCGAGGAAGCGAAACATAGAGTACAGAACGAGATTAAAAACTCCGTCGCTGCCCAAGGTATTAGAGAGCTAATTCACTACTTGCACAATCCCATAATGCACCTCTATTACCCCCCATAACATTTGCATAACCATTGCTTGCAATTTCTCCTGGGACATGAAAATGTTCCAAGAGAAGTCGAAAACAATGCCTATGCAGATTTTTGTGGGATAAAAGAGGTGTATTATGGGATTTGTGCAAGTAGTGAATAGAGAGTATTAAGGCCTGGGCAACGGTTTCAACATTTGCTTCAACATCCTTTGGATTTTGTTGAATGATGTTGAACGATGTTGATTGCTGCGGTGGGCAAAGGGTTTCAACTCGTCATCAACATTTGATTCAACAAAGGTCACGGGAGGCCTTCTATTCAGTCCCAGCCCAGGCTGTAGCCGCCTTTGTTACTAAAGATAAGGACATCATGCGTCATTTAAAAGAAACCGATTAGTGCGCACGCTCATACCCAACTATGTTTAAAGAGGGAGGCAAACTGCTTCAACTTTACTAAAGAAATGTTGAATGGTTGTTGAACCAGAGTTTAAGTGCTTTTAGACACCTTCAACATCGATTCAACATGTTTCAAAACGGTTGAAAGGGGGGAATTAAACGGTTTGACCATCGCTGTTCAACAAAATCGAACGGATGTTGAAACAAGTGTTGAAGCCGATTTCCCTGGCCTTAAAGGCTACGGCATCGTTGCGGCATCTCAACTAGACTACTCCAACTCAAGTTCATCAAGTTTATCATAATTAGTTCGATTTATTTTGCACCATTTACAACTACTAAGCAGTTGACTAAAAGCGTGGCAGGAAGAAATACAACAAAAGCTACCTTTTATACGGTTTGTTGAGGCCTGTGCAAATGGCTTTGACGTCCTTTCGATTTTGTTGGACGATGTTGAACGATGTTGACAATTGGAGTGGGCAAACGGTTTTAACACACTTTGAAACTCATTCAACATCGATTCAACTTCATTACACTATGTTTCATTTTGGTTGAAAGGAAGGGGCGAGGGTGGGGGTAAACGGTTTTATCACGCTTTGAAACTCGACATTCAACCTCGATTCAACTTCATTTCAACATGTTTCATTTTGGTTGAAAGGAAGGGGGGAGGGTGGGGGTAAACGGGGTTTCAACATCCCTTTTCAACAAAATCGAACGGATGTTGAAGCAAATGTTGAAGTCTTTTGCCCGGCCCTTTATTTTACAATGCGAAAAGGCCAAAGGGAGGGCAGCTCTCCTTGTTGGCCATTACCACGTTGAACATAAAAAGGAAGAGATATGATCAAGTACTGTGACCAACAGTGACCAACTCATTCACATATTCTAGAACTGGATTGACAGGAACGGTATATGTGGTTTTCACGTTATGTAATCGCCGCCATGTCACGGGTTGGACGAAAACAAAATAGGGAGTTTAAGAACGATGACGGCTACAACAACGACAATGCCAAAAAGCAGTAATATTATTGGTTAAAAGAACCAAAATGATCGTGCTGCACGTGAGGCACGCATTTTTGAACAATTATCTCCCGTACTCGTCAAAACTACTACGTGAAATGACCAAATTTAAGATTTTTGACGACAACGTGGACAAACGTGAACAATTATCTCCCGTACTCGTCAAAACTACTACGTGAAATGACCAAATTTAAGATTTTTGACGACAACGTAGACAAACTACAGTGAATCTTTCAGTCTCAATCTTTACTTCGAATCTGTCCGTACCAATCCAGTTATAGGACACTTCGCCCATATTGAATGATATAAACAAGATGAAATAATCATGAAATAGTTAGAATAGCTCAAACTCATATTTTGAAGTGAGGTTTTCGTCGTCGTAGCCGTCGTGGTTTCTTAAACTCCCTAATATCTTTCATTGACTCCTTTTGTTCGTCAACCAGCAATCATACCTTGCAGCATTGTTGTCTGTGTCTCTTGAGGTTGGGTGCAAACCTCCTGTTTGAAGAAGAGAAAGATACGTTGATGTATGCTCTCGTTATTGTCTAAATCTAAAATTTGGATAGTGAAAAGAACACAATTTGTTTTAGAGAGAACGGTAAAAGTCTGAAGAAAAGTTAAACGTCCTGCCTGTAGTACGATTATTCATATACACACTAATTCAATAACATTTTCCTTTGTGTCGTTAACTTTGTCTCAGATGTCGTAGTTTCTTAACAGGCCATTTCTGAGTTCGTGTTTGCCACCTCTTCAAAGCGAAAAGTTTTTCTTATGAAAATTAGTTTTCATTCATTTGTATAGTAAAACTAATTACCATCACAAAAGCGTTGCACTTGGACTCGCTTTGAAGAGGAGACAGACTTGAACTCGGAAAAGCCTATTGGACTCTTTCTTTTTTTTAAAGAGAGCTCCAACTCAATTTAAAAAAAATTGACACAAGTAAATAATGAGTAGAACAAGAGTCCATTACCAAAGAATAAGAATCTGGTATCAAGTTTGTTTGCATCAACGACAGAAAAGTGTATTTTTTAAAACCAAGCTTTGTGGGAAAATAAACAATAGACAAATTCAAATTGTGCCCAATTTGAATCTCCCGGGGTTAAGATTCTTTGAGTATTCTATTTGTATCAAATGTAGCATCTCAACCTGACTTGAGGGTTTTTCTCCGGGTACTCCGGTTTTCCTCCCCCATCAAAATCGACTCACGGCTAATTA